>OY390727.1:8883112-9566042 GCA_959613375.1 Heteropelma amictum
TTTTCAAGGTGAAAACCATTTTTCCGATACGAGATTTATTTTTGAAAATATTTGCTCGAACGGTCAACCATTGAGTGTACCGTACTTAAAAAATTTAAGCGTACCCAGAGTTCGCCAAATGATTCATCCTATTAACTTGATCCATCGTAGTATACAAATTTCTCATATACTAACTTGAGCGGGGGTAGGAATGCTTGGAGTTGACGCTCCGGGACTCGAGCTCGCTGGCGGGCTCTCCCTCGAGCTCTGAGCAAGATTGAGGCCCTGAGTTTGGCACACAACCGCCGCGGTTGCAACTTGATTGTGTATGTTCGAGGTTGTGTTCGTCGTCTGAAGATTTTGCGGTGAACTCGCCGTTGCGGCGCTACTCAGGCTGCTCGTGCTGCTGTACCTTGTACCACCGCGCGCCAGTCCAGTCACATCGACGTCCATTCCTTCTGAAACTTTAGCAGCGAACGATGCAAAGTTTCGTCATAAAATCATATTATCACTACAGTTGTTTGTTATTATTTTATAAGCAAAGAAAAACGTCAAAATGTACGTTTGGGGCCTCAAAACAATTGTATCTCGCGAACCATAGAGAGTGCCAATTTTATATTGAAATTTGCGAATTGCTATTTATAAAGTTTTTTCAAATAAAATCTACAGTGCGGATCGTTATAGCTGCCATTTTTTGCCATGAAAAATTGAAACGATAACAAACGATTGATGGGACTTACCGGTTTTCGAGGCTAGTGGATCTACCGCGATATTTTGTTCCTGCAGGAGCGTGCTGAAATCAATGTGATCCCATGTAGCTGACAGTTCTTTCTTCAACGCCACTATCCGTTGCTGAGCCGCAATTTTTTCCCTCGCAAGCCTCTCCATTTCGTGCTCCGAGTCCCGCTCTTTTCTCCTCAATGTCTGTAACGAAATTAATCCCATTTTTGTTACAGGAATATCATTATGGAAGCTTTCGGGCGGAGTTCACAAAAGTTACTCAAACAACGAGAAGAATTACCGAAAAGCACAAGACTCTGGCCCCGTGATGTTACTTCTGCATAATGTACGACTATTATTATTACAAGACATTATTTATACGATCGTTTTTTTTTATATTCGTTTTCTTCATACGAAAAATAAATCAACGACGTTTGTCGCGGAAAATCATTTTGATTTTACGATTATTGTTTCATGTGGGAGAAAGTAACTTTCTTAGAATCAATAAAATGGTTGTCATGCCATTCTCGAAAATGTTTCAACGTGCCCAACAATGCGATAAATTTATATGTTTTTCTTCAAGTTCATATTATTCACCTTTGTGTGTTTGTTTAATCTGCACCTTCGGTGCCACGGTAAAAAAAAAGCTCAAAGAAGAATACGACAATATTTCGGCGATCGATAAAAAATGAAAAAACGAAAAACGAAAGTCGAGCGAATTTGAAATTCGAAATACCAATCCTCGTAATGTTTCGAGTCTTTACAAATCTTCCTCCCCTGTCAAAGTGTCTCCATCTTTTGGCTCACTCGTGGGAGATAATTCACGAACAGGTGGATATTGCAAAGAAGCGTATCGACAAATACAAGCCTGCATTTGCTTCTTTTTGCGATAGAAATTGAAGCGTGAACGACAAATGTAATACGATGTGAATATAGGCGTTATTACATTTTTCCCGACGAAAATATTCGTATTGAAAAGAAATAGAAAAACAATTTGTCGTCAAATAAAAATATATATCGATCGCTTCGGAGTAATTGCCTCCGTTTTTATTTTTTTGTGTCTCGTTGATTCAAAAAATGTATATATTGAAGATGTACCGGAGTACGGTGGGCAATTTTGTATGATGAAGAAAGATCTTCGAAATTGCTTCGTTGCCTTCGAGGATTTTTCGTATTGGCAAAATCATCGGACCGATGGTGGGAGAGAAATGACGAAGAATGTAGATACACGTGGCATTCTATGCTGGCACGAGCCGCAACTATTCGAAATTCACAGAGAGTACACGTGGTGCAACCTTTACGAGTGTATTTTATAATACTCTTGAAATACATATGTTTATCACGCGCACATATAATAACGAATCGGAGCAAAGGTCATCGCGCACGCGTTGTACTTATCGCGTGCTTCTCAAGATAAATTCCGTGTATACAAAAATACTCTTTTACATTGGAAGAAATGTTTATAAATAAGGCGAACATATATCTATGTAAATGGGTACGAAAACATACGTAGTGTCCATATAAATAACCGATGGAGTCACATTTTTCCCTCTCACCGAAGAGCCAAAAGCTGAGAGATGGAAATTTGACGTTATCAAATATAAAAAACCAGTCGCGGATAGGGTGAAAACAGTGAAATCTGCTATTGAAGAGTAAACTTGTAACTTTGCGTAATTTCGACCAGCAACAAAAAAAAATCCTTCCATCGAACACGATCCGTGATAATTAAATCGAGCGACTCATCGGCGACAGTCTCTTCGATATATTCGTGACTACGATGCTTTCCATAAGTTTTATTGCCAAATGAAAAAAAAATTGAGTTTGACCGAGGAAATGGGGAATAAAAAAAAATAGGTGGTGGGATTATCATAAAGAACATTGTCGTCGTATTTAAATACGCTGCCTCGTATTTTTGCTTTCGCTACGTAGGTCGTTTCACTCCTGAAACGTACCACGTGGTATCTTTCGCGTCATTGGCATTTTTGGACCGCCTCGTTTCTCGCAATTCGATACGAGTTAAAAGTTCTCGTACGCTCAATGTATTACACATTTATACTGTGTGACGGTATGTATATGTCCCCTTTTATTTCGATTCCCGACCGGCATAAGGACGTGAAAAATATAAATCGAGTTTCAAAGTCCCGCGAGTTACGTTCTTGTTTATTCCAGTGATGCTCACGAGTGGCGACACACGTGCAACATCGCCGACGCTCTAAATCTTTTTTTCTCTTCGAGAAAACTTCGAGTCGCACCTGCGAAATCCATTCGTCAACTCGAGACGATTACGCCCCGAAACTTTGGGTTTAATTTGCGTCCGGTTATGCATTGACGTAATCAGAATGAGGAAACAAAAATAGAACACAGAGAGAGGGGGGAGGGGGGAGATAACGACGAGATTGTTCAAAGTGTGCGTTAATAATTAAAATTCATCGTCTTTGGCAAAGTTCCATCGTCTTTTTACATTTATAACGACTTCGATGAAAGAAAATACTTTTGGGTGGAGTCTTTCGAAATTTCGAGCGTGGGTCTTTGAATCTTTACTCTTCAAGTTCTCTTCAACTAATTCAACCCTTTCCAAGTTTAGTCCAAGTTGAACGTTTCAAGTTGATCAACGTCTAATTGGCGGAAAAAATCCGGTGGAAAACGGCAATTTTTTAAATGAAAATTCGTGGGAATGTCTAGCAAGATAGCTGCTCCGATGGATCACTTTGGAGTATTCCAACGTTTGCAACGAAAATAACTTCAAAAATCATCGTTCGATAATTGCGATGTAAATGTCGTAACATCATTGACCGAAGATATGATCTTTCGAGCGAAATTTAACGATTACGAAAAAGCGATTGCCACACTTGTGCGAATTTTCGCATCAGTGGACAGGTGGAAGAAGACTGATTTGGCGATTCCGTGGGCGAGAGCGAACGACTGCGACGAGACGCGTAACAGCTGTGGTGGTAAAAGACGAGAGAACGAAGACTACAGCTTGTACGAGGGTTGTAAAAGTTAGCGAGCTTGAGGTAGCCGATTTATCGGGTCGTCGTCACGCGCTGCGGCAAACCTCGAAATAAATGTACGATGATAAATCTAAGCGAGGGGTTTTTCGAGCTAGAACGGCGGTTTGCAAAATTTACGGACTTCTGAGAGCCCTCGAGTTATATTTCATTTCATGCATTATTTTGGAACTTTCGTTTCATTTTTAGTAACCAACAATTCCAGATATATATTTATATATGTAAAATCGCGTGTATTCGATCGTGGATTATTAATTAAATCGCATAGTGTTGAAACCGACGAACTTTCCAAGCAGGGATGTCAGAGTATCTCGCGATTTATTTTACATTGGTATCTCCCGTTTTGGTAGGCCGACGTTTAATTAACACGCCAAATTCGGAGACAAAAAGATCTACGACTTCAATACACCCACGAGTGCTCGACAGTGCGGAGGAATGTTTGAATCGGTACGTGCCACGAGGCCGAGTACCGATGGCCGCCCTCGATCACGTGGCTGAAAAAGATACATAGACGCGCCGCAGATGCCACCGCGACCCCATGTGCGCTAGTCGGGTGTTTGCATCGGGCTGTAACTCATAGAAATTACACAAACGCACACGAGATCGCGCGCATACACGCGGCCGCTCGCGCGATAACTGTCACGCGAAACGAGCAAGCACGGGGCACGGAAGAGCGGCGAGAGGAGTGGGGATTATCGAGGAGCGCGCCAGTGGTGGGGGAAGAACGCGATCGCGTAGTGGAGCGGAGAGGGGGAAATTTGTCGCGCGGGGCGATGCGGAGGGGTAACGACCTTCGCGGGGACGCGCCGGTACTCTCACCGAGCTGGGTCGGAGTGTGAGCACATATAGACGCGTTTGTATATATAAATACATATATATACACAATACACATAATATATGTATATATACGATCCTCTTACGATCCAGCCGGAGAGAAGGAGACGAGGAGACTTTTTCGATACGTTTTTCGTCTGTTATTCGCAGACGCGTGTTGTTATTTCGTTCGCCACGTGATCCAGCTTTGTAATTTACACGCACACACGCATACGCGCGTGTAAATTGTCTGCATTATTCGTCACTCGCGAATAACGTCTCCGTTCAACTTATCTGCATTTGCGTATGCCTTGAATGGTAATGAAAAACGATGGGAACCATTCGAGAGCGAAAAGCATTGATTTTTGCATTTTTTTAAATATTGTCTTCGATAATTTTGGAACATGGAAGAATATCGATTGTTTTTTCGTTGCAAGCAACGACAATTGTCGCATTAATATCGGGAATGTTGAAAAACGCGTTATCTCGTCAAAAGTGTTTTTTTTTCAATTGTACAAAGTTCGAAAAAAGCAATTTCGGGTGTTCAACGCATGATCACACGCAAAATTTGAATAAAATTTGAATTTTACCTTTGCCATCTAGATTCGCATTACGAATTAATATAAAACGACGTTTTTGGGAAAACGAATGATGTTATTTATACGGTTAAAATATATACATATATTTAACACCTAGTATGTTTTCAATCATCCGCTTGTTATAAAAGTCTTCGCACGCTGGCTGGCAAACTAATTTCTGCGACAGACTGCCTCAAAACAACTGTCCTAACAATGCCGATACATAAATTATTTATATACCGCGTTTTTTTCGCGTTTGCGGAGGAGGAACATTTTCATTTTTTTTTTCTCCGCAAGGGAAAAATCGAGAGTATATCTGGCTTTTACGAGCCTAGCAAAAATACATCTGCGCAGCGGTAACTTTTTTACGTCATATTTCGCGATAATTCGCGAACGAAAGAATATTACAATGACAGAAAACATCATCCGGATGACGAATGACGAATTTCTTCGAGTTCGACGGAAACGTCAATTTTTCATGGCGAAATAAAGGAAAATGCCTAATATCGAAAATGCTTTTTCACTTTTTAATCGCCTGTGGTATTTAAAAACGTTGCGATTGTTCCACCACGTCGATGTAACATAATCTGGCACATGGTTCTCTGGGACAAAGAAAAAAAATAGCAAATAAAAAAACGCCAACTTGAAACGTTATCTCAACGAGCACACTTTCGCGATACTCAACAGCGGGTATCGCACGTACCAACCACAATGATTTCTTACAGTGTAAAAAATAATCAGCGACAGACAGCCGAGTCGACTTTCGGAAATGCGAAACAGCTGCCGTTATAAAATAAATTCTCCTAGAAACGGTGAAGAATTTGATCTATCGATTGACACGTTGATTTTTTTTTTATCATTTCAAAAATACTTTGTACGACTCCGCGAAAAGGCCCGTTTATTTTCTAAATATAAGATCGCGATTTTTGCCGAATTTCAAGCAAGCTTCGCTAGCGCTATGAATTTCGCTCCAAAATTGAAAACAAAAAATCCTCCTCAGCCACATTTCGCGATGTTCAAACTGTAAAAATTCGCTCCCCTTTCGTTGGACGATGAATATCGTAGATATGCATCGAGAAATTTTCACTCGGAGTAGAAAGAAAAACGTAGGATAGTCAACGGAAAAGAATCGTCAAATTTGCGTTTCGCGATTGCATGGTAATTTTATTACGTTTCAAACATTGGGTTTCGATTCCGAGGAAATTGGCCGAACGAAATGGGAAAGAAAATAAGAAAGATGAGTTGTATTCTTTTTGAAACGAATAAAAGTCGACTAATTAATCGCGAGAGTGTCGTTGCGTGATACAAGAGGGACAAAAACACGGTACGAGAATCTCGTGAATCCGAGTTATCATAGTCTGGTCGAGTATCGATATTGGGGTGGGTCAAGTCGTGTTTTTCGGTTAAAAAAATGAGCATCGTTCGATGTTTGAAAAATGTCGCTCGCGACACAAAAGTGACGATCGCTTTTTCGACAAATTTCAAGCCCTCTTTATTAATTGTTTTTCTTAATTTTCTGGCTGTAATAAAGCTCGAAACGATTGGTTTTTATAATCGACGAGTGGACCCGTCGGACGTTGTCCCGTACACACGTCTTTATAATTCGAAAATTAATCGAATAAACAATTTGAATTGGACCGAATTGTAAATCTAAACCATTCTCGAATTCCCTTGAACACACACAACAAATTTCATTAAAATCGGCTCAGCCGTTGAGGAGGAGTTCAGTGACAAACACACGCACAGAAGAAATATATATATATAATCGATAATCGATAATCGATAATCGATAATCGATCGATAATCGATATGACGAGCTTCTCAACATTTTCGCTACCGTCGTAATGGATTTTTTTTACTCTCGAAAGCGCGATCTTTCTCTAGTTTGTAAAAAAAAAGAACAAATTAATATAGAAATTATCGGAAAGATCGTCAGAGATTTTTTTCGTTTCACAAAATAGAACACTTTATCGATCTCGCAAATTTCTGCGAGCGATTTACAGGAGAAAGGGTAATTCTCTTTTCTTTTCTCGTTGCCCGATTTATGTGATATCCGTAAATAATCATTTCTCATTCCCCGCACTGTAGAGATTTCGAAATTGTTTATATATTCGACGACGAGACGTCGCTGCTTCCCGCGACAGAGAAGAAAATCCTCATTCTCACGCGGCGAAAAATGAAATCGTCAATAATTCCGCGACTCGTAATTTTCGCAGAGAAAGTTGAGTAACGCGGATCAGTTCGCTTAGAATCATCGCGAAAGTTATTTTTACTCGTCTCTCTCTTGGTCGGGCGTTGAAAAGTAAAAACAAAACGAAAAAAACCGATGACCGATTTTCTTTTTGCGAGCGCAACGAAATTTTGAACATCCCAAAAATACGCCGAGGCGCGTTATTCCGTAAAAATAAAAAAGCATCAAACAGTCTCGAGGTCGAAAGAAATATATTGTGTGCGAGATCGGCGTGGCTCGCGAAATTTATATTGCGAAATTTGCAAGGAGAAAAAGCAAAAAAGCAAAGAAAGAAAATACCGACGTTATTAAACGAATAATTCTCTCCCTTCGCAAGATTTTTCACGAAAATTTCGCAAATCTCGCCCGAAAGACGTAAAATGAAAAATAGTTCGAAAAAAAAGCGATCTACCCCGAATTTCTCATGGACGATTTTTCCCTCGAGACGAAATAATTTTTCTCGCCGCATTTTTTTCACGACGAGCGTTTGTTTGGTGAAGTACTCGAAACTCTGACGAAACGTCACTCTGGCGCGTTAAACGTTCGCCCCGATTATCGCGAGCAAGCGGCTGTGGGCATTCGAGAATTCCGTGCGAAATAGAGTCAGACGCGTCAACAATTTCGTATCCTCGAACGCGAAACAACGCTGGTTCGCCATAACGATTGATCATTGAACGACCTTTTCCTTTCGTCGCCGGGACGAGATAAGCGACGTTGATAAAAATTCAACACACTCGGTGAGAGAGTCACGTATAGCGACGAGGACGCCAAGAGCGCGCGAGGAAAAGAAGAAATACACGAAGCATCATTATCGAGTAAACTCGAGTGGACGGGACGCGAGCAAAGCGGTACCGTAAAGCGTCCTCGGGTTGGCAAAAAAAAAAAAAAAACGTGGGATTATACATCTCGCAGTCCGTCTCTCATCGTTTACTCCGTCGTCTTGCGACCTCCGATAAAATACAATGTTGGAGGAGTGGGTGAAAAAGATAAAGAAATTCATAAATAAATAAACGAGACGCAACGACGAACTCGAGCGACGAGCAACGCGTGACTCTGATACACGTGAGTTTGATTTACAAAAAAAGAGGTATATACGCGTACGAATAAAATTGAGTTTTTTAACTCGTACGTACTGACATACGCACGCACATGTACATCCGGATATGTTTATGTAGGTAAATATATAATGTATATTTATATCATACCTGTATATGCCTGATGGCAGCATGAAGGATCGAGAGGTTCGACGACTTCTTCTCGTCCTGAGCGGGCAGTTGCTTCTTCAACAACTCGAAGCATTCCTTGAGATGCGCGCGACGATTTTTCTCGAGCTTGTTGTGAACTTCTCTCGTGCCGGAACGAATGACGCAAGCTGGCCTTTGGTCGCATGAAACGAATAAATTCAAAAAGGATGAAGCGAAATCAACGTCTATACGTTGGGAGGGACGATGCAAAGTCTAAACTCCAAGTGCTTGATATCGCATTAAAAAAAAACGAAAAAAGGAACGAAAATCGAAGACTCGTAGTACCTGTCAACGTCGTGGCGCGATTATTCGTACGTTATCATTGAACAATAACAATGAAGACGCGACTGTTTTATCCCCGATTCTCACGTGTTTATTATCGTTATTAATGTTCTTGTCGTTGCAAACTTACCCGTTCCGATGTTTTTTGTTATCGTGGCTCGAATCAAGATCGACGACGAGTTGACCACCTCCGCCCTGACTGTGATTCGAGTTGTGATTCTCGATGTAATGATTGTGCGCTGTACTGTTGTGATTATTGTGATGATGATGCTGAATCGTTTGTTGCTGAGACTGCTGCAGCTGCTGGGACTGATTTTGATGCTGTTGGAGATGCGAGGTGACGTGATGAACGTGAGGATGAATAGTGAGGCCAATTGTACTCGAGACCGGTGGCGTTCCTCTGGAAGTCGTTATTACCGGGCTACCGCGAGAATCGATCGAGTGATTGCCATTCATTCTGGTCACGTCGAGCGGGTCCTCCTCTGCGACAGATTCGTTACGATACGATTATAGCGTTTTACGCGAAAATTCGAATTTTTCGAAAAAATAAAAAAACAAACGAACGAACGAATGAACAAGAGAAAAAATGAGTTTTCCGAAGTTTCTCGAATCGTGTTTTCTGTATTCGAAGATAAATTGCGGATAATCGTTATTCATTTTTCGTGCGAATTTCAACGGATAATTCGATAATTATCGGTAATTAATCATTGAGACGCATCAGTCTTACATTGTCGAGAAACGAGACGTTTGACGAATGTCGCCCGTTAATTTTGCACTCCCTCGGAATTTGCATGAATCGCAGGGAAAGAGTGCGTCCACGACGTGTTCCAAACGGAACGTACGACAAAGTCACGGGATTAAGACAGATCCGTACGAATGAGACGCGATTCCATTCTATTCTACGCGTGAACCTGAATGATTATAGCGTATTACGCGAAAATTCGAATTATTCGAAAAAAAATTAACGAACGAACAAGAGAAAAATGAATTTTCCAAAGTTTCTCGAATCGTGTTTTCTGTATTCGAAGATAAATTGCGGATAATCGTTATTCATTTTTCGTGCGAATTTCAACGGATAATTCGATAATTATCGGTAATTAATCATTGAGACGCATCAGTCTTACATTGTCGAGAAACGAGACGTTTGACGAATGTCGCCCGTTAATTTTGCACTCCCTCGGAATTTGCATGAATCGCAGGGAAAGAGTGCGTCCACGACGTGTTCCAAACGGAACGTACGACAAAGTCACGGGATTAAGACAGATCCGTACGAATGAGACGCGATTCCATTCTATTCTACGCGTGAACCTGAATGATTATAGCGTATTACGCGAAAATTCGAATTATTCGAAAAAAAATTAACGAACGAACAAGAGAAAAATGAATTTTCCAAAGTTTCTCGAATCGTGTTTTCTGTATTCGAAGATAAATTGCCGATAATCGTAATTCATTTTTCGTGCGAATTTCAACGAATAATTCGATAATTATCGTTAATTGATCATCGAGACGCATCAGTCTCGCATTGTCACTTTGAACGATGGGAAATGAGACGTTTGACGAATGTCGCCCGCTGATTTTGCACTCCCTCGGAATTTGCGTGAATCGCAGAGAAAGAGTGCGTCCACGACGTGTTCCAAACGGAACGTACGACAAAGTCACGGGATTAAGACAGATCCGTACGAATGAGACGCGATTCCATTCTATTCTACGCGTGAACCTGAATGATTATAGCGTATTACGCGAAAACTCGAATTATTCGAAAAAAAACAACCGAACGAACAAGAGAAAAAATGAGTTTTCCGAAGTTTCTCGAATCGTGTTTTCTGTATTCGAAGATAAATTGCGGATAATCGTTATTCATTTTTCGTGCGAATTTCAACGAATAATTCGATAATTATCGTTAATTAATCATCGAGACGCATCGGTCTCGCATTGTCACTTTGAACGATGGGAAATGAGACGTTTGACGAATGTCGCCCGCTGATTTTGCACTCCCTCGGGATTTGCATGAATCGCAGGGAAAGAGTGTGTTCACGACGTGTTCCAAACGGAACGTACGACAAAGTCACGGGATTAAGACAGATCCGTACGAATGAGACGCGATTCCATTCTATTCTACGCGTGAACCTGAATGATTATAGCGTATTACGCGAAAATTCGAATTATTCGAAAAAAAATTAACGAACGAACAAGAGAAAAATGAATTTTCCAAAGTTTCTCGAATCGTGTTTTCTGTATTTGAAGATAAATTGCGGATAATCGTTATTCATTTTTCGTGCGAATTTCAACGAATAATTCGATAATTATCGTTAATTGATCATCGAGACGCATCGGTCTCGCATTGTCACTTTGAACGATGGGAAATGAGACGTTTGACGAATGTCGCCCGCTGATTTTGCACCCTCTCGGAATTTGCGTGAATCACAGGGAAAGAGTGCGTTGACGACGTGTTCCAAACGGAACGTACGACAAAGTCACGGGATTAAGACAGATCCGTACGAATGTGACGCGATTCCATTCTATTCTACGCGTGAACCTGAATGATCGTGGCTTCGTGCACTAATATTAGAGCGCGCAATTTTGTTCCGCCGAAAACGAATTTCCCCCTTTCGCCATGAAATACCAGCGGTTGAAGGATCGATGCGCGCTCTTCTCGAGCGTGACTCGAGAAAATTAGCAAACAAAATTCGCTAGAAAATTCGTCGTAAAACCATCATTCAGCATCGTGGAATTCCGATTACGTAAATTACGATAAGAACAACGGGGTGGAAAAAAACTGCTAGAGGCAAAAATTCTGTGGCGCGAAAGTGTCACGGAAAAGAATAATAAACGATCGTTATCGAGGAATTACAGAAAGACCGTCGAAGTCGTTAAATTGGCCGGAATGGCGAACGGTGACGATTCTCGCAGACGCTGTTTGCATTTACTTTGCCTCTAGACGGATGGTAGATAAGGATTTTTGTCAAATAAAAGAATGGTTAAAGACGAAAATGATGCGTAAAACAATGAGGTTTTTGAAGAAAGAAAGAATTTCGAAAGCCGAATAAAAAGGGAGTCGACAAAATATAGTCCACGTGACGAGTTCGCCGGACGTTCGATCCAGGCCCATCGTGGAACTTCGGGGTACGGTTCTCGAGAATTTTTGCGGCTCTGGACGAGTAGAATTAATCGACAGTTCGCGTGGTAGGACACGGGGGAAAGCGACGGGGCGGTACGGCCGTTTTCATTCGAACTTTTGTTTTTGAAAAAAGCGAGCGTATCCGAGATACGGAGCGGGAGAGAGAGAGAGAAGGAAAGAAGGACTGTATGTTCCATGGCAGACGACAGGCAGCGTCGCTTGCTTTCACAGCGAGCGATAAATTAGCGAGAGAAGCACGCGGACGAGCACGCGCCCGTCCGAACCAACTCATTCATGTACCAAGAGCTGGCAATCGTTTGGTTCAGCATTGCTCGGACGAAAGCGCGAATCTTCTTAAATCTATTCTCGTCTCACCAAATCTCTCTCCCTCTCTCTCTCTAGCTCTTTCCTTCCGCCCGAGGGAAATTCAGAGAGTGTAAGGCGCATAGAGGAAAAGGAATACGAACAAAGTGAGCAAAAGGAGTACAGAGAGTATGCGAGGATGTGAGAAGAGCGGAGAGAATTCAGTGTGTAAGAGGATATCCGATAATGAAGATCCGAATGAAGGCGAAAAGGGAGAAAAAAAATACGGAGAATGGGATGCTGCGCGAGAAACTACGGAAGAAAAAGAAAATGGCAGTCTTTGATTCGTTTTAGACGAGAAAGATGAACAGCATGTCGGACGGGCTAACTGATTTATGACTCGTTGCGGGTGAATGACTATGAGCAAAAATGCTGAAAATTAAGGGACGTCTTTTCGATACGAGAATTATCGCTCAATAAATTATTCAATGCAATACATTTTTCTCATCAAGTCTGCAAAAGTATCCGGCAAACTCGTTGGTCCTCGCGTGTGAAAAACGATCGCACGATTTTTTTTTCTACAGACTTTCATGATCGACACAATAATAGATTTTCCGCGATTGCGCCGCTCGAATACATTCTCAAAGTTGAGAACCGCTGTGGTTGCTCGCTCGTTAGCGCGGTTACCAAGAGCTTTTGAGGTCGTCGACACACAGTCGAGTAAAAGTAGACCCAACGGTGTTTTATTTATCGCGTATACGCGCGACAAGACGGCAAAACTCCGTTTCATCGTTCGATTTAAATGATTTTTCATCGAAATTAACGATTTTCCGCTTTTCAATATCATACAAAGAACGACAAAGGTGGATTATTTCGACGAACGTAGCGACACGATCCGTCAAAGAGCCTTGAGAGAGAGATAAAAAAAAAGGGAGCAAAGATAACGTGACAAATCAGCGTTGTGGGTTGAGAAGAAGTTGCGGGAGCTCGGAATTAGCGAGGATTCGATCGATGGGCGATTCAGGGCTGAGGATATAACCTTTCGCGAGGAGGGCAACACGTGGCTGTTGAGGGAGAGAAAAAGGCAGCGGGAGTTTGCGAGGTACGTCGAGCGGTTGAGGGCGACATTAAGAGGGGGAAGGGGAGAGCTGCGAGGAGGAAGGAGTGGGGAGGAAAGAACCGTGCGGCACGGCCACGTGACTACGGCCGCGGTGGCCGCTGCGCGTTACGCGATTCGTATATCAAAGCGTCCTGCGGTGCGGCGGAGGAGGCCGGGGTGCGGAGGGCGCTGTAGACGCTCGTAAACCAAACAAATCGACTAACGCGGCGCGGCGGAGCTGTGCGAAACTGCGAAACTCCGAGGGGAACGAGGGGAACAAGGAAAGGGGGGTCAGGGGTTAGATTTGAGAAAGCAGTCAGGTGGGGAAGAACGAGACGAGCGAACTGCGCAAATTCGGCCAATGGCCACGCGAGTTTTCGGACGTTGCCAAAAGGATCGCGCGGATCGGGCGAGCCTTTAATTTTACGGGCGACGCATGGCGACGCGCGCTCCGCGGGACTAAAAGAGTTTCGCGCAGATACGCACACGCGGGCATCTATATGTGCATTCGCGGCGAACATAAATGCGCGTATAATAAAAATACGTACATACGTATATATCTTTGTGCACGCATACACACACACACACACACGCTCCTTGGCTTTAAAACATCAGGTGGTAACGGAAGAGGAATAAAAAAAAAGAGAAATGAGAGAGTAGGGCGAAAAACGAGAGGAGAGTACAGTTAGAGTGTAGAGTGGGGTCTTCAAGGCCGAAGTCTTGACGAGAAATTCCACCGAAATTTAAGACTGTATATGGGTCATTCCATTCGGAATCACCTAGCATTAAAAGTCATTGTTTTTTATTTAGCTCGTTTTTTCACGTGTTTTTGATATCACTGAAGGAAGCCAACGTTTACCTTTGCCTTTAGATATTCGCGAGGCATGAATTTTTGTAAATTCCAAAAAAGTTGGATTCCCTTAAAATATTCATAACATCCGGCTGATTTGACATCGTAGAATTGTTCTAACGGTTATTTTTACGCCTTGAAATGTTTTTTGCGAAAAAAAATATGAAAAGAAAATGAAAAATTTTCTTCACCGCCTTTTTTTTTTAATTTTGAAATGACTTTTTTGGGATTTAAGAAACTGACATCAAAGTATCGGGGAGAATTAACGTTCGGTTGTCTCATGAAAACATCCCCATGGTTATTCAATTAAATAATTCAATTTACTTTATTTTATCAAGTTATTTTTAAGTTTCGTTTTTTCCAAAGAAAACAAATCATACGGAAATAACGAATTTTCAAAACTCGTCAGACCACAACTGTCGTAAAACGGTTTCCAAAAATTCGGGATTTGCGAACTTTCGAAGATCAAGGGCTAAAAACGTACAGAGAAGCTTCCTTCGGTACGTACGAAAATATGTAAAAAAAAGTGAGTCGAATAAAAAGATTTGATTTTTGAAACTAGGTGATTTCGTATGGAACGACCCATACATACGATTCTTGAGAGTGATCGTGGAATAACTGAGCGGGTGAGAGACGCATCGAAGCAGGAATGTTGTCGTGGGGCAGTTCGTCTATTAAGCCGAATGATACGATAGGAAAGAAATAACGAGAGAAAAAAAGAGTGGATTGGTCAGGGCATAAGATTTTACTACGTGTTTTCGTAACGTATGGAAATTTTTACGATAATCGCACGAGATTTATCATCAATTCCATCAAAATTCCAAGGGAATTAAGTTCGCGCTTTTTGTTTCGCTTTCTCATCGTGGCTACGTTTCAAAATTGGAATTCGGAGATTAACGATATTACTCGCAAATAAAATACGTTATTTATAGTCATCCTATTCCTCTTGGCGCCGTGGGCGAACATCCAACCAGTGAATTTCTATAATATTCAAAAGCTTTCTACCGATAGTTCAATATTAATCACGGAACAATGTAGAGTTTTTTTCGCAACGAAATTTCAAACGTCCGTCACTTTTTTTCTGGTTCATCAATTACTAATCCATCAGGACAAAGCTACTGGGAGGGTTTTGAAAAGCTCTTGCGTAGGCATAAAAAAAAAATGGTGTCCCGATGGCGGGATGCTTCCTGCCTCAAAATTGATATTGAAAATGAGTGGAAAAAATGTGAAGAGATATTTATGGGCAAGTTGGCGAGAATCGGTGCTGCAAGTTTGAAAATCTGCCAAAAATTGAAAAATAACGACATCTCGATTGAGCCAACGGCATTTTTGAGCCTTGGTGATTGCAAATAGAGTATGGCATAAACTAGCGACATTTGCTTTGATTGGAAAAAAATGGCAAGCATTTTAGCGGAGCAACTCATTTTTGCAAAAGTTGACGAAAAAGAGTGTGAATTTTGTCAATTCTCGTTTGAGAGAAGCCTCGATATGATTCTGGCCGTGAATGCCAAAAAATGAATCACACGTCGATCGTTGACTTGTTGGTTTTTTTTTATCAACGAAACTTTGAGTTTTCGGAGCAATCCACGCGGACCAGTTTTTCCTTCCCTTGTCGTAGGACATTGACGAAGTAAAGTGGATCATTTCGAAACTTTGAGAGGAAACATTTTTCATTGAATATTTTATTCGCCATGTTTATCCATTCGCACCTTGAATATGTCCGAAAAAACACCTAGCAACATAGCAATTTTGAAAAGTAATCTTTTTCGTTGCCTCGATAACATACGTACAAACATGTGAAGCGATAAAACCTGTACTTCCGGTTGACGCAACGAGATACCCGATCGGGCCGTGATTTTTAATTGAAATTGGACAATTTTCGCTTAAAATCCACGAAATTTCATATCGAACAACTTTCGATAACGTATAGAGACAAAGAGAGAGAGAGAGAGAGAGAGAACAGGACGGAGATGGAGGCACTCGCAGGTACGAGAGGCGACTATGGATGAGAGGCCCAAGAGAAAAAAGGGGAACATGGCGAAACTCGATATACTCGGGACGTTGTCGAGCGTGGGTATAAAGTGACGAAGACCGAGAACGTTTTTTTTTTTTGCGAGACGTTCGACACATGACGGTATGAGGGTACAAGCGGAGGGGGGTATAGCAGGCGTGGATTCGCAAACGAAAACTTGGAGTCGCGAGAAACCCTGACCTAAAAATAGCGACCTCGTCGCGAGTTTTCGCCAAAAAAACGAAGAAAAAAAAATGAAAATAAAAACGACGATCATGCTCAGGGCGTGCACAAACGTGCGCTAGTAATTTTTACAAATCTTTCGAAGGTCGAGAGATTTTCCCGAGTGGCCGAATCTTATTCCGGCTCGTTCTGCTATTATTGTTACTATATTATTGTTATTATTATTTTTACCACTTCGACAAAGCAGGGTTGAGCGGAATTTGCGGACACGACGGCCCACGGTTGAGAAAAAAAAGGACAAAATTCGATCTGGCGAGATGAAAGATTGACCTTGAGAAAGATTTTGCGCAAAACTCGAGTCTGAGACTCGCGCTCGCTGGCCGATCGACCGCCGCTCGATGTGTTCGTTTCGCGAGACGAAATTGCTCGTCGTAATGGCGAAATGAAAAAAAGAACGGAAACTGCGGAATTTAGCAACGTCGATGTTTACATCGCGTCGAAAGAGGAAAGAGATATTGCACCATTGAGGAAGAGGAAAAAGAAAAAAACGGCCCATCAGCGCGTGGTGAATAATGACTGTGAGAAAGCCCGAAAAAGGACTTGCGCCGAGACGAAAATATTATCTAGAACGGGCGGACGACTCGGACGGCAAATAATGACTTTCCTACGTTGGCAAGAAGCAGTAGGACGCGATAGTTTGACTTCGCATCGAAAATTTGCATTGCCCCCTCCCCCCGTCTCGCACTCTTGCCATTGCGATGCTGTAACTCGCGAATCGAGTCCCAAAATAGCTCGAAAGAACCGTCGAAACCGTCAGGGTAAAGAAATTCAAAAGGAATTCTAAAATAAGCGGAGAGTCCTTCCCTCGGGGCCAGCCGGAGATTAAACAAAAAAAAACAGAGAGAGAGAGAGAGAGAGAGAGGAAGAGCGCGCTACAAAAAAAATTGGCGGTTGTTCGCAGATTCAAATTTCGCGCACGAAGCATCGAAGCGAGAAGAATTCGAATTGACGTAATATACAAGCAGAACGTGGAATAAAAAAGAAGAAAAAAGTCACGGTGTGCTCTAAACGTGTGTGTCACGTGTGTGGGTGTGTACGTGTGCTTTATCGTCGTGCAAATATAATAACGCCGCGGAATATATTCGCTCGTAGGACTACTGTCATCTTCGAAGATTTCGTGCGCGTCTCTCGCGACTGATGTAAAAGTGAACTCGCGAAAAAGCTTGATATTATTATCATCATTATCATTACTATATATATATATTCCCTGACGTTAAACAACGTCACCACCGCAGACGGTACATTAGCCGTATGTGCGTGTGGACCTTTTTTATTTATCTGTATTATCTCACTGAGCGACAAAAGGGCGCATCTAACGATCGGCTCTACCGTTTGAATCTCGCGATAAGCCGCCATCTTGCCTCACAACGCTCTATAAACGAATTTAACATTAGAAAAAAGACACGATATTTATTCGCATTATACTTATTATTATTATTAGTATTATTATTATTATTATTTTACTCGGATAGTTGGGTCGCCAGGTATTTGCAATAGAGGCGGTAGAAAGATCCACCGTAATCATAATAACCATGGAGAAACCGAGTCTCCAAGTTTGAGACTGACGCAAAAAACAAAGAACATCCACCGAGCAGCAGAACGATCTCGCAAACTGATCAAACATCTCGGATCCTATATTGATCTAACCAGGCTGCGAGTGATCGAAACGCCTAACGGTACCAGAAATTTATTTGCACTAATGAGCTGTGGAACTGTACTAAAGTGTAACCGCCTCTGCTCTTCAGAGTTGCTTTTTCTAATTAATCTGCATGTATATAAATAATATACATATATATATACGTTGTTTTTTTTTTTGAAGCTCTACACAGTGGTTCCGCGCTGAGTCAAATGGACGCCGGGACTTTCAAATCGTCCATCAAGATCGTCGGACATCGCGAGAGTGGAATTAATAACGAACGACACTGTAGAGTTAAAAAAAAGTAACACGTCGATAGCGATGGAACGAGCTGAAAAAAAAGGCGATCTTCGACCGTGGATTTTCGTCGGAATAGCGAGAGAAAGACACGGAAAGAAACTTGTCGTTTGCGCATGCAAAAATATGTATAAACGTCATCCGAAGCAAGATGGCGACGAGGAAAAGATCGAAAATACACAACCGCGTAAATCTCGACGGATCCTTGATCCTTCCGGCGAAAGAACACGTTCAGACCGGCGTTATACCGATATATAGGTATCGTGCGCAAATTCGGCTTCGTCGTGTATATGCTCTTGAGCGCACGTGCGATCTCGGACAGCGTCTGTAATCTCGTGCGGAACCTTCGGAATTAGATTGGTTGGTCGCCAGGCGGTATCGCGATAAAATTAGATCCGGGATTAAGGGGAGAAAACGAGTGTGGCTTTCCCAAACGCGGATGCTCGAGTCGCGCGTGATTCTCCCATTCAACGCCGTACAATATGCGGACTCGTTTATATACCCCCGCTTAATGGGTTTCGATTTGTAAAAATTTCGAGGCAACGAGAATTTCTCGGTGTGCCGAGCAGAGGCTCGAGTTTTTCGTTCGATCGAACGATAATCCCGAATTCGCAAAACCGAACAGTTACCTTTTTTCACCGATCGAAAGAAATAAACAAAACGAAACGAAAGTTCAAAAACAACCCGAAGAAAAACTCGAGAAACCTTTTATCGCCTTCGGATCTTGAGAAAAGGAGCAAATTTTCAAGTTTACCGCAAGGTCAAAGAGACAAAGAAGGTCTGTCGGTCGACTCTTGAGAAATCACGATCGAAGGAAGGGAAAAATCATCGAGAAATCCCGCGGATGAGTTTCGAGGGGTTTTTTTTTTCGTTTCGACTCTGCAAAGTAAAGCTCGTAAGGCGTTTGACGCGAGCGCGTTAGGCGTGGTCAGTGTCCGCTGCCTTCGTAAGTAACTATATAATCGCGAGACACGCATCGAGAACGTTGCGGGGGAAATTCAGCCGCGTACGTGTGCGCATATACGAGCTTCACTTTACTCCCGTTGAACTCGGCGGAGTTGCGAATTTCAGATGTAAAGAATTTGGGAAACGCGTCGACGGACGTGTATCGACGATCAGGGAACTTCTTTGTTATGTTTGCGCGAGGACCGAGGAATGTTTATCAACCGAAGTTTGCCTATACGTACGGAGTACCGACGGGGCGTAATTAAACGCGCGTACGTACGTGTCTTGACGCACGGATGATGGGCTCTCTCCTTTCTCGGTTCTCGCGCGCTCGGCCACGCTAAATTGCCAATTAGCACTTGCACGCAGACACGCGAATATCTTGGCTCGAAATGTTACAGTGTAAGCCTGTCACGCTCCCTGAAATTTCCTTCGATGTTTGTTATACATTTGACAGAGTGACGGTTTTTGTTTCATATCCGATCTGCATTGGAACTGCGACTTTCAGTGGCTGTTTTTCGAGCCAAAACGAGCGATTGCAGTCTGACGCGAAATTTTCTACCGTCTGTCTGCCTGAAAATCAGCGTTTTTTTCCTCTAGTTTGGTTCAGTAAGAACGCCCGGTTTTTTGCTTTATTTTCGTAGCCACCGGCATCGTCGCGAGCCTCGGGATAATTCGTGCTGTTTCTTGCTGTCGATTAATCTGTTTTTTTGCTGCGTTATCGCGCGAAAATCGTCTCGCCTGCCTACCGGACGTTGAGACTCTCGGTTTCAATATAGGTAATATGAAAAATGCAGCGTGCGGCGAGGGGAAAAAACACGGAATCAGAGACATCGTGCGACGCCAGCTTCCGCGCGTTACCGCGAAAATACCGAATAAAACTTGCTAGTGCCAATATAAACGTTTGTCATTCAAATTTTTCGAATCTCGAAAATACTTTATAGAAATAATTTTCTTTTTTTTTATTAATAACAAAGCAATACCGTTGGTAAAATCGCAGTACCTCCGCCGCGAACGATCAGAGATATGTATTTCCGTACTTGTTTCAACGTTCGATCGTATTATTTGTTGTACCGCGCTTGTAAAATAATGGAACGAATCGTGCGCGCTAGAGACGAAAATCCGCTTAATTATTTAGAAAAATGGCAATAACTCGGAACAATGAATAAACAATCAATGAGTCTCCAACGATTCATCAATAAACCACGACCCTCGTGTGAAATACCTGAGGGGAAAGGGGAGAGGTGTTACAGGAGGAAAAAGGTGAAGGAGAAAAGGTCAATGTGTTTCGCTATATCGATCATTTTTTCCCCTCTCTTTTCTTTTCCCTTCGACGTCGTATACGTGACGTAACACACCATTCGGATGTTGCTCGATCTCTCGTTGGAAGCAATCTTGCCCCGCTTTTTCCCTCGTATTCTTTCGCTCGAAGCTCACTCAATTTCACTAAAGTATTTCCCAAAAATTCTCGCTGTGCCTCGAACTTGACTCGACGGATTGATCCAAATTTTCGATATCATTCTCATACGTCACATTGAATTTCGTGTGTATATATATATATTTTTTTTTTTATATAGAAATGTTTAATATTGTTTGAGAAAAATAAATAAATAAAAAGGATCAGAGAACCTTTGTGAGGCTGGTGAATCGCAGCGAAGAATTCGCCAAAAAAAGGACGTGTATATATATATGTAATCTCACCGAGGAGATAATGACGGATCCATTTTTTTTTCGGCGGCGGTTGTGTCGATCTGACCGAAGTGGAAACCGGCGGCGGTAGAAGATGGACGTCGTCGATAATTTCGATCATCGAGGACGCGCCGTATAGACGAGATGCTTCCGTATGCTCAAAATTCGACGAATTTTGATTTCGCCCGGTTTGCACGCGATCAACGATGTTATTATTTTCACTGATCGATGCGTTGCAGTTCGTCGAGTTTGTCGTAGCGTCGATCGGCAATGCCGTTTTGATAACGCTCACGCTCATGTGAAATATCTTTTCCTTCTGACTTTTATTTTGATCGTTCGTCAACGGTGTCCCGATCTCGGACATCAACAATACTCCCATTTTTCATCCCTTTCTCACCTCCGTTCTCTTACTTTCACGCATCTACGTACGTGAAACGCGTGGTTTCTGGTTGTGTTTTTTTTTTCTCAATTCACTCGCTTCAATTCATTCGCTTTTTCCATCAAAACGGAAGTGAGGATTTCTCGCATCTTCACACGCGCAACACGACGATGAAACTTGCGAAAACGATGATGTCACGAATCGACTTTCTCATGCTGGAAATCGTGACGATTTATCATTTTTTCAGCGTCGATCGTCGATCTTTTGTTTTTCTCGATGAAATATATATGCCCTCTTCGTGTGATTATGGAAACGTTTTCCACGGAAGAAGCTCTTGTTTTTCGACCGAATTCAATGAAGAATAAAAATGTTCATTATTCAATCAACATTTTTATCTTATGCGCGCCGGAAGTCCTCGATTATTCGTTCTCCCACGATTGTACATCGTAATTTTCGTTCTCGCGCGAATTATTCGTCATATCCCATGCGAATCCCGTCTCGAGAGTCTTGTTTTTTTGTCGTTCTACAATTATTTCATTTACTCGTCATCGCGATCGAGAAAAATTAGCGAGAACCGTTATCGACTGTTAAAACGGTGGTCAGCTGCGCGTAATCGGGCCAGAAGCGATAGGAAACATGGGCGCACATGCGCGCAACGGCACACACTTTGTCCTTTCGTATATTTACATTTCAATATTTTTTCTCCCCTTCGAAACTCTCCTTATCGCTCGCGAACGTTGACCTTCGAGGCGGCGCTCTCCCGAATTCGCGACATCCGTCGCGAGTACACTTCACGCGCGAACGGGAGAAAAAAGACCGTTCGCGGATTCGTTTTCAGTGTTTTTTTTACTCGCTCTCAATGGAGGGGACTATAAACCGTAAAATGGCGGCGAAAAACCGACAACACTGTGCACGAAAAAACAAAGATTCGTATATTCGTAGATGATCGGAATTGTCCGATATCGGACGGTACGTCGCTCGTTGTGTGTTATTCCTCGATCGATTAATGGAAGAAAAAAATATGGGAAAAATGAGAAAAAGGCGCGTGGGGGGACGAACGAGTGGAGCGAGCGAGGTGGGGCGCGAAGATCGATGGGAAAGTTAATTGAATTTGTTTTTTTCGACTCCGATGTGGACCTTTGGTCGATACAATTTATCAATTTACAATCGACGCTAAAAACATTCGCAACGTTTTTTTCTTCCGTCCGAAGCAAAGCGTCATTGGATTAATTGACCGATTAATATACATGTGTTTACAATTTATGTATTTATTTATATGTACTTGTACAAGTTTATGTACATGTTTTCGGGGGAGATCGACGAAATGAATGAAACTTGGTGCTACGCGAATCGCGATTGCCGACTGAAGTCTAAACTTAAGTGCCGCCTTCTCCAACCTGAGGTTATGACGCGCGAGTTGCCGGCTTCGTTTCTCCTCTTTCCCTCCCCCCTCCCGGCCGGCTCCTCTCGCTGCACGCACGCTAGCGCTCATTCTCTCATCTTCCCTCTCTCTCTCTCGCTTGATGTACGTCGCGGCGACACTCTCTTCGTCTCTCTATCCCGAGCGACTCTCCCTGTACTGCGCGAGACGGGCCAAAGAGGGAAAAAGAGAGCGAGAGAGAGATGGAACAGAGCTCAGTGTTCACGGGACATTTTTCAAAATCCCATCACAAATGTAACGTTTATAATTACACTCGGGGCGAAGAGTAACGGTGTTTGCGTATACGCGAGATTAAAAGGACGAAAGACCACGCGAGTCTTGCTGGTACAAGTGAGAGTTTCACGAGAGGGATGACGGTAATGCGATTTGATGATAAAGAAGAGCAGGAAGAGTACAAACGGGATCGAAACGAGTCACGTGCCTTTCGAACGACCAGAGGAAGATGAAAAAGAAAGAGAGAGAGAGAGAGAGAGAGAGAGACAGAGAGATTATAATGTGGTGAGAGGACGTTGAAAGTCACGCTTCTCGACGCGAATCTCTCCATTGTATTTTTCGTCGTGATGGAAAAAATGTCGAGCATTTATACGAAGGAAATTTCTTTAATCGTACTTCCGTGTACGGCGAGCTTTTATTACGGTTTGAAGAGAAAATACTCTAGGACTCTTGTTCTCAATACGATAAATGTGAATTAGAGCCAAGGATTGAAACGAAATTGTGGGCGTTGGCTATCGAGTGCGAGAGAGTTTGCACATTGTTTCTGATACAAAAATGCCCATAGATTCCCCAACGTGGATGGCTTTTTTCCGCTTTCTTTCGCGTACCTCGCTTTACCGCAAAGCGCATTTTCACGTCGAATTCTCCACGTTTGTCGTGAAAAAAAAAAATAAACGTAAGAGGAACCGACTTCACACGAAACGCCCCATATAGACGTACTATAATTGCGACAAAGCAAAGTTGCTGAAATCACGCTAATTGTCGCAAAGAATTTAATTAAAAGTCGTCACTCGTGTCGCATACACGGTACACGCGAGATGATAAAACGCGCCGCGGACTGATGAGATTTCGAGTGAAAAGAAAAAAAGGAGGTGCAGAAAGCAGCGGCGTTATGCGAAAGTTCGTTTTGAGCTGTTGCAAATTGATTTTTTCCGTTCCCTTCCTTTTTCCGCATAAATGACATTCGATCAGGAGCCTTGCAAGTGCGCTTTTACGATGTACGTAAATTGACCCGTAAAGTACGTAAATTCAAGGCGAAAAGTGTTTGGTCACTTTTTCATCCAACGAAGGACTTGCGAGTTGTGGATGAATAAATCCGAGCCGAGAAAAGTGTCGATAATTATTGATTGTTTACTTCACACTCAATGGTCAAGTCGCAAACGGCTCGGTTCAATTTATTACCACCCAAGCGACTGTATTTGGACCCTCGAGACATCGAGGATGTTTTTTTAACGTTAAAGGGAGAAACAACGTCATCTTGTAAGTAAAATTTACGTGTTTGAGATTTTGAAGACCCCTTCGGGAAGGATCGAAACATGGTCGCTTGGGCGTTAATGGGTTAATTCGCAGCTTTTTTACTCAAAGACCACGTTACGTACATCTTTGCAGGGTTCATTGCTTCAACATGTGTGTACGTATAAATATCCATTTGTAAAATAAAAAAACATGGCGGTACGCTAAGGAGGAACAATCTTGGATGTACGATGTAAAAATTCTGTCGAAAATCGCTCGAGAGTCAAACGAGAGAAAGACTCACCATCGATTATCAGCATCTTCTCCTCACAAAACAGGTCATCTGGCTCGGTGCGATCTCTTCTCATCTTCGCACCTGTTGACAGACGAAGATTATCGTTTTAGTGCTCAATAGTTCAATACTCGCTGGCGCTAGAGTAAATTCGAACGATGGTACTTTTATTTGTTCATCAATGTGTAGAAATGCAATTACGAAGGCGGAAGTATATTTCAAAGACCCAAATCGATAATTCAAGAAAAAAAATCCTGAAAATGCCTGAACCTTAAAGATTCTTTTCGCGTGAATCAATCGATGCTAACGTTTCTAATTTCAATTGCGTTTATAATTTTTGGTTTTGTCATTTCCAAGGCAATCGCGAAATTACGTACGTTGTTATACGTTTCCCTGTTTGGCGATTCGCTAAATATTTTTGATCAATTTTTCGAAATTATCACACTCGTGAAAAGAAGAATGAAAACTTTATGAAAATTTGGGAAATTGCAGGGTGAAAAATTGATAAAATTCAGATTTTCGTTCAAGTCCAACGATGCCAACCTCAAGATCGTAAAAAAATGGAAGCCTCGCTTCGGAAAACATGCGTTAAACAAAATGATCTACTTCTGCAATACGAATGTTGTATTTTGTACAAATGTGATATTTACGAGCAATCGAAAAAAGCGGGGATTTTAGGAATTTTCCTCATTACGACCTTGCGCTCCTCTGTGACCGGCGCTACCATCTCGTGACGGGAGTGCGAAGCTCGGGGGATGAGACGGGAGAAGAAAAAGAGAGAGGTTGGCAAGGTGACCTGCGACGAACGCGCGTATACAGAGACGTTACGTCGACGTCGCAACGTACGTCACTTGCGCTTTTGGCAAAATTTGTGAATGCGGAGCTGTGCGGAGCTTCCTCGAGGACACAGAATTTTAAAACAGGCTGTGGAGGGCTGTGGAGGGGGTTAGACAAACGGACATCGAAGGCATCATGAATCCCTCTGGTTCAGTCTGTTTTATCCCGTCTTAAACCCGTCGGAGAAGGCGGTGAACAAGCGGACATGGTAACAATGTCTTTTTTTGGGCAAAGAGATGCATTTTCGAGAAAAAAGGAGGAGCACGTACAGTAGCAAAAGAGACGAAAGGATCATTAGCCAGTCTCAAATTTCATTGGGAATGTCTATACGTATGAAGACCTTGAATTTTTATTTAACAAATAACAAACCGAGAGATGTGGAATGAAAAAATTAACAGCTAACCCATTTCTTCGTTCGTCGAAACAAGTCCCTGTTGAACAAATCGATCTCCCCTCTCCCCAAACGATCGATTGTTTCCACCGGTCACGTTTTACATTCGTCTCCCGCTCGCCCTTGTAGTTTCGAGTTTCTCTCAATCGCATCTTCCCCCACTTTCGCGTTTCAGCGGTGTGTATATATACGCGGTCGAGGCATAGCAAGAAAGACGATTGGAGAGCGGGCGGAAGGACCACGCATATTCTAACGTATTCCGCAAGGTTGCGCCAATGTGAATCCACAGGTCAATAAGGGATATGAGAAAAAAAAATTAAATGCTCGCTCTCCACGTGTTGGAGAAAAGGATCTCGAGAGGCAAAGAAGGAGCATGCGTATGCGCGTGTACGGTGCTGCCGCGCACCGTCGAGCGGCGGAGAGGAGTGGCGGCAGGAGGGAGAGGGGGGGGGGGAGATTGTTGAATGCACAACTGACGGAGGGCGGAACGAGTGGAGGGGAAAAAACAAATTGCGTGAGCAAAAGCGGAAGGGAGAGGAGTACGATTCCCGGCCGACCGGGTGTGCAAAAGTAGTGGGGGATCGGAGCTAGGTCCTCCGGGTCACAGCGTGTAGAGTAGTAAGCCCGTGTCATGTGTGTATATCATACTGCTGCTTTTCCTCTCGTGTGTGGCAACGTTGCAAGGATTGATCAGAACGCCACGCGGCCGGCTTGGCTCTTTGGTGGGGAGGAGATGAGAGGGGGGCAAAGCCTACGACAATACGCATGCGTCGTGCCCGGCTATAAACACAGTTCCCTACGTATCGATAGCGCGTACACGGGCTATTCCGTGCAAAATCAAACTGCCAAAGTCGATGAGTGTAATCATGAATAAGAGCGTATAGAAACAAGCTCTTGTCACTGATTTTTTTTTTTTCTTATTCATTTCGTTTCCTCTTCGACCGTGAACATTGTCGAATGTAAATAGAACTTACGAACGCAATATAATTTTGCGCGTTGTTTGTATTTGACATCATGATGACATCATGATGACGCTATACCGACGACTATGACGCCCTCTCTTAGCTCCTCTGTTAACTTGGCCTTCTCCTTACCGCTCACGCTCGTCGGGACGCGAATCCGCCCGATGTGCGCGCAGCCCGGGGAGAACGCGAATTCAACGGTAACTTTTCCCTCTCTATCTCTCTCTCTCTCTCTCTCTCTCCGTTTCTTTAATCTCCATTCCGCTTTCCATCTCCGATAGTTTGACCATCCCCGCGAGCAGAGAAGCTGCCGGCCGGACTCGCAAATTATCGCGGACGAAAGAACATTATTATGGTTATTTATGTTTTTCTAGAGACTAAAAAGCAAATGAAAAAATCGAACGAAAACAACTGATTTTTTCTGATTTTGAGCGATTTTTCATTCTTTTCTTTAGAATCCTGTTCATATTTTTCATAGTAACGATCATTTTTGACCGTTCGTATGCGTTCGACCGAGAGGAAAAAAGCGCTTTGTCGAAATGATGCCAAACTTTGCCCCACGAGACTCTATTTTTTCCTCGACTTTGAAATTTCAATGGGACTATGGACGAGAGATGCGCACGCACGGAAGTTGAAAAACCGAAGATTTAAAAGAAATTTTATGGGCCCGAAAAGCCTCGAAGGACCGGTGAATTGCGGTTAAGATTTTAAATGCGCCGGTAAAAGGAAGTGATTTCGGACTCCAGGTGGACGAGGGAATTAGGAACGTTACAGGCAGTCAACGGTCACTAAACCGAGATAATTTATTGCAGGTTCGTACAAATTCTTTCATTCACAAGAATCGCGAGAGAGAGAGAGCAGTGAACGGAAAAAATGGTGCGTCGTTCTCATCAACTCGAGTTTCTGAACCTCGGAAAGAAAATTAATGAGAAAGCTTAAAACAACAGACATGTGACACAATAGACCTTGAGAAGAATCGAACCATTGGAGTACCACGAGAAAAAAAAGCATGGTCCAATTATAAAAATAACATTTCACCGAGGCCATCGCCGAGGGAATCGGATTTTCCGCGAGCCGACACTATGAAATTCCAAAATGGCGGACAGACCACAGTCTCAAAAGAACTACGTTTTCGTAGGAATATTTAACGTAACTTTTTAATTTTTCTATACTCCCTTTGGATATTTACGTATTTTCATTCGGTGGCTGAAATCGTCGATGGTATATACGTGCATAGTGAAGCCGAAGTTTATCTAATCACTGGGAAAATCTGCGATGAGTTTGTTCTATTTTTATTTATGAAGAGCGTCAAATGTGCCCGGAATACGTGATTAAACGTGTTATCGACGATTCGCCCGGGAGTATTGTGTGTACGTTGTTTTGTCTCTCTCTAGACGCGGAGCATGGAGTCAGAAGCACGTGGACGTGCAACACGTCTCTCTCATGCGTCGACCCAGCCAGGGTCGCGTGTCTAATGCGCCGGACCGACCACGAGCCCCCTCTGGCGCTTTTGCCGAAGCGACTGGTGGGGGAACAGTTTACCCGTCCTGCCGCTCTCCGCCGCTCCATCGTTGGCTCCTACCGGCTTGCCCCTCTATCCTATAGACATACTTTTTTCAGCGTTTCGCGAAAGAGCGCGTCGACGCAACACCACGAATGAAGATCGATCCTATCGCACGCGCATTTTTATTCTTTCCCATTTTTTTGTTTCAACAAATCTCATTCCTTTTTCCGGCTTTAATCACAACGAATTATTTGTCACCTTTATACTCATTAGGATGAAGTAAACATTTTTTATTGGCATATTACATATTTCTACGTTTGCCAGGACAAAAAAGGCTTGGTTCGGGCGCGTTCAAGAGTACGAGTACGGTGGCGCGCCTGTGAATGAATCGGCGAAGCTTTTCCTCTCTCCTCATAGCTCGCGAGAGTCACTGACCGCGAGAGGTCCGCGCGATCCGCTTCGCTCGTCTTGCGCGGATGAAATCCTCGTACCCATTCGTTCCCCTCTCTCTCTCCCTCTCTCTCTCGCTCGCACCTCCACTCTTATCGGAACCTTTGGATTTCTCGCACGCACCTGTACCGCGTATTTCTGTTCAAACGATTTCATTCGATTTCCATCGATTTTAATAATAACGAGAGCACCGATGCGTCTCCCACGGAATTTCAATAATTGTTTTATTCTCGCGATTGCACAGCGCGTCAGTATTAACCTATATTTTTAAACCTTCCTAGTCGCAGTTCGGTTTCTTCCCATAATTCTTTTTTTGCAAAAACACGGATATGCACGGAAAAAAATAAGTGTATTATACCAACAACGAGCTCCCACTTGATAAATTTTCGTAATTTTTAAAGACGTACAAATCTTGCTGTTGTTTAAACACCCGGCGGTTCGCAGCGTGCCTTTTTCTCTCGCATCTAATCGCGTGAAATTGTTTACTCTTTCTCCCCGTCGCGTATTGCGCAGTGTGCGGGAAAGTCCCGAGAGAACAATGGCAAAATAACGTTATAAACAAGAAAGTACAGAGGATTTTTCCCGTTTTCGTGCTACGTGAAATCTGTCGTTCGAATGCTTTTTCATTGTACAAACGGATATGCATGACCGCGTGGTTATAGGTAAAACTTTTTTTCCGTGGACGATCGACGATGTGGGAGGAAAAGGATCCAACGATGGACTTAATACCGAGTCCACTTGTGCCGCGTTATCGGAGAAAGCCCCGGTGAAATTGAACCACAGGTAAACTCGAGGCTTATCGCATATCGTTACTATAGATGCGTTTGAGGCGTTCAAGGTGTAATCGACAAAAACGAAATTACATAATCGTCCCAAATTGACCAAGGTGATTTTTCATAATCCCATTAAACCGATAACGCATCTTCATCATTCTTTTTGCAGGTGCAACTTTAAAAGATCTCAATTCCGAGAAAAAAAGAACCATCGCTACAGAAAAAAGTGCGAGTCCTCTATGAATTTATCTGCCCAACGTTTCGTGCAAATTCGTCCGCTGATCCATCAAAGTGTTGAATACCAAAAATTTCGGAAGAATAAGAATGTAATACCGACACTGCGTCTTTCGTCATTTTTTTTGTAATTGCAGCTTGAAAATATATCCTCTGTGAATTTATCCGCCGAATTTTTTGCACCAATTCGTTCCTTTGATCTTTCGAAACGTTGGATAACGAAAGTTTCGGAAGAATAAGAATGTCGATTCAGCGAGGAATACCTCGTATATTCAACGTCGAAAGTGATAAGACACTCTCGCGTGACTCATACTTTCCTATCTTTTGACAATCGATATGGAAAGTGTATCGAGGGCTTAAGCGATGGATTCACCCGGATAAGATATTCCTGGATGAATTTATTCTCACGTTGATGTCTCAATGCTTTCGTTTACGAACACACGCCCGCGAAAACGCGTACAGGTATACACACATGTATGGGTAATTCCGTAGTAATCATCCAAAATCGCATGACACGAAAATAAAGACAAATGCATTCCTCCGTCATCATCTCAGCAATCAATACCGCAAGAGATGAAAAAAAAACAATGGAACGAAAAGTCCATAGACACGTTGATTTCCAAATTATTCCCTTTTTCAAAATTAACGTTACATTTGGACGTGTCAGGATCGCTCCCGGTATCCATAAAAAATGATAATGAAAATAATCAAAAAAAGGAATAAAATAAATGTTTGTTTTGTTCTTTCCATCTTTATTTTGCTCCTACACCGGTCGCTCTTTGTCCGTGTACGTTTACACCGACGTGTTTCTCGTTACGAGTTTTTCGTGGATAATACGAGTTTATCGTCTAGCTCAACCGGAAATTTTTATAGCCGTTGGGAAGGAGTTCACGAGTGAGCTCTCGTTGTCGTTGGTGTCAGCTTCGAGAGTTAATGCAAGACGAGGTTGCCGAGACTGATGGTATAGTGGCGTGCTGCAACCATCGTGCCAAGCAAAAGAGACCGAGAGAGAGAGAGAGAGAGACAAACAGCCCAGAGCGTTTCTAAGTCGAGACTGTTTCTCTTTCGCGCGTGTCAAGAAAAAGAGAAAGAGGGAGATAAGATTGCATGTATATAGAAGAGAGTCACGACGATGGTTCGCCACGCGGTGTGCACGGTTCGGTACCGAGTACTCGCGCGGACTACGAGTCATTGACCTGAGAAAACGCAAGGAATCGCGAGAACCGATGGGGGTCCGCGCAACACACAAACATGTGCTGCTGCCGGGTTACGTGCGACGTTTTTTTACCGATTGTGATCGGTTCGAACCGTTTCACAGCTCTGTTTCACATATATCGTGTATTTATCGAATTAATTGTTATATCCAATAAATCAATTGCCATAACGCAACGTTAATCAAAAATAATTTTAAAACCTTGTATTTATTGGGACAAAAAGTGAGCAAAGAAGCTATATGAATAGAGAATGCGACTTTTCTCGTGCCCAGAGATGGCGTAAGAGTCTGAAAAAATCAGTCCCGGGAAAGTCACGAAGGACAGTAATTACGGACGATAACAATATCGATGAGTTATTGAAAAACAGTTTCGAAAACATTGGAGAACTTTAGCGCTTGTTTTCTTTCAGCGGCGAATCAATTTCTTCGTGTTTCCGAATGAATTTTTCCCGATTTTTTTTTATCGTTGTGCAAATTTTGTTTATCCTCAACTCCTTTGGGACTGTGTATGGACAAAGGTGGTTGTTCGATGAATCAGAAATGTCCTCTGTGTACAATAAGGAACCCTTTTTCGCTAGAATTTTCAAAAATTTGCCCCGAATCGAGGTTAGAGAGACGAAATTTAAAAAAAATCGCGATTCTCATCGCGCAGGACTATATACCCCGTGAACCATCGGAAATAATTATCGTAATTATTTTTAAGAAATTGTGAGGTGCTGTACCGTGACGTCTGTTCGAATCGGCGGGCAACTGATGGTCGTGGAACATGAAGTACGTTGGGAGAATCCTTGATTTTTTCAATTGAGCTTCTTTTGGGACCATTCAATTGCAGAATGTGCGAACACAAATTGACCGAAGAACGAGGAAGAGAGAGACGAAATATGGTTGACGGTTGAGAGCGACTGTAAAGAGGGAAATGACGCCTAATTTGGAGGCGACGAGAGCTCGTGGGTCATATGGGTGATTCGCATGGGTGGACGTCAGTGATACTCAACTCCGACGTACACGCGATAATTGCCGCTCGAAATCGATTATTCGATCGCTCCGCGAGCAACAGAATCGTTACGTTATTTCATTGTTCGCTGGAAAAAGTCTCGTACGACAAAAACGATCATTCCTTTTTTTTCATCAGGCCAAAAAGATGCGATTCATCGCGGAAAGGGACAGAAAATCGTAATGTCCTCGGGAACTTAAGGGGTTGATGGACAAAGACGTTTTTACACGATACGATAATCGCTCGATGTAAAAATGCAAAAAATGAATATCCCGGTTTTGAAAAATTTACAAAAATTTCGCAAACTCGCATCCGAGTAATTATACGGGAATTTTTGCGCGAATCGAAGCTTGATCGAAATTTCGGGAAATCACCGCGTGCTGCAGATGTTGTTTTTCAATGGATACGAAAAATAATTGATAATTGTTAATGTACAAGCGCGGAAGCTGTCAATGTAACACGTTTCATATCAAATATATCAATGAAACGAAAGCGATGACCTTGAAGAATATACCTTATCGCTTATCGCGCGTTTTCGAAAGGGACTTTTGTCTCTGTCCTTTTTTCTCTCGTTTCTTCTATTGGGAATAGTTTCTCTTCGGGAATCAGCGATTCTTCGGTTTAGGAAACTCGGTATATCAGCTGACGCGACCAATTGAATTCGTAAACGCGGCATGTGTTGCTCGTTAAGAGCTATCTCTGTATTAGAGCAAAGACGGAAAATAAGAGAGAGAAAGAAAGAGATGGAGAGATCGTTCAACTCTCGAGGAACTGGCGATTCAGCAATTAATTATATTTGCTGATTCTCTGCGACTTCGAGGAGTCACCGGTAACGGCAATAAGCGGGAAATGAGAAAAAGAGAGAAAGAGAGAGAGAGATAGATGGAGAAAAAAAATGGGGTACCGTGCGACCGTAAACCTTAGCAACGAATAAAAGCTAATGTTTCTTCGAAATGTCGTCAAGTAACTCGATAACAATAAAGAATATATGGAAAACGTACAGTAAATCGATAAAATTCAATTTAACAATACACAAAATGCAAGCTGTGAAATTTTGCAAAATCTATCATTTACGTACGCCGATTGCTCACTGTATATGTACAACAAAATAAATAAATCTCAATAAACAGGTTTGATATACGATGGAAATAAAAATAGGCAAAAAAAATCGGCCGCGGTAGTCCATGGCAATGCGAAGGCGCAGGAAGGATGGGAAGGTGCGAAAAGTGGCTCTCATTGGAAAATAAACTATGATACTCTCGTCTTTGCCGAAGTTTACGAAGGGAGGGAAAAAAACGAGGGGAAAGGAGAGTGATGGCCTGCTCTTCTCAATTATTCAGGATTTTACGGCTAGCGCAGGTGTTCTCTGCCTGACTGTCAATCTCCCTTTCTCTCTTATCCCCTTTCTCTTCTATGATTATTACACTTTCTCGCTCTCTCTCTCTCTCTCTCTCTCTTTCTTTCTTTCTTCCTTCCTAGGTCCGTCAGATTCTCTATGATTATTTAACAATCTTTCTCCCTTTTTCTCTGCTTCCTTTCCACGAACTTTGTCTGCATCACGTCCACATCACGGACGAAAACATTAACGACGTAAAGATAAAGCTTCGCTGTGAACACCTGCGAGAGAGAGCCGCTCGCTCGTTAGCGCTCGCTCGCCGATTTTCAGAGCCTGTGTCTGTGTGTGTGTGTGTGTGTGTGTGTTCGTAACATCCTACACAATCGTATCCGTGTTTTCGGTTTCGAAATCATTCGGACGAATGTTTTTCGTGAATCGAAGAAAAGAAAAACCACCGACGAGCCGAGTATCTCGAGAAACGTTATTTTTAAAAATCCAACAGACCATGTACGGAAAATTCAATTTTATTCGAAAGTTTATCGCAAATTTGCTTGAAAAAATGCCAAATGGAATGATCGCACGAATTACGCGGGTATTTGCTCGAGATATTTGTGTTTTCAAATCGCGAATTATTCGAAAAAAAAAAAGGTTTTGATTCGACAGACTCGAAAACTATCAAACGGATGTTTAGAACACGGATACGGATATAGAACAATGGGAAAAGCATGGGGAGGAATAATGGAAAATATAAAGCGGGGATGATCGATTGGCAAAAATATAAAAAATCTCGTAACTTTTTTTTTCAAAGTCACCATCATTTCCACGATCTATGCGAGTAATTGATGGAAGAAAAAAATCCTCTCGTCGAATTTACCGGTTTTGGTAACGATCGCGAGTGACGGACGGTGAGAACCCGTCGTTTTCTTGATTTTTGAGAGTGAAAAAAAGATTGACTCACCACGTGGCTCGTTCGAATTATGATGATTGGAGTGCGGCGCAACGGGAAAAGAGTGATCGGACGACGATGTGCTTGCAATGCGTTCCCTCTTCTTCTCCTGCTGTTCGACAAAGCGCGCTGCTTCCAGCAGCGTCTCGAGGCTCATCGCGATGATTTTTCCGTATTTTTTTCCAGACTCGAATAATTCGACGAATATTTAACGAGCCGTGATGACGATACGCGACGAGATTCCAGTAGCAAACTGGACGATTTATGAATTTCTCTTTGTCTTCGTCGTTGTCGTTGTCGTTGTCGTCGTCGTCGTCGTCGTCGTCGCCGTCGACGTTTTTCTCCTGAGCGGCGAGTATCTTTCAATACCCGCTCATTCGCCCGGAAGTAATGAGAAAAATCGAATGAAAAAAAATGAAATAAACCAGTTCTTCGAGTGTCTCGTACGTGATCGTATTTTTCCTCCTCTTTCCAATCGGGAGTCGTTACACTCGGCAAGTTTTTCGTCCCTTCCTCTCAATCACGAGCCCTCCAAGGACGAGAAGGAATTCTCGTCACTTCCGGACGGAAATAAAGATACGATCGTTCTCTTTTTTCTCATCCACCTCTCGGGCGCCTTTTCTGCAACAGATTCAACGAAATTTTCATTTTTCTCTCATTTTCGTTCGGGTTCTGAAACAAAAGTGTCTCGAGAAACACGGAGTAAAACGAAGAGGGGAAAATCGATTTTCTTAGTTAGAATAACTTTCAATAATGTTTTTTTCCCTTTCCATCCGAAATTCTTCACATCGATTTCGTACGACTTTATTGCGCGAATGTTCATTTCCGATCGTCTCCTTTTTAATTAAATGGTAACGGGATATCGTCGATACGCGCGCAAATGCGCGCTGCATTGCGCTGCGTGTGCGCGTGTGTCCGTGCACACGTACAGGTGAAACGGCGAGAACTACATGTGTACAGATCCTCGCAGCACAGGTGTAATTGGAGATCACTGTCTACGACAATAAACACGAGAAGAAGAAGAAAAAAAGAAGAAGAGACCGGGTCTCCTCATTTCCTGCTTCGCTTTGTTTCGTCTTGTATGACAATTTCGAGATAATACACGTGCGACATATGTATACAGGTCGAAAAATCTTGCTGACGATACGTCGTAGGATGAAAATACGAATATGACGGTCAAAAATAGCGACAATTTTGATTTTCGACACGCAAAATGAAACAAGCGATTCCCATTGTCCTCTTTGCCCTTACAAACATTTGAAAGTATATAGTCGCGTCGGGTTTACGAGGTGGAGCGCGAAGAGGGCGCGCGGGATAAAAAACACGCGCCATCGACCCATACGACTACAGTGTGTATTTGTACATTTGTTGACGTATATTACGGTGTACGACGCACGAAAATCTATCGGAGGCGAAGGATCCCGCGCGAATATAAATTTTTTTTGCAGAGGAGGAAAAAGATCGCAAATGGTGGGGATGAGAGAATTCGACGATGCTGTTTTTTTTCGCTTGGTACGAGGCCGAATATTAGCGACCTACGATGATTGTATGTTCCACGGCGGGGCGCTCGAGCAGCGGGGATGTAAAAGAGTGAGAGAGAGAGAGAGGGAAACGACGGAGTGAATCACGTGACGCGTGACGTATAGAGCGTGCGAGACCCACTACACGTTCTCATGCGCTCGCGTCGATCCGCCCAAACGTTCTTTTTTACCCCGGACGGAACCTCCCCCCCCCCCCCCCCCCGCCCCCGCCGACGGTTTGGTTGTCAATAAACGAAAAACAAAAGCGGAAATATTTCGCAATCGAAGCGACGAACACGCCCTGGTTCGTTTGCTTTTAAAAACCTATCTTATTCGCTATTCCTGTGTTTCGGAACAAAACGGTTCAATTCGATGAAAGGTACAGGGACGCCCATCGGTGGAAAATACTAATAACGCCCGTCATCCATCGCTGCCTTTGCTGCCTGGCTCGGGATACTTTGAGCGTTTTTTTCCCTTTTGAGGTTATATTCACGGTGGCGTTTCAAATTTAATACCGTACGTTGGAAAACGAGAACCTGGGGCATTCATTTGCTTCGGTTTATCATTTTTTTCATCGTTTTGTCAAAGTACTCAAGTGATGCGAGTCGCCCGATGACAAGCAAAGAACAAACGTCGTAAAAAAAACGGCAATTTATTGTTACAAAGGACGATTGCCGTTCGACCGAGACGAAAAATAAATAAAATACAAATTTAATGACGAATATGGAATTTTAATAGTCGTTGGCATATGTCAAGAGTACAATGACACTGTATTTATATTGCTACCATGCGTATTCAAACGTGAGCGGTATTACGGGAGAGGAGCTACGGGCGTTTAGGTCTGCTGTTAACACGTTGAGAGTAGGGATGTGACGGCTGTACGGTATAATAGTGGGGAGAGGTGGAGGGGGAAGCCGGAGCGAGTGAGAGAGACGGGAAATCCCGGGAGAAGTGTACACGTGGTTTTGAGCACGTGCGCACACGGGAGGGCGCCCCTGGTCAATCGGAGAAATCCGACGAACGCTCCAACTCGACGAAACACGCCATAACCCTCCTCTGCGATATGTCGCGCTTAAAAATTAACGGATAAATTTACACGTCCTTTGTCATGTTATTGTTCAACATCCCACAGTGAGTTTCAAATCTTTCACGATGTACCGATACAGCGCTCCTCACCCCCCGGCCCATTTCCAAACAACGGAAACTGTCATTTACGCGAAATAATTAAAAAAAACATTACAAACTCGTTTTATTTCTGTGCGATACCACGGGCACACAATCACGTGCCGCTTGAGTTACACACTCACGAGGGCGCGCTCTCGTGTGTAGGTGTGAGACTACCGTTCTACAGCCAAGCCTGCTTTCCCCACGCTCGGGCCCTAGAGGGGCCACGTGACTCGACCTGACCAATCTCCACTCTACCGCGGTGTCGCGCTCTCTTTCCTCCGAGTTTGCCAGCGACACCGACCAATGTGTTTGCCACTCGAGTTATCGCAGTCAAAACATGACAATCTAATCGCGAGGATGATACTCTAGGTGTAGGGTGATACGACCGAAAATAAGCTATTTTTTCTCTTCGCTTTTAGCCACCGTGCTCCGTAACGGCGAAAAAGAACTGCGATTGGAACAACGACGAGGGAGAAACAAACGGCATTCAGAAATCACGTACTGGCAATCACCAATTGGACCATTGTTTGAAGAGAATTTCTCGTGAGGAATTACACGTTTTACCATCGCCTCCTCCCGTTTCATCATAATTGCGAAACTGCATTCGTATTGTATACTCGTGAAATTTACTGACGTAGATTTTTCGTGCCAGATTGTATCCAAGCTGGCGTGGACGTTGCCGGAGAGCGGGCAAATGACGGTTACCACCACACAAAGTTATATATACACATGTATACAATACCGGAGGAAGTATAAACGAGAGGCCCTCTGCTGTTCCCTCGTTTTACCTCCACGCTTGGCACACCGTGCTCGACTCATGGCCGTCTCTTTCTCTCTCTCTCTCTCTCCCTCGTGAGTCAAGTCCTCGTTCACACTTGGCAACGGTCACATACGACGATTTTTTTCTCCGTAAATGTGTCGTGTGTGTGTGTGTGTATAAATGCAGTTCCGTCGGCAATCAACACACTACGCGTGTCGCGTAGCGGCGACTTGGCGTACTACCTTGTATACATATACATATGGGTCGTCCCGCGTCAAATTGAATTCAGCTGTAGTCATTATTTACGTTATATTACGATCTTTTTTTCTCTTCCGAAACGTCTTGGAGCAATATGTAAAAATACTCGCGTTTTATATTATAAACTTTCAAAGAATTACACGATGATAAAAGAAAACACGATGGCATGAAAACTGCCGACCTGAATCGATTCGCAGCCAATCGAATCATAAATCGAATCGCGTTTTTTCTGTACTCGATTCACCATCAAACGTTTTTTCACAAGTACTTGTTCCCTTCTTGAAAACAAAGAATAAACAAAATGGCGTTAAAATTAACGTAAATCTGTAAAAATTAAATTCGGTAAATCTGATTGAAAATATGCTGAATGTAAAAAAGATGCTACTCTCTCTATGGACAACAAAAAAATGAGTCAATAGTTTGCGATAAATTGAAAAACGTTCCGAGTTTACATGCTGGCGAATTACCGGAAAAAGAGTTGAAAGAGAAAAAAAGTGGCCATGTTTACCAAGAATGCCTCATATCGTTACAAACATAGATCGAGTATAGAATGGGGAGGGGGCAGCGCACCGATGAGTTTTTCTACGCGTTCCGCGTCTCGAAAGTCAACGGCGTCAGAGAAGCACGAAAAGCTAACCTTAACTGTCGCCTCGCGCGTGCTAAATGCTGCATGATACTACGTACCCCGCCTGCGCCGCTTGCGAATCGTTTTCTCGATGAGATAAATTTCGGACGGCCGCGATATCACACTTTATTCGTTCTTCTGCCTCTTTTTTCCGTCATCCTTATCTCTCTTTTGCTCTCTTCCAAATAGGTGTAAAAAAAAACTTCTCAAAAAATACCAGCACGCACGATTCACGAAAAAAAAAAAAAAGGGAACACGAAAACCCGTATTTCCTCGGGAAGAACAGCTTGAGCCGAGCCGGAGAGGTAGAAAAATAAAATACTGATGTCTCTTGCGGTGCACAAAGAACCTCGGCAGATTCTTTCGAAAACATGCACACGCTCGCCCGTAGAGAACGCGCCGAATTAACGTTTTTTTTAGCACGCTCTACACACACTCGATCTGTCAGGCTACGACTCAATTGAGAATCCAATTTTGCCCGTTGATCGTTGCGAGCACAATGAAAGAATTGAGGAAAAAACACTCTTCACCGGCACTGCTTTTTTCGAATCACAAACTGCCAACGCGATCGAGATTTCTCTTCACCGAATTTTTCGAAGGAAACATCGCGAAAACGCCTTGATCACTTTGTTGAAATTACCGACTCGCCCACCTGGCAAAAATAGGGGAGTTGAGTCGTGTGTGTTTCATCGAGGTCACGTGACCGCTTATTTTCAAACGCTCCTGCTCTCACTCGAGACGTTACCCGTCAAGCCTCGCTCTATCCACCATGTTTCCATTACTTTTTTTTTCTTCTCTTTTTTTTCAAACTCCCATTCGCGTTTATTCCATCGAGACTAAAAAAATGCACTTTCGGTCCTTCGTAATCGCGAGCTTCGACGAACTCAAGCTCGCATTCCGCTCGTTTATGCGTCAATCTTTGTTCCATTTAAACCGGTGGAGAATGACAATCCAGTCGAGAAAACATTTTACATAGTGGCGGGAAATGCACGGTCTGTCGGCAAGTTTGACACGAGTGAAATCCTTCGAGGCGCGTCTACTCGGTAGAGTTTCTCCTTTCTTTGCCGTTTTGGGGTTACCGATTTGGTGATGTAATAAAAAATCAGCCCGTTTTTATTGGTATGGGTAAACGCAAACTGTGTTTATATACATGTGTATACAAAACAAATATACGAGCACGACGCCTTGCGACTCGCGGGAGTGGATGCACTCACGGGAAAGCGCAGGTCGGTCACGAGGAGAGCTCGATAGAGTGGGGGAACTGAGAGAGAGAGAGAGAGAGAGAGAGAAGCAGGCGATCGGTCGTACGACTGAGCGGAGGGGAAAGGCAAGTAGAAGAGGAAGAAGAAGAGAGGAGAAGAATGAAGCCAGCAGCAGCGACACACGCGCGGGTTAGCGGATGCGACGCCGCACGAATCCGGTCGCGTGTGCGCAAAAATAGAGGTAAGCACAGCGAGCAAAGTCTAGCAGGCCTTGTCGAAGAACCAAGCTCCATTAAAAAAAAGAGGCGTCACTTTTCTCTCTCTCTCTCTCTCTCTCGCTCTTTCGTTCTGCTGGACAGTATATGTGCGCGCGTCCAATTCGCGAAACATAACGAGACCCAAAAACAGAACACACTGCGCATCCCGTCAATTACAGAACGTGAGGCCTATCACATATAAAAACAATCACGAAACAAGTACCGATTGTTGTAGCGTTATGCATGGTAGATTGCAGGGCAAAAGAATGTTGCACTTTCCAACGAGAATTTGTCTGGAAAACAGTTTTTGACTTGAATAACGCAAAAGAGAAGTACGTGACGAGGGGGAGAGGTGGGCAGCGACGTGACGTTCCGACAGAGCATCACCGATTGGACGCTTCTGTTATGGCACGTTGGAACACGCCACGCTGTCATCTTACTCTTCAATGTATATTTAAAAAAAAGTCATTCCTTATAAGGCCACGAGAATGGCGAATATTCGTATTAATTTTTTTTTATTTTTCGTTTACTCGAGAGCAAAGTTGTATTATTGTAAGCCGGGCGTGGTAGAGCTTCTCCTCATCGCCAGCTCGTCGTCGCTGCCTGCCACCGCCTTTTGCCCCCCCCCCCCTCCGCCCCTCGCCGCCCCTTTGCCAATCTCTTGTCCTGCGCGGTGCTTCAGCGATCACGCGAAAACGTTTGTTGTCTACGCGACTTTGGTACAACAATGGAAAATCGTCCGGTTTTTTTTGTAATTTCGACTTACCTCAGGAAAATATCGAATGCACTATCCTCCTGTCTCCGCAAGTTGAAGTTCTTTTCCTTCCTTCTTTTCTTTTTTCAACCGCACCAAAGAACGCACTCACATGTATACACACTGTAAACTCATGACGAAACACCGACACTGCGCGAACCGATAAAGAGACAGACGGAGACAGAGAGCGAGAGAGAGAGAGAGAGAGAGGGGGAGAAGACTTTCACGAGATTTCGGGCTGAAGAGAGAGAAGGAGAGATCGGCCGAGTGAGGATTTTTCTGTTCGTTTAGCCCATTCGGGATATCTCATGAAATGTTCTTTGCTGCTGTCAGTGGTATACACGTGCTTTATGGCGCACGCTACCCGGTTACTTCCCCCCTCACGTCCCGCACAAACGTCGCGATAATTTCTTACTCACATCCCCTCTCTCTCGTTTACAAAATACGTACTTTTCCTCTTTCAGTTTTCACCAGCCCAAACGAAATGTTTGACTTTACTTTTTTTTCCTCCGTATAGCCTTGTATAAAGACCCTGATCGATCAGAGGGCGAGCGTGGCGCAGGGAAAATATATTACTTATTTCAATACGCGTGTGTAAAACCACTGCGCATCAACAGCTCCCCCATGCTTCGTGACTTTGCCACGGATTCACGTGTCTCTTTCAGGAGCCGCTGCTGTTTATCGTCCAATCGTCGCCCGGCTCATGACGTCACGGAGCTGTATCGACCAATCAACGTTGCCCATGTGACGCAGGCAATGCTTGAAGGTGCTCTCGCTCTTTCTCTCGCCTCTCGCGGCCCTCCGCGAGCCGTGCGTCTGTATGCGTGCGTTTGTTCTCTCGTGTTTGGCAACCGCTCGAATATACGTCGAGATTGTTTCTTTTTTTATACATATATGTCTCGTCAAAGTGATACTCTGGCTGCAGCTCGCGTGCACTGGATTATTGTTTCTGTTCTTTTCATGATCTTCTCTTCTCTTTACTTTATCGCGCAAAACTTGTTCCATGCGTTTCGAACGACCTTTTCCCCTCTCACAATCACCGTTCACCCGTTATACTTTTGCTTGTCGTTTTTCGATCAATTTTTCGTTTTTTTTTTCGTACGATTAGATATGTAATATACACCAATTGCAAAAGCGACGCGATAATTTCGTTTTCTTTCTTTATATATGACATACACACATCCGACACCCGGCTCGCCCGGGCAAATACTCACTCGATTCTCGCTCCGGCCGCGGCGTCACCCTCTCTGCCCACCTTTTGTCACGCTCCTTCTCTGTCACATGGATCGTTTCGCCGATGGGGCGAGGGGGGGGGGGGGAGGAAACGGCGACGTTGCCACTTGGGTTGTAGATGCAATGGGCGCGCGCGGGCGCCTCAGCTCTTTTTCAACGCCGCTTGGCGGCGCTCGCGTCCATGTTGTTTACTCAACACGCCCGCCAAACGCGTCTTGTATACCCCGTTGGCAAAATTGACGTTTTCGAGCGCGTCGCTTTTTTTCTACAGTGCGCCGGATAACTCCGCTTGGAGATTTAGGTGTCAGCTTCTTCCGAATGGTTTGATCTTTACGATCAATCGTATACTTTTATTTTGGAAATGGGGTTTAACTTCATTTATAATCCCAGTCTCCAGCTTTTACCATATACTTCAAATACTTTTCGACGTAAATTTGTTAATGAAAAAAGGTGCGTTTCTCCTGATTGATAGAATTATATTCAAAAAAAAAGATCCTCTCAAGATCGAGATTCAGGGTGGGAAAATGTCGCCCATACGTATAACAAAAAAAGTGATGAAATGAATGAGCGCAACATTCGCGAAACGACGTTACGTCTATTGACCATATCGCAGCTTCAAGGCGTTGATTAAAATCACACTGCTTTTTATTCTCGCACTCGCGCTACAAAGATGCATAAAAACACTCGGCGAGAAGAGTTTTTGTCCTATTATGTATAAATATAATGCACACATTTGTCCTTTCGTTTCGTTATCAAGTTCCAGCATTCGAAAAATAATTCTTCAATTTTTCATCTTCGACTATTATTTTCCACGTATTATTCGATCGGAGTATTGCAAATGGCCTTTTTTGTTGTTGTTCTTTAACGTTTGTCCGAAATTTCAACGAGTTCATCGTTGACCATCAAGATTCTACGGGATTTGCAGTCGATGCAAATTTGTCCACTGAAAAGTCTGACTAGAATTTGCATGTTTTTAATCTACGAAAGAGAATAGCCGTAATTATAATTTAAAATGTAGAAAACTAGATAAGTTGGAAATAATTCAGTATCGATTATTCACGACTGGAAGCAAGGGGGAACACGCTACTGTTACCAGGGAAGCGATGAGAACAAAAAAAAGGAAACTATCATTTTTATTTTTCGTCTGTAGCGAAGATAACTCATCGTCAACTGACGGGGATATCCTTGTTATTATTTTTAATCGTATCGTTATTAGCTAATAAATTATGTTGAATCTCAATTAAAATGGCACGTGTAACGTTATGCTAAAACCCGTACCAACCAACGTTCGATCCGTTTCGATCAAACATCCTGCTTGTTCCTTCCTTGGTCGCGATTACCATTTTGAAAAAAAAAAAAAAAATTAAATTAAAAATAAAATAAAAGTAAAAATTGACCGATCAAACGGTGAAGTTCCTAATTAATTAGTCCTATAAAAATTCTCAAAAAAGACAGGAGTAGAATGAAATAATCACAAACAGTGAACAATCACTGAAATATTTTTGAGAATATGAAAATGTTCAACTAATCACGCTATCGTGTTATTTAGATTGGCTATCTGCTTAAATTCGTCACGTATAGATGTTTCAGCTCCGTTTTCGGCATATTCTCGAACAGAGCCGCGCGATTTTGTCCCTCGCCCTTCTTCACCCAGTGACCGTATACTCTGAAGGCACAGCCATCGATAACCTGTAGCAATTTTTTCAAATGACATTCTCGTTACATTATTTTTGTCAGCGCAAGTTCTTCGAAATTTTCGTATAAACTTGAATTTCATTGATCCTTATTTTACGCGCGCGCGAATAACATTGTTCATTTGGGAAAATATGTAAATTGATGCTGTTGTAATTTGTTCTCGATTGAAAAGTTTGAAAATTTGTAAATTAGAACGAACGGAAACGAAAAATAAAGATTTACCTTTCGCAAAACTTTGATTCTGTAAGGATCCTCACGTGCCACAAAAGTCGAGAGAGGTTCGGGTGTACTGTGCAATCTTTTGATGCGTACGACCGCGCGCACGCAAATAATTGCAAGTTGAAAGCGTTTTCTCGCGTTGAACGATTTAGCCTTGAGCTCCTGCGAAAATATCCAATAAAATTAGATCGCAGAATTGATATTTTTCCCCCACCCAATAACGAGCATCATTCGAACGGTTTTTCACGTTAAAAAACAGGTAATTTAAAAAAATTAATAACTATATATAGACCGTAACGAACCGTAAGGGAAGCATGGATAGAGCAAAGTACAGGTGAGGAGGCGAATAGAAAAGTGTAATGGGCATTCGGAGGAAGATGGAAAAAGAGGGGTGGGAGGTGAAACAAAAAAGGCGAAACATGTAAAACTCGGAGAGGACGGACGATGAATATACTACTTAATTATTTAGATGCGAAAATCTTTGAATAATGAATTTCTCGCGACATACATCTCTAAGAAAATGTCAGCTCGTTGAAACATGACAATTGTTTTTTTTTTCATTCATTTAAACGATAAGCATTATCGATTTCCCTTGTAACCTGCTGGTCGACGATTCATTCATCGACGGTCAACGAAACATTCGTGAGTTAGAAACAAATGAGCGGCTTATATTAGTCAATGCTGCATTTCCAACTATCATGCGATACACGGGATTATTATTGTTTGTAACTCATTAAAATCATATTAATTCAGATTTTTCCGTCTCCTGATGTGATAAAAACGAATCACGCGGCGTTCCACAAAATGACGTTATTACCATTAATTAGAACGAAAAAATACCAGAGCGCTTTAATTTTTCGCTGTGTCAAGCGTGATTAAGAGCACGATGTTTCTTGTGTTAAAAGACGCCAACAGAATCCCCTTGTACTCGGCCAAAACCACCACGTGAATCATAGGTATGAAGTTTTAGAGAAAAAAAAAACGGATAAATTACCAAAGCTAATTGAGATATCCGACTGAGCCGTCGTGAATTAGAGGACAGCGAGCGCTTAAGTGGCGCAATATCTTGGTCCCACAGCTGTAATAAGTTGTAATAAGACAAAATGAAAAATCGAATGATACTCTTCACACTCTTTCCTCCTCGAAATTCCTCGTTGTTTCTTATTTGCGGTTTTTCGATAGTATCGCGAAAATGCCACGGATTCTCACGGATAATTTGTAAGAATAAAAAAAACCGTAAAAATCATTCGACGTTTTTCACATCCTGCTGTGATGTTAAATCGATGACGAAGCAAAGTGCATAAAGCGTTTGAAATTTATGTTTTACCTGTCGTGATAAAAATCGACATTTGCGAAATAGTTCGTGATTGTAACGACGTGAAAAAACAAAGTTACGATTTCCGTTGAAAGATAAAAATAAAGGACTTGCCACAGTATGAAAGAACGAGTGATTCAAAGCGTCCTTGATTGAAATTCTTTTCTGTGGATCGACAACCAGAAGTTTCCTTATCAGATCCTTCGGAGCCTCTGTAACACGTTCGAATATTTTGCATTCGGCATGGCAATTCGGCAATTGTATTCAGCACTGATTTGAAGTCTCTCGCGTTTTTTCTTACCTGTTATGTCGGCCCATTCGGGCGACGTGAAGGAATATTTTCCCTCCATTATATTACGCAGCATAACCATTTGCTTACGATGCCAAAATGGCGGACAACCAACGAGAAGGGTAAACATTATCACGCCACAGGCCCATCTGAAAAAAAAAATTTCATTTCGCAATTTTCGAATCATTTCGTCTTTTTTTCATTCAGAATTGAGATTAATTTATGTAAAATTAGATCGCGATCATCATAGTAATAATTGATATTCACATTCATTTCTTATATCCGAGATTCGTAGAGTGGTTTAGGCTTGAGAAATTTTTATTTTCCCGTCTATGTACGGCAGAGTAAAAATGAATCGATCAATTCGAGACTCGAGCCAGAGTGATCATATCCCCTTTGCTTGAATAAAACGTTGTGTGCCATTTTGGTTTATTTCGTAGATCAACAAAACACAATTGAAAACTGAAACGCCTGAATTGAATTCACTTGCATTCGAGAAATTGCTGAATGAAAGGAGAACTTGCTGTTTTTGGATTTACGTATTAAACGATAAATCAAAAAAGAAAATTTAGTTTAGAAACTTTAGTGGATGTTCCTCGTGCGTAAAACGAAATCTTGCATGGCCTGTAATTTCTAGAAAGCGAGTAAAGATCAAAAGCCTCAATTCTTGTCATTCTTTGCCGCAAACGAACGAAATGCCGACTAAAAAATTTAGTCATCGAAAGAAAGAATGGCGAATTATCAAGAAGAAAAATTCTTACATGTCGACTTCGTATCCATAGCCTTCTGCATTTTCGAACATGTTGCATTTCAGAACTTCCGGTGCCAGATAACCGGGAGTACCGCATAAATCTAAAAAAAAAATGGAAAAAAATATAGTACAAGATCAGCAAATTATCATTGCTGTTTTTGCTATTTCGCCTGTAGAAAGAACCCAACGAACCGTATAATTTATCGCCCAGGGCAAGCATCCGTGCGAAACCAAAATCCGTAATTTTAACGTTCAAATTATCGTCGAGAAGTATGTTTTCTGGCTTCAAGTCTCGATGAACGATACCCTGATTGTGAATGTGTTGAACGCCTTCGAACACTTGTCTCATGATATATCGAGTCTTTTTTTCCGACAATGTCACTACCGACGTTAAATAATCAAACAATTCGCCGTTCTTGCAGATCTCGAATATGAGAAAGATGAACGTAGTCGATTCGAAGACGTCGTGTAATTCGACTGTAAAAAAATTAAAGAGAAACAAAATTATGGAAAGTTTTATGGAAGAAAAGATTTCATCCAACGGAGATAAAACGATTATTCTCACGCCTAATCTAAAAGTATCTCGGTTCGAAAATCTTTTTTTCTGTTTTCGTTTGTTGTATTTGATGCTTTGTTCAATGTGATATTGACGATGATTCTAATAACGAAAAATTGTACCTTCTTGTTAAAACAATTATTTTTTCCTCATCGATCAACTACTTACTTATGTACGAATGGCCGGCTACTCTTCGAAGTATATGTACCTCTTGCATCGTAGCTTCTTGCATTGTGTGAGTGTCGGCTCCGTGATAAGGTTCGTTGCTTATATCTATAATTTTTGCTGCGTACTCTATTCCTGTTTCCTTCTCTATACATCTTCTTACAGTCGATGAGATTCCCCTGATCAAAAGAAATTATATTCATTCGACGAATATTAACGGTAATGTAGAAATTTTCAATGAATAGCGGTTAGGTGGAGATAAACAATTCACAAAAAAAAAACATTTGAAAAACCATTGGTTTTATCGGAAGCGGAACGATGAAAATTAAAAAATAAACAAGTCAGTAACAAAGTGGAATTTTTTATAGCGGATGATGAACAAAAAAAGTCTCCTACGGAATAAATAGAAATATTTATTTCGTTGATTTCGGTAAGCAGAGAAGAGACAATGCGGAATGCAAAAGACATTTGATTATAAAATGAAAATCAAATCAAGTTTCATCTCAAAAACAAGAAAGATGATGGAAAAACCGGGTGTTGCTGAAGGTTATGAGAGTGGTGTGATGAATTTTTCAGGCAACATTGTCGAAGTCAAGATGTCCGATAGCTATTTAAAACGTTTCCTAATGTTTATTTTTACTTGCCTATCGTAGGTTATAACGTGACTCAATAGAAATTATGTAATTTTAAATTTCGAAATTTTTTATTTTTCTTAGTAAAAAACTACGAGCTGTTGTTGGGGTACTTTTGTTGCTCGGGGTTATGGTAAATGAATAAATAATAACGAGAGTCAAAGAATGGACTTCGATATGACTGATAAATGTGAATAAAGATACTGCACATTCTCAGATTACAAACGTTCTTGTGGAAATAAATAAAGAATAAATGAGAGAAGGAGAGAGAAAGAGAGAGAGAGAGAGAGGCCAAACGATGAAGAAAAACAAATGACAAACCTTCCAAGAATTTCTTTGGGTTCGTACTTGGCATAAAAACCCTTGGCCGCGTCCTTGTCGGGCAAAAGATCGTCTCCTTCGTCTTTTGCCATTTTAATTCGTTCTATCATTAAACCCTTTAAAACACAATCGAGTACACGTTTTTATGCAAACACGAGAGATTTTACTATCTCATACTTGACGCGACGTTCAAATGATAAAGTCACTCGTGTTTCTTTTATACTTTCACACAATGCACCGCAGTACTACGTGCACCTGTCAACGAATTTACAGTGCGCAAGCGAGACTGCGCACTTTTGCGGCGAAAGAAAAATTCCTAGATAAACCACAACATTTTTTTGAGGTTGGGAATTTTATTCCTCAGATCGCATAAAACATTTTGTATTCGCCGGGCAATCGATTTTTTTTCATAATTCATCGGAACGATAATGATAAACGGTCATTTTTCGATTGGTCGAACCGCCGAACGAATCGCGTTTTAGAATTAGATAAATTTGGAAACAAGTGTTTTCTAGAGTCTAGGGACTGTTCACGTCACGAATATTCGCCTTTGTCTTAGATGTTATTGAGAAATCAAACAACACGTTAGCTTTTCTGTAGCCCTTTAGAGCTGAGGTGACACAGAAAAATGTCTTACTCCTATAAATACCGATGCCGCTAATTACTTTTTAATGTCATAGCGGCCATCTGACCTGTCAAAATTTAAATACAGATCGAATCCCCGCCCCTGCCGCTCCCGAAATTCCCCAGACCAATTATCGCGGCGATATCACAATTGCACAATTTTCTCTGATGAAAAACCGAGTGGCTCCTAGCCTAACCAAAAAACAAGAAAACCGGGTAAATATTATCATCAAAATAACGTATAAAAAATTAACGTAAACGACCAAAAACAATATCAATAGGATTTCCAATAACGAAATAAACATAACCCTGAAAGATATATCATTCGAGAACAAAAAGGAAATCAAAGGAAGCGCAAACGACGGAAACTTTTTCAATTTTTAGAGCAATGTCGGAGCATCTAGAGATGCAGCATCTCGTCGATTGCGAGGTGGAGTGTGAAAATTCATCGAATTATCGCGTAACCAGAAAAACCTCCAAGTGTCGTTCGTGCCCTTATCTGGGATTAGTATTGGCGACTTTATCGTCACTTTTTTTTTCGCTGTGCAGCGTTATAGTGAAAGGCCTCGTCGACGTTAACCCAATGGAATTGGCAGCCTTCAGATTCGTGGGTGTTTTGTTGCCGGCGATACCCATCGTCATCTGGAAGGGCGAAGATCCATTTCCCAAAGGACGAAGAATTATGCTGGTGTTGAGAAGTTTCGTCGGCGCTACTGGACTCATGCTGAGCTTTTACGCGTTCAGACACATGCCCCTGGCAGATGCTTCCGTTGTTGTTTTTTCCGTACCTGTATTTGTCGCTATATTCGCAAGGATATTCCTAAAAGAGCCTTGCGGCTTTTTCAACGTTATTACCGTATGTTTGACCTTGATAGGAGTTATTCTTATTACGAGACCTCCCTTGATCTTCGGCCATACCACGGAGACTAGTAATAACGTAGAAGCCGATTTATGGGGACCAGTAGCGGCTTTTTCCGCTACTCTTTTCGGCGCTTATGTCTATGTTCTCCTGAGAACCCTCAAAGGTCTTCATTTTTCTGTCATAATGACGAATTTCGGATCTTTCGCTCTAATACAATCCATAACGGTAACCTGGGCCATCGGCGCTCTTTGTCTACCACGTTGCGGCACTGACAGACTTCTCGTTGTTGCTCTGGCTTTGTTCAGTTTCGGCGGGCAAATTTTGCTCACCCTAGCTTTACAGATGGAACAGGCGGGCCCTGTCGCTATCGCCAGATCAGCTGACATTGTTTTTGCCTTTTTCTGGCAAGTTTTGTTCTTTAATGAAATACCCGATAGATATTCGGTCGGCGGAGCTGTTCTCGTCACAAGTTCCGTTCTCCTGACTGGATTGAGAAAATGGGCTGTGTCGTTGCCGGAAACATCCAATATCAAACGATCTTTGGGGATATTAGCGATCTAGGGGAGGAAAAGAGAATACCAGGCTGAGAGGGAATTTTTTTACCAAAGATCGTAGAATAAACTGAAGGGAGGAATTGGTGCATTTTTTTGTTAATTTTCTGGGGTTCGTGAAACGATGCGCATGGTTTTCAACAAAGTCAGACGGACAGTCGCGGGTCAGTTCAACGAAAATTGATTGTGCATCAGAGAATTACTTTAATAATTATATACAATAACGCCTTTTCCGAAAATTGACGATAACGTTTTTTTAAAGGTTCCATCAACTAGCCAGAATTCCCAGTAATGATAGCCAGTTATTGTATAGAATTACCATAAGTTTATCAAACGTTCGAGACATGTTTCTCCTTACAATGTTTCGTTGGTCTTAGGTAGGAAAACTATCATGTACGTAAGCTGGCGTAGAGTCGTATTTTTATTGACAATATTGATATCTCGCTTTGCGTTCTGATTCGAGATTGTCAAGGAAGTACAATGTTCCAGGCTCGCCCTAGACTGTAATCCAAAACTAACGGATCCAAAATCCATAATTGCAATAATAAATATGTGCTCAATATTTCTTAAAATTTTGAATTTGTCAAAAGGAATGAACGGTAAAGATTGACAGTAAAAGTATTCGTAGATCTGATCAGAAATATTTTGTCGAGTAACAGCAATATTAGAGTACTGTTTATTACCTTCTTTTCATAAACTGAACGATGAATCTTTTTTTTATGCTGTGTTTAACGCATTTTACCGTGTACCTATTAATAATTATTTTTCCTTTAACGATTCAAGGGATTAACCCTGACAATTAATATTTTAGTACTGTATGAGTTAGCAATACGCGCGAAAAGGCACATTTTTTACAGTCCATATCGTTTGGAGTGAACAATCGCTTTCAGATTGTACGTGCGTGTTGATTTATAGATTCATCAACAGGAGGTATCATTTTCAATGTTTCATCTCGGTAAAAATTCCCGAAATAATTGTCGAAAATCATTTTAATTCAGAGGTGACTCGAAAAGAGAAATGTAATTCTGTTGGAGTATCGACAAAAATTTGGAATATATGCTTCACAATTGATTTTGTTTCACCCAAAATGAGGGCTAACGAAACTCCGATTCTGACGAAATGCTCGGGAAAATTAAAAAAATATCGACAAACACGAATTAAAATTCGTGGATTTGTAAAGATGTCCGAGGCGTTCAATTTTTCAAGTTGATTTTGTTGAAGGATAACCGACGTATTTGATTAAATTTTAATGTTTAATTGATCAATTTTGTAAAATAAATAAATGCAACAATTTACCCGATCTCTTTGTTCGGAAGTCGACAGAAACGCGTAAAAATCGATCATCGAAATTTTACACTCGGTTGGCGAATGAAGAAAGATCGAAAGAAAGGAGTTGACGATACTTTTGACTTTCGCGAAACGAAGAAGTTGCAATGTGATATAATATAATATTTATTAGATTTTTTTTCAGACTGAACTCCTAACTTAACGTTAATAAATATAAGAGCATATAACGTATCAATCGAGGTCAACAAAATTGATAGATGCTAGTCCGCCTGCTACCAAATATAGAGCAATAATTCAATGCACACTGGGCAGAAAAAAAAGTTACGACAAAAATCGTACAATAACGTTATGGCTGGTCACAAATTTCTTTTTGCCTCGAAAACTGCGAAACGAACGAACAAGGAAATTGTCACGCGATTTGTATGCTGAAAAAACAATTTCTCACCGTAGTGCGTTAATCAATTACTTTAATTCTAGATTTAGTAGGTTTAAGAAATTCATTGTAAAACATCGCGTGCATCATTTTAATGAGCGCCTATGCTGCCGAAGCTGGGAGTACGAAGGAGCAAGAAAAAACACTTTCTCATTATCATTTCGAACGAAAGCTTCCCCTATGTAATCAGCGTTTTCTAAATATTTATTAATTCTGTAATATTACTATCATATCCTTGCGCATTGCGAATTAATATTCGCATACATGACGAAACTTGTAAATATATTTAATTATGCTGCGAGTGTGTGAATATGAAGAGTGTATTAAACAATCATGTTTTATCGAGGAAAAAAAAGTGGTAATAAGTATCGTTTCCAAGATCTAGAAACGTGGCTGGAAACACGAGAAATAAACAAAAAATAGCTTACCAAAAAAACTGATTCGTTTCATTTAAACGATATAGTATATTACACCACAAGGGCAGAAAGTTTGACATTCCTGCACTGCGCGTGATGATGCCCGAGGCGAAGCCGAGGTTAGTGGTTAAATTTTGATCGAGTTGTCGATCGTTCTTTCCGTCTGCCGCTACCCTTAAGGGGAAAAACTGAAACTAAATTTCCGACAACCGGAAATGAAGCATCTTGTTCAGAGTCGTTTCCTCTGTGCGTGGTTAAATTTTAATCGAGTTTTCGATCGTTCTTTCCGTCTGCCGCTACCCTTAAGGGGAAAAACTGAAACTAAATTTCCGACAACCGGAAATGAAGCATCTTGTTCAGAGTCGTTTCCTCTATGCGTGGTTAAATTTTGATCGAGTTGTCGATCGTTCTTTCCGTCTGCCGCTACCCTTAAGGGGAAAAACTGAAACTAAATTTCCGACAACCGGAAATGAAGCATCTTGTTCAGAGTCGTTTCCTCTATGCGTGGTTAAATTTTAATCGAGTTGTCGATCGTTCTTTCCGTCTGCCGCTACCCTTAAGGGGAAAAACTGAAACTAAATTTCCGACGACCGGAAATGAAGCATCTTGTTCAGAGTCGTTTCCTCTATGCGTGGTTAAATTTTGATCGAGTTGTCGATCGTTCTTTCCGTCTGCCGCTACCCTTAAGGGGAAAAACTGAAACTAAATTTCCGAGGACCGGAAATGAAGCATCTTGTTCAGAGTCGTTTCCTCTATGCGTGGTTAAATTTTGATCGAGTTGTCGATCGTTCTTTCCGTCTGCCGCTACCCTTAAGGGGAAAAACTGAAACTAAATTTCCGAGGACCGGAAATGAAGCATCTTGTTCAGAGTCGTTTCCTCTATGCGTGGTTAAATTTTGATCGAGTTGTCGATCGTTCTTTCCGTCTGCCGTTGCTCTTAAGGGGAAAACTGAAACTAAATTTCCGACAACCGGAAATGAAGCATCTTGTTCAGAGTCGTTTCCTCTATGCGTGGTTAAATTTTCATGGAGTTGTCGATCGTTCCTCTCATCCGTCAATCGAACGCTGGACCAGAATCTGTGAAAAATCTGAAACAACATTTCCGAAAGTTGGACATAGAGCAACTTGTTTAGAGTTGTTTCCTCTATGCGTGGTTGAATTTTGATAGAGTTGTCGATCGTTCTTTTCATCTGCCACTACTGTCGAGTACTACAGCGTCGAGCGGTAGTACTGCGCCTGCGAGACTGTTTACCCGCCCGACATTGCTGTAGAACAAAAATTTCCGGAAACCGGACATGAAGCATCTTGTTTAGAGTTGTTTCCTCTATGCGTGGTTAAATTTTGATGGAGTTGTCGATCGTTCTTTTTATTTGCCACTACTTTGAAGGAAAACGCTTCTCGCGAGATCGTCTGATCGAAGAATAATTTCTTGTAAATTTTATAAAACATTAATGTGCAAGGGAGAAAGACGGGAGAAAAATTTTCGCTTGAAAAAATGTGCAAGAGAAGCTAGTTTAGTTTATTCACTCTCCTTCTCCCGGACTATCTCTCATTTTCTCTCAGTACAATATAAATTCAATTGTGAAATATAGTACTCTTACTTACTCGATATGGATGATTTCTTTTTCACAGAATAAATTATCGTAGAACTATAACCTTTGCTAACCGCGATTAATGTCACGAGTCGACAACTGGCCAAAACAGCATAAAAAACCGCGCGAATACAGTCTCGCATGAATTTCGCGGCTACGCTCATCACAGACCAATCACGAAACGAATAAAACGACAACAAAGCATGCGATATTTCGATACTTTCGATCTATATCTCCTCATCAACTTTTTATAAGAAAGACAACTTTTTATAAGAAAGAATATATTTGAGACAATTGAAACATCGATAAAGTTTGAACAATACACTTCGTTTATGTATAGAATAACCAAGGTTAATGATAATTGACTGACAGCAGTCGCGATAGTCTTATCGATGCAAAAAAATTTCTCTCCCGCTGTAACACGGGCGAAATTGGCGCGAAACCAATGCACAAATTTGACGCTTTCGGCTGTGACATTAGGGCCGAAAGGACGTACTTTCGACCGAGATATAAAGAAAAAATTATTTTCTCCTCTATTGATCACCCAAATTAATTGATAGTAACATTTCAAAATAGTGAAGGATTTAAAAAATCATCGCCTGGTATTTTCATTGAATCTCCGGAAATGAATTAAGTATCAAATTTCGAATAATCCCCCGACTGATTTCGTCTCCAATTCCATGATATAATGTAAACAATCACATGTACAAATATCATTTGTAAAACAAACGAACGGAATTAAATGTCCAACAGATTGAAAAAGTGCATCTCCATTCAACTCTTATTTCCTCTTCGTTAATGAATTCCCCTTGCTCTCGCAACGAGGGAAAAACTTTCATATCTTGATATATATTACCCTTAAATCAAATTAATCACCAAATAAATTACTTCTGGCTCTCAATACGTACAAATTATTTCCCACGAAAAAAAGCCTATCTCGCCTTATCAGTTTCGATCAAAGCAGAACCCATATGCGACCATTCTTATCGGTACAGCGGTGAAAAAAAAACAAATAAATAAACGCGACACTCAGCAAACGAAATTCTCATTGTCAGCAGGCCCCTGTGATTCATTCGTTATTCAACCTCCGTGGAATTGCGTTCTCCTCAGTGTCGCAGTTTCATCGTTGATAATTGAGAAAATGTGCATCCTATTCGTCTATCGCAATCCAGCCGCCATTGAGAACGTATATCGTCTTATCGTTGCGTTTAATCGCGACGAAACTTACAAGAGGCCAGCAAAACCGGCTCACTTTTGGGAAAAACATCCGGGATGTTTGGGAGGTATAGTGATTAAAACTTTCGTCGTTGTTCCGATCGTTATTAACATCATTACTATCAACAATAATAGTGACATCGGAACACGCTAACGATACTGCTGATAAATGTTCCCTTTCACTTTCGTCGTTATTATTATTATTATTACTGTTGTAAACTCGGGAAATATTCGTGCTAGTAGTGTTACATTGGTAATAAAAAATAAATGTCAACACAGGTACAGATAACGAATCTGGCAAAGAAGGTGGGACGTGGTTGGCTCTTTCCACGACAGGACGAGCTGGTATCACCTTGAATTTATCCGGCGATGCAAAAGCGGTTAATGAACAGAGCAAAGGTCGGGGTTTTCTCGTTGTTGATTACATTACAACGCAAGATTCTGCAAAATGTTACTTGAAGAGATTGCACGATATCAATCAGAAACACCAGCCGTATAACCCTTATAACTTGATTCTTCTCGATCTACAGTGAGTTTAATGTCTCTAAACGAGGCTTTTTAAATTGGGAAAACATTTTTTTTTATTATTGCGAAAATGAAAGATAATATTTGTACCGAAAGCTTTGAACGCTCTGAAAGGTAGCATTTTTTCTTTTTCTTTTTTTCAGTAATGCTAGTATCGATTTCTTGTCGAGTTCATTGAACACTTCGGGGCCAAAGGAGTATTTGGGCGATGTATTTGGAGTGAGCAATAGTCTAGTGGAGCAACCTTATGCCAAAGTACGAGCTGGAATAGAGGAGATGAGAAAAATAGCGACTGGAGCTACGGTGTCCGATCACGATCGACTCATCGAAGATCTTCGAGGATTATTAAAATCAAAGAAACGGTAAAAGATTTGAAAAGATTGCTTCCGCCTGGTTTTTTTAGTAAAACTATTTTTCTACGTTTCCCTTTCAATCCTCAAAGATTTTCCTCACAATTCGCATTGCGTCGTATCAATCGTCACAAAGTTATTGAAAATCAAGTGAATGATTGAGAAAATGACGATCGAACCAACGAAAACTCAGCGATATAAAAATGTTGACCTTTATTCGTCCGTTTGTCGAATTAAAATGACGGTATTCCGAAAATACACTAATTTCAATATTCCCGGCATGATTTTTCCAGTCACTTACCGGATCCGGAATTGGAGAAAAGATCGTCAGACGAGGATATCGAGACGCTGAGTTCGATATTCGTGCAAAACGAGAAGCTCGGATTCGGAACGAGAACTCATACGATATTGCTCGTCGACGGATCGAACAATTTTACATTTTTCGAGGAAAGTCGAATGCCCGACAGCACTTGGAAAACTCAAATCTTCGAAGCTTCGTTAAGAAAATGAAGATTATTTTTGCAAACGACTTTTTTATCATGAAATTACAAATGTTTTGTACTCGCGATCACGTTCGATACGATAAACGATGGCAAGAGTATGAAAAACCTATATAACTTAACGAGACGATATTACAGACTGTACGCACGAGTGAATGAAAAAAAAAAAATAGACGAATTAAAAAAGAAATACTGACTCTGTACTGCGTACAACGGGATGTATATGTATACACTTTTTCCTTCAATGTGAAAAATGAACTTTACGAATCTTCGTCCGACATTTCTTCCTCGACGTCGCTCTGCAGAATTTCCGAACGTGCCTCGTCGTCGGAATTCTCGCCGAGCGTTTCATCGACGCTCGTGACAGTCGGCTCTTCCGAGGACGGCTGAGAATTTACGATATTATCAATCACTCGTACAATGGCAAACGAAATAATCAATAAAATCCTATCGATATATTTTACACTTTCGGCAACCCAATTTGTCTCTCGGCATCTTTCGGACTATTCGACATTGAGGTTTTTTCTCAAGAAGAAAAAACAGAAATATACTTACTTGAGAGAAGATTTGTTGTCCTTCCAAATTTTTGTTCACGAGATTTCCCATCCAAAACGCATCGGAGCTGTTATTGTAGACGAGCATACCTTTCACAAGATACAACAATTTCTCAGTCAATTGTTTCGCCGGTGGTACTATCTTGGCCAAGGTCATATCCCTTTTCTCCGCACAGTCGACGCAGACCATATTCAAATATCGAGTACCGTCTGAAAACAAAAACACAGTAGTTGCTGTAAGTGGCTCTGCATTTAGAAATTACTTAGAAAAAAAAGTATTCGCAAAATATAGTATCGATCGTTGATAAAGGATTTTTTTGGATATTTTGCAAGGATGAGCGATTTTTTTCAAATGTACATATACAAGAAGGAAATTGTTCACGTACTTTGCATCATCTTCATTATTCCTGTAACTTCGTCCATTTGAAATCGAAGATTGTGCTCCATAATGGGCATTCCACTGCTGAGGAATATCCTCAAAAGCGACGTCATTGATCTTAGAAACGGTAGCAGGACGGAGCGCGATGAACTTTTGCATATTTGCACGATTTTTTGAACGTTACAACCGACTTGCTGCCAAACTTTGATCCTCTCTGGATCTCTGGAAGAACGAGGGAAATCGTCGATTGAGGGAATTTCAAGCAATGTTATTGTTCAGTGAATAATGAATTTTGGGATATCGTACGTTTTCGCGGCGTCCAGCGCGATCTTGACACCTTTTATCATACCGTCGAATAATTTTTGAAACATATTGTGAAAAATCGCTCTCGTTATAGAGGGGAATCTTTCCAAACGGTCCTGAGGTTTTTCAAGCTTTGAGACTTCGTCCGGCAACCAGTCCAACACCGTTGTTACGGTTTCCAGAGGATTTGGCTCGTTCTGCGTCCAGTTGGTGAGAAAACCAACGACAGCTGTTTTATACGCTGCTCCCGTTGCCTTATCGTCGGGCCACTGAAGTGCCAGAAATCCGGATGCCAAATTAGCTGAGGCGCAAAAAAAACGCACAATTTTTCCAATAAGCGTTGAAAGCGAACAAGAGCGAAATTTTTCAAAACTCCCAAATTTAAAACTCTCGTTAATTCGATGAAAATACAAACTATCGATTATTAATCATTCATTGGAATCGTCTCCGTGCTAAAGATAATTAGCAGCAAATTACCTTGTTTACTTTTGAATTGTTGGCTAAATGTGTCTGAATGTTTCATTAATGAACGACATATTTTGACGACACCATAAGCGAGAGATATATCGGTTGATATGTCAGCGAGAGACTCGAAATATTTATATGACTCCGCGACCAATTCTTTGGACGAGCGTAACATTGAATTAGCTTTGTCAATCTGTCCAGCCAGTGTTCTGAGTCCGTCTAAAAAAAAATCATTACCATTATGTGTTTTCGGCGTACTCGATATGTCTTGAAGTATAAATTAAAAAATGAATATAAAATAGTACCAAGAATTCATTATCGGTATTTTAGTGATGAATTTTTGGTATTATCACGATTGATAAAAACTTATCCCACGTCGGAGAAATAAAAAATGCCTTATAGAACTGAAATACAGCTGCAATTGTTCATTGCGCTTAATTACCTCGCAGTAATGAATGATACTTGGCGCTTTTGAAGCCCCGCCAATCGAAAATTTTGGTGATGAGCGTCAGCAGCAAATTAACGGCATGTCGATTTTTCGTGTCGTCCTGTTCCCTCAATTCACCGATAATATCTTGAAGTTTCGAGCATATTTTGGGCAAGAGGAAGACAAGATCGCGTAAAAGAGTCTCCGAAGGTTCGATGCCTTCGAACATACTCAAGAGTTCCTTAACGAGAAAACAAATTTGAGCTTTCGTGATGACAGTCGGTGCTTCCGTCGTGTCACGATTCAACTTGAGATTGAGCAGATCGACGACTTTTGGATCCAAATGACGAAAATACGTAGTATTTTTCGTGCAGAGAGAAGATCCTATTTCCCAAGCTTCCCACTCTGGTACATTGTTCGTTTTGTCAAAGCTTCCGCGTTTACCTTTTTTCGAAGTTTTCTTCTCGACCCTGACAAAAGGAGGTGCCGGAAACACATGGAAATAACAAGGCGTTGGCTGATACCGGGGATCTGCCATTGTCAACAGATTGCTGTATTCCGCTTGAAGGGTCATCAAATTTTCTAGCCTCTTTAGAACTTGTTCCTGTAATATCGGATCAGCTTGCGTAACGAAAGCGCTGATGAGCTCTCTGAACCAATTGATGCAACACCCCATAAGATCCAAGTTGCATGCTTCCGGTGTGTCGGTGTCGCGTGGGACCAGCACGGGACAACCGAGAAGGGCATTAATATCCTCGAGATTTCCATCGTTAAGGCGCATGAAACATATGCGCAATAAACGAAAAAAGGCTGGAACAACAGCCCCGTCTTTCCCATCCCCGAAATTGATGACGCACTTTTGTGGTTCCACCGAAGGTTCGTTGAGACCGTATTTGCCGGTCAATTCGCCCTCGTATTCATTCAAATCGCTCATATAATCATTGACAAATTCGTCCTGAAAGGTAGCTGTTATTTCCTCGAGAAATGACGAATCGATGTTCTTCGTGTCGGCAATAACAGTGCCGATTTGATCGTAGAACAGTGCTCTCGATCTTGGACAATTCTTCACGCCGGCTCGAACTTTCGCAAAGAGTTCTTTCGCCACGTTGCAGGACTCCGATTTTCCGGCCAAGTGTTTTATCGCCATTGCCGCGCCCAAAACGCCCTTACACTTCGTCACTGTTTTTGCATTGTTCAATTGTTTTTGCAACAAAATGAACAAGTCGTCCTTTAGAGCCTCGGATGAAGAATCGTTGCTGATACAAAGAGCGTACAGTGAATCGCTCAACGTCGCTACGTCCTGAAGGTCAAAATTGTCGATTTTCTCCAACAATATTCTCAAGTGATTGCAATGCGACTGAAGATACTTCATTTCTTCCTCGTTCTTCGTCATTCTTTGCAATATCTCTAGTGCCCTTTTGGCCGTGTGATCGTTATTTCCCATTAGGAGAATGATTTTTTCGATGATCTCACGCTGCTTGTAAATCGTCTCGGACTGACTAACGAACTGCGATCTGAACCACTCGATCGAGAAATCGATGTAAGCCGGGTCTTCCGATTTCAACAGATTGCTCGCCAATTGCAGCGCTTCCGGCTGCAAATCTTTCGCTACTTCTTTGTAATCTTGATAAAACGAAGGCAACAAACTAACGCGATAATAACCCGTTTTCACATGTTGCTTGAGGATCGCTTCGGCATGTTTTTTCGTCGTTTTGTTGGAATGTACGATCAGGAGAATAATCAAGTCCATCGGTTTTGGAGGATCCGTTGTCGTTTTTATAACGGTTCTCGCCGCTTTCGACATCATTTTTGACAATAATACGCTCATCGTTAATTCTCTAACGAGAAGCGACTGATTCGAGAAATATTCATCGTTGTTTTCGCCAACGAGAGGCTGTAAATCCAACGATCTTAGGACTCTCAACGTTTTTTCGCAAACCTGGATCGTCGGACATTGATAGAGAACGAATTTCGCCATTGATGAAATTCTTCCAATCGCCAAATTGTTTTTCATCACGTTGAGCACTTTTTCTCGTAATTCCTCGAGATATTCTTTGCCCAGTGTCAAGTTCGTTATACACTCGAGTATTACGTTTGTCAGATCGACGTGGGCCTCCATAAGTTTACTCAATATCTCGGCGATAGCGTGATGCTGTACATCGATCACGATATCCGGTATAAACAATATGAGTTCCCGTTGGAACCAGATTGGACAAGTTTCCAAAAGTTCTTCGAGTCTCATTGTCAGTGTATCCGTGTGGGCGATTACTTCGAGAAAACGAAATTGCTGTAACAACAGAGACGCCCAGGGTACGTCGTCCATTGAATTTGCAATTAGAACAGCCTCGTTCAGCTTTTGCAAAAGATTGTCGGAAACGGAAGTCTGTATTTGCGGTATTTGCAGAATTAATCTAACCAGAGAAAAGTTTGTCGGGGCACCGGCTGGCTGTTCATTATTCGTGTTTACCATATCGTTCAAAGCTTTTTTCAAATTTGCATCATTGTTTGTGTACACTTTCCAGTGGTTCACGATTTCGTCCTGTCTGAACTTACCGGTTGAAAATAATTCTATCATTTTTTTCACAATTATCGCTGGATTGTCATCTGAAAAGAATTGCATACTTGACAAACAAGAACTCTAATGATATAATCATCTTCCATCCAACTTGGAAGTTTTCTGGCATTTTAATACGTAATGATTCAATATATTTAATATGTATAGCCAAACACGTATAGCTGGGCATTCAGTTTTTCTCTGGAATAGAAAACAATCAATTTCATGATGTTAAAGTTTGCATCGATGGAACCCAACAAAATGTTCGATAAAATTCTCTTTAATCGTCAATGTTCTTCATGGAGAAACACATGAAAACTTAAAATTCAGGAGAATTGAACGTAAAAAAGTGAGACAATTTGATTTTTCATCGAGGGCCAACGATGCAAACTTCAAGATCATCAATTTTCTCGCTATTGTTCAAGTTTCATAATGCGATTTAATGGATCATGTACTTGTTTGAAGCTAGTATTTTCATCGTCATTTAATTCACAGACAACTTTGTATAATTAATTTCGAAAATAAATATTCGCTAATTCCTCATTCGAGAATAAATATATGTTAGGATGCATAAAGCAATTTGAAATGCCAACTAATGTTATTTTTATGTGAAAACGTACTAGACATACGATTGCCTGAATCGAGTCAAGATAAAGGAATCAAGGTAAGCATGAAATGAGGGTTCCCAGCTATGATACGTACCTATTTTATGAGGTTCATTGTCACGGCTCAATGTGATACCCGCACTGCTGAAAAAATCCTCCAGCTTGTTGCGCAAAGTTCTTTTCTCCGGTGAAATAGAATTTTCTTTTGCTCCATGAGCTTTTACAGGTGACCCTAACTTCTTCAACAGACTGCTGTTGCTTTCTCTCTGACTAGGTCGTTTCAAGGACAACTGTGAAGTTCTACTCAGCTGCAAAGATCTGTTTGCCGTAATTCTCGAACTCGGGGATCTCTCGCTGACGATATTAGGTTCGATGCGTCTTAATTTCAGCGGAGTGCCGATGTTGCCCGTATTTTCTTCGTCACTCTCGCTATCCGTTCTTTTGGCATCATAATGCTTTCTCTTGCTGAGCAATTTTTCTCCTCGTTCTTTTTCCAAGGTGGATGGACATGCGTTTTTTTTACTCGCAACTGGTTTTTGAGTCTTACTAGGGGATTTCAAGGATATTTCTTTGGTTTTGCGTTTAAGGGGACTTGGTCTTTTTATAATAGTTTCTTCATCAGAACTTGACGAAGAATTTGCTAAGGATGACCGTTTCGATCCTCGAAGCGTCGCCGATCTTGGATTGGATGCCGGTTTTTCAGGGATGTTCGACTCTTTGAGAGAATTTGCAGACTTTTCTGCCGTATTGGCGGTAAATTTTTCTTTTTGACGAAGCAGCTCGGTGTTCGAAATTCTTGGCGAACTTCTCATGGACGATTGCCGGGAAGAACATGATAACGGTATTTCTTCATCTTTCGAGGATGATTGTGAGCCTGATGATAATCCTCTGTGTAAGCCACTTCGCGACTTTAACCTCCTTCTATCCATTTTCGATGTTTTTTTTTAATTGAGATTATTGTTTTGACATATTTTAACGTTCGGGAGGAATTTTTGAGGTTGTCTCGCTAACCCCTCTGTCACTTTGTAGACCTTTGGCAGGTTTTTCGGAATTATTGATGATGATCAGTAATTAATAAACAATATAAGAGGTCTACTTGTTGCGCTCAATGTGCGTTCCGAATAAAAAAAACTCAGCAATGCGCGACACACCACGCCGTCATCTATGTATATTATTTTACGCTTCAATAAAATGGAGGCTGCATCGCTTTTCTCGAATTCACATTTTTGACGCACAAATCACATATCTCAGCAAATCTCACAGCTTTGTGCAAGACGAAAGATATTGCAACGAAGATTTTCTACGAAATGTTCAATCCTACAACGGATTGTGTCTCACATTACTGCGATCAAATTCAGGACAAACGCATGTGTACACCATCATCATAAAAAACCTTTTTTCGAATTTCCATTGTTGCACAGAAGTTTCGCGGTCTTTCTGATGGTTTTTTATATGCGCATGATTGCGCGGCGCAAATGAGAGGGGTCAAAATTCAGAACATGTATAGACGGTATGTTGCGAAAGCTCATCCGAATCGTGTGCGTTCCCTGCAATATGCTATATATAACATGTGTGAATACATACATTGTCGCGTAACGGTAAACTCAAACGAGAGTAAAAAAAGAAGGGATGTAGATTAGAGCATGAAAGTGTAATGGCTTCTAGCGTATCGCTAAAGAGACGTGCATTCTCATCGAAATCTTGCCCCTCGACCCGCGAGACTTCCGAAGAGAGCAAGTCGAAGAGAACGACGTCGTGAACGTGAACACTCTTTGGCTTTCTGTCTGTCCCTCTCTCTCTCGGTCGTAATAAACATACCGATATTTTGATTGGACAAATTTTCGTAGGGGCTTATTTTTTTTCTCCTCGCCAAGAATGGCTGCTGCTCTTGGAAGAAAGCTCGTGGTTTCGGTGCCGGTGATTGGCAAAACCAATTTACCGATATTCACGGCCAGTCGGTGAGGATTATTGCGATGCAAGAATTGTTTTTATTCAGTCCAATTGATATTTTTCACGAATTCGTTCGCCGATGAATTCCTCCATGAATTCCTACTCGCGGCTTTTACACTCTCGCAAATTTGTGAAAATTACAGATTCGTGGCAAGGTCGTCAGACCGTCAGGACAGTGGCGAAGGATGGTTGAGCAAATTGGGCGTTAGAAAGCTCGAACCAACCAAGGAATCACATTCTCGTATGTTATCCGATAAAGAGGTCATTTGGGCACTTCATACGCATAACGTACGGCCCGATTCGATCGACAAATATCTCAAGAATTAGTGAGTGTATATATACTTGCATTTGATCAACAATGACCTTGGAGCTGTTTTCGTATTCCGACGCAATTGTTTTGCTTCTTGCTCTCTTTTTTTCAATGTATTTTTTGGTTATGTTCAATAACGAGGAGCCTCGAAAAGGTGAAGTACATATTCAGCTATTTTTCGAATCTCCAAAGTTTCTCATTCCAATTGGTTATTTATTTGCACGAAATAGATATATTGAATGAATATTTATCTCAAAGGTTACCTCAATTTTTTATTTGAATAATTCTTGCAAATTTTCTTATAGCGAGGAACACGTCAATCTTATTCACTCCAAAAAGTCCGAATTGAATTGCGAATTGGTAGCTTCTTGGAACGTTGAAGTCGGAGATTTGGATCAGGCTCTTCATCTTTGGCAATACACCGGAGGATTCGAGAGAATAGATCGAGGGCATGCGATACTCTCGAAAGATGAGGTGACTATTTGATAATCAGAGAAAAATGCAATATTTCTTATTTCAATAAACTTTGTTATTCAAACTGTTGCCAAATTATAAAAATGCGTTTTGTTTTATAAATGAAAGAAAAATGTTAGTATCGTCAGATACCAGTGTTTTTTCAACATAAATGATTAGAGATATCAAATTCATTCGTTGTCAAACGTGCTTCGTTTCTTTAATGAAAATATTCTCATTCGCGAGAAACAAGAATTGAAAAAAAAAAACGATATTCCATATTGTTTCCTTTTTCTAATTATTAATCCAAAAGCCCCGTGAGGCGTAAAGAACTTTAAAGGGAAAATCGTTATTATCCATATACGAGTAATAAAAATGTGATTCTCTCTTTCATCAGACTTATCAAAAGTTGCTCAGGGACAGGGGCAATTACCTGAGATCTCGTCATCTGCAGTATCTGCTTGCGTTCAGCTATTGGCCTCCCATCATGAAGAGGGAAGGTTCAAACATTTACGAGATTCGCAGTTACAGACTGCGACCTGGCACGATGATAGAATGGGGAAATAATTGGGCGAGAGCTATTAATTACAGACGCAACAATGACGAAGCTTTTGCCGGCTTTTTTTCGCAGATTGGCCGCCTCTACAACGTTCATCACATTTGGTGTACGTTAGTCACGTTTTCAAGCTGATGAGCCGTTTTAACAAAAAAAAAACTGAACCACATTTGAGCAATTTGAAATTCGTCCAGAAATAATTACAACTTTCATTTTGATAGTAGAATTTTTAAGAAAAAAATACGCATTTAAACACTCAATATTTTTCAGCGCGAACGTTTTTTAAAAACGTCTCAAGAGAAAAATCGAGAAAAAAAAAGATCTAGAATTCAAGTCCGATCGATCAAGAATAATACGGTTTTGCATTGTACCGACAGAAAAAAACTGAATTCTCCTCTTCTACGGTCTGGTTCTTTTATCTTTCATTATTTTCAGGTTACAAGGACCTTCAGTCGCGTAAGGAAACTCGTGAGAGCGCGTGGCGATCACCCGGCTGGGACGAGTGCGTCGCTTATACCGTTCCGTTGATAAGGGAGATGCACTGTCGTATATTGACTCCGACCTCCTTTTCTCCTACTAAGTAAACATATACATAAATGTATATATACATATGTATATTTTCGCGCATTTGTATATTAAATATCGCTCCGTAATCGTGTTGGAGCGCCGGAAACTGTACCTAAACGATATATATTCGACTCCGCGTAGAATTTGTAATCATTTTTTAAACGCATTGTCTCGCAAGATGAGAAATTGTTCGTCCAACGCAGGAACCTTTGGTTATCCGTACGAAAATGTATTTTCTCTCGCGCGCGTTCATTCGATACATTTTTGTAAATCACGTAAATTTTCGACGACTGTATCAAATTGTATTCCGAGATGTAAAACGTTCGTTTAGCACGAAATGTACCGAATATTGCCGAAAAAAGTCTTTCGTACGAAAACATATTCCTTGACGAAGAATAAACTCAATGTAGCATCAGTGTCCAAGAGGCTCGAGTATTTTTTTTCACTTGTTTTTATTATCCGTTCAGCACAGTGATTTTTCCGGCTTCCTCGTACCGTTCTCCTCCGGCGATTTTCTTTTTACTCACTTACTTTTTTTCGTTTTAGTTAAAATCCTCGCGAGAACAATCCTCATAAAAGCCTTCGTTTCATCTTCGACCATTGATTTATTTATTTGTTTTAGTTAAAAAAATGTATTTATACTCTACCTAAACTTAAAGATAAAAATAATTACCATGATAATTGTTATAATTATTAAGACCGATTATGAGTCAGTTATGTCTTGTGTTCTTTTCTTCTCACGCCTCGCAATAACATGCACCGCGCATCTTTGATAGATCACTCGCTACGAAGGTATTGGATTGTTTCTTTAGTTGAATGTTTTGTTTTTCGTTTCGTTTCTTCGTGTATAATATATATAATATATATATTTATATTTTTTATATAATAATAATATTAATATTAATAGAGAGTATTCGTCCTATACTCGCATGTACCTAGTTTCAATGTTATATAATTGAGTGTACTTCTGCGTGAGCAAATTATTGACCACAGATCTTGGCTCACTGGGGCATTCTCGATCCCGAGACCCCGATATGACTCGTCGTCGGAGAACACTCCAGCATCGCTTGATAAAACGCTTCCCCCTTCATTCCCTTTCCTTCTAAAATGGACACTCGTCCTTCGTAAATTTTCCTCTTTCTTATTTGTTTTAATGTTTATTACACGATTAACTATAATACGCTCTTCTACATCTCAAAAACATTTTACAAAAGACAAACGACAGTCCACTTCTTCCCTTCCTTCTTGTTTCTTCTTTTTCTCATTTTTTTTTTGTTGATGTTGCTTTCAAGAATGCATATTTGAATATTCTAATGTATGACAAAGTATGGAAGAACATGGAACGTGGCGCAAAAACAATGAGAAAAAAAAATGCAGAATTACGAGGTGATTGACAAAAGTTGTACCTGTAGAGTAATTGGGGGGGGGGGGGGAACGGGGAAAAATATACAATTGTATAAAGTCTTAATTTTACAATTGCCAAGTCGTCGCTCGATACGAACAAAAACAAAACGAAAAAACGATAATACAAAAGTGGTGAACGGAGAAATAGAGAGACAGAGTATGATTCGATGCTCACGAAGAATAATTGGCAATATATATGCATTGACGACGATGTATTTGTTTTTCCATTTTTCGTGCTCGTGCTCTTATCCAAAACACGAGGTCTGAGATTTCACAATCTCGCATTCGCGAAACCAAAAACTGCAGCGCTAGTGGATATGCAGCTATTTGTAAAAAAAACATTCATTCATTGATAAACACTTAGCAGATGAGGGGGGGGGGGGGGGGGGCGCCATTCGTTAAATCATAAATACTAAAAAAAGCGGCGTTCACGGTATTAAGTGGACTTTTTTTTTTCATCATCTTATCGAGACAATGTTACCGGTTGAATTGCAAGCCCGAAACAGGATTTGCCAAGTACTACACCAAAGGGGTAGTTTGTATTCTTTCGCTCGTTTCAAGACATTCGTATCGTCAACGATTGCGACGCAGATATTCAAATTGAAAAATGAAAAAACGGAATAAAAAAATGTAAACGCTATTTTTTTCCTATCGTGGTACTTCAACTACCGACTAGGGAATCTCGATACTTGATTTCTCAAAGTTTTGTTTTCTTTCTTTCGCTGTTGTTTTTTCCCTACCACACAATGCCGGAGCTTCAAAGAATTTTCATACAATTTTTTTCTCTCATTTTTTCCACTTACAAAGATCACTTACAGACTCTCTCGCCTAATTAAAGAACATAATTCTATCTACAAATGCCGTGAAATCATGGAAAAAAATTTGTTTACTACAAATGGTATCTTGTTACATATATATATATATATATATATATATATATATATATATATATATATATATATGCCCGCGTATGAGTGATTGTTAAAGATCGATTATAGTACTGTGATTTAAATGAGGAAATGAGAAGCTACGTGGAGCGGAGATTGAGGATGTCGCTACTATGGCGCCTCTACACAACGACGCCGAAACTCTCCGGCTACATCTTCGTACGAATTCAGCTTGAATAATGCACGCGAAAGCATGAACTAAGATATTTGCAGTTCTTAATTAACAGGAAAATGATTACTGAATCAAACAGACATTATCATTGTGGAAATCAATGTTGAACTTTCTGTTGTCTAACGTAGTTTTGTTCATTCATTTTCGCTAGTTTCGACAAACTTTTATAGATTTTCTTGAAAAACTCTCGGATTTTTAGACAGAATATTTTTGGTGTTAAAAAACGATGATGTTTTTTTCTTTGAAGGAATATTCGATTATGTCGATTTCTCGAATAACTCAAAGATATTTCCTGTAGAGCGCAAGTCATGGTTGTTGCTGCATTGACGTAATCAGCAAGGTTCCAGCACACAAAATATGGTATTGAAGAAATATCGACACCAAGGTTATGTTATTTTTCGAAATATTTGAAATAACAAAGAGTAAAGTGCTTTTTAAAAAAATCATAACGCATTTCAATGTTTCGATGATTCGCACTTCATGATTATCGATGCTATAAAAGCCAATGAGAATGTAAAGCTCGCGATATTACTGCCCGCGAATCTATAAAAGTTTTGTTCCTTTTGCGTTTTCAATCTGCATTTTCCGCGATTAACGTTCAATAATGATTCGGCAAAATTTACCATCCATTTGCAACCACCACGCCTTACCGTGCATAACATTTGCTCGGCAAATTCTTCGTTCATACGTTCGAACGTTTTTTTTCCGATTTTTTTTTTTTTTTTCGTTTTTCACACGATTCGTTATATTTTCGGTACGATTAACTTGTTGTTGCTTCGAATATTTACACATGTCGTTTGACTACAAAGAAAGCGAGCTTCGAATGATCGTGACACTTTTGACGAGTAATCGTAATTACATTTTTCCCAAATCACTTGCCATTAAATCTTGACGTGAGAGATTATACATACATGTATATACACATAATCTCATGTTCAATAATATGACGAGATGTGATTTCAAAATGGCGCTTAATGTATCTCGCACTTTTTTATATACTGATATTATAAAAAGACGGTGAGGTTATTGCACTAGAGTTAATTGTATAAATGACCGTCCATGTCGCGTCGAACGAAAAAAAAATGCTACAAACTTCATCGTCGAACAAAAGTGGCTGTGTATTGCTCACCTGATGATTCGCGACCCTTTCCTTTTTCAACGGGGATTACGGAGAAGGAGAGAAACGAAACTGAGAGGGCAATAGAAGACGAATTAAGTAGAAAAAAAGATAGTTGATTGAAAGCCAAGGATCCGTCGAACTTATCACTTCGTCAATTTTTTTACTTACTCGATATCACGTTTAAACGATTCAGCATCCTAAATAATCGTTCGTATATATAAATACATATATAAATGTTCGAAAAGCCCAGCATTTAGCTAAATTACAACTGTCAGCTTCAACTGGCATTCGATGTGTAATAATCAATAAAAATGATTAGATATATATGTATATATATCCGAGTTTTTGACGAAAAAATAAAATAAAATAATGTAATCGTTTTTATTTTCGTTATTTTGCTGCTTCGTCTGCTCTTAAACGAGGTTCGTCGGGAATGCGAGCACTCGAAGTCGAACGTGATTTTGTTTTTCTTTTCGTTCAAACAAAATATTGATCGAATATCGTTCGATTCGCAAGAGAATCTACGTGCGACTAGACCGAATACATATTTCGTTTTCGGTTTCGATACGACAGCCATTCCTCACGAGTTCCCGTTTGCTAACAGAAAATTCGATACATAAATATAAATATACATATATACATATATTTATATGCATATATTGAATTCGCAGGCTTCCAGAGCTAATTACAAGGCTACCGACGTCCTACCGACGAGAACGTTATGAGGTTTTACGAGAATACCTCTTTTTTCGTTAATTCTCGACGAATCCCAGGCGGACATACAACGTTACGTTAACGAATATTTAATATTAGAGGCTATTAGGGGGAAACGATGTCGAGCTATTACTGTGAGCCAGACTCAACATTGAGCCACTCAGGCTCTCGTCGTCTGGATAAGACTCTTTCGATGCTTCGGCTATCGCCAATGCGCTGAAACAATGTTATCAACGTCATTTCTTTTTCATTCGATTTTCATTCTCGCCTTCTATACGATTTGTGGACATTTTAGGGTGCAAGCAAAGAGATTCATTTCCGACATAAAGGTCTTTTTTAATTCTATGTTACACCTTCATAACGAACATTTGGGAGTGAGATACATTTTTAATTCATGCGAATTTTCAAATTTATTTTCATGATGATTCTGATTGAAATCAGAGTGATAAAAATTAATCGATTCTCGTGAGTGAAAAATTGAAATCTGACGAGATGAAATTTCCTTTCATCAGACTTCTGTGGGATATGAATGACGCTCGACGCGGATTTTTTGACAATTGAACCATTTAACAAATTTTTCCAATCTCGTTTGCAAATCTTATTAATCGACAGCTGAACTTACCTGAAACCAATTCTTGCGCTTTCCTCGTCAAACTGCTGTAACTCGCGCTCGTGTCTCTCGTGAAGCAAGCGTATCCGTTCACTTCGCTCCTGGAGAAACTCCTGAGTCTCTAATTCCATTTTTTGCTCCAACAACGCTCGTCTGACCGAGACACGGTCTTCCAATTCGCGACGTTCGCGATTTCTCTGAGCTTCCGCCTGCATCTTGTTCTTCGATTGGTACGCCATCAGAATTTCTAACTCATAATCCAGTCTCTCCTGTAAACAGAAAAAATAGAATTCGTAAGCTCAAGAGAAAAAGGCGACAAAATTTGTACATAATTTTTCGTTTTAACGGTTGAAATAAGTCAAAATAGTTGCTGGGACTTTTTGTCATCAAAAGAAGTCGGTTTTTGCAATGTTTGAGTTGAATTCACCTTCAAGTTGTGACATTCTACTTCCTGCGACTCGTCCAGTCTGATGCTCTGTTTTTGCAACATTTCAGCGATACTCTGCTCATACTGATCGCCCAGTAGAGCAAGCTTTCGCCTCTGTTCCTCCTTTAATTTTTTTATAACAGCCTTTTGCTCGTCCTTTGCCGTCGTCTGCAATATTTGAGCCTTGAGAGCCTTATACTGGCGCGTTTGGATCTTGCAGGTTTCTCTAAACTGTTTGCGTATCTGCATTTCTTTTTGCTGTGAATTATTCGTTGTTGACAAATAAGTAGACGTTTATTTTAGTTTACAGTAAATGAAGATTCTTTCAATTTCACATTACCACTGTTGGCAAAAAGTAATTTAACAAAAATGTGATTATTCACCTTCAAACTCTTGGGCTGTTGCTTCAATTCAAGGGCGTGCTTTTTGCGTAAATCACGCTCGGCACGTTGCATGTAATCTTGTTGATTGCAAAGCTCGGTCGCGTGTTGCCGTTGGACCTGATCCTCGCGCAATGAATGAACAGCTCTCTGTTGCCTGTACTCGAGTTCCTGCGTTTTCTCGTGATGTCGCAAAAGCATCGCATGCGCTTGCTCCAATTGTTGCTGTCTCTTATTTAACTCCTGCCGATATTTCAAATTCAACAACGAATTATCAAAAAAATGTTCGAAAAAGAAAGAACATTCGTAGTTTAACGCACGAGAATATGAATTAGAAGAAAACAAGGCACGTACCTCACGCAGAAGCTCCTGCTCGAGATTGTGGAATATGAGTAATTTTTTTCTTCGGAACTTTCTTATCTCGAGATCGAGATATTCCCTCTGTCCTCTGGCGAGTCTCTGCTCCTCTTGAGCCTCTACTTGTCTAAGGTTGTCCTTTTGGCTCTGAAGAGTAGCGTCCCGCTGTCGTTTTGGCATCACTTCGTCTTGCGATAATTCCTTCTTCCATCGTTCTTTGTAAACCTGTTAATGTCGTTTCGAGCATGGGAGAAGTTAGAATTTAATTTGTCCCTAACTCCCTTTTGTCCTACCGCGGTTAACGGAAAATAAACAGAAAGAATAACTTTCACACCTTGTATTCTCGTTTCTGTTGAGCCTCGAGAGCTTTACGATCAGCCTCCTGTCTACTCGTTATCTCTTTGTGAAGTTTCTTCTCCGCATTTTGATTTTGTTTCAGTTTGCGCTCCAACTCTTGAACGTGTCTGATTTGAAGTTTTTCGAGTTCCTTACTGAATTGTTGAAGTAACGTCTCGTACTCCTTGTCCAATAGTTGCTTGTGGGATTCCACTTCCATTTTACATCGTTCCTCGAGTTTGACCTATTTTTACGAGAATCACACAAAAGGTCAATAATTTATCGGGAATTCGAATGTTCTTTCGTTACCGACCGTCGATAACGAAAATCTTCATCAAATTTCCGAAGAATGTTCGACTCATTGTTCGTTAAATTACCAGAGCTCCTTGATGCTCTCTCCTCATCCTCTTGTAACCGCTCATCTGTTCGTGCATTTCCTCTTGCATGTGTTCCTTTTGTTGCTTCGTAACTATCGAGGTGGTCCGTATCGTGGCAAAATTGTTGGCACCGTGCTCGAGTAAATTGGCAGTTACACCGGCTGATATTTTGTGACGATTCCTTACGGAACCGGAAGAATAATCATTCGCATCCGCATTCGGCAGTGGCAAGCTGTTCGTCGAGGAACTTTGCGAACTTGCCGATACACCCATCGAATGAATCGAGTGTTCGGATGTTATGGAGTTGCTCTTGCTGCTGTCGCCGCCCGTCTGCTCGTCCGGTGTGTCTGTAAATACATAAATTCCCATTTATTTTTTCACATCCCTCGATCGACCTGTCATATTTGATGAATTTTTCATAAATTTAATTTAAAAAAACACCGACCATCAGCATCCCCGACCGTGCTCTCGGTCTCGCACGAATCGATCATTAATATTTTCTTCATTTTCCGATAATTCAAATTGTCCAATTCCCGCACAGCGGCTTTAGTTCTCTGTATGAGATCTATGAGGACTTGCGGCGAACGCGTTCTCGTTACAAATTGATGCTACGAAATAGCGAAAAAAAAACACAAAATCGATCGTCATTATTGTATCTCGAGATTTCGCCTTTTGGCAAAGTTGAATAACGAAAATGACCTTACCAACAACAATTTACCGGAAGACGGTCGCTCGTTCGGACTTTTGGTGAGACAAACTTCGACGAAATGACCGAACACCGCTGTCCAATCGGGCGAATTCAAGGTCGGCGTGTCATTCTGAGCGATGTGATAGAGCGCGCTCATCGCGTTCATATTGAAATACGGAGGTTTTCTTTCCGCTGAATTTTTTTGAGGAGATATCATTGAAACATTAGTACATTCAGCAGGTAAAAAGAAAATTAAGTAAAATTCGTCGATTCACGTTCGATGTCAAACTCGTTCGTACCCAACTCGATGCACGTGATTCCTAGCGACCACACGTCGACTTTTCCGTCGTACTGGCCCTCGTCCATTGCCAGAATAACTTCCGGTGCCATCCAATATGGAGTACCGACAAAACTATTTGCTGGACATTTGATGCTCGCCGAACCGAAATCCGCGAGTTTAACCGTGCCGTTTTCCGTCAGTAGAATATTTCCAGCTTTTATGTCCCGATGTATTCTACCAAGAGCGTGAAGATAATGCAAACCTCTCAATACACCTTCGCATATTGCCGCGATCTCGTCTTCTTTCAACGGTCGTTTGTGAACTTCTATTATGTCCGACGCTGATCCCAGACAATATTCCATAACAAGCTGCAACATTGATATTTCAAATGTTACTGCTCATGGGACATAAACATCGATGAGTAAATTCTTCGATAATCAGGCACACGCAGATGTGTTGGGAAATTTCACACGAGTGCGTTTTCACCAAAAAGATTGCATACACTAAACAGTCTGAAAAACGTGGTTCTTGTTATTTCTTTTCACACGTAAGTAATTTCGGTACTCAAACATCACGATGTAAAACAAATTTCAATAATTCCATATATTTCTCATGCCACAGTAGTTGATTAATGTCTTTTGTGGGTAGTGCTCAAAAGAGAAATTCTTAATGAACATTTTAGCAAATGTAGTAGTCGATTTGAAAAACTTTACTGACAACAATGTTAAAAGTAATGAAATTTAGAGGAGCATTTTTGGAGATAAATTTCATTAGTTGCTTAATGATTTTGAAACAACCGTGAGATAAAGGATGAATAATGACGCGAGAAATAATCGTGAGGTGAGGTCATTTTCGAAATATCATTAGGACTCATTAAAAAAAACATTATTTTGAGGGAAGTGTACACGAAAATAGATACTGGAAAAAGTTGTTTAATAATGGTTGTAATTTCTATCATTTTAAGAATTTTCTCATCAACTTCCGAGAGAACGTTCCCGAAAGCGAGGATACTGTATGAAAAAAGCACTTCTGGATGGTAAAATGTTTTTAAAACACAAAAAAAATTACCCAAGCCGTGTGATCTCTGAGGTAACACCCCTTGTACTCAATCGTATTTGGATGATTGAGCTGTCTGAGAAATCGTATTTCCTTGAGAATGTCCTGCCATTTCTCCACCATTTGTTTCCCAAGATACGACATCTTTTTTATCGCGACGATTTCTTTGGTAACCAAACATCTCGCGTAGTAAACAGCGCCGAAGCTGCCATGTCCGATTTCGCGAAGATCTTCGAATATTTTTTCCGGATCATTTTTCTCAAATAATTCAGCGACCTCCGGATCTTTGAGGCTTCCCGGCCTCGCTACGGTCGGCATATTACTTCTGTCCTCGCTGGAACGATCAGGATCTCTTCTGCGTGCACCAACCTCCTCTCTTCTTGTTCTTAACGGACCCTTCAACCTTATCGGCTTCAATGAACTGTCCGTCAGTCCATTGCTGACCTCGTTGCTTTGGTCACTGAGGAAGTAAACAAAAGATGTTACTAAACGCTACGTCTAATGAAGAAATGCTCTCGAGATTGATGAATTTTTGAAAAACCAGTTTTGAAAATGTTCGTAAGCGAATGACGGTATAACTTTGCGGATAGCCGAGATGAAACAGAAGGTTGTCTTTATTGTGGCATTGATTGCGAAAATGTGTGGACTTCTAGATGGTGCGGATACTACTGCGCGAGGCTTAAAAATTGTTGAGCATGCCAATTTTGGATAGTTAGACAAGTCGTACATTTGTTTCAAATAAGCAACAGGAAAAATCTACTAAAATCTTGTACCATACCAAAAATGACATAATTCAAGGAAAAATGTACATGGTAAAATTTACATTGGTGTCTTTGGCATCGTAACAGTGTACCTTTTTGATTCTTTTGTACCTGAAGTATTAATATCTTATCCGTGACATTTTGACGAACCTTTAACAAGGCCAACAAAGTTTGCGCTTGTGTGAAAATTATGACGTCATTGTGCAAATATCATTTTGTTTTCAAGCAACAAAGTATGCGCACGCGCAATGTATTCATGTTAATTAGATTATACGAGTCTTTGCCCTCTTGCTCTGTTCGGTCTACAAATAGCTTGTCATTTAATCGGACATAATTTTTGCATAAAATGGGCTGAAAATACATCGACAAGAAGATTCGGTCTGCATTGATGAAACGAATAAAAGAAAAGCCAAAGAATAGACATAGTTAGAAAAATAATCATATTTTGGGAAAAATAAGCCTGGTTAATGTTTTCCTTGATTCAATCGAATAATTTCAATGAAATTCTGAAATATAGCTTCCTTGCATGTATGTGAAGAAGAATTGAGAAAGATTCGACAAGTAGGTACGGAATGGAGAATTTTACAATGATTCAATGGGGAGAATAACGGTTGAATTTTTACCCCAATAGCGAATACTATTTTGTGCATTTAGAATCAAATTTCCACTCTACGCTGTTCAAAAATCATTCTGCGTCGAATCGTATTCACCCACTTTCAACAAACATTTGCACATTTGAAGAACAAAAAGAAACCTTCGATAGACTCGAAAAAAACATTTTGCAATGACTTATTGTTTTGTCCTGAGAAGGCGAAAATGATAAAACCAGGATTGTTTTTCCCGCAAACTTTGTGATGATTAGAATCTCAGTGAAATTTGCGCTGTTTGTGTTTATTGCTCACGTCATTCGCGCTAATGTGACACATATCCTCGAGCGCCAGAAGAAAAGGCTTGGTCCCACAAATCACGGTCGTTTATCCACTAGATCTCGAGAAAAAAAAAAATGCGCAGATCTGTCGGAGATTTCTCGTTTTTCTAAAGCCACACGAGAGCATAAAAGCTCGATTCTTTTCTTTTCTTTTTTTTTGACCACTAAAAAAAACAAGAGTACCACAAAAATTGCGAAAAAGTGAGGCGTCGATGTACTCGTCAATCTTCAAGATTCCGAAATATCGAAGAAAAATTAAAAAAAAAAAGAAGCAATCACCGACACTGTGAGAAGCTTTTTGTCGAGACGGGAAGAAAAAAATGGTGAATATAGAAATAATCTTGGGATTTCATGATAAAAAAGAGAGGCGAGTCGAAAAAAAAATCTTTCGATAGAGAAATGCGGGTGTAAGGAGGGTTGGGTCTCGGTGGAAAAGTGGGGCCGGAGGGACAGCGTAGAGAGGGAAGGGAGGGCAAGGAAACGGAATATATTCAGTATGTGTAATGTCTATGTAGGTGTACGTATCGCTCAGTTTCGTCGTGATTTCTCTCTCTTCTCGTGAGACTGAGGGGCTCGGTCGTTTTATCGACCAGTAGCACAGCAGCACCATCAACAAGAGTACAAACCAAGGAAAATCTTCCTCGTGATCAGACTGATCAAACTTTTGTGATTTTTCTTCATTTCTATCAATGTTTTCGTGTTGCCCCTTCTTTTTTTCGATATGATAAAACAATTTGTACTGCGGCTAAGGGATTACAAGATTTTTTAAATCCCCGAATACGACAAAAAGGAAAACAATATTCACCTCTAAAATGGCGAGGGTGTACGGGAGGCATGCGCGCGAGCCTCGAGAAAACTTATTCGCCGTTTGTCTTTATCTCTTTTTCTTTCACTCTCCTATGCTCGTCTTCGTTTATCACGAAATGTATACATCCTCGGAAAAATATCACTACGGTATTATACTCCTTTGGGCTGCAGTTCCCTTTTTGTTTTCTAATTTTTTTCCTTTACGTACAACCGCCTCCTCGATTCCGTCGAGGAGAACGCAAACCTACGCAAGGTTTTTACCCCGCAAAAGTACACGCCCTGTATTCGTGTATATCAAGGCTCACGCATGTCAAAAAATCCTCGATGAGGATCCAAACCGCACCACGGGTTTTTTTTTGTTATACACTAAGCTCGGTGCACGTTATGGACGGACGGACACACCGCGATACACACACTACATACAAACTGTACCAACGCCCCGACCACCCCGCTCCGCGCGCGCCACAATCGCCACAAACGGAGATGAGAGCGAGAGAGAAAATTCGACACTTTTTCTTTCTTTCCTGTATGCGATGAATGTCCCTTCGCTTCTCACAATTTCTCTCTCCTTCTCTGTTAGACAGAAAAAGGAGTGAATATCGCAGATAGAACGAAGAAACAAATTGCGGGGACCTCTCGGAGGAAATTCTACAGAGGCGCCATCTTCTTGCGAAATTTAGTACTCTTATTCTCTTATCTACAAAAAGCCGATATATAGTTTTTTATTTTTGCGATGTGCAAAATATATGTTTGTTGCGCGAGATAACAGCAACACACGCAGTCAGCAGGGACAATGCGGAAGGGTTATCCTCTTTGATCGAATTTCGACGGTTCCGAAGGATAATCCACCGCGCTTGCGGTGGTGATGGCGACGAAAATTTGCATGAATATTAGGATTAGGACCTGCTATCGCATTGCCGGCGTCGCGCAACAACGACGTCGTTTGTATTTCGCAGCGCGAATAATGAACAAACATTGTGATCGAGGTGGATGAGAGAAAAGTAATCGTGAACAAATATAAACCATCATGAAGACTACATTTATGGTGGCTGAGAAGCCCTCGCTCGCTGCTTCCCTCGCTAATATATTGAGCAACGGAAAATGCGCGACGAGAAAAGGTAGGTTAACACGCTCGATCGCGTTGCAGGCTCTTTGAAAATCCTTCGCACACGACTTCTGCAGTAACGATGAGTTTATTACTTACGCGATCACAGGTTTCAATGGTTCGTGTTCGGTTCACGAATGGATAGGGCAATTTGGCTCCGAGACGGTCAATTTCCGCATGACCTCTGTGTGTGGACACGTTATGAGCTTAGATTTTATCGGCAAGTACAACAACTGGGACAAAGTAGATCCGGTAAGTCATAGAAGCATACAATGTATCCTTGATGCCAACTAAGCGTTCTCCGAATCATCCGCATTTCAGGCGGAACTTTTCTCCTGTCCTACGGAGAAGAAAGAAGCTACACCAAAGCTTAAGATGACCGCATTCCTCGGCAAAGAAGGTGCCGACTGTCGATATCTAGTACTGTGGCTGGACTGCGATAAGGAGGGTGAAAATATCTGCTTCGAAGTTATACGAGCAGTGGAGCAAGGCGCCGGACGCCGTATCGATCCTAAGGTAACCTCGCTTTTAAAAATGTATTTTTTGCTTTTTTTAGCATCTACAAAATGTGTCTTTTAATCTCTGTCGCAAAGGATATTTGGAGAGCAAAGTTCTCGGCTATAACGGAAAAGGATATTAAAGCGGCGTTGATGAATCTTGGAAGACCGAACGAGAACGAAGCGTTGAGCGTCGATGCTCGACAGGAACTCGATCTGCGAATCGGCTGTGCTTTCACGCGGTTCCAGACGAAATTCTTTCAGGTACACGCCGGTCATGCCGTTTGTCCGGCAGAGACAACATCCGAGAGCAAATTTATCATACTCGCGTTTCAGGGAAAATACGGAGACTTGGATGCTTCGCTGATATCGTATGGACCCTGCCAGACGCCCACCCTTGGTTTTTGCGTTAAGCGTCACGATGAGATACAAACGTTCAAGCCTGATGCTTACTGGGTCGTCCAAGTGACGATCGAAAGCGCTGATGGCCAGGAACTGGTGACCAATTGGGCGCGCGTTCGCTCCTTTGACAAGGAAGTCGCCAACATATTTTTGAGTCACGTCAAAGAACACGAGGAAGCCGAGTGAGTTTACCAGCTCCCGTATGTTCATCAGAGGTCTTTCAACATCGATAAACATTTTTATCTCGGAATTTGTCGTTTGCAGGGTCATCAGCGTGCAAAGCACCGACAAGACGAAGCCTCGACCGATTGCTCTCAACACTATAGAACTGATGAGGGTAGCGAGCTCGGGCCTCGGAATGGGACCTCACCACGCGATGCAAATCGCCGAGCGTCTTTACACTCAGGGTTACATAAGCTATCCCCGAACGGAAACAACGTCATATCCAGAAAATTTTGATCTGCAGTTGGTATTTCTCTTTCTCGTGTCTCTCGCCCTTCTTTCGCCCTTAGAACGCAAGGAAAGTACGATTTTCATAAACGCTGGCCAGCAGCGTACTTGAATATTCATACCGGTAAAAGTCGTATTATCGTTGTGTTTCAAGGATGCAAACTCAAACGTAATTCCATTCCGTAAAAGAACCATGTTCCAATTGTTCGTTTGATCGAACAGAGCGACGCTGAGACAGCAGCAAAATAGCCGAGAGTGGGGCGATGAGGTGCGAAAGATATTGGCTGCGGGTATAATTCGAGCGAGAAACGGTCACGATGCGGGTGATCATCCACCGATAACGCCGATGCGACACGCGTCCAGGGAAGAATTGGAGGGTGACGCATGGAGGATCTACGATTACGTTACCCGGCACTTTATAGCAACGGTAGAGTTTCACGCGAATCAAATTCTCCACGATCTTTGTTCGAGCGTTCCATGATTCTTAAATTTCACGGACGTTAGGTCGCCAGAGACTGCAAGTACCTCAGCACGACGGTGAAATTTCGTATAGGAATGGAGATATTTTCGATAACGGGCAACACCCTGACCGATCCGGGTTATACGAGTCTGCTAATCTGGCAGGCTCTGGGGTCCAACGATTCCGTTCCGAATTTCAGGGTCGGCGAGAATCTACGTATACGCGAAGTCGGTAATCGTGAAATGAGCGAATGGCACTCTTTTTAAAGTAAGACTCTTTCTCACGGGCGATTAAATAATTTTCACACGATTCCAGGCTAAATTGGTAGAGGGCGCGACCCAACCACCAGATTACCTCACAGAGTCGGAACTCATAACTCTGATGGAAAAACACGGTATCGGTACTGATGCCTCTATACCCGTTCACATAAACAACATAGGAACACGGAATTACGTAACTGTCGTTTCCGGCAGAAAGCTCGTTCCGACCTCACTCGGGATAGTTCTCGTTCACGGATATCAAAAGGTAGTAGTGGTGCGATGCGTAACAGTGCGGTAATAAATAATGACATCAAAATGATCGTTGAAGACTCTACGAGGTTTCTTCCTCATATTATTCGCAGATTGATCCTGAACTCGTTTTACCGACGATGAGATCAGCGGTTGAGGAACAACTCAATCTTATCGCTCATGGCAGGGCGGACTTTGAGGCGGTTCTTCGGCACGCGATACAGATATTCAAACAAAAGTTTCACTACTTTGTACAAAATATCGAGGCGATGGATCAATTATTCGAGGTGTCATTTTCGCCGTTGTCAGCGTCGGGCAAGGCCCACTCGAGGTACGCGGCACGCGCAGACTCATTCCTTCATTCATCTGCTCCTGTTTACGCGTTTTACAAATGATTTTGCCACAGATGCGGCAAATGTCGACGGTACATGAAGTACATACAGCCGAAGCCTTCGAGGCTCTACTGTACTCACTGCAACGAGACGTACAATCTGCCGCAAAACGGAAATATCAGAATATACAAAGAGCTGAAGTGTCCTCTGGACGATTTCGAGTTATCGTCATGGTCGACGGGTACACGCGGCAAGAGTTACATATTCTGTCCGTACTGCTTCAACAATCCACCATTCAGGTTTGACGATTTATCTTGCGCACACTCGCAAAACCTCGTACAAAGAGAGTGAGAGAAAGAACCGGAAACGTCGCTTTCGCAGGGACATGAAAAAAGGTTCCTCGGGCTGTAATTCCTGCACGCATCCGAGCTGCGCTCACGGATTGAACTCGAACGGATTGTGCAATTGCCTCGAATGCGAGACGGGAATTTTGGTGCTCGATCCTTCGGCCGGTCCAAAGTGGAAGCTAGTTTGCAATCGTTGCGACGTTATAATCCATCTGTTCGAGAATGCACACAAAGTGAGCGTCGAGCGCGACATCTGCGACTGCGGTGCTCAACTTTTGGCCGTCGAGTACAAGCCGGTAAGTCGGCCACGAAACCCTGGACTCCCGAATTAGCCGAAGTTTGAGCTTGTTTTTCTCGTTGATCTTTCGCAGGAGAGAACCAAACTGCCGGACGAAGCGACGGAGATGGTCGGTTGCGTGTTTTGCACACCGGCGTTTTCCCGCCTCGTGGAGAAACACCGTGCCGTAGCTTCCAGGCCCGTAGCTACTCGCGGACGCGGTGGACACTCGAGAACTCGGGGTAAACCCCGTCCACCGAGGGACAATATGGCACAATTGGACGCGTACTTTGTCTGAAAGGACTCGTCGTCATATGTGGTGCACGCTTGTTTGTCCTTCAAATTGTTTCATCCACTCTCTTTGTATCGATACCTCCGGGGATTCTCGTGCCCGTTCTCGGACACCGAAATAAAACTCTCTCGACAGCAATCTTTCACTCTTTTTCTCTCTCTCTCTCTCTCTCTCTGTCGTTTGCACTGTTAATGTATACATAGAATCGGCCGCGCGCGCGCACGTATCTAGCCCATGGCATGACTTGCGGCGGATGTAGCAGTGCGTAGTACCGTTGTACGCAAAGAGGGAAAGCGACATGGATGACGTCAGACCACGCAAGGGAGAAAGAGGGAGAGAGAGTACAGTGGCCTTTTCGGCGGGGAAGACTCGCCCACTAGCAGTGATCTCTGAACAAGAGAGAGCGCGAGAGAATGAACAACGAGGTGACGGGGGATGGTCGGTGAACGCGCGCGAGCAGTATTGCCCCGTTCACCGCAGAGAAAACGGCATTCGCGCGGAGAACAGTCCTCACTATCGCCGCACCTACTTGCATCGCTCGTTGCTCAATTCGTTTCTCTCTCTCTGTCTCTTCTTTCCTCTCGCTCTCTCTCTCTCTCTCTCTTTCTCTTTCACTCTCTATTTTTCCGATGCGATTTCGCAAACGTCAAGGATACACAGGACCCGTGTGAAATGTCGACGACGTCGCGATACGGTAGGAAAGATGATAAACATTAAATGGAGAGTCAACGGGTCCGGATCGTCAACGAGGATAGGAAGAAAAACGTACGAGAAGAGGCAGGAGCAGCGCGCGATGCTCGTTCCTCGTCGCCGCTCGCGTTGTTACGGAAGACGAAGGCAGTGGCCGAGGGATCATGAGGAAAAACAAGAGAGGAAGACAAGTGTCGAGAGAAGAGGCATCGCGGTTGTGTATAATAAAGCGGGGAATCCGCGAACGGTACAAAGCGCATCGGGTGAGGTTTGATCCCGCGTACGAAACAACCGTGTGTCGTATTAACGCGAGTGCGATAGGGGAAGTGTGGGTGGAGAGGGCGAGTAAACATGTGCGCGAATCTCTCCGCTCGCGGACTCTTGGCTCTCTTGGGGATGGTGACTTTCGTCAATGGAGGAGAAGGAGGAGGAAGATTCGGAGGACAAGCCGGCGAAGGATTCGCCGCTAGTCCCGATGCAACACCGAAACCTCGTCGGATCATCGAGGGTATCAGCGGTGCAGCGTGCGGACTGTCCGAGCTTGCGACAACCGGCGCCCGTAGTCTCGTCTGTCGTGGTGCCGGTCTCGTCTCCGTACAGCAGTTGCTTCAATCACCGTCGTTTCTTCCTCACATGGAAAATCTGACGAAACTGTAAGTCCTTATAGATTGTCGAATCGTCGAGAAACAAGAATCTCTCACTCTCCCGCTTTCTAGTTCGCCTCTCTATCACGCGCGCGCGCGCGCGTACGAAACTAGAGTACGTCGGAGGCTACGTGTGGGCGTACATGCTGTCTATTCGATTGGCTTTCGAGGGATACGGGCCGTCGTCTCGATCTCACGCGAGCGACAGCACGCTCGTGTTTTTTTTCCAATTCGAGACGGCAGCAATGCTGCGGTCACCGACTCCTCTTTGACGAACGATCGTTTGGGCGGGCGAGGGGGTGCGCGCGCGCGGAGCGGGACGTTGCGGGACGTGACCGAGTCGGCGAACATTTTTTTGGTATATTATCACCCCACGGTATGAGAAACGTCGCGAACGTTCAAAGAGACGCGCGCTAGTCGAGGCGAAAAATAAAACGACCGAGAATGGCGAAGACGCAGCGGGGAAGGGGGTCGTCCTGGTTGTCCCCTCTCTCAAACGCGCTCTATTTTCGAGCAACGGAATGAACGAGGTTGCACGTTGCATCCTAACGGAGTTTCTCATCCCGTTGGATCATTGCGTATACGCACACATATGCGCGCACGCGTTACTCTTATAGATCCCCTTCTCTCGTGCCTCTCACTCCTTCTTCTCTTCCCTTCGCGGTCTTCTCTTCTTTTTTTCTGCCTCATTCATCTCCGTTATCCCCCTGGTCCCCTCTCATCGGGCAGCATTATTTTCGCGAGTCGTTCAACCAGTCGACGTTCGAGATGACATATCGTCGTCGCTAGCAGGAATAATGAGCTTGCACGAGCGGTAGCTCCCTCGTGGTCCTCCGTTTGGAACTGGCGTTATTTATTTATTTTTTTTTTTTTTCAAACTAAACGACAAGCCGCGCTTGTTCGCCGATGAGAGACGAGGCTCGAGCGCACGCGAGAGCTGAGAATGATTAAGAATGCATTTTTTCTCTGCCCTTTTTTTTCGTAATACGTTACAGCGATCTGACGAGCAACAATATCACGCACATTGCCGCTAACGCCTTTCAACGTTTGGCCAATCTCGAAATCTTGTGAGTGTAAACGACAGCCCTCCGCGTGTACGTATTATTGTACACGCGTGTGTACTTTGTTGAAACGATCATTGTATCTGTTGTTGTTTTCATCAACGATCGCAACCGGACGAGGCAGATTACTCCGTAGAAACGGTCTCGCGTCGATGGATGATGGAGCCTTTGACGGCCTGACGAATTTGCGTATCCTGTTAGTACGCACTTTTTCATCATCGAATAGCTATGTGGAGATTTAAACATTTTTCCTGTTTTTCGCTCTCAGAGAACTCGACGACAATCGACTGACGAATATTCCACGAGCTGTAGGACGATTGAGCACTTTGGAGGACTTGTGAGTTTGCGTATAAATTTGAAGAAAAAAAAAAAAAAGCACAGTTTCAAAATGCATTTAGTCACGCGCGTCCGCGACTGAATACGTTTTGAAACTCGCGTTTTTTTTGTTTTTGTTTGCGCGCATTCATATTATATACACGAGCGCCTCGCAGATCCGTATCCAATAATGGAATCACGAGGCTCCGCGACGGTGACCTCGAGGCGTGTGCCAACCTCGCGTCTCTGGATCTTCGCGGAAATCCCATAAAAGAAACAAGCCCGGGCGCTTTCGGATGGCACCGGAGACTTCGAAAGCTGTGAGTCACGGTAGCGCGAAAAAATAGAAGAAAAAATAATAGAGCAAACGCCCGCGTTTGTGAGAAATAAGCAAGCCTGAGCTAACGTATTTTTGCGTCTCGGCTCTTCGTTAGAATTCTCTCCGACGTCCGGGGGCTCACCGAATTTCCGAATCTCGATGGTTTGGAATCGCTCGAAGTACTGAGACTCGATCGTGCCTCGCTCGCTCATGTCCCCGATGATCTTTGCCGAAACTGTCCGAGGATGAAGAGTCTGTAGGTATACGTGCAACGGTCCGCCTCACCGATCGGTTATTCATTTTCTCTTTTTGGCTCTTTCGCACAGAGACATCAAGTCGAACCGTCTAAGGCGCGTGCCCAATCTCCACGAATGTACGGATCTCCGTGTTTTGTGAGTCCTGATTCACACACGATATAAAATGCAAGAAAAAAAGAAATCCGTTTCAACGTTAAATATAAATAAAATAAAACCGTATTTCAAAGCCAAAAATGTTTAGACTTTTTTTCCACAAATTTGGAGCGTAATAAATAATGTCGAGTTTCCCATCGATGCATAATGACGAGATTTTGAATTGCGAGCGAATTTGCAGGGATCTGGCGAGTAACGAGATCTCGTCATTGTCGGGTCGGCCGTTCGCCAATTTGCATTCTCTTCACGATTTGCTGCTCTCGAACAACGACATCAGGAGAATTCCCCGTGACGCCTTTGTCGGCCTATCTCGTCTACAGATTTTGTGAGTTTTATTGACCGTGACGACGATAATACCGTCGCCAACCCCTCCCCTCCCCTGCCCACCCCGTCTTTCCTTCGCGAGACCTGAGAGACAATGTTTCATGGCTTTGCAGAGATTTGGAAAACAACGAAATTGAGGACATCGATCCCGAAGCGTTCCGGGAGTTTCAGCGACTCGAGGACTTGTGAGTTTATCGAACGTTGGCGTTGTGGACCAGCGCGGATCCCATCAAGAGCGAGAATTGACGAAATTTGCGTCTTTCAGGAATCTCGGCAACAACGTTTTCCCGACACTTCCGGTTCAGGGACTCTCGAGCCTCGTCCATCTAAAAACGTTCAACAATCCGGCGCTTCGAGAGTTTCCGTCGCCCGAACGTTTTCCCCGTGTTCGAACGTTGCTCCTCTCGTACGCGTATCATTGTTGTTCTTTCATCGCCGAGCGAGAGGTTGTCACCGGAAGTGACGATGATTCGGCTATCGGTGCGCCACCACCGTCACCACCGGTACGAGAATCGGTACTGTTTCCGACCGATCGTGATTTTGACATGAATTTATGGAACTCGAGCCTCACCGACATATGGCCGCATCTGCGTGAGTACGAAATTCAACGAATCTCTCGTCGTCTCCTTCTCTCTTCACTCTTTCACCTTATCTTTCCAACGAAATGAGACTAAACGATGTATATCGTTCTATAGACAATTTGAGCTCCAAATTCGGATCGCAAATAAATGAACTTTGGGACAACTTTGGTTCAGATTTCGCTTATCCCGGCAATCCGACGCCCTACCTTGACGAGTTATCGGACGATGAGGAGGAAAAGGATGACAAGGATACGGGGAAACTGGACAAAAATCGCGATAACTCGGCCGGACGTACGAGAATGCCCATACAGTGTCTACCGCAACCTGGTAAGCATGGAATGAGGAGAAAAGAGACGCGGAAGGCGTTTTGTTCGTTGCTCGTGGAGACTCCGTGTGTAGAATCATTTTCACGGATCCTCGGTGCAGGAACAGTCGGTTTCGCGTGTGCGTTCGTTCGAATATCCGACTCGGTGATTTTTCAGGACCATTCTTACCCTGTCGGGACTTGTTCGATTGGTGGACATTGAGATGCGGAGTTTGGGTAGTTTTTCTATTGGCGATGCTCGGCAACGGTACCGTCGTTTTTGTCATTATATTTTCCCGAAGCAAGATGGACGTCCCAAGATTTTTGGTCTGCAACCTGGCCGCTGCGGACTTTTTCATGGGTATTTACCTCGGTAAGAAAGTTCGCGTCACCTCGGAAAAGTACGTCTCGTGGAACGACAGAGAGATGGAGAAAAAAGACAGATTCATTCTCGGCGATCATTTGCAGGACTCCTGGCGGTTGTGGACGCGTCGACGCTCGGCGAGTTCAGAAAATACGCGATACCGTGGCAAATGTCAGCGGGCTGTCAACTCGCCGGTTTCCTCGGCGTTTTGAGCTCGGAGCTGAGCGTGTACACTCTCGCTGTCATCACACTCGAGAGAAATTACGCGATAACTCACGCGATGCATCTCAACAAGAGATTGTCGCTGAAGCACGCGGGTTGGATAATGAGCGCCGGTTGGATATTCGCAACGACAATGGCGACGTTGCCGTTGCTCGGCGCATCGGACTATCGAAAATTCGCCATATGTCTTCCGTTCGAAACGAGTGGCACCGTCTCGCTCGTCTACGTCGTATTCCTCATGCTCATCAACGGCGTCGCCTTCCTCATACTGATGGGCTGCTATCTCAAGATGTATTGCGCGATAAGAGGCTCTCAGGCGTGGAATTCAAACGACTCGAGGATCGCCAAGCGAATGGCTCTGCTGGTCTTTACGGACTTTCTCTGTTGGTCGCCGATTGCCTTTTTTTCGCTAACCGCGACCTTTGGCCTTCAGCTCGTCTCCCTGGAGCAGGCAAAGGTCTTTGCCGTTTTCGTTCTTCCCCTGAATTCGTGCTGCAATCCCTTTCTCTATGCGATCCTGACGAAGCAATTCAAGAAGGACTGCGTCCTGATATGCAAGGCGATCGAGGAATCACGCGTGACACGCGGTATCGGCAGATGCAGACACAGCTCGAATTTCAGCAATCGTCAGACTCCGGCCAACACCAATAGTCTCGTGGACCGATCGTCGCGCGACAACGCCGAACAGCAGCAGCAGCAGCAGCAGCAGCAGCAGCCGGCGACCGGTTGCAACGAGATGGCTGACGCGCTGGTCGTCGGCGGTAACGAGCACGAGGGTTGCGCCTGTAACGCGAGATTGATCGGCAGACGGGAAGCCGCAACCGCGGTGATAGTCATTCCCTCGTCGAGGAAACATCGTTTCGCCGGCGAGACCGGAGCGACGACGAACGTGGAAGAAATCGCTGCTACGTCGAAGCTCACTCGCTGGTGGAGAGAAACTCTCGGCTGTCCGTGCGGCAGCAGGGACGGAGGTCAGCGTCGCCGATTGAAATACGATCGCAGTGATCGTTACGCTTACAGGATAGCCGAGATTCAGCAGAAGCAACAGCACAAACGCGCGTCCTCTGTGTCGTCGAGCGACAACCTGTCGTCCTCGCGATCCGACTCGTGGCGTCAGCAGGCTCGTCATCATCGCTGTGGCATACCGCTGAGGCTTCTCGATCCCAAAAGGCGAGCGTCTTCCTGGCTCGTCATGAGAAAACCCTCGCAGGACTCGAATCTGAGCTCCTCACGGAACGATTCATCGGGTTCAGCGACGACCGCGAGCACGAGCACGTGGCGCATGTCGAGATCGAGCGCGTCACTGGATGCGGTTGCCGCTCGGTCCGCGGCGGTTCAGCCGAGACCACTCAGGCCAAAACCTCGTCTGACGAGGCAATTGGCGTTTCAGGACGAACACGAGCCACCTGCTTCACCATCGACCGGCAGATTGACCGTCAGACTCCTCGCTACGATACCTTCAGCAGCGGAAATGAGCGAGCAGCGGGACGACGACAGGGATGAGCTCAACGCGACCGAGAATCGAGAAGGAACAAATGAAGACGGCGACGACGACAACGGTCACCATCGTGATGAACAACTTTCTCGCGCCAACGACACTCCGCCACATTCGCCACTTCGCCCTTTGTCCGCCGTTCTCCATCTCGATGAATCCCCGTGAGAAACAAACAAACAAAAAGCTTCAAAACTTGGCAAAAAAGACTCTCGCGCGTAACTGCATGCCACGTATTCGCTGCTATATTCTCGTACGGAGTACCGCTGCATAAAATGCGCGCGCTTCGACTCTTCCTCGTCGTTCGACGATCGACGAGAGACCGACGCTCCTCTCTGCGGTAAATGTGTACACGCGCGCTCTCTTTATTCCCGTTGTATTATTCTCGATTGTAACGACACATCGAGTATGCCTCGGAATCGCAATAGTATTTGTCAATTGTAAGACTGATTGCGCGTATTCTCCTCGATACGCGTAGCATTTAACTCGAATCTCGTTGCGTTTATAATGATTAATGATGAATGTGCGTGTGTTTATGTATGTGTGTGTGTGTGTGCATTTGCGTTTCATCAGCGATTCTCGCCGATCCGTCCGCGAGAATTTACGTCGCCGCGTTCACGATGATAGAAAATCGGGTAATAAATGATATTCCCAATCGTCGGCATCTCGAAAAGTTGCCCGAGAGAGAAAAACACGTTGTAAGTACTCGTCAATCGAGATACGGTCATTTCTCGAATTCTCCGCGTTTTGTGCCGCATTGCCTCTCGATTTTTCGATCGTATATATTTAATATTATCTCGAGTGTATAAGAGCGTGTGTTGAATGATTAAAAGTCACAAAATCGCGTAATACCGCGGAATCAATTTTCTCTCGTTAAGGAAAATTTCGATTACTCGGGACGATCTCCCTCTCGTTTCGCGTGTCATTTAATGAAATGAAATGACAATCGGAGAGATTAATGCATCGAATAATTTTCTCATTTTTTTTTATATTAATTTTAGCCGCGTGGTTATGTGTTTTTTTTCTGTGTGCATGTGTGTGTGTGTGTGTGTGTGTGTGTGTGTGCTGACGCAGCTCTGCAATCGCGAACGTTCTTGTCTTACGTTCTGCCGTACGCTAATCACTAGCAGTACAGTTTGTACATGCGACTAGAAAATATGTTTATATTTATTATTAAAAAAATCAAACAAGTATATATATGTGTATATGTATATAATGCTTGTGTATAAAAAGTAATCGCACGTATCGTGATAATGAACACGAGTGCAATCAATCGATCGGCTATGGAAGACCGACAGTGAAGGAAGGCTTAAAAATGCCTGACGGATGCACATCGGCAACTCTGGGATGGAAAATATCTAATGCCACAACGACGAAAATGTGAGAAGAGAGAGAAAGAAAGTGCGGGTCATCGGAGCGAATTTTTGGCAATACCGGATATAAGCTGCGTGCTAGCGGTCATCGCGGAAGCACTCATTTCCCTAACGTCTAAATGCGAATACGATCGAACCGAGAAATTTGCCAGATAATAAAAGAATAATGATGATGATAATAATAATAAGAATAACTCGAGCGTGCGACACGCCCGCCGTGTTGGCATTTTAAAAGTCGAAGCTGTTTTTTATTCAAACATGTGCCCGTTCCAAGTTATAAATAATAACGGTTTTAAAATAGAAGCAAAGACGAGAGAGAGAGAGAGAGAGAGAAAGAGTGAAGAAATACACGACATAGCCGCGAGCGAGTCTCAGTATCGTCCACGGACGATACTGAAACGCACGCGTGTCTACAGAGTTCGTGGATTATTTTACAAAGTAATCTTTACAGAATGATCCTCTTCCACGAGCGTAAAACTTTAATGAATTTATTCTAATTTTCGTTATATTTTTCCCCGAGTGTGCGATATGCACGAGATAACGTGCACGGGACGGAAGCGCCATTCCTGTGAAGGACTGCGGATGAGCAATCAACAAAGAGGCGGCTAGGCGGCGTCATTCGCGCTTTTTCTCGATAAGTCTAACGCTCGCATATCATCGTCGTCGGTTCATATTTTCACCGTTTTTGTTTTTCGTCGGCAATACTTTTTCTTCTACTCGGACACTTCGCGCGAACTGCGGAAGTCGCTCGACGTATTTCAGCGGAAGCACGGGTGCGTGTGACAAACGAAATACGTTCCGGAAACGCGCCTTGACGACGGTGATCGATTCGTACGCCGCTGTCGCGGTATCGATACGATATTATTCTCCTTACTGCCATTTTCGTCGGCCAGAAGTGCTTCGGTATTTGCCGATATCGAAATCGTCATCAAAGTACATATTTCCGACAATTAGAGGCGCGCGTGCTCGCACAATTGGCGATCGCCGCTCCCCTGATGAATTTTTACCGAATTATACGGCAATATACATATACACTATATACAATATACATGGTACACGCTGACACCTGACACCGCGTCGTTGTCGTATCGCACATGACGTTGCTCAAACTTGTTGGAATACGCGATGGCTCGCGATTCAACGAGATTTTGCGAAAGTTGGAAGCACTTTTTGGTTCTCCCGTTCTGTCGGCTACCTCGTAATACATTTCGTTTATCTTTGGCGTCTTTTGCGAGTTTCGATGATTGCGCGCATCTCGTCACCTTGAGTATCGTTATCTCCCACCTTTTCTTTCTTCTTTCTTTTTTTCCACGTATATTCGCAACGACGAGCCTCACGCTCTTCTATACTCTATGTTATCGATTTCGGTTATTGGTGTATATCGTATGTGTAAACACGTTCCTTCGTCGTTGAAACGTTTCCGATGAGATTCACGCTGCGTTTAAACTCGGACAAAGTCTCTGTCGATATCCCGGGACAATAGGGTGAAATTCGTAGAAAGGTGAGAGCGTCGAGGTGATGAACGATCGTGTCAAGATGCTTTCGAGTTTTTATCGTTTCTCAGTATTGTCGTTTAAACGTGGTAGAATATGGAAATTGTGCCTGTCTTTCTTTTTTATCTGTGTGTTCTTTTGTGTGTGTGTGTTTGTGTGTGTGCTCAAAGATGATGAATTTGGAATCCGAGCTCTTGTTAAAAGATTTCGTCCGATGATGAAACGAGCAGCTACGTTTTTTCGGGGATTCTAAGCCCTTGTTCGTCTATTATCACGTTGGTTTGCTCTTATTTTTTCTAAACGCTGGAAAATGAAGCTTTCTTCGTCGCCGTTTAATCTCGTCGTTGTCCGCGGTCGAGTTCGAATCCGTTGACAGTGTTTCGTCGTCGATTGACTGCTGAACGCTCGAGGAATCTTTCGTGGATGATGATCGCTGCTGCTGCTGCTGTTGTTGGACCCTTCTCAGGCTGGCAAAGCGAGCCGTCGACGAGGACGACGATGACGATTTCTCCGAGATATCCCCGAGGCTATTTTCCGATAGGCATGTCTTTGATAGGAATGATGCGCCGCTCGCCATTTGTTTGTCCTCGCCGACGAGCATATTCGTATCCTGACTGAAGGATCTGTGCATTCCGGGACTGGGAATACACGGACTAACGGCATTTCCGCCGCCTCCACCGAGGACCGTTGCTTCCCTGCCGCAACCAGAAGTGCTTTCCGACCGTGCACTAGGTTCGAGGCTCGTCGTCTCGGCGACGTTACCTTCGCCGATGATGAACTTGATGGTTTCCGGTGGTGTCTCTTTGCCGGTTTCGCTGCTCGACGAATCCGGCGGCATCGATGACTCTTTCCATCCGGCGTTTTCTGATCCACCTGCGCACACAACACACCCACACACGAGATAATACAATCCGTCATAATTGTCTTTTTTGCCCTTACGAGCTCCGTCTAAAATTTTGTTTTCGACTCGTCATGTACGACACGTTTACGAAACGACGAAGCGCGAGGGACAAATGCGAAATAATAATTGCCGAAATTGCCGCGATCGTGCGAATACGACCGACCGATAGAACGCGATCGTGCAAGGGCCGATATTCGCGGTACGTACGCGTACGGGAGTAACTCGAAGGTACACGTTCCGAAACAATTGCGTCTCTTTCTCTCCTCGTGTACGTCACGAGTCGGCTTTATTGCGTAATAAACTACAGAAAGATTCAACACGCAGTATGTTGGCAAAAAAACTCGACATTACAATGTGTAAAACATAATGGTATACGATATACATAAGAGTACATTATATTAGCGATATAACAGTTGTAAATAACGTCGATAATAGCGACAATGATTATCGTAACGACAGCGGCGGAAGCATCATCAGCAGCAGCAGCAACAAGAACAACAATAACAACATCAACAACAATTTAAATAACAACGATAATAATAACAATGTTTGTGTCAACAGGAACGACCGCATGCAGAGCCCGTATCGAAATATCGGCGAGTGCGAGATTCGCGGAGCGCGTTGATCAAGGTGACGATAAATTCCGATCCAAACGGGGGAAAAGAATAAGTCGATGGAGCACCTTGGCCCTCGGACGGACATCTCGCCGGGTTTGTACGAGATTCTCGGAGAAACAACACTACACGATTTCGACCATAAAAGACGAATGGACGAAAAAACCGGAAATTGTACCAAAGGAATATTTCATTTCCCAATCTCGCTTCCCATCCTATTTCCTCAGAGAGGCTCGTACCGGTTGTGGACAAAACGACAAAACAAACATCCAACATTTGTGTAAAGCTTGTGGATTTTGTATATCCTCACAAAGACGACGTAAATCGATTTGTCGGAATTGTACAACGGAAAAGAAAATGCCGCGGATGAATTTTTCGAGATTCGCTACAAGCACGAGTGTTGTTCTTCGAGGAGAGCGGCGGCGGAAAAAGAGAAATCGAGCGTGAAAGTGAAAGACAATTATTCAGCGGGATACAATTGACGTGATAAAAGAGAGAAAGAGAGAGAGACCTCGAATAGCTGGACGACGTGTACGTACGCAACGAGTTGAAAAGAAAATCAATCAGAGTGCTCCTGTGCGTCCGTTTCCGGCTTACCTGCAGCAGCGCCACCGCCGCCGCCGCCGCCGCCGCCGCCGCCGCTGGTCGATGGCGTATATACAGAGCTCGAATCGTCATCCAAATCATCTTGGCTGCTCATACGACCTGAAATCGAAACGACACGTCGATCATTGCCGTGAATCGAGGGATAAATGGAAAAATCGTTATTGAACGAAGAATTACCACGAAGAGCGAGACTTCTGCCGTTCGAGGCGCTTCTGTACAAAATAGTCTCGAGATAATTCAAACCGTTATTGTTAATTATATTAAAGCCGCACAACAGCTCGATCTGTTTCCAACGATGGACGCGCTCTTGCAATTCCATGGTAACTTCGTTGAGCGAAGTTCTCGCCTCGACGATGCTCTTGTCGACTTCGTCGATCGATTTGCCGTGAGTCGATACAAAAGCTCCGACGAGACTCGATCGTTTCTTCCGCAATTTTTCACACTGAACAGATAACAACCGCGATCAATCGAGACAAGAGGTAAGGAGAGCAAGGAAAAAACTCATCGTCCTACTTGTCTCGTACTTACCGCCTCGCGAGCTTGCTGAAGTTGCTTCTCGGCCGCTATTTTCTTCTTCATGTAAGCCTTGTTCTCGATCTCGTGAGTCATTTGTAGCCAATGCTGGAGACCGACCGGCGGCGACCAGCAACGATCCTCGAGTTCGCCCTCGGCCCGCTGCAGCTCCATCTTTAGCATCTGCGACGAATTTTTTTCACACGCCATCATTTTATTCGCGAGTCACCTCCCATTACATCTGTATGATCAATACCGTGTACCAACCTCGATTTCCGATTTAAGTTGGGAAACTTCGAGATCCGAGTACGATGTGTGCAACCCCAGGCTCTCGCTCTGCAGACGTTTTTCCAAATTTTCTTTCTCAGTAGTAGCGCTTTCCTGCTCGAGTCTCGCTCGTTCCAGTTCTTTCTGCAAAAGAAATAAAAAGTATATATATTACACAACGGAGAAAAAAGGCAAAATATCGCTACGTGAAAGGGACGCGAGGTCCTCGAAATACCTGTAGATCCTCCAAAGCGATTTCCGCATTGTGAAGACCTTCCATGTCCTTGACCAATCGTCGAACGTGCTTCTCAGAACTCTTTTTCTGCTGATAAGCGTACCAACAAGCGATAAGAGCCCCAAAGAGGAGCGTTATCAGTATAAGGTCCTTAAGGCTGTGTCCGGTATCTGTCGTGTAGAATTTTCTTTCTTATTTTATTTTCTCATTCTTTTTTTTTTTCATTCGATATATCACCGAGTTTCAGCGATACTTCAAAGTGAGGGAGTATTCTCGCCGGACAAAGGAGATAAATACCTTTAGGTGGTCCAAATAGTACCACGTCCATCGCTTTTAGGGCTATCTTTTGCTTGTGTATCGGATCCTTTATACCAAGAACGTTGCTGAGATAATGCATGTTGTTCACGGCTAATCTGTAATACGGATGGGCGAGCGTTTGAGAGCGATGGAACGGGATCAAGAAGAAAGGACTGAGAAGGAAAAAGGGCAGGAGGAAAGGAGAGAGAAGAGAGAGAGAGAGAGGCCTCATTCAGATCCTTACCTGGGTAAAGTTGCACCTGTTACTCTGTGTTGTATAAAATTGGGCACATACTGAGGAAGCTCAACATTGGCGGTAAGCCACTCCGAGGTTTGCTCAATCGTCCAGTTGTGCACCTGTGCGGATACTCAGAGAGAGAAAGAGAGAACGAGAGAGAGAGAGAGAGAGAAAGAGAGTTAAAATTTCGTAACAACTTTTCTGCTATGGCAAAAGTAACGATAAAAGCGTAAGGGATGATGGGTTGTACCTCAGAACGCAGCCATGCCTCCCACAATTCTCGTACGCTTATGTGCATGTCGTCGTTGTGATGAAAGGCGCGCTGTCTCCTCTCGTAACCAGCCTCGTATTGAAGTTCCTCCCTCAAAAACTGTAAACAAGGAGAGGAGGAGAAGAGTCTCGGGGGATGGATAGCGATTTTGCTGCCTGTGTAGAAAATATCGCTCCGTCGGAGCCGCGTCTTACGTCGTCAGATTCCGAAAGGTCGACATCCCCATCCGCGTCGTCGTCCAACTGGCTGTGCAGCGACTTGATGGCTTCCAAACCTAGACGATCGTGAGATGCCATTGTGATACATGCTAGGTCGTCGTTACAAGTTTCCACGCCTATAATAAAAATGAGCAACGATCGTCTAATTACTGAGTAAGATGGGACGACCTGAGAGCCGTCCTTTGCTCTGGTCGATGAGCGGAGGTTTTGACCGGAGGATTATGTAAGGAAAGGAAAGCAGAGGCAAACAAGGAGAAAACCGCAGGCGATCGACGATGTTCACTCACCGGATTGTGCAGCCTCCTGCGCGACAGCCTTGGCCAATCCATCTGTATAACTGCCTGAAAATGCACTGACTTTAACGGAGGTTGAAGCATCGTTGGCAGTGCCACTGGTAGCAGGGACGATTGCTGAGCGGCTTGCAAACTTTTGGTTATTGCCATCGAGGGCTCCCCCACCGGCAGACACCTCCAGGCAGCAACACCAGCACAGCAGCCGGAGACCGTACAGCAGGATAACGTCGGCATTTCGCACGACCCCTCGCATTTTAGGTTAGCAGCCTCCACAGTGTCACCGTTTTACGGGGCTCTCGGTCAAGAAATGTTAGCCTACAGCCTCGTACCACGATGGTTCACCATGGGACTGATGACGATTAATCAAGATCACTGTCAACGTGCCTCACTAATATCTATTTGCCCGACGTTTGTCACGCGTATACGCGCGAACAGCGCATACTTTCGTACGAGATGAAGAGAGACAGAGATAGAGAGAAAAACGGAGCGGGAGAGAGCAGCGAGCTGAGATGCGAATAAATTCTGCACAAAACCGTTTTGATCTTGCGGGTAAATGCGGGTATCTATGTGTACCGCTGGTGTGCGTGTCAAATTCGGAAATTCATTAGCCGTTTCTATCGTTGTCGTTGTCGTCCTCGGCGAGCTGAGAGCGCGTTGATATTAATTATACGTGTGTCGCAATTCGTATACGTATATTACTTTTTATAAAAAGTATATACATACAAAAAGTCTTGCATACGTATACTCATCGCGTATTCTAGAGATACTCGCGACAGTGAGTATTCAACCTCACCTCGTTAATTCTCGCGCGCGCGGTCACAAACTTTCCTCTACCAGAATCCCTCGATCTTATATTCCTTGAATATTACATTTTATCTACGTATATATATATATATATAATCCTATATATGTGTACGTATGTATTAATAACCAGTGTAGAGAGAGCACACACTTTTGTGGGTATAGTCCGATATCGCCCTCCTCAAGGTTTTGTATGCTTTACACTAATTGTATTGAAACCAGGATTTGATACGCGATTTGCAACGGTATTGTTGCATATTGTAAGGGACTGTCGTATACACCACCACACTGTTAATTGTTGTTGTGTGGGTACCAGTGGGTACGCGATGACCAATTGCAAGGGAGCCAGCGCCTGCAGGCGGCGGCGGCGGCAACGACGACGAAACCACACCAGCGAGAGACGGTAGGGGTGTGGTGGTGGAGGCACATGACCACATGACCACCGAGATGTATATTTTGCACGAATGACAATACCTACACATGTGTGTTACAATACGTATATATAGTTTTATTGGTTTTATTCTATATTTGCTCCTCTCGCTAAAGCAACTTCTTCTCATCTCGCCGACTAATTAATTATATACTCCCTTCTCTTCCGCCGTACCTGAGAGGCCTCAGAGATACAGCGTCCGATGGAAGACTAGAAGCAGGTATAAAGTCGACAGAGGGTAGGGGGATTTAAATAAACTTGACTGGCCAATAATATGAATATTTTTCATTATTCTCTTTAACCAAGCAATTGCTGATTGTTTGTTGATGGACATCAGCTTACCCCGTAGCAAAATGCATCTACACTATAGGCACCGGCACAACCTTCGGCTATTGGTCAAAAGATTGGAGAATGCGCGGAAACTCGGAAAATCCATCGCGCGAAAGATGCTTGAAAAACTCTGCATATCATTACCTGTTGAACTCTGTAAGCGTGTTTGAGATTTCATATAAATTCACAAGGCATGAAGGTGATATGATATTATGGCGTCTTTTTCACACCTCTCGATGATCACGGGGTGGCTATCCTATTCGCTACCAAACACAGCCATATATCAAATTTCGCGCCGAGAACAACGCGCGCTACGCGGTGTATTACCCAACATACAATTGGGTGAAATTTTCTAATCGTTTTTTCCGATCATAATGGTCAAGAATCGCGCCCTGGTCAAATATGCAAATAATGCAAAACGTTTCACCTTCTTGACGAGGATCAAAGGAAAAAAAGGTCAAACCAAGCACGTTCGTCCGGTCGGTTCAAAGTCTCATGGAATATATATATATTAATCCACGTCAGCCAGCGATCATTCGTGTGCCTTGCCCCGACCAGAGATTATCGGTAGCGCGCGCCGCTCTCTCTGCCTCTGCCATCTGCCACATTCGCTCGTACGATTCGTTACGCACCAGACACCAGAGTTCAGTCCAAACGTCCAAACGCACCGGTCTTGCGCGATATAACGCAGAACTGGAATTCACAAACAATTTCACAATCGAGTAATTCGTTCGACTCTGTTCACTATTCCGCTCGTCAGTCAGTCCTTTTGGCATCCACGAACAACATTTTTCACGAATTACAAGGAGCAAGGAAAAGCAATGTCTCTCGAAGAGGTGAGTTATCTCGTTGTCTCCTGAACAACACATAATCTTCCCGCGATAATTCATCCCGAATTTCTTTAATTCGAAAGCGAAAGGTTACCACAGAAGGCGTTGGGCCGAAAACAATTTACCAAATTAACATGTATCGTACGACTGATTCGCTCGTCCCGAATTCTTGAATTTCGCAATGACATTTACATTCTTATCGTCGTATCATTTTCTCGCTCACATTATTATCCGACTTTTTCCTACATTGGCCCAATGAAATGGCAAAAGATTGTTTTTTCTCCCAAAAAAATGCCAACTTTTGTTACTCACTAATGCAGCAGTTCAACAAAGCTGCCGAAGAGGTCAAGGAACTTGCGACCCCGCCGGCTGACGCTGATTTGCTGGAAATTTATGCGCTTTATAAGCAAGCGACCGTCGGTGACTGCAATACAGGTACATATAATTATGCAAAGTACTTGTCACGTAATACCATTTAATTGCACGTCTATTCCTCGGGTGCAGATCGTCCAGGAATGTTCGATCTCAAGGGCAAAGCAAAGTGGGATGCATGGGAAGGCAAAAAAGGAACTTCCAAGGAAGCTGCGATGAAGTTGTACGTTGAAAAAGTACAGGCGCTCGTCCAGACTGTCGGAAAGAAATAATTCGACGCAATCGAGTACTGATCGTAAATGTACAACGCACTGCGCACAATGGAATTTTTGTGTCCAATGGACAGAGAAAGGAGTTACAAAAATATATACAAGATACCATTTTTTTAACACTCTTGCTACCTCTGAGCACAGCTAGGTAGAATTACACTATTGTTGGTTTTATATATGTACATCGTTTACAAGGATATCAAAAGAATTACTAATTTCTTATTTCTTCAAAAGAAACTTGAGTAATTTAATTATTGTTATCAATATATTTCTACAAAATTTTATTCAACATTAAAGATTTGAGTACAACTCGAGGAAAGAACGACCAACGGCGACTGAATCGTCCGTACCTAGAATTCAGTACCATTGATGTTTAATAAAAATATTTGTAACCGCTACACTTTCAACGAAGAGAATAGCTGTATCTCCGAGTCCTCCATTCCGTTTTCCCAAATTCTAGGTTCTGCAACTTTTAAAAATAACCGATTTATATCCTCTTGACAAATGCTACTTTCTTTTTGTTTTTGCTTTTTGTGAGCTCGTCAAACGCGACATAGAAATGTTCTTTGATTTTCGTTTAGGTTTTTATTTAACCTACAACAAATTTCAGCTTAACATTGATTTATTGATCGCAGCAACCGTGTGTGACGTACAGACGATTGCGAAACGTGGAAAATCAAGTCCCATAGGAGAATTTCCCAAAAAAACGACATCGCGGATTACAACCAACGTAGATTAGGACAGAAGGAGGACGGGTGGGTGTATAAAAGATACACGAACTAATGAATCTTGTAATATTGTATTTCCTTCAAGCTTACATGCCTATTGTTCTTATCATTATATACAGATACGCAAGTTAATCGATAATTATGTGGGAACTAAAAATTGAGCTACGAAAAAAACGATAGTGATGGTAACAGAAGGGGAGAGGAGGATTTTTATAGAAACAAATCGATCGAGATATTTGCCGGGGGAGAAGTAAAGTGGCGTAATGTTTTACACAGAGTACACTGGCTCAAGGGTGTAAATCCATGAATAATAATAGCTCAAGTAAAACTACAAGACAGGATTTGTGATTATCAGGAACCATAGACTCATCTCTGTAATTGTACTCTCACCGTGAATAGGCGGGACAAATAAAGGGAGTGAAATCGATGAGTCGAGTTCACCGAAAAATTGGTCGATAGCGCTAGCTGGTACACGCAAAAATGTCGTTTTTTTTATATTATAACGATTATTATTATTATTATTATTATTATTATTACGATTATTATGTATTCCATAGTCTTTTGCTCGGATGTGTACGACGAGCGTGGTTTCAAGTATGAACATTGATAGTTGCGATTGGCGCAGCTGCCGATACGAAATAATTGTCAAATATCGCGATCGACGATGAGCGAATCGGCGTATTCTCACGTCCTCTTCGATCGTTTATTCGATTATTTAGTTTATTCTAAAACCTTTCCAAAAATGTTCTTTTCCTTCTCACAGTGTGCCAGCTATTCAGCGTTTGTTCGTTCCTCGATTGAAAAATAGTATAATTAAAAATTGGCGATTGTCGCACGACGACCAAAAGTTGATTTTATTTCGCTAAGCTCGATATCATCGATCGCTCTGGCTCTCTTTATTATCGTTATCGTTCGTCCCGTGCCTATTCGATCGTCAAACATGTCACGAAGTCCCGCGTACGTCTAATTTTCAACATGAGAACCGGGGGAACAAAATGAAAGACAAAGTAACGCCAAACGAGCGAGAACATCGTCGAAATATCACCAAATTGCATTATTCGTCGACGCGCCGGCAACACTCGCACTGAGATCATCAGTTCGTGTACGAGCCTGACCTCTCTTTCTCCATCGTTCGTTATTTTCGTCTATTCTTGCGTTTCGTTCGTAAGTTTTCAAAGTTTTTCAAAGAATCGACCGAAATCAAAATTGGAAAAAAAAAGTTTGCGACACGCGCATCTCTCGACGAGATATCCGCGCGGAGCAACGTCTCATCATTCGCTGCGGAGATAAAATTGAATTTAACACGTTTCACTCGTACGTGCTCTACGTCAATTTGACGCGAATCACGTCGGAAACGAATTAATCACGTTTTGCCTGTTATCACGAGTTCATAATGATTTTACCGCATTAGATTTCTTATAATTAGTCACGGAGATGGTGTACGCAAGTCGAGAAGTCGTCAGTTTTCTTTCTCTTTATTTGGTTTGACACGTTGATTATTGTACCTGGGGGGGGAGTGTGACAGAGAGATATTGAAAGGCGGAAAAACGAGTCGCGTGTGGCTAAAAAAGAAGAAAATATTTATGTCAATTCCAGAGTTTCTATCAATTTGTGTCGATTTGACGTTTTTTTTTGCCGGAGCGTCGAATTTTGCGTTCTTTCAAAGTTCTCACAATGGAAGAGGAAAAGCAAGAAAAAAAAGGAAAGAAAACGTGGATGCTTGTCGGTCTTGCATCCGTCTCGTGTCAATTGTCAAGAATATCTACTTTCGCTTTGTTTTCTCGTGCTTGGTACTCGTATGTGGATGATGATGATGGTGGTGATGGTGAGACTTTATCCTGCTAAGATAATCGCTGTGCGGCACTTTTGTACCGTGGCTAGCCATTGTTCCAGCATCGTTGATTCTCTCGTGATTGCCCTGACGACCCGACGTCGACGCTTCGTTCAACCTGACAAAATAAATTTGAATTTACGGAAAACCGGGACAGACACGCGGATCTCGGATTTTTTTCATATAATCATTTTTCTTAGTTATCAGCTTCGTTTCGTTCGTATTCTTTATTTTTCTTCCATAATATCTAGTCTATGTGCGATGTGTGCGCATACTCGGATGCTTTTTTTGTTCTTAGAGTCGATGAGCTCTCGTATCGTTGATCGATCGATCAATCGATGGCGAACGCTGGTTAGTTCGAAACGTATTACGGATGACAATGACGATTATGTACTTGATGAAGAGAGAGAGAGAAAGCAAATTTACGTCGGCCAGCGTTCGGGACGCGTGCTATCGTCTAACGCGGTGTTACAACCTGGTCCCTCTATGACAGGTTGAATCTCGACGGTCGTGCGACAGACCGGAAAATAAAAGAGAAAGAAAGACGACGGAAAAAAACGGTCGGCGACAGAGCGCGTCCCAACCTGTACGACGAACGAACGTGGACGAGAGAATAGGCCCGTGCGACTGATCCCCACATTGATAAGTTCTAAACGTTAGTAACGCATCGTTATAAAGCTAAAGCGATGTTTGTTCCTTTTTTCTATTTTGTTTTTTAGCAACGGAATGTTCGCTGGACTCGAGTCAACGACGATTCGTCATTGAAAAAATCATTGATTGCGAGTTTCGCGTATAATGTCATCATTCCGCCAATGCGAGATAGAGCGACACGAGTGACGAACTAGCAGGCCATTGTTATGATTATTTTTAACGAATAGATTGTGAATTTAACTATACGTGAGAGACTGCGGTACTCCGTTGACTGTCTTGGATTTCAGTATGTCGTTCTCGTAGAACATAACCGTCTCTTTGTTGCCCTCGCAGACCCTATAATGTAACGGATGAAAAAAGATCGAGTTATAACTCGGGATGAAGGAAGAACCGAAGGAAGAGAAGGAAGAGAAGATGTATCTCTTGTGAAATCGAGACTCACGTTTGCGTCGTTATTTTCTTGCCGTTGACGAATCTCGTTGACGTACTAGTTTTTTTCATCGCAGGACCCTGACCGCCAAAGTTCATTGTTCCGAAACTCGAAGTGAAAACTTCAGCGCCGCCCATATTCATACCCATTCCCATGCCCATACCGCCCATAGTCATTCCCATACCCATACCACCGCCGAACAATCCGTCGAACGGTGAAAAAAGATCCAACGGTCCGAACGGGGTTAGAGTCTGAGAGTGTCTTGGCTGGCTGTGCCTGTGAGTCGAACGTCGTCCACTGCCACCGTTTAAAACTGGGAAAACATGGGGATGAACGCACGGATGAAAATTGATCAAAGATTGCGATTACAGCGAAAATGACAAGTTAACATCGTGTCTCGTCCTACCATCGAAGAGGTCATTGAACGGCGATGCGCCGAAAAACTCTTTGAAAACATCCTCGGGATCTCGAAAGACGAACCATTGCCGCATGTGCGCGTCAAAGTCGTCCTCGTGTCTGCGTTTGCTGCCGGGTATCTGCAGACCTTCTTTGCCGTACTGATCGTAAACGCGACGTTTCTTCTCTGTTAAATCGTACAAACAGGAAACAAGAGGTGAAGAAATGAATATACGTGTTAAACGCAAGATGGTTATTATCTTGAGGAGTACTAAACACGGGAATTAATCATGGAAAGTCAGAGGTAACACAGAGGGTTCAAGGTGGACGAGTTAGAAATTGTTTCCGGTGCAATTAGCATGTGCGCGAAAAACGATATTCTCGTTATCTCGACATGAAAAACAAATTAGAATAAACACGAATGAAATTAACGTATTTTTTTTTCTTTTGAGGTTTCACTCTGTTATTCCTTGACGAGGAAAACCGGGTCACTCGGATCACTGTTTTTTTTTGTTTCTCATGCTACACGCATATGTCTACCGAAAAATCGATCCAGAGGCGATTCGAAGAAAGTCCGACTGGAAAATCCAGCGCGCTCCGCCCTCCCGGTCGATCTTTGACACGATCGCTGATCGTAGATCCTTCTTCTCGCGTCTTGCGGTCGTAATTTTTTTTTTTTTTTCGTTTTTGTTTTTTCATTTTTGATGATCGATCCGGGAACAGAGCATATATATGTTTTATCGTTAGCCACGGTGTTCGAGACGAACGTGCGTCCCCTGTAAACGAGTTTGAGGAACTCGGAACGCGAAAAAAGCTTCCGAAATTCGTTGATAGTGCGTGTACGTATGAAAAACGGAGAATTCGATACTCGCAGGAGTAGAGGGATATATGAGAAGCAGGGCGATGGATCTGAATCTAAGGAATATTTTTATACGATGGAACAATCTGCTATAATATAGAGAAAACTAGTCGGTGAAAAAAGGAGTCGGTCGAGAGTGAGATACTCACCGTCTACGAGGACCTCGTAAGCCTCGGAGATTTCTTTGAACCTCTTGTTAGCTTCATCTAGATCATCAGGATTCTTATCGGGATGCCACTTGAGAGCCAACTTTCTGTACCTGTTAGAAATTATAAAAATATATCGCGGTCCACATTGTCACTCATTTTTTATTTCATTCGCAAAAAGTGTTGAAACGAGCCTTCAAGAAAAAAAAGGTTAACAAAAATCGATCAAGTTGAAATATACTTTACTGCCGCGTGAATTTTCAAAAATTTATCTAGCAATTTTCATTTCTCAAAAATCTTCCTGATTACGTTTTGGTACCGTTATTATTATTATTATTATTACAAAATATATTAGCCTCGCAACGTGCGTACGATTGATCTTTTAAAAGATTTCTATACCTTCTACATTTCTTTCCTGCGATTGAACATCAAAAATCTTTAATGCATATTTGTTCGTGAAAGTAATTCAGGAGTTGACTACTTACGCCTTTTTTATATCGACCGTCGTGGCGGTTCGGCCGATGTCGAGAGTTCTATAGTAATCGACCATCGTGCGGCGTTTATTCGAAGACTCTCACAGCAGCCGGGAGTCCGGTCTTGGACGACGACCTGCGCAAGAAAGTATATAAATGTGCGGATTAATAAATGAAAAAAAAAAAACGAATCAACATTATACCAGGATGACTTGTGTTTGAAAATGATTTCCTCGGAAAATTAGCATCAGAAAAAGTCGGATTGAAGAAAAACTTGGATAAAAAACAAAAGGAAAGTGAAAACAGTTGGGAAAAAATTCAACTTGACTTGCAATAAAATCGATGGTCAGGTTTTTGCGATAAATGTCACGTACGAAAAGAATCACGTCTAATCGATTTTGCGGCGAAGCCGCATAATACGCTGTTGTACATTTGTCCATTTAATTATTTCGAACTTTTTCTCCAATTATTTGCAAATTGATAAGATGCAAATGATTTGCATACAATTATCAGTAGCCCTGCATATTTTCGATTATACTCGTTTGTCCATATTGGCTGAATTTTCATAAAATCAGAATTCAATAATTTCAGATGAAATAGAGAAATACAAACATAGACCGCGCCAAAATAGCATCGAATAAGATGAAGACACGTGAACGCAGGAAGAGATGGACAGTAGCGTCATAAACACGCATACACGCACACAGAGTGCAAAATATAGTCAGATTTGAGATGATGCATAGATAATGTAATGTGGAACGTCATACATATGTTATATATATATGCAAGACCTCGATATCGACACTTCAATAATTGACGAAGAGAGAGATAGAGAGCGGGAATAAACAGCACGTGGATGATACAAACGGCGAGAAGAGAAGAGGGACAAAAGGTAGGCAGTCAGTCGATTCCAGTGCGTGACACGTCGTTCGTACGTATTTGGCCAGAGAAGGCGAGTATCAAGGAAATTTGTGGCTACGTAGTTGTGCGTATGTGCATATACAAATCGTACGCCCGCGCGCTTTACTCTCTCGGAAAATCGAATATAGTGTAGCGATAGTCGGGCGGTGAAATAGAAGAGAACGTATTTCGTCCCTCAAACTATGCATATAATACTAAACCGCGCTGGGGCTCTCGTGCTCGATTCTTTGTCACAACAATTGCAAAATGAACGCACCAATTATTTCGGTCAACGTGTAATTATAGTGAAAAATAGCTAAGCAATTGGTTCGTTTGCAAATATTTGGCGCCTCCTAGAAATAACACAGAGCTTTGTCAGAGATCCTGCTTCGCCTTTAACGTTGTAGAGATGTCTTCATTATTATTGTTATAATTATAAATATTTTTATACCTCCGAAACTTGGAGGTCGAAATTGTAGGATATTCTACAAAATCTTCGTTACATATTCACTTATAATTTAGAGCCGGCTTCAAAAAAGCCTGAGGACAGTTTCCAAAATATTGCGAAAAATGTTCAAGTTTCTAACTAACGTTTTGCAGATCAAGTTATAGAGTCAGACTGTAATTGGTTTTTTTTACGACATTGTCGACTGAATTGAAGATACAACTATGTCGGAATTATTTACGAGCAATTCCCGAAAAACCGGAAATGCAAAATGCCAAATCGCAAAGCGGCGTTGAAGCGGCTTCGAGTCTGTGAAAAAGATCGAAAGGGTCATCGTTCTAAGTCGTCCTCGAACTCAGTTTCCGTTTCGTCCATGAAGGTTAAATGACAGCGATGACGTTAGACGCGAATCATCGGTAGCACCGACATCCGTGAGAAAACAGGACGCGAGAGGTTGTAGCTCGCGAGGTTGCGGATGGAGAAAAAAAAAACGAACAAGAATGGGCAAAGTTACAGCGCACGTTTCGGACCAGAGAGGGCGTGGGCAAGACCGAAAATGTCTCTGCATGCGATCATTCACGGGTACGCACATTGTGTGTCGTTACGATGTCCGCAAAATCGTCCTCTCTCTCGCCGTTTTTGGTCTGTTGCTCGACTCTCACTCATGTCCATAACGCTGCTATATCGCGGAGGAATAAACGAAACGATGACGACGTCGATCGTCGATCGATCGTCCGTGAGAGAGTGGGAATCCTAAGCGCGTAACTTTTCGGTATATTTTTCAATTATGAACGGTGCTCTTTTTTACCGACCGTCGGTCAAGCAGATCACGCGAGGACCAGAGACTGGGACGCGCCCGAAGCGTCCCCTATCACCATGTCATTGATAAAAAAACGATAAACGTCCCCATCCTCTATCTCGTTGCGTCGTGGACTTACATCCGATTGGGAGACCAGACGCACTTTCTCGACACAGGTTATGCGAGTACTAAATATTTGTGATCAAGCATCCCGCCTGCCTCGGTTATTGACAACCGATCGGGTGCTACGGTGACAAAATTCTCGCGACCGTGACTTCGTGCCCCGAAAAACTTTGCCGTTGTTGGCGAGCTCCTTCAACCGTGTCGCGGATAACAAAAATTCTTTTACCTGCATCGATCGAGCAAGCCGATCGTGGGTGGGCGATACGATTAAGAGAGAATTTTCGATGATCGCGTAACTAATTTTTGGCACGCGCAAAAAATGACAACCCATCCCCGCCACCTGACTTTTCGACACAACCTTTCGCGCACAGACGTAGCGAACAACGCGAAATTCGTTAGTTATTTGAATTTCTGAATCGTTTTAAATATGATCATACATCGATGCAGCCGCATTTAAATCTGGATTGTTTGAAAAAATGTGACTGCAAGTACTTATCTATGAAAACAATTGAAAACGCGTTCAACCACTATCTCCCTTGCATCCGTGCCAAAATTTAATTTCAACTTTGTTGGGAATTCCAATATGTCAATGAAAAAGCGACAAATCTACCCAGTGCTTAAATAAAGTAGGAGTTGAAATTTGTAAAATACGACACGAAACCGAATTTTTTCGATCGCAGGTAAGATGGGCAACGCTGCAAAGAGTCCCCCCGCCCCGCATGCACAGCTGTTCGAGCATATACCGTAAATTGAGAAACAAGGATTATCGGTAATCCGAGATGATGTACAGTCTCGGTAAAAATGTCGATATTAAAACTATCTGCGAAAAGGAATCCTCTGCATTCGTTATAAGCAGCGTTATAACCGGATATCGTACTATATTTAGCGATTTGCCTAGGAGGGCCCTTATAAACGCCTATAAAATACGCCCCTTTCCGATGGGAATACATTAATTTACGAATACACAGAGACATCAACGCGAATACATCTTCAGGAATTTCCCACAGGGTTAGTTGGAGTTCAAGTTTGAAACAGGGGACAGCAATGACGAAATTATGACATATACGAGTCGAGAGTTTTTCAATGAAACATTATTATCTCGACAAAGAACCATTGGGGTTCCGTTGAGAGTTCGTTGTACGATCAATCGCATGAAACGAAGCACTTACGATTTTTTTGTTCGTACGTACAGCCATAGATTAAAACGAATGATGTACGCAATTGTATTCGTGATTGTAGAAATTGATTGCATGTTGTTTCCGCTACCATGTTGTTATATCGAACACGCCAAGATTTTTGTTTATATCTCCCCTCTAAGCTGTGTCACTGTGGCGCGATGATATACAAGTGTATTTCGCTGGGAAAACGCGAGCGCGTCCTCGAGCCGTTCTTATGTACACACGAGTATATTTTTGAATTTACGCTAGTGCAAATTGCGGTTTCTAACTATTTTTGATTACGCGAAAGAGCGAGTCTCAATCTTTTTATAAATCAGAGGCTCCTGTGTGTATATATACGTTCGGGAATATTCACATGTACGCGAATGAATATTGTCGGAAGTGAATCGCGGGGTGATAAATTTTTGGCGAGGCCGGCCGGTCTGTCGTTTTTCTCTCTTTTATGAATCAATGCAGAAACGCGACGTTTTATCGTGACTCACGAAACATAAACTTGTTGCTTCGACGATTTTTGTACATCTTTCATTCATTAGCGGATTTTGCGTAAAGTTTCTATTTTTTTCCAGCAGCGTGGGACATTTGGTTTGTTTATTTTATTTCGCGATATCAATCGTCTGGGAAATTTTTAGGAATCATTCGTGAAATGTATTTGTTTCTTAACCGCGCGACAGGCTTTGACGCACGCGTCTTTACTCGTTTATCGGGAGTAAAACCGCGGACGCGTCCTTATCGCTTCGATGAAGTGCGAGAACGCCAGAGATAGTACATGCTGGTACGAGCTTCGTCGTTCGTTTCTCCCTCGATGGAGATCGGTTTATTGAAATTTCATAGTTTCTCGATCACTGCGCCACCGTTCGAAGCATGAGAGAATAATATTAAAAAAAAAAGCAAGTTTGCTCGGAAGATGTTTTTTTTTCTCGCATGCCATTCGATCGGTTGAAATGACGGATCTGCGAGACGCGACGCGGGTCGATGTAGGTTGTAAAAAATCATTTAAAAAAAATCAATACAGAACAGAGACGTTTCCGAATTTTTCGCAATTTTAGACATTCGCAAGCGAAGACGAGTGACGCCTTTTTTTCTTCAGGGTTCGACTGGTAGAATAATTGTGCGATTGTAAATAAATATCGCAACAATTTGACGCAAAGAAGCTTTCCTCGCGTCGACCGCGCGAGATTGTCCAACTGTTATTTTACTCCGACAGTACGTTTGGTAGATCGTGCTGAAGCGTACGCGCGCGTGCGTTCTTCGCCGAATCGTTTTTTTTCTTCTTTTTTTTAATGTTATTTTTTTTTATCGTCACGGTGATTGCGCACGAACATACCCGTAAAAGCGTAAAATAACGAAGGATAGGCAAGTTCTGCACGTCACTTCCGGGACTCCAACAGATATGCTCTACAAATGCACGAGAGAGAGACGAAGCGATTGAAAAAAATAATGTAAAATTCCGTTCGTTACGTTCGAGTTCACGGAATGGCGTTAATACGGAGGGATTCCGTGTCGGAGCGTTGAGCTCGAGTCACCTCTCTTTGTTCCAGGTACAGAGAGAGGAACGGATGTCAAAGAGATTTCGAAGACGGAAACTCTCGAGAAACGAGGATGCATCCGAGTTTTTCCTCTCTCTGCAGAAAAGTAGGGGCATCGAAGTGCGAGATATATAATAGAATTCTCGTATGTTCCGCCACGCTTCGATATAATATCGTTGATTGAAAAACTTAATGACACAACTTACCGGAAACACACGATCTCCTGGCTCTCGCGACACTGATCTCCCTCCTCGATGAAAAAAAATTATTGTTTGGAAACCACTCGAAAGAGAAACAAAAATTATTCACTCGATACTCGTTCGAGGACGAGCCACACACTCTCGTTTTATCGGGGAACGGACAAACAGGGGGAACCTCGCTATGAAGGTGGAGAAACTCGACTGTGACCTGAACTTGGCTCCGCACTTTCGGAGGATCGATACGCAAAGCTGTTGCGTGAGAACACCGCGCGGTGGCAGCTGCGATGGTTCGTAATATTTCCTTTTTTCACCGACGGATGTCGCTAGCTACCGGGAGGAGAGCTTGGACATTTTTAGCGATAAACTTGGACAATTGCATTTTCCTACTAACCGAAGCGAGTGATTATATTTCAGCGACGATTTTAACAAGTCCAGTATTGTTGGAAATCAGGAGAGTTTTTACATACATTTAGATATTCTACGGATGAACTTTTTTTTCCGCAGATATGAGGTTATGATCGGAAAAATCTAAAAAATTTGCAGAGAAGTAGGAATGCTGCAAAAATTTTCGTTAAGGTCAATTCTTGATAACGGACAATAAAAAAGTCATTGGGCTGCTGCACTCATTCGATCTTTATCGTCAACACGATGGAATAGTTTGAGAATCCGGAGAAACGATATACATACAAATTTCTTATACTAAGTAAAAATAAAAAGAAAAACAGCGGATGAATTCCCTGAATGAAATCCATTAAATGGGAATCGGGAGATCTTTGGCGACCATAATTAAAATCTGATCGATGCCGAGGCACCAATTAGCTATGTCCTTGGAAACTTTGCACCAATGTTCACCATGATGAGGTTCAGCGATAACGCATCTCCTCTTAACATCTTCCTGCTGTTCCTCCGTGCCGTTGAGAAGCTCGAATTTGTAAAAATATGCCCAAGCGTCGCCCAAATCGGGGTCAATTTTGACGGTTCTGTTGAACCAATCGCGGCATTTTGAGATTTTACGCTCGCACCAAAATAGCCTGAAAAAGAAACAAAGATTTGACGAACAACTTCCATGTAGCTTTTCGTTATTTTTAACAAGAAATGAATGCGCGTTTGTTTACTTTGACACTGCGAGAAGAACGTGAGGGTCGTGTTCGCACTTTTTCAGCGCGTCGACGCTTTTCGTTTTCCGTTGTGGACGCGGTTCCATAAAAATAGCTTCTGCCCAAAGCAAACCGGAAGTCGGACATTCTTGGAGAGCTTTCGCCATGAGTGTATTCGCCATGTCGCGTACACCGCCGCTTCTCAACTCGTTCCTTATCGCTTCCAGCCATAAATCTGGATTTTTCGGATTTCGCAATCGAGCCTTTTCGAGTACCGAGCGCGCCTTTGTTACACGATTCTTTCTGTGCTCAAGGCTCGCCAGGAGTCTCCATGAAGGTACGGACGTCGGGCACTTGATTATCTAAATGGAGCGGAGTAAAGATTTTTCCAATTAAAGATTTCATGAACACTCCAGATCCAACGAGGGAAAGATAATCGTGTCCACTGACCGCTTTATTGTACGTTTCGAGGGCTGCATCCAAATTTCCCCGTTGTTCCTCGATCTGACCTTTCATCAGCCACAATTTTGGAAAATCTTCGAACGCTTCGATCGCCTCGTTCAACAAACGAAGCGCCGCGTCAAGATCGTTGAGAGCCCACTCCAGTTTTGCGCTCTTCATCATGACTCTCGGTGTCGGTGCTGATGCTCGAGCTTTTGCCAATAGCCTTCGGGCTCTTTCGTACTCGGAATTCTCGGATTCGAGTTTAACGGCTGCGAGCCAAATTTCTTCGGAATTTGGATTTGCTTGGAAAGCTAGCGAGAGTATACCTCGCGCTGCTGGTACATCTCCCTGTAATGTAAATTACAGATCAATACTACACTCGTGTCAATTTACCATTAATGTGAAAATATTCCCATTTATATCTTAAACCTCTGCAACAAATGGGTCGAAAAAAAAAATGGAGAAACAATTATTTTTTCAAATATCAAATGAAAAGGTAGAAAAGTCCGTCTTGTACGAAAGAGATATCTCAACTGGATTATTTACTTTTTTTTCCAACTTATAGGCAATACGTACAAAATAACGTTCTGTGAAAAAAAGTTGATCAGTTTTGAATGTAAAAAAATATCCGACTCCATTAATTTGCCATTAACTTTGTATAAAAAAACGTCAGATAACTGTAAACATTCGATTCTTACCGCCAACCATTTGGACTTGGCTCCCATTAACCACAGAACTTCGCTCTTGGGACAATGAGCTACGGCTCTCTGTAAAAGGGCCTCCAGCGACTCTCGCGTTCCGTAAGTCTTTTCGAAGTAAGCCGCGCGAAGCCAGATGGATTTTTTACTGGGGAAAGCGGTGAAGGCGTAAGCGTACACCGCTGCCGCGCATTTCAACGCTCCCTGCTGGGCGCACTGAAAACCCATACGCAGTATTTAGTTTGGCGATAAACAATTGAATAATTAAAAATGGATCATTAACATTGAGATAGTCGTCTCGCGACTATCACAGTGAATAAGTTACCTTCCCAGCCAATATCCGAAAAGTTGTATGACTATATTGTGATTACGTACGTTACATTGCATATCCGAAACTGAGCGATCTGAGTAACTAAAACTGGCAGGCAGGGCTGGCAGGGAAAAATCTTGAGAAATTTTACAATACACTTGCAAAAAGTGTTCAATTTTCGGCCGATTTTCACAAAAAATCGTATAAAATTGCAGGGTGCATGGTGAAAAGTGAATCGTATGAAAATTTTATATGCTCTTCAAATTTTGTGCAAATCCTGATAAAAGCCTCCGGCCGAGACAACTATCTCGTTAAAATAAAGAGACGAAGAAAGTACTCACAGTCTCGGCGTCTTCCATCCACGTGTGTTTACGATCTTCCTCCTCGACGCCAAATCCGATAATCGATTTGACAATGACCTGACAGCAGTGTACCGCACCGGCTTTCTCAGCCTCCATTGCTTCCTTGAACCAGTGCTCCCGATTTATTTCGACACCGTTAGCGCTCAACGAGGATATCGCACGGTCGATAATTTTCTCCACCATGTGCTTGTTGCCGTTAGCCTCCTCGAGTTTAGCTGCGGTCGTCCATATCTGACGATCGGTAGGAATATTTTCTCTCGCCTTGTTGAGGACTTTTCGGGCATTGTCATACGTCTCTAGACGAGCAAGGGCTAGCCACAGATCGACGCTCGTCGGGCAACACTCAACCGCGCGACTCAGCAATATACGAGCATCCTCAGGTTCCTCGAGTTCGATAGCCGCTCTCCACAATCTTACCGAGTTTGGAATGTGCTCCAGAGCTTTTCTGTATACTCGCCTTTTTGCCTTGGTCTCGGTTTCGAGATCAGCTGCTCTTATCCATATCCTCACCGAGGTTGGAATGTGTCTTACCGACTGAGCAATCACCGCTCTTGCTGTGTCCGGTGGCTGCAATCTCGCTGCTTCGAGCCAGAGATCCTCCGACGTTGGGTTTACCTCGCAACCTTTCATTATGAGATTTCTCGCTGCCTGTACCTTACCGGTAACCTCCTCGAGTCGAGCGGAGGCTATCCATGCTGGCGGATGATTCGGATTTGTTTCTCGCACTGATTTCAGCAACAGTCGAGCTTTCTTTATGTCGCTGTAATGGAAGTTATCGTGCGTGATGGAATTAAATTATATTTTCTCCCGTTTTACGCGAATAATACTTTTCTTGTCGTTAGAAATTTGCGTTTTCGGTGAAGAACGAAGACGAGAGGAAAAACCGGAGCAGAGAGCGATTCACAGTTTTTGCGTACAACGAAAAGTATACATAATTCTAATACTCACTTGATATCACCGCCGTAAGTCGGGATCATGCTCTGCAGATCCGTAAGGTAACCCTTTGGATCGACGACAGTTTGGCCCTCGACCGAATCCGAGACTTGATTCAATTTGACGTTCATCAGTGTGTTTCTCGCCTGCCCAATCTTTCGCAAATCAAGATCACCGGTAGGCGTGAGCATACCCGGTGTGGCGGAACCCGGCATCATCGATGCCAATCCGCTCGATGGATCGATACTGTTCGTTGTTTCGCCACCCAAATTTCTCGCCAATACGGAATCCGGCAGAGGCGTAAACTTTTCGGCACGAGGATTACGCTGTTTTCGATTTCTCGCGTCTCCCACTTCCGGCACGTTTTTCCAATCGTCCTCCGTTACGTTCACCAATTCTCTCTTCAGATCCGAAAACTGTTGCTGAATCTTGGGCCGTTCTTGACGATAACGCTCCAATTCTTCCCTCAAACGTTTCTCTCTGTATTCCTTTCGTTTCTCGTCCATTCGCTTATCGATCGCTTCGTAAATCGCGTCTGCTTCTTCGTCATCTTTGTCATACGGATCCTTGAAACGTGTTCAATTATTTCGTGACATTATTTCTCTACAATCTTGCACGTCATGGCTCAAAGAGCAATGAATGGTTTCATTTATTACCTTGCTGAACAGCGATCCGCCGTAACCCGAAAATTCGTCATAATTCGAATCATTGAGATCCTCCTCGTCTTCTTCCTCCTCTTCCTTCTTCTTTGCTCGTTTGGTTGGAGGCGCGTGTCTGTCGTCGCTGTGAAGGAATATATCGTCGCTAATTGCTCACAATGACGAAAACGAATGGAACGAATTGACATCGTCAAAGTTTGCAGTTGTTAAAATGTTGCGTAAATCTCAGATAAAAAAATACCAGTAAGGAATACCGAAATTTTAACAATAACTTCATTTTCAATTCCTTTTATTTTTGTTAATGATCCTTTGATTTTTTAGTATGACACAAAATCAATGTTTGGAAAAATAAGAGTGTCATACTAGGTATAGCAAAATTTACTCAAAAATTTCGAAATTTATCATATTCAACATTTTTTTTGCTTAGCGGCTGCAACTTTCCTAAACATTTATTCCCTGCGTCGATTCGTCCATTGATTTATTAATAAAGAAAAAGAAAGGAAAAAACTTTGCTTTTTCGCTGGCTTGTGGATGAAGTATGTTCAGCTGTTGCTGTATCGTATTACTTACGAGACATCGTTGGCATCGCGGGCTGGACCGATGTCGGACCGTGTTGTAAATCCAGTCGCTCTGCAATCATTTGTTGTTCAAATTGAGAAAAGAAATGAACTAAGGACTTGTGAACGATTTCTGGAACATGGCATCGAAGTTAATGCGCGTTAGATCGACGTGTGCTCGTATAACGTGGTGAGACAGTGAAAATACGCTCGTGACAGATAGATAAGCGAGAGATACTGAAAACAACGCATTGTAAACGTTGGAACTTTTAGGTTATCGTAACAGCGTTTTGATACTGTTTCACCACGACTTCCGCTAACTTTGATTCGTAATGTAAGAGATTATATATCTGCTGAAATTACCCTCTGCCAACACCGGCTACGTAACCCAGAGGTGCGGGTACTCCGAGAAAGTGTTTCTTGTTTCTTGTTGACAGTGATGTCGAGGGTACCGCCATTTTATCGGCTCTCTATTCAACTCGTGGACGAAAGGAGTAAGCGATCGTGTAAAAATGCTTGTCAGTCAGAAAACACCGTAACCCATGGTTAGTTTATCGTCTTGACCACTGAGGGCGCTATAAGAACTTTGTTTTCATCATTATCCCGTAAATTCGGAAATAATTTTTCATTGTTGACGATGAAAAGATGTATTTAATGCTCATCAATAATACAGCGGTTTGCAGCAATAATGTGCATCCTATAATGGTGCATCTGGGCATGCATCACGTTCATCAATCATCTGCTCGGGTTTTTTTGTTCTTAAATCATCGCGCGTCCGCAGGATTCAACACATCACCGACAGATGGAGTTTGGTAGCGCTTTTGATTTGGGATGATTTTTCAGAATCCCAGCAAGATCACAGACTCCCGGACGGCAGTCGTTGCTCGAACTCTCCTACTTGCTCCTCCTTTCCCCCCGTGTTGCAGCACACTTGACGTGCAGAACCGATTTGTCATATCGGGAACATTGACATAAGGAATTAACGTCGTGTGGGTAAATTTCGGCCTCCCGCTATGTTCAGTCACAAATAGCCGGAATGATAGTTACACATGCAGAGATTAAGATACTCCCGTAACAGCTCTAGGCGTGGGCATTCCCCGTGTTTCATTCCTCTCGCATCCTCCGTCATAATCGTTAACATAATCGTACCGCTATCATCAAGACATAGAGAAAGAGATCCACGTTGCAACGAGAGTGCAAGGATTTTTGTAATTTCACGTTCATAGAATTCATATACATCCCATCTTATATACGATAGTAATGTCATGTTATCGGGAAATTATCAACGGGAGTTGAATCGTGCGATTCCCGCCTCGCGTTAATCGTAAAAAAACAGAAACACTCGAAAAATGTGAGAAGCGACTCGTTCGACGCTGCGGTGACAAACGGATCGATAAATCGTGATAAAAAAATCAGTGACTGGTGACTACAGAGCAGCCTTGTTTAGAAACAAGCACCGAGAGGCTTAGAAATATGCCAGCTCCGCCACCACCGCCCCCACCAGCATTCAGCCCCCCTAGCGCCAGCCAGGATGGCAGAGGGCAGCTTCTCCAATCGATAAGAGCAGGAAAATCCCTCAAGAAAACCATAACTGTGGATAAGAGTGCTCCAGCCATTGGCGGTAAGTTTTGCAAATTTTGAGGGAAAATCCTTCAAATTTTTGTTTCAGAACAGTACGCCAATAAATTTTTGTTTCCAGGAAAAATAAGAGAGGAACGACCGAGCGGCGGCGCTGCTTCTTCACGCGGCAACTCTGGCAGCAGCAATGTCGGTGGAGCCCCCAATCTGGGAGGACTTTTTTCTGGCGGCATGCCGAAACTCAGAGCTACCGGCTTACGGTCAAACACTATAGAGAGAGACGCAGCTGAAGGTACTCCAATGGTAAAACGAGGCCCGCCGCCGGTACCTCCTCTAGCCACCCAAAAGCCGCAGACATCGGATGGCGGAAGCTTCGAGGTAACGTCCAATGCGCCACCTCCGGTTGCTACTTTTTCCAAGGGTTTCGGTAAGCCGACCCTAGCGCCCAAACCACCTCCCCCGTCGACTCTCGGCATCACGAGTACGCAAAAACCATCTCCGCCGCCAAAAAAGCTTAGCCTACTCGGTGGAACGAGCGTCTCGAGGGCTCAGAGTATGAGATTGCCACGTTCGCCGCCGGTTCTGGCACCGCCGACGCCCTCCTCTCTTCACCAATCTCAGGATTGTCTCAACGAGACAATGACGCAGCAGCATCAGCATCATCAACATCAACAGCACAGACCGATAATAAATCGCGCTCTGAGACCTCCCATTGCCAGGCCACCGTCGCCGCCGACCTCAAAAATGTCGTCTCCCCGAGAATCTTCGCATCAAAACATTGCGCCGACTACGACGACGCGAATCGCTCCACCTCCGCCATCGAGACTCCCCGTCACTGCGCCGAGTATGCCACCGCCGCCTCCACCGCCGCCCTATCGTTCGACCTCGATGCATCAGAGACTCGCACCGCCTCCACCGCCAACGCCACCGACGAGAGTTGCCTCGGCGTCTTCCGCCATTATCACTGCCGCGTCATCGTCGATCGTAAGAAACGGCGCGATGATCGTCGATCTCGAAGTCAGATTCGCCGATAAGTTTCACTCCATAATGAACTTTCCGGATCCATTGCCGTTTCGAGGATTTCCCAAAGTCTACAATAGCAAAAACGGTGAGACAACTACGAGAGATAACGATCGTTACTCTTCCACCCTGTTGGCTCTTAGACCCAAGAGGCGACCTGCCTGCGAATTCAGCATCTAATTTCGATACAGCCTTTTGTTTTTTTTCCGCTGTTTTCCAGTTTTTTTGTTTTACGTTTTCTATCATTTCTCCGATATCGTCGTGCCGCATGCTTCAAACTCTCCGCCTTTCGCTCCGTTTTATTTTTGTTAATCATGCATAATTGTACGACAATTGTCGATGAGAATCGTGCGTCGCAATGACCGCCGCGCGACCGCAATGAACGTTCCACCGCCGAGCTTTTTCAACACACCGCGCGATCTCCAGTACTTGCATGGGGAATGCTGTCGTTGTATGTGATAATTGTATATACGTTTGTCTGTCTCGTTCCCTCGCGAAATTACTGCCTTGCGGAATGTGATGTGACCCCGTTCGACTAGATAGCTAAAACTCTCATCGTGCAAGAATTCCGTCGGTCAGGCATGGAATTTAACGTAGACGCAAAAATCTCGTGTTTTTCCTTTCTTTTTTTGTTCTTAATAAATCAATGGGGGAAGCGATAAGAGGAATAAATGTTTGGGAAAATTCCAGCCGCTAAGCAACAAGCTCCAGCCCCACCTCTGCAGCCAAGCTCTGCCCCCGGTACGATGATTCGGTCGAATCCCTCGACCGGGGGTAAACAGTGGCAGCACGACGCGGCATCGTCGGCCTGTTGAATATAAATCGCGCGGAGAGCCACCACAGCGAGCGAGAAATACCTGTGTTCGTGTCGATGATTCTGCGGGAGGTATAAATTCGCGATCGAGCAACGATACAACGAAAAAAAAAAAACAAAAAAAAACAAAGATACAAAAACATCACAATAAGTCCATGGCCAACAGGGGGGAAGGGTATTCACATAGGGAACGAGGAAACCGTCTTCGCGTATCGGTGCCAATTCATCCAAAGAGCAACGCGATTCTTTCGTTTCAGCGAGCAAACTTGCCGGTAGAGCTGCTCGTGTGTCCTCTTCGTAATTGGATGCTGCGATGTTTCAACCATGAACGGGAGAGATCTGAGGAGAGAACACTTTTTCTAATTTCTCATCCTCTATTATGATCGGTGCGCGATCGCGGAGTCTCGGACATGAGGACGAATCGGTCGTTGCACGTGAAGAACTCTCGGCTCTGACGTTGATCCTCGATGACGTCGTCTGCGCATTGTGTTATGAACCAAAGAAATTTTCGATGCGTACGATACCGGTAGCGCGACGAAAATCCTTGCGATCGTGCACGGATGCGGACAACGGATGGGTTAATCTTTCATGGACGTTATATCATTATACGTAGACACGATCACACATCGACACACACGTACACCAAACACACACATATATACACATGCTGTACACAAAAAAAAACGTTGGGCTCGTATCCGCAGTGTACAAACGATATATAGAAAAATAAACTTATTGTACAGTTGTCGTCAAAGTATACGATAGAGCAACTCGAATTGAATTTCGTTCGAAATGACATCGACGAAGAGACAAAAGAAAAAAAAACGAAAGACGCAATCGACGTAACAATTTGTGGATTTATTAAATGGAGCGTATTCTGGTCGTGTTTCTCAGATGATGTGCGGTTGAAAACAAGAGCGCACTCTGTTCGCTTTTTTCCATCGATGCGAAACTTTGTTTTTATTTTTCATTTAAAATTATTCACTCGTCCACCAGTAATGAAGCGCGGGTGAATCGAAAGGCAATTATTTTCACGCCTCGAGTTCCTTCTCGATGATCTTTCGATACTCGTCAAAGCCACCCTCGATGCAGCGCACCGAGCCACCACCGCAAACCCAAAGTTCCTTACACACAAGTCGCACAAGCCGTTCGTCGTGAGAAACGAGTATAACTCCAGCCTGAAAAAAAAAAACCCGAGATAATTCATTTGTTCCATCGATCCGTCTCGTGTCTTTGCTGTATTTCGTTTTATTCTCACCTGGCACACGTTTAGAGCTTTGCCCAGAGCCTCGATAGACTCGATGTCAAGGTGATTCGTCGGCTCGTCGAGAACCAAAAAATTTGGCATCGCTGCACTCACAAGAGCCAATGCCACCCGTGACTTTTGGCCTCCGGACAGCGAATCTATATTCTGCAATGCCAGATCGCCACTGATTCCAAAACTACCGAGCATTCGCCTGTATTCCTCGATCGGTTTACCTGCAAAGTACTATCGCGTAGAGAAAAACCATCCTGGAATTGCCGAGGTCTTTCCTTCTTTCTCTACCTCTCTTTTACCTGGAAAATGATTTTGCATCAGTTCGACCGGACAGACTCGCATGTCCAGCTGATCGACGTGATGCTGACTGAAGTATCCGATTTTGAGATTTCGATGGGCGTGCACGGTGCCCCGCGTTGGTCCGAGACTTCCGGTTATGATCTTCAACAACGTCGTTTTTCCCGTGCCATTTTCACCGACGATGCATATTCGCGATTCGAGAGAAGCGGTAAGATTTACACCGGTGAATATGTAAGAATCATCCTGGGCTCCCTCGTAGCGGAAAGACACTTCGTCCAATTGGAGAACGGGCGGACCGAGAGGCGTAACGTCCGGGAATCGTAACGTCACCTCACCTTCCTTCTCCACAGGTGCGAGCTCGGGTCTTGGAAAATATATTTTGAAACTCGTTACACGTTTGATCCACGACGTTCGAGTTGAAAAATTCGTTGGTCCGGCCATTTTTTACTCACAATTTTTCCAACATCTTGATCTTACTCTGCACGCTCGAGGCGCGATTGGCATTGTAACGAAAACGATCGATGAATTCTTGCACATGAGCCCTCTTGGCACGCTGAGCCTCCCACTCGCGTTGGAGATTGCGTTCTCGTTCACCCTTTGTCTTCTCAAACTGCTCGTAATTACCTCGATAAGCCTCGATCTTTCGTCCCTTGAGATAAAGTATGTCGGTCGGTACCTGCGAAAAAAGAATTCGTCTCAAATCTCATCAGAAAGAGAAAAGACGCGGAAAGCGGGCATTAACGAATAGCAGCAAGAGAAATCTTACAGCGTCCAAAAAGTTTCGATCGTGCGAGACGACGAGAAGCGTCGTTGGCCACGAGCGAAGGTACTTTTCTAACCAAAGAATGGCCTTGATGTCGAGCATGTTCGTCGGCTCGTCCAGTAGAAGAAGATCCGGTCTGGAGAACAAAGCTCGAGCGAGAGCGAGACGCATTCGCCAACCACCGGAAAATCGTCTCGTTGGCCAAGATTGTCGATCGACGGAAAATCCAAGGCCTGAAAGTATCGCACTCGCTCTTGCCGGTGCTCTGTCCACCTCGGCCAATCGCATTGCTTCGTACAAACGATTGAGCTCCTCGCCCACCGCGTCGTTCGCTTTTCCGCCTTCTTTCTCGATCATTCCTTGAAGTTCGGACTCTCGTGCGAGCATAGCGCTACGCTCGTGGTCGCACTCAAGTACCGAGTCGAGGGCCGACGTCTCGTCACCTGCTACCTCCTGCTCAACGTGCAGTACTCTTATGTGTGAGGGTATTCGCAGTTGTTTGCTGTTAAAACACGCGGGCATACATGTACACATTTATTGTTGCAACGTTAACGGCCATGTAAACATTGGCTTTTATGCCCACCGCGGAACAAAAACGTTAGTTTGTCTTTGAAAAAATCGGCATTTTGACAATTTTCATCTAAACTCGACGTTTGTCGTAGTTGAAAACAAACTTCAATTACTTTGCCTACCGGGATGACATGTATGAATTTGCGAAATATATTTATATGAGATTAGTCGTAATGGATAATCACTTTGATATCATCCTCAGGAGGGTCGTTTTACCAAGGCCGTTTCTCCCTACAAGACCGTATCGTCTACCAAAAGCCAGGGTCAAATCGGCACCTAGCAGCAATACTCTGTCGCCATAAGCGACATCGAAGTTCTCGATTCTGATATCCTGACTTCTGTTGTTGCCTCCTCCCTTGGTCTCGCAACGGTTGTCCTTTTTGCTCGTCACTTGACTCGCGCTTGCCGTCTCCAAAGCTCGATTCGTCGCCACGTTGTTCCTCGCCGCGTTACTCGTGTTCGTTCCTACTCGTTTTTCCAATTTCTGTTGGAGCTTCGCCTCCGCCTTTTCCAACTTCTTGGCGTCGACTTTCTGCGGGAAAGAAATATCACGATGCTCAGTGGCGTACGGTAAAATGTGATTCTCACCGACGATGACTCACCGTGCCGTCGTCCCTACTGGTTACCCAGATGCTCTTTATTCCCTTAACCTGATCGTCCAGGGTGGCTACCATGGAGCCTAGATGTACGGGTGCATCGAGGACTTTGTTGACACCGTCGTTGCGACGTTCGGTACCGATTTTTCCGTCGCGAGTCTCGTTGTGGGTTTCGCCGCCATTGCACTTCAGCATTTCTAGCAACGTGTCGCATATCGCCCTGCAGTAAAGACACAGACGAAACGACTAAGTTCAACGATCTTCTGGGACACGATTATCTCGCTTTGTTCACATCTCCATAAAACAAAGGAGGCTTTGATGTGGTTCGCAGCAATTTTTTTTATACAATCGTTCATTGCGAATGAACGACATAGTGGATATTCTTAGAATTGATTATGCATCTAAAAAACCATATTTTTAATGAATTTGGAGAATCGAAACTTGCATACTCAGCAATGCTATAAAAATCATCACGAAATCAATCATATGTAAACAGCTGAGTACAGCAATTTTGAATAATAAGTTATTGACCAATAATTAAAAAAAAAAGAGCAATAAATCCAACGTGTCTACTTTTTTGCTGCAAAATTGTTACATTCTGGTAAGCGTTGTATTTTGTAGTAAATTCATGAAAGTTTGTTTGAAAATCACCCATGACCCGAATTATCTTCGTGGATGGCGAATAAATAGGTGTGGCTGCCTACTGTTGTTGCGGAAAATGCTGATTCTATTTTTGCTTTGTTGCGACTATATTTGCCAAACATGTTTAAAAGGAAATATTGAGAGAATGCAAATATCGGTCCCAAATGTTAAATAGAAAAAAGATTATGTACAATCATCGATCATTAGTCACGGGCACTCTAATATTTATTCTACCGCTTGAAATATTTATTCATTCAACATTTTGAACAAAGACGTTCACTTCCGGCAAAATACTGAATCTCGATAAAAAATAAAAACATGAAATTCTTCACTATACAATAGAAATTACATTATTCCGATGTAAATCGACAATCACTGGATTGTCGCATTGTGCACAACAAAATGACGTTGGAAATCAACGGATACTTCTAAGCATCAAGATGTATATTCAGTGAACCAATTAAAATATTTGTTTATTTTCTTCAACAATCGCGAAAAGTGTTTGTACAGACCTAACTTCTGGTTCTGGTTTGGCTGCTACCTCGTGCAAAACTTGACCGATCGCTTCGTACACCTCTTCGCCGTCCTCGAAGTCGTCTCTCGAACTGACCAGGATACCTTCGGACACGCGTCGATGACTCGATCTCGCTCATCTTCGCTCTGTAGCAACGAGGTTACATATACCTCGCGGTGATACTAACTCACCTTGGACATACTGGTACAGATCATCGTCTATCGTTGGGAACTGGTTCCTTATGTACTCGCCGCACGCAGCCATAACCGCGACGGTTCCTGCTGCTCTCCTCCTCGACGATTGATCACCACGTTTTGGAACACCACCGCCTGCCACCGCCTCGTTTTATGTCGCGCGGTGTAGTAACACGAACGATGATGGCTTGACGAAAGTTCGACGGGGGATGGGGAATTTTAACAAACGCGCGTGTTTTTCACGGTGGTTTCACCAACGTCAAAAGGTCAAAAGTATGCGGAAAAAAGAAAATTTCTCATCACCGGCATGCATCTGTAAAGCACCATCGTGTCTTTTACTCTCGCACGATTACTCATAAGAATGTGCTAGAGAGAGAGAGAGAGAAATACGTAATCGCGCTCCCGTGAGTCGTGGCGCCACCTATCGATGACAAAGACAAATCTAACTGTCATCGCCGCGACAAGGATGGCTAACGCGCGCGAAGATATGATAAATTATTATTGTGGTTTTCCATGTCAGCGGCAAGGAGGCAATAACACGTATAAAAGTAATTTCGTATTTCTCAGTTTGACTGTTTTCACGTAAAAGAAAACACTGAAAAACTCACTTCCTTGCAAAACAAAGTTTTTTTTCGAAGAGCGCCATCTCGTTGAACGGTTAAAAACCGTCGCTCGAAGAGTGCAACATACATACGTACATACATGCATACATATATATGTATATATATTTCTATGCAGTGTGGTCGCTCCACCTCAGCCGGAGGCCGGAGCAAAAGTGAGCAAAAGCCGAGGTGAGATTGCGCCCCGTTCGTATATCGATGCGCCTTCTGACATGTTTTCAAAAACGACCACGACGCTCCTTCGATGTACAATTGTGCGATGAGCATAGGTGAAGAAAAAAAACACAGACGCTGCTGCTTGAACGATTCGAATGAACGAGACGTTGACGAATGTCACAGATCGTCGTCAGGGTGAAGCGTAACAACGACGGCGATGACGGCGATGAAGACTGTGACGATGACGACGATAAAAAAAAAATTCAACTCACGAGTATAGTATCGGGTATCGCCGTACACAAAAATAACGAATAATTCCTTCCATAATAACACAAAACGTTCATTGATTCGGAACAATTTCTTCAATAAACAAATATATAAATCAGTTTAAAAAACGAAAAAAATCAAACGGAATGGCTACCGACGTTGAGGAATCCGACACGGATGATCACGAGCGTCCCGTCCCGCCGAAACGTCACTGCGCCAGACTAGTCAGCACCGGCGAGAGCTACACGGCGGTATCTCATTCTTTCTATTTCAACTCGTTTGATTTTGTGCTAATGCTATCATTCATCTGTATAAATATATGTTACAGAAGCATTTGAAACTTTGCTCTCTTATTATGCAACAGGAGAAGATATCCGGAGAGTCTAACGAGCATCGCAAGGTAAAGAATGAAGAAGAGGAGGAAGCGGAACACTTTGAAATGGAAAGACTCATGGCGGAGAAATTACGACTTTGGCAAGAGTGCCAGGTGGCCAAAGGCTCTCTTGACAATACCATTAATCGCATAGTAGAGGATTATATGCTCAATCCACCAGGAGCTTACCATTCGCCTGGCAATGTCAACGTCGACGATATCGTTCAGTTGCGTCCGTTTCATGGTGACGAGATGGAAGATACAGCAGTTACAATGGCGATACGTAATCGAGGTCTCGTTCATTCCGCGCCCAATGTCGATCTCGCATCGGACATTTACAGGTCAACCGATGAAAATTCTGGCCAATCATGTACGCAATCGATGGAAAATCGACCAAGCTCATCCGCGGTATCGGACGTATCGGATACTCAGGATGTCGCGCACCAACATCAACGTCGTCGTCATGATTGTCCCGGAGATAACGAAGCAACGAGTTCCTGGAACGATGATGAAATGGACGAAAGCGATCGCGAACAGGATTTTTTGGAACGAGCGGTCGCCGAAGCGATAAAGAAAAAAGGATTGAGCGCTCTGAGCGTTGATTATGGCTGAAAAAAAACATTCGTTTGACGAAAAGGCCGCGGGTGATGTCGTAATCGCGCCGTACCCTCGAAACTCCAGTTCCTCGCACGCTTTATAAAACACCCCGTCCAAAAAAAAGAAAAATAATGTGATCGTGTTGGCTCGTTGTCTTCGACATCGGAATTCTCGCTTCGTGAATTTCCGTGCGCCCATAGGCTATACACGCCGAATCCGGATTTCCTCTTTTTTTTACTTGCGCGACTCTAGTGCAATATCGGAGTTTCGGGTAATATGAACGTTTTTCGTTCTCTGTTTATAATTTTTGCGCGCCTAGCATATGATAATATCTATCTCACTAGCCATATTGTAATTATAATACGAATACGTTTTTTTTTCTCGATTTTACGGAGTTGACAAATTTGTATCGACTGGAACGCTGGGCTAATTTTGCGAGAACGACGAGACAAAAGTTCTGCCGAAGATGAACAGGTTTCAGTCATGGGGCAATCGAGTGGGCGCGCCATATCGTGCTAAATGTAATTAGTATTATTGTTAATCGGTAAACAAGTATCCTATATCATCGAATAAGAGAATATATACAAAGTATCCTACTGTATGTGTATTTGCTTTTGTTTTCACAGATCGATTGTGTTTTTACATGACACTCGCAAAGACAGTAACCGTTTCATTATACAGACAGCAGAGCTACGCTTTCAGCACTTTGTGCGAATTTTCTGTAATATTCTATTGGTCATATGTTTGCGAAAATTCTGTGCAATGTTTACGGGTCACAGATTTGGAAAAAACATTTAAATTTCGAGTTATTTGCAAGCAATTACCGGTTATACTATACGTGTACATAATTAGTATTTTGCCGGAAAGATAGAATATGATGTGACATAAAAATATATAATGCCGTGAAAATTATTGCCAGTGTGACTGAAAAGAAACCAGCTGCCTCTTCAACATCGCTTTAAGGTAATTACGTTAAAATTGAGCTTAGTTAAATCAGTGCTACATTTTTATAATCATGATTGTGAACTGTTTTGCGGCATGGAACTGAATAATTGATGATCATCAACTAGAAATCGGAATCATAATACCAAGATCTGAAACCACCAGTAGCACCTGTTATTTTTTGTTTGTAAATTTTTCGTAAATTTTTTATGGGGTATAAAAAAAGATTTACTCAATATTTCGATAACATTAGTTACCCGGATTTGAGAAATCTCCGAAACCAGTCGGGGATCTAGGCTGAATGCCATATTTTTGAAAAGAAAATCCTTAGCAACGCGAGAATGTAATCGCTTTTCACCCTTCATGCTGGAAGCGTAAGAATAAACGTTGAGAGACAAAATTTTCGCGATTTAACCTTCTGTCAGATAGGATAACCATTTCGGATATGAATAAGTTGCAACGTTTTTGCATTTGATGGAATAGCGGGCTATGTAAACGTCACGTTGTTTCTTATCGCATGAACAAAAATGGATTAGGGCTCATAAATAAATGTATCACAAGTTTTATACGAAATCGCGCATTAGATAAACGCATACTACACACTTTGTATGAAGAAATATTGTGTATGTCGTGTATGCCAGTGTATGCGGGATGATGAACAGGAGAGGGATGAGAGCTTCCCTTCCGAAAAAGGAACGCGCAGGTATAAGGGTGAAAATGAAAATTTCCAAGTATAAAAGGGCCGATGCGGTGGAGCAAAATGATCGCACGGCACATCCGGGGGTGTCCGGGGGTGTCCAGGGGTTACGGAAGAGCAGCCGTTCTTGGAACGATGAGAGGGGAAGAAGAATGGCGCGAGTGGAGGGACACGAGTAACGAATAGCAAGAGAGCGTATGGAGACGGTTGGGGGAAGTGGAGGGAGCAGAAGGCGAATGACTGTACGACGTACGTCGAGTTGCGCCGAGTAGCGGAGAAGCGCGAGAAGCATCCAAGTGTAGCGCGTTTCATGTCGTATTTCAACGCTCATTTTTTTCGCACAATTGTCGTCGTTTCGAGTGAGTGAGTCGTCGTGTGCCGCGCGGCGAACGGTAACGACGCTTCAGGGTGCTCCAAAGAATCGAGAAGCGAATAACTAAGAATGGCGTCGGACGAGGAAGTCGAGGAGAGTTATGCGGGTGAGTAAAACCAGCCTATGTGTGAAAACGATGAAAAAACAATCGAAAAAAAAAACAAAGTGTTGGCTGCGGATACCGATCGAGTTGATCGTCTACGTGAAATTTCCCCATCGCCGGGACGACGCGGGCTATTTCTCTCTCTCTCGCTCGCTCTTTTTGTCTTTGTATTCACCGCTCTCATGGCCGCCGTGTCAAACTTTCGCGTTATTTTCTAGCGCGAACGCGCGTGTGGAAATACCGTGTTGGGATATGAAACTAATCCCCTAACCACAATTTTCTCGAAGAAGCAACATACCCGATGTCATCCTTGTTTCCTTATTTTCCAATGCAAATGTACGAATGAGAAAAATGTTTTATGCAGTTTTTTACAATTATTTTGATCACGAATTACGACCGCCAAACTTTGACCATCTTGGCTAGGCGGTGTATTGGTGAATCGCTCCGCCAAGTTTACCGCGTCGTGATACAGTTACGAGAACCGGCGCAGCCACCTAACCACGAAAATCATCTCTTGTTCATTAAACCGATCTAATCATGTATAATTCTACAAATCGATCGTCTCGTGGATTAGCGACGGAAACATGAGATTTTTAATTATTTCTGCAAAGAGAATCTTCGCGCGGCCGTTGTGTATACGCGAGACTACGCTTTGATGTGTATGTGTGTGTGCTGTGTGTGTGCATCGGGTCCTTTCAAAGAAAATGGCGGCAGCACACTCGCGCATTTCGTACTCGCGCCAGTCTTCACGTACATAATCATTTTTCAATAATTTAATATTGTACTATTATGTCGTTATTGACTTACAGTTCGTATCACGAAATTTCATAACAACAGTACTTTGACGACTTTTCACATCATATTAATTACTTTTCGCGGCAATTTTAATGACATTTCCCAAAAATCGTACGTGGAATTTTTTTTGTCCACAATTGTGATATTTTTTTTTTATTCACTCCCAGGGGAAGAGGATGCAGAAGAAGGTGCAACAGCGACGGCAGGTGCAAGTGTGCCCGTTGATGGATCTTCGGATGCCGAAGAGTCCCAAAAATTGGTGAGTGCCGAACAATGTCCGCGATCTCCCTTAGACTTCACGCTATTCTCTCGTACAATGTTTATGTTTTTCTGACAAATTATAGGAGGAGGATGACGATTATGAGCCTGAAGAACGAAAGAAGAAAAAAGGCAAGAAGAGGAAGGCCAGAAGCGAGGATAAGAAAGGGAAGAAGAAGAAGAAGAAGAAAAAATCTGATTCGGGAGACGTACGATCTTTTATTTCCTGCTGTGTTTTTTTTGTGTGCAACGAACATTCTTTTAAAAATTCTTTGAAATGTTCAGGAAAGTGACTTTGGCGGTGGCGGGGGTGGCGGAGGCGAGCAGATCGAAGGAGCTGGAGAAGATAGCGATTACGCGGCTAGTAGAAAAAGCAGAAAGTCATCTTCCAGGAAATCTTCGAGTCACGGGCCACCGCCGGCTCAGACCCAGGAACCAACTACGGGAATGCCAACCATCGAGGAAGTCTGCAGTACATTTGGTCTCACTGATGTGCAGATTGATTATACAGATGCCGACTTTCAGAATCTTACCTCTTACAAGCTCTTTCAGCAACACGTCAGACCACTTTTGGCTAAAGAAAATCCGAAGGTAGGTGGTTGCTCGTTTTTTCATTCCGAATTTAAAATCGTCAAAGTCAAAATCGGTTAATTTTTTCTTAAACGCATCGAGAGGCAAATACTTTAACAACACGATCGTTTTGTCCTTCTCGAAGGTTCCCATGTCCAAGCTCATGATGTTGGTCGCAGCAAAATGGCGAGATTTTTCCGAATTGAATCCTCACACACAACCCGACGCGGACGTTTCAACCGCCAGCATCGACGAGGAGAATAATCGGGGCTCGCGAGCGAATCGCGGAAGTGGCGTTGCTCCTGTTGCAGATATGGACGAAGAGGACGAGGAGGATGAGGACAGCGATCGTAGAAGAAAATCGCGCGGTTCGAGAGCGAAGAAGGGCAAAAAAGCGTCAAAGGTGCCAACACTCAAGATCAAATTGAGCAAACGAAAACGGGGAAGTTCGGTAAGAATCGACACACAGATGATGGAAGAAGATGTAACCTCTTCTTTCGCAATACGATCGTGAAACGATGTCGTATTTTATTTTTTTTCTCTCAAGGACGAAGAAGCGGAAGGTAGCGCTGTTGGATCTGACAGAGATTCCGACATGGAGTTTGAGCAGATGCTCGCTGATGCCGAGGACGCACCTGGTGGGGAAGAAGGTGCTAAAGGAGCCGAGGACGAGGGTATCGAAGTACCAGCCGAGCCTCCGGTACGGAGGAAGGCCAAAACAAAAATCGGCAACAAAACAAAGAAGAAAAAGAAAACGAAGACGACGTCCAAGTTTCCGGACGGAGAGGAAAGTCTCGAGGTAGAGTCGGGCAACAGCGCGAGCGTGCGTGCGTGGGGTTTGATGTTCTTGAAAACGTTACGAAATTGCGTCACCTTCTATCCGTTGTCTTTTTGTTTCTCTCTAAACGCTTATCGTACACGATTCATTTTTCCGAAGGATAATCGGAAAATAAAGAACGCATTCGCCCTCGTTATCGTCGTCGTCGTCGTCGTTTCCCAACGTTGTTGCTCGACTCTGCCTCACAACAGTATATATAAAACCCATCCGTCCTTGTTTTCAAAGTCGAGCTAAATGTCTCTTTTTATTCTCATTCATCCTCTCTGTCTTTTTCTCTATTTTCCTTCCTGTCGCTCGCACTAAAACCATCGAATTAACCATCCCTCACGAATTTATAATGACCTTCGATATTCCGTCGATTTGTTTCTCCCCCATAGACTGACCATCAGGATTACTGCGAGGTATGCCAGCAGGGTGGCGAGATAATACTCTGTGACACATGTCCAAGGGCCTATCATCTCGTGTGCCTCGAGCCCGAACTCGAAGAGACTCCCGAGGGAAAGTGGAGCTGTCCCCACTGCGAGAGCGAAGGTATAACAGGTATCTCTCACTCGGACGCCTCCCGTTAGCCCGAGTCGAAGGTTGCTCGTTCCTTCGCGGAACGAACGACGATTCCCTCTCGAGCTTTCGGGAGAAGAAGCAAACGAACGAACAAACAAACAAAACAACCAAAAACACGATTCTCCCGTTCGCCCAGTCACTCACGCTGCGTCTTTTTCTCTTTTTTTCCACTTTCTCGTATACTCGCTTGGGAATCGATGAAAAATTCTAGGCGCAGCTGAGGACGACGACGAACACATGGAATTCTGCAGAGTGTGCAAAGACGGCGGTGAGTTATTGTGCTGCGACAGTTGCACGAGCGCTTATCACACGCATTGCCTTAATCCACCGCTCACCGAAATACCGGACGGTGATTGGAAATGCCCGAGATGTTCGTGTCCACCGATATGCGGTAAAGTCGCGAAAATACTAACCTGGCGATGGAAGGAAATAGCCGAAGCGCCATCCGAGGAACCGTCGACCAGCAGAGCCGCACCACCGAAGCCACGCAGGATACGCGAGTTTTTCGTCAAATGGGCGGACATGTCGTATTGGCACTGCGATTGGATAACGGAGCTTCAATTGGACGTTTTCCATCCGTTGATGTTTCGAAATTATTCGCGTAAATACGACATGGACGAACCGCCGAAGCTCGAGGAGCCTCTGGACGAGAGCGATTCTCGCGTAAAACGCTTGAGGATACAGGAAGGTGGGACCAATCGGGACGAGTACAATCTCGAAGAGAGGTTTTACAAGTACGGAGTCAGACCGGAATGGCTGGTCATTCATCGCGTTATAAATCATCGTTTGTCGCGCGACGGTCGCGCCACCTATCTCGTAAAGTGGCGCGACCTTGGCTATGATCTTGCCACTTGGGAGGACGAACACGAGGACATACCAGGACTTAAACAGGCCATTGATTATTATCTCGATTTACGAGCGGCGTACAGCAACGACGCCGTCACATCGAGAAAGGGCAAAAAAGGCAAGGGCAAAAGGTCCAAGACGCGGGAGATCATCGACGAGGAGGAAAGAGCACCGAGGCGTTATACGCCACCGCCCGACAAACCAACGACCGATTTGAAGAAAAAACTCGAGCGTCAACCGGATTATCTCGACCTGACGGCTATGCAACTGCATCCTTATCAGCTCGAGGGTCTCAATTGGCTGAGGTACTCTTGGGGACAAGGCATCGACACTATACTCGCCGATGAGATGGGTCTTGGAAAAACCATACAGACCATCACCTTCCTTTATTCTCTCTACAAGGAGGGTCACTGTAAAGGCCCTTTTCTCGTTTCCGTTCCGCTCTCAACCATCATCAATTGGGAGCGTGAATTCGAGACATGGGCTCCCGATTTTTACTGCGTTACATATGTCGGTGAGTAACGTTTAATGACTCTTGATGGCTCTGCATTCCGTCTAGCACTTTACAATCATTGTCATTTCTCGTCACTTTTAACCCTGTCATGTTATAATCCCCGTTATATCTCCTTGTCACGATTATCTCGTTATTAATATTATAATTGTTAACATTACCATCGTTACCTTGTGGCTCCGTCAAGGCAAGAGACACGAGATCCTTCTTCGCGATTAAAGTAGACTTGCGGTGCTTGTTGAATCTCATCGTCAATTTCAGTGAAATTTGCGAATTGCTGTATAAAAATCGTTTGAAATTTGATCAATATTTTCCATCAAGAATTTTATCGCGCAAAAATTTGTTGCTACGTAAATACCCATCAGACGCGTCTCCCGTGATAAACATCGTTGCATCTTCGGCTCACAGGTGACAAAGACAGTCGCATCGTGATACGCGAAAATGAATTGTCCTTCGAGGAGGGAGCAGTGCGCGGTGGTCGCGCCTCCAAGATTCGTTCGTCGCAGATAAAGTTCAACGTTCTGTTGACGAGTTACGAGCTCGTTTCCATCGATTCCGCGTGCCTCGGCTCGATAGACTGGGCGGTGCTCGTCGTTGACGAGGCTCACAGGCTCAAATCGAATCAGTCCAAGTTCTTCAGGCTCTTGGCTTCTTACAACATCGCGTACAAGCTTCTCCTTACCGGCACGCCTCTCCAAAACAACCTCGAGGAACTGTTTCACCTGTTGAATTTCCTCTGTCGCGACAAATTCAACGATCTGTCGACATTCCAGAATGAATTTGCCGATATATCGAAGGAGGAGCAAGTGAAAAAGCTTCACGAGATGCTGGGCCCTCACATGCTCCGTCGTCTCAAGGCCGACGTTCTCAAGGTAAATTCGCCTCGACGATGTTAGTTCTACCTCCCAAAGATCGTTCGTTCCGACAAACTCGCGCGTCACTCAATGGTTTTCTCGTTTCACGCGCAAACAGAACATGCCCAGCAAATCGGAATTCATCGTCCGCGTCGAACTGTCACCGATGCAAAAGAAGTATTACAAGTACATACTGACGCGAAATTTCGAGGCTCTGAATCCAAAAGGCGGCGGGCAGCAGGTCTCCCTGTTGAATATCATGATGGATTTGAAAAAGTGCTGCAATCATCCGTACCTGTTTCCGGCTGCGTCTCAGGAAGCTCCGACAGGACCTAACGGCAATTACGAGACTTCCGCTCTCATAAAGGCAGCTGGAAAACTCGTTCTCTTGAGCAAAATGCTGAAGAAGCTCCGCGACGAGGGCCACAGAGTTCTCATATTCTCACAGATGACGAAAATGTTGGACATTCTTGAAGATTATCTAGAGGGCGAGGGCTACAAGTACGAGAGGATAGATGGTAACATAACGGGTACACAGCGTCAAGAGGCTATTGACAGGTTCAACGCTCCAGGTGAGTCTTTCGGAAAGATTTATTGTCATTTTATCTGAATTCAACGAATCTTACTTTTCATGAAGTTTTGAATGTAAAAGAAGCGTGTTTTTTCTTTTACATGAAATATCTCTTCTTTGAATTGTTTCATCATTCTCGGCTTTCGTTACTTCGCGAATTTGCAGGAGCTCAGCAATTCGTGTTTCTCCTGTCGACACGAGCCGGAGGTCTCGGTATTAATCTGGCAACGGCAGACACGGTTATAATATACGATTCCGATTGGAATCCGCACAATGACATACAGGCCTTCAGCAGAGCTCACAGAATCGGTCAGGCCAACAAGGTCATGATATATCGCTTCGTTACTCGTAATTCCGTGGAGGAGAGAGTCACTCAGGTTGCCAAGCGCAAAATGATGCTCACGCATCTTGTGGTGCGACCTGGCATGGGTGGAAAAGGAGCCAACTTCAGCAAACAAGAACTGGACGATATATTGCGTTTCGGTGAGTGATATTCTTTTTTCAAGGTCAAAGACTCGTATGAAACTTCGATCGATTCTTTGAAACCGCGAGACTAGGTACGACTCTGTGATTACACCGACTAATGAACGCTTTTTTTGCATCCCAGGTACGGAGGAACTCTTCAAAGAGGAAGAGGGCAAGGAGGACGAAGCTATACATTACGACGATAAAGCGGTTGCTGAATTACTCGACCGTAGCAAGGAGGGCATCGAGCAAAAGGAAAATTGGGCGAACGAATATCTGAGCTCGTTCAAGGTCGCCTCTTACGTAACGAAGGAGGGCGAGGTTGAGGAAGAAGCCGATACTGAGATAATCAAGCAGGAAGCTGAGAACACCGATCCTGCGTATTGGATCAAACTGTTGAGGCATCATTACGAACAGCAGCAGGAGGATATTGCGAGAACCCTTGGAAAAGGTGAAACCAACGTTTTAAAAGCTCAACTTTTTGACCATAGAACCCATCGTATTATCCAATGGAGAATTATGTGAGAAAAAATGGTCGCAGCACTTTACGTTGTTGAAAATATTGAGCGTTTTTAGAGAAAATCGCTTCGCGATAAAAGTTCCCGTCCTCGCCGCATGTTGTAACAATGTATTTCGAGCCAATCGAACGATTTGTAACGATATGGGTATAAACGAATCGAATGATTGTAGGAAAACGCGTGAGGAAACAAGTGAACTACAACGACGGCGGGGTGACCGGTGATCAAGGAGCTCGCGATGATCAGCCGTGGCAGGAAAATTTGTCCGATTACAACAGTGATTTCAGTGCGCCGAGCGACGACGACAAAGAGGACGACGATTTCGACGAAAAAACCGACGGTGATCTGCTGTCGCGACGAAGCAGGCGACGTCTGGAACGAAGAGACGAGAAGGACAGGCCGTTACCGCCTTTGCTCGCCAGGGTGAACGGAAACATCGAGGTTGGTGAAAAAAACTTTCGTGTTGTTTTTTCTTTTCTCATCTTTGCATTATACTTACGCTTTTTCTTGAATTCTCGCGAAGGTTCTCGGATTCAACGCGCGACAGAGAAAGGCTTTCCTCAACGCCATCATGCGTTACGGTATGCCGCCGCAGGATGCCTTCAATTCACAATGGTTGGTTTTATAAATGTGACGAGCGCCGCGTCGACTTACTTGGTCTACGTAATCAAAACAATTTTTTCCCGTTCTCTAATTTGTAGGTTGGTGCGGGACCTCAGAGGCAAATCTGAGAAAAATTTCAAGGCCTATGTTTCGTTGTTCATGCGACATTTGTGCGAACCTGGTGCTGATAACGCGGAAACATTCGCCGATGGCGTTCCCCGTGAGGGTCTCAGCAGACAGCACGTTTTGACGAGAATCGGCGTCATGTCTCTGATACGTAAAAAGGTATTTAACGTGTAATAACCATCGCGACAACTGCTTTAATACGCTCGCTGCTACCTGAATGCGTCAAAAAATTCGAAAAATTGTCAAAACAATATCGTAACGTAGGTACAAGAATTCGAGCACATAAACGGCTATTATTCGATGCCCGAGATGATAAGAAAACCAGTCGAACCCGTAAAGAACGATGGTGTCGTTGCCGCAACGGAGACTGGTGTCGGCGCGGCGAGCGGTACACCGAGCAGCACAAGCGCGACACCCGCCACCTCGAACGCTCCGAGTCCCGCGGCAACGCCTACGCCGAACGCTGCTGCGGCAGGTTCAACGCCGACCAGCGCCATTGCCGATTCGGTGAAAGCCGACGTGAACGTCGATGTCAAAGATTTCAAGGACGACACAGCCGACAAGGAGGTGCGTAACGAAACGACACGCAAGCCCGGAATTCACGGAGAATCGATTGATCCTCATGGAATTTTACTATATTTCAGACCACTGAAACGAGAGACCCGAAGGAGGAGAGCAAGGAAGACGGCGCGGAAGATGCCGACGCGAGCGTCAACGAGAGAGAAACGAAGGACGAGATTGCAAAGAGTGAGGAGAGGGAAGGCGCCGAAAACGAAGCGGGAGCGGATGACAATGGGAAAGCGGAAACGAGGACGGACGCGAAGACAGCGTCGAGCGATGACAAGCCGGACATCGGCTATAGCGAGAACGCTTCCAAGGTCGAGATTGACGAGGAAGTCGTCATCGTCAAGGACGACGAGGACGAACTCGAAAGTAGCAAGAAGGAGGTAACGTATTGCCTGCTGTTTGACGTGTCACGTGTGGAGACGCTCGTCTTTATTATCTCGGCAACATTTTCCTACATCAAACTTTGTCTTGTTTTTTAACAGGAAAAGGAAGTCAGAGAGAAAGAAACGGCGAGGGAGATGAGCGAAACGTCACAGGACGTGAACAAACCAAAACGGAAATTCATGTTCAATATTGCCGATGGCGGCTTTACCGAATTGCACACGCTGTGGCTTAACGAGGAAAAAGCGGCGGTACCCGGACGCGAGTACGAGATTTGGCACAGGAGGCATGACTATTGGCTACTCGCTGGCATCGTTACTCATGGCTATGGTCGCTGGCAAGATATCCAGAATGACATAAGGTGAGTTCAAGTTTGAATATCGCGATAAACTTTTTAATCGACCATCACAATTTAGCTCTCAATAATTTTTATGATGCTCCGTGTTCGTTTCGAACGACGCCATCGTGAAAACTCGTAAAAAAATCTTGATTAAAATTCAAATTTGCAAAAAATCGTAGGAAAAATCGCGAAACATTCGTGATGAACGATAAATAATCACGTTTTTAATTTTCGTAACGCGCTGATGAAGGCTATCGTCATAATTGATCGTCGTTTATATCATAATTTTTGTTGCACTTCATTGAATTAAATAAGAGCACATTTCGAAAGAAAAAAATCCTCCTTTAAAATGAGTTTTTTTGTTAAAACGTTATCACGCAGATTCGCCATAATCAACGAACCTTTCAAGATGGACGTCGGCAAGGGTAATTTTTTGGAGATAAAGAACAAATTTTTGGCGAGACGTTTCAAGCTTCTCGAGCAGGCCCTCGTAATTGAGGAACAGCTTAGGAGAGCGGCTTATCTTAATCTTACTCAGGACCCTAATCATCCGGCTATGAGCTTGAACGCGAGATTCGCCGAGGTTGAATGCCTCGCGGAGTCTCATCAGCATCTCAGTAAAGAGAGTCTCGCTGGTAACAAGCCAGCTAACGCGGTTTTGCACAAGGTAACCAATTACACTCTTACAATTTCGATTTTATCTCTCGAAAAAGTTGTTTGAATTTTATACGATTTTCAATTATGTTTTGTCACGTCAAATTGTTCAAGCTAGAATAGTCGGTGGCATTGACCTAATGTTTTTTCTTTTTTTTCCTACTACGAAATACTTTTTTCCAAATCAATCAATCTCATTCCCACGATGAACGTTCTGAACTCTTAGGTACTCAATCAGCTCGAAGAGCTCCTGTCGGACATGAAGTCGGACGTGAGCAGGCTGCCCGCGACCCTCGCGAGAATTCCTCCCGTTGCGCAACGCCTTCAGATGTCGGAACGTTCGATACTGAGTAGGCTCGCGGCAACGGCACCTGGTGGTGGTGGAGCGCAATCCGGCCAGGCGGCACTATTGGCCCAACAATTTCCTGCTGGCTTTTCAGGCGGTCAGTTACAAGCGACCTTCGCCGGTGCCGCAAACTTTGGCAATTTTAGGCCGCAGTATTCCGTGCCTGGCCAACCGCCGCAAGGTTTCACAGGTACATTCGAGAAAACGAAAGAAAAAAAACTCTGCGACGATTGTTTCACGTTATCGATTTAAGTAAACAAATTCATTCAAACGTCACCTTTTTTTTCTTTCTCGTTCACGTTGCAGCTTAAAAAGGACACGGGAAGGGAAATCAATTCCTGAGTGACGTAACGACGAAAGCTCAACGATGCGGCTGATGACGGACCGTTTTCGAGGCTGTAATCTTATTTTTCGGTACTGGTCTCTCGAGACGCGCCGAGGGAAACGCGACACACACACAACATACAGACATTCACGATTTCTAGACGAATTTTCACTAGATAAGGTCGAAATAAGGATTTATCGTTAAAACGTTTAATAATAATAATAATAATAAATAATACACCCTGCCCAAATGAGAGAGAGAGAGAGAGAGAGAGAGAAGAGGAAGACACGAACGTCGCGACGCGCTCGTACATCGACATTTTTCCCTGGACGCATCAATTGTCTGTACATTCTGCTTTGGAGAGGAGAAAGAGAGAAAGTGCAAGTTTTTTTTAATGAAATTTGTATTAGCGCGTCTTTGCAACAAAAAAAACAAACTATCGCTCAACGATTGTACCCCTCCCCATTGTCCCATCCATTTTTACACGAATTCAAAATCGTAGAATTTTTTTTATTTTCATCTCTTCTTTTTAGCGTTCGGTATAATTTATTTACGATCGATTTTCTCGAATTGTCTGTATACTCGACGATGCCGATAATAATAATATTGTGTAAATTAGGAAGGAGGATCATTGTCTCGTGAATTATTGAATACCAAACGTTTTATTGCAGACATCGAGAGTCGTTGGTGCTGATTTTTTTTAATGAGGTTCACAGGGCTGGTTTTGAAAATAACTTTTGTTTTCGTCGGCCAAGTCGGAAACAATCTCTTCACAAAAGAAAAAAATTATATTTGTCACAAAGTATATAGTACAAGGCGAATCGTTCGCGTGCGAACTTTGCGAAATTGTTTATCAGTTCAACCGGAAGTAGCTTCTTTGCGCTGCCTTTGTTGTACCATTTCCCGTAGATTGTCCTCGCTCTCCTTGAGACTTTTTTGTAGATACGTCTTGTTACCGTCGAGAGTCTTGATCTTGTCGTCGGCGTTCCTTATTCTCGTCTCCAGGTCGACTTTAATGTTCTGTATGTCATCGAGCAGAAACATTCGGCCAACAGACTCGTAAGTCCTCGTGCTCGGTTCGAGGGTCGCCATTTCTCTGATCGTTAGCTCAGCTCGCTGCTTTGTACGTTTCAACGATTCTATCTGCACATCATTGAGTTTCAATTTTTGCGAAGTGTCGATCATCTGTACTTGCAACTCGGAAAATGCCTTCTTCAATTCCTGATCGGGTAACCTCGAAGCTGACGTACTCATGGCGTTCTTGTTTCGATGGCTCTTTCGGTCTTGGATTGTTACAACTTTTTGCCTCCCGAATATATCGCGACAAGCAATTAGTTTTCTAAATTTTACGCGAGATACGAGAGCGCAAAACGCGAAAGAAAACCGAAAATACTTGCACTTGATGAGTTATTTTGTGTACTCGTGTGTACATTAGAAACATCGAGCGTCTTGTGTTGCCTTATTCGGCCGATCCGCGTGAAGTTGGCGTCGAATGTCAACTATAAATATACTAAAAACGATGCGTTCGACATTTCAGTAATTTGTGTCCGATAAATCTTTTTTTTTCATTTTTACAATACGGTACTATTCATTACAAAATACGACGATGAGAATGATAATGTGCATGATATTTTATTTCTAGATTATTGTATCATAGTTATTATAGGTTAGGAAATGTCAGAACCTAACCCGCATGCGCTACTTATTATTGCCGCGGGGGCGGCGCGGTAAAAAACAATAAAAAAGAGGCGCAACAGTACAAACAGAAGTAATCGGCGTCTTCATACTCGCGTGATAAAACGAACTGCGAATGATGCATGAGGGTAAAGGAGTGGGACTGTACGGAAAAAATACACCATAGAGAGGTAAACGGTAACGAACGACTCACCGGGTGCTTTCTCATTGGCACGTTGATTATTTTAATATATTCGCCCGCACGCACACGGGGAGCGTAGACGTGTAGCGTGCATTGCAACGACATCACACCACCGACCGCGAACGTCTACAGCCTGGAGTGACTGACGTGTCCCAAACGTGTAAACGCGACGTAGCATTCGTGTCTCTCGTGCCGAAGATTCAGGTGGCAACGAGCACGAAGGCTTGAACCAAGACGACAACGACAACGACGACGGCGACGGCGACGACGGAAACAACGGCAACAACGACGTCGACGAGAACGGCAACCTGGCGAAGGTCAATGTCAAAAATAATTAACCCATCGTATACGTAGTAAAATCGTTGTTTTTTTTTTTCAAGTATAAAACCCTTTTTTTCGGTGCATTTTCTACATTTTTAATTACGAAAAAAATGTTACACTTTGATTTACTTCTTTAATTTAGTTGTACTCCATTCAGGAAGTTAAGTAAAGATAACTGAGAGTTTTGTGAATAAAAATAATGTTATGGTTCATTTGCTAACTGATTGCAAACACAAGGAGTTGAACAAAAATATTTACCGATTGTAAAGAGGTTTGCTTGCGGAAGGTGAGTTTGCATCAATGTGCCGTCGTGGCCCAATGACATACGACTGTACGAAATATTGTGAATTCTACTTTCGAGAGCGTATCGAGCAATATTTTTGCAGCAACAGAATTTGAAACGCACGTTTTTATTACTTTGGTATAATTGCGACGATACAAGCATCGTAGTTACATCGACAATGCAGCTAATATTCGGCATTGTCTTCCAGAAAGAGCAATCATGAAGAGAAGAGCTGACGGAGGAGAGGAACGGTTGGATGACGAGGAACGTGGTGATTCTTCAGAAGAGCACGGGGACATTAGAGGCGACGAGAAGAATGTGGCCTTTCTATTGTTTCTTTATTTGCTGCAAGGAGTGCCGCTGGGTCTTTGCGCCGCCATACCGATGATATTACAGAACAGAGGCGTGTCTTACAAGCAGCAGGTACACAAGAGGCGAGAAAACGAATTCTCGCATGATGACGAATATCTCCATCGAACTTTGTTCTTTGTTAATAGGCGGAATTTAGTTTCGTACAATGGCCGTTTTCTCTTAAATTACTCTGGGCTCCCCTGGTCGATGCCATATTCGTTCCGAGATTCGGAAGACGAAAAACGTGGCTCGTACCGACGCAATATCTCATGGGAATATTTATGCTGTATTTGTCCGGTCATGTGGAACACTGGTTAAACGACGATAGAGAGGGACATGGCGTTGGGCCTCTGACGCTTCTTTTCTTCACGCTGAACGTACTCGCGGCGACTCAGGATATCGTCGTAGATGGCTGGGCCCTCACGATGCTCAAGAGGTACGAGATACAGAAACGGACTATTCTCAGTTACGCCTAACTTTGATTTTTATACAACTCGTGATCTTCATTTTACCTTTCTCGCTGTACTTGTTTTCTCGATTCTCGTAAATTCGTTGGCATCACGAACGAAACCAAGGAAGAACGTCGGTTACGCGTCAACGTGCAACAGCGTCGGTCAAACAGCTGGATATTTCCTCGGTTATGTGCTCTTCATGGCTTTGGAATCACCGGAATTTTGCAACGGTTATCTGCGCTCGGTACCTTCCGACGCCGGGATCGTCACATTGCCCGGTACGAAAGAGAAAAACAAAAATCCGTTTATAAATGGTGGAACGAAACTCGAATCCCGCTAGAAACGTTGCAGGATTTTTGTACGCGTGGGGATGGATATTCGTTACCGTGACGACACTCATCGCTCTAATGAAGCACGAGGACGCTGAGGCCGATCGAAGAAGCGACGACATTATCGGACATGCGAGACAAGCCTACGATTCTCTCTGGTCTATCGTTAAACTTCCGACCGTTGCTGTAACAGCGACGATTCTTCTCACGGCGAAGGTACACGGAGAATCCGCGATCATTTCTCCTCATCTCTCTCCGTTCGTGAGGCTCATTGATGTTTTTTTTTAAGATCGGCTTCTCCGCGTGCGACGCTGTGACCGGTTTGAAGCTCGTGGAAGCTGGAGTCCCGAAGGAAAAGCTCGCCCTGATGGCGGTTCCTCTGGTACCCCTGCAGATCGTACTGCCATTAGCCGTCTCCAGATACACCGCGGGTGACCGCCCTCTCGACATTTACCTCAAAGCCGTTCCTTATAGGTATCATCCCCTTTGCTTCCGCATTAACGGACTTCCGCCTCGAAGAGAATGAGATTTGATCCTCGAATTGATTTCCCGTTCGTTATCTTTTCTTCTCAGGCTCGTACTTGGCTTGTCAGCGGCTCTTCTCGTGTGGGTAACACCCTCGATGATTTATCGCGATGGTGGACTGCCCGTTCATTACGCAGTCATCCTGATCGCTCTCTACGTCTTTCATCAGGTTCGCATCTCGACGTAAACGACTCGAGAATCTCGACGTAAACGACGTGGAAAAAACAAAATCCTTATGACGCTTTGCAGATTGCAGCGAGCAGCATGTTCGTCGCCTCGATGGCGTTTTTTGCTAAAGTCAGCGATCCCGCTCTCGGCGGTACTTACATGACATTCCTGAACACGCTGTGCAACCTCGGGGGTAACTGGCCGGCAACTGCGGCACTATGGTTCGTCGATGCGCTCACCCTGAGAAGCTGCAGCACCGACCCGTTGAACGACTGCGGCGATACGCTCGCACGCGAGGTTGCCAACTTTTCTCTCTCTTTCTTCCTAACTACATTTCAGTACTTATGCCCACAATATTTACTTCATTTTCATATTCATATTATGTTTCTATTACGAATATTCTTATATCTACTCTATGTTTTTATTTGCTCTTTGTCACGTTAACCCTTCGAGTGCACACTTGCGCCACCGATCAATAAGTGCATACTGGGTCATTTTGACACAAGGCGTTTTTCGAGTCGCTGTACCTCGGTAAATATTTGATTTTTGTTTTTGTCGCCAAAGACTTTTTTGCGGCAAAATATCCCTATTTAAAGGCCCTGCATTTTTTTTTTGACGAAAACGAAAAGTAAATGCCAAAATATTTGTTCAAAGTGGAGTCCTCGTACTACGATATAATGCTAAAATCGAAAATGCCATGTGTCATAATGACACCATATGCCCTCGAAGGGTTAAAATCCTTATTTGTCTTTTTAATCAATTTATCTTCTGCGTTTTTCGACAGTGCCATATTTCTAAATGAATTCATTTTGAATTTTAATACAGACGTGCGCGAGCAACGAAAACGGCCAGTGCGAAATTCGGCTCGACGGTTATTACACGGAGAGTTTGCTGTGCTTTGTCGTTGGTTTCCTCTGGTTAGCGTGGGCCCGAAAAAAGATCGACTATCTTCAATCGAGGCCAAGATCCGCGTGGAGGGTAGTACAGCCGCGCAAGGCACAACCTAACGTCAAAATCCGTTAATATCGTTCACGCGTCTTGACGAAGACGACGAGGGCGACGCCAGCGGTGGCAGGGAAAAGCAGCGCACCCGTGTACAATCCGCGAACGAGACAGTTTCTTCCCGCCTCCGGCGAAATTGTACGGACACACCGTTGATCGCTCTTGGCTCTTGGACGCTCGATCTGGCTCGATCCCGATGTAACTCATTGGCATACCTGAGAGCGTGAAAGAAGGAAGGAAGTGGGGACAAATTCGGTCCTTGGAAATACGGTCGTTTCAGGTGGCAAGCAAGCACGACGCGTTCCTTCGCTATTGAAGATGGCAACGCGATCGAGAAAATAGTACATACGGGGAACAAACAATGACAATTTATTGACGCGTTTAACATCCATACATGTCTGAAGAAGGCGCGCTCTGTCGCATTTTTCGAAAATCTTGATTCGTTTTCATTTTTTTTCTTCCCTCTTACGAAATTTCGAAACTTTCCTACATCGCTTTGGAGAAAATGACAATCGCGTAGATTTCAACTCGACCGATAATCCGCGTTATTAGCTAGTTGCGATTATTCTCGGTACAACCTTGTCCTCTCTTGATGAGAATTTTCACAACCACGTTATCGTCATCGAAATCAAAGCAAGAAGTCTGCGGAGTCTGTTCGTTTTGAGAGGAAGCAACCGTCTGTGTTTCGCCTTTGTAATCATCACCATAATCGTCCGTTAACTCCGCTGCTGTGTTGTCATCGTTCACAGATTCATTTCCATCCTCCTGTTCGTGAATGATCGACGATGGACCAGATTCATCCTCGTTATCGCCCGACCCTTCTTTTTCTAAGGAAGAAAACCTCATGGGTATGTCTTTGGCATTGAGATGTGGGCACAGTAAATATTTCGCACCGTCATCATCGTCCTCTTCGTCATCGTCGTCAGTCTCATCTTTGTATCGTCCACCAACGCCCGCGTTGCTGCCGTTGCGACTACGTCGAGGGTCGAGGCGCGCGACGCGCTCGATTTGACTCGATTCGAGATCACTCGCGAGCGAAGAAATGATGATCGGACAAAGAGAAAACAGCGTCAGCAACGTTAAGAGTTTTACAAGACGCGACATCGCAGCAAACGTCTTACCAAAACGTTTCTCTCGAAAAATGTTCGACAAACGCACGACGGTAACTCGGCTTATTTTTTCTTTTCTCTTTATTTAATTCTCGATATTCTCGACAAACGTTTTACAATAGCACGAATTTTGTTTCTCGTCGCGCGTCTCTAACCACGCTCGAGATCGTCGTCTGCTCGGCCGGGTACGCGGATACGGTCAGCACTGGGCTTTACCTTGTTCATCGAAACGTTTAATTTCTTTTCATTTTCTCTACTACAAAAATTATTCACTGGATTTATTGGTATTTTATAGTACAGAACGGGTTGTCGTAAATCGTGTCAAGGAGAAAACGCGGTGGGTTTCAGAACGCGTCGCATTCATCCGCAACATGCCGGCTGCGGAGCGTTTTTCGCTACCGGCGAACGTGGAATCTTTCGTTCCTTCTGTTCCTCCTTCATCGTTGTCGTTTTTATCGTTGCGACAGTGGGAATCGATCGTTTTCGCAGACCCTTTGCCAAACTGGATAATTTCACCGCACGTACGTTAAGTCGTCCGTTATCCAACGACGACGACGATTTTTCTCGCGTGTCGATCTGGAGACGATCGTTCTAACGGGAAGAGCAAAAAGATTCTCACCGTCATATATTTTACATCGACAAGCTTGTCAAGGGCGGAATAAGGGCGACTCGTCATTTCATAAACTCACCCCAATGACCTGGACTGAGTCGTTTCGACGATGACTAGCGTCGTCATGTTTCTCCAACGATTCCAGTGCTCCGGTCAGTCGGTATGAAATCATCGTTATTAAAAACAACGTCAGAAAAATTCCGGTCCTCGACATCTTTATCTCTTATCTGCCTCTCTTTATCTCTATTTTTCTCTTGATGAAAAAACTGTTTAGTTTTGACTCGCGGCGTCGTCTTCACCGATTGTTCCAATTCTTTGGCAAAACTCCTGCATTTATTCGTGGAAAATTTTCGCGTCGTTCGACCAAAAGAGTCGGAAATCGGTTGTTTGACATGATCGTTAATGTCTCCAACGCTGCAACCGTCGCAACTAGATTTACTCATATTTTCCTCCATGGAGATTTATCGATCGCGATAACGCCGACTCGATTTTTCTCCCTTGGGTTTTGGAAAAATACGTTATTGCGGGAAGGTAATACTCGGTGTATCAGAATTAAAGTCATTATTCTCCTTATCGCCATCCATTTCCCGGAACTTTTTGCATTGTGGGAAAAAATCGATAACTTCGAGCTTCTACCGATTTTTCTGTGGAATCCGAGCAGCTGCGTATAATCAAAGATGTTGTTAAGCGTAATCTCGTTTTTATAGGCAGAAAGATGACGTCGCACGTTGCTGAAACGAATAATGACGATGTTTACGGTGGGGCAATCGAAAATGCATATTCATTTTTCGTTCATATCGAACGCGATTTTTCGCTTTGCTCTGTAGAAAAGGTACTTGAACGTAAGAAACGTGATTTTGGGGATACCAGAAAATTCTCGTGGCGTCGCAATAATAGATGTGAACGTCGTGGCAAATTTTCGGAATTCCGCGAGATGATTATTTATTTTATCTCATTTGAATCATTCGAACCTAGAAATGAATGCTAGAAATATAATGAAATATATATAATACGAGAATTTAAATTAGTTCTTGACTCTGCGATATCGGCACCTGTATTCATTTTATGAAAGAGGGCACTACCATCGCTCCTTGTCTCCTGTCATCTGTGCTAATTTTCCGTCAATTTTTTCTCAAACCTGTAATGTTTGTTTCTCACTTTATTCCAAAACAAATGAGCGTTACTAGAACGTTCGATATTTCCTCAAAAAGACGACTGATCGCATAGTCCTTATTCGTATTTTGTGCGGAACACATCGAGATAAGTTCAACGAAACAGTGAAGAGATTCAACGCGCACTGACATAACCTGCTTTCCGTCAGTGAAAATGACTGTAACGGACTTTTTCGGCTGTGCCTTTTTGGCTTTTGGGCCACCACTCGCTATGTTTACGTTTACGGTGTCAGCAGAACCTATTAGAATTATCATACTCATAGCCAGTGCATTTTTCTGGTTAATATCTCTGCTTCTTTCGTCGGCACTCTGGTATGCTGTTGTACCGCTGCAAAGTCAACTCGCCTTCGGTCTCGTATTTTCGGTGCTATTTCAGGAAGCTTTCAGGTGATTTAACATTTAAACGATATATTAAATACTATTTCACCAACATTTTTTTTACTTATTTCCGATCAAATACACGTGGATTCTTTGAGTTTTCTGCATTCTACTTATTTTGAAGGCTTGTGTTCATGCCCGAGTATCTCGGCCAAGGGCTTGCACGAGATCTCACAGACTCTATTCTATAATTTTTGCGAGCTATCTGTGCGAATCTTGCCTAGAGAGCAGCTTACCCAGTTATTGGAATTCTGTCCAAGTTCTCACAATTTGAGACACCTCACCGCAATGTGTACACGGTGCGAGTTCTTTGCAGACGCTATTGCGTCTTGCACAAGTTATCAACAAGAAACTTGCTCATGGAATACACAACTTTATAAACAACTTTTTTGATCTTTAATCGAAATAAACATTCAAAATTGAATTTATGACATTACTATTGTTTTCATTTGTAAACAAGGCCTTAAAGCCTGTATTTTTCGAATTTTTTCAAAGCCATCGAGCCATTTGATATATTCCTTTTCTAACAATTGATTTCTACAGTTTACTTTGATTACATGATTTTCAGCCTTTTTCAGTTGCAATCATCTTAGATTATTTGCATATCATCTCGAATTTTAAATTGTTTATTCGATCACATCAAATGTAGGCTTAATTCGGACTGGTAAAAGAATTTAAAAAAATCATACAGAAAAGGCAACAAAGGCAAACATACTTCGTTTTTGAAAGTGTACTTCCTTTTTGGAAGTATGCTCGAAAATAATTTAATTACGTACTTTAAGCGCAAAAAATGAAAAGATTCAAAATATCGAAATGTTCACTATAAAAACGCTTTTATCTCAATCAGAAATTCGATATCTCGAAAAATGAGCCAGATATCGAAAAATTTGATTCTTCATTTCCGATTTCTCTTGCAGAGTCCGGTAAGAATCCAAAATCAAATCGCGGCAGCGTGGTTATCCTAGAATCCCCCTTCTGTATGCATCCGTTGATCACTGAATTTTTTAAGTGTAAATTAAGACCGAAATACAATTTCTCTTTAGGTATCTCTTGTACTGGGTGCTGCGCAAAGCCGAAAAAGGATTGGAAAAAGTAACGACCGCGAGGGTAGCCGAGAGCAGGCACATATTTGCCTATGTTTGCGGCCTCGGATTTGGCTTAATGAGCGGAGCTTTTGCTCTGGTGAACGTGCTCGCGGATGCCGTCGGCCCCGGTACAATGGGACTACGCCAAGGAGGCGAATATTTTTTCATCATATCAGCAGCGACGACTCTCTGCTTTATACTCCTTCATACGTTCTGGGGAGTCATATTTTTCTCAGCTCTGGATCGTAAGAATTGGATTCATCTCGTGTGGGTCGTCGGTTCGCACTTATTCGCATCCTGTATGACGCTTTTGAACAGAAACGAGGCTTACGCCGCGAGTCTAATTTCCGTGTACATCGTGCTCGTTCTCACCGTGGCTCTCGCATTCAGAGTGGCCGGCGGTAAAATCGAAAATATATTGAAGTGCTTTGCGAGAGAATGAGAATTGACAAAAGCCGAGTCATCGAACGTGACTTGTAAACTTGTTAATTGAATGGAAAAAAATGACGAAAAAAGAAAACATTCGAAATATTTATCGATTTTTTTCTTCGGTGAACAAGAACGTGCTATGTCCAATTATCCTACAATCCGTCTAACGTTATTTCGTATGAAAATGCACAACAATAATCGATGATCGTTCGAAACGCGTTGTGTCTAATCGTTGCTATCGTGATTCTTGGCATTGCGAACCGATGAATAAGACATAAAACAAAGATATGGTCAGGGTGGTTCGACTCGACCTTCGGTACTGAATCTTCAATAAGAAAACATCGTTTGTGTAATTTTAATATTTCGATCTATTATATATACTTTTTTGTCTGTTTATTCCTTCGTATTATTTTCACACTATTTCATAATATTCTTTCTAAAACATTCGATCCATTCATACTCGCGCTGTCATTCGAATGAATAAAATCACTTTTATATATATAATTATTCGCTACCTATACTGTCTCTCGAATAAGCCTCAAAAGTGTGTACAGTTGTCAGCCAATTCGAACTTCAATTAAATAATTATAACGAAAAAAATACGTATTATCCAGTGTTATTGGAATTTCAACCCAGAAATGAATGTGTTTTTGTTGAAATTTGTTTTTGAGCAAGGTACTCGCGTGCGTTTGATGAACAAACGGTATTTCACGACAGATTCCTTTCACCTTACAACTTTTAACATTATCTCATTTGCCGTAAAAGTATTATTATTATGATTATTATTGTTGTTGTTGTGTTTTACGAGCTTGTGAGCGACGCCATGAGCAATTCCATTTTGTTGAGGAAATTTTTACCTTCCATTTTGTCCCATCGAACTTCTTTGAACGAACCACCCAAATTCTCCCATTTTCTCTCGCGTACCAGCTGACCCGGGAAAAAATCTTTTCTCGGCGAATGGGCTATGGCTACCTGGACCCCGGTTTGAGGTTCGCATCTCACAGCTATCATTCTGCATAAGGAATTCGAAATTAAACACGATCGTTCGTAATTTATCGTCCATAGTAGGAAACAAACTTCGCGTGTTTGACATACCTATCGCCAATGGGTGAAGCCAAAATGCAACTGCTGGCATTACCGAGGGGCTCAACCGCGCCCAAACCAAGATGAGAACTGTTTGCCAAAAGTTGCCAGCCCATACATTTCGCCAAAGCCTGTACAGCGGTTATTTGGTGCTGATAAATCTGCGGAAACGGAGACAAATAAGATCGTAGCGAGCAACGAGAGAGCGAAATAAATGAAGGAAATAATTCTCATCCAAGATTTTCAAGTTCGAGCGAACGATTCAAAAAACTAGAAATTCAAAAATGTACAAATTTGCCTGCTGTGTTATCGCCTCGAAAAACGTCAATTTTTTTTTTCAAAATTAAGTCTCTTTGGAAATAAACGAGAAAAAAAGCGTGATTGAAAAAACGCACCTGACAAAAAATCAAATCCCGCAGTTCTTGAGGCTCGTAGCTCATGTGCATGACGCGGCCATCGCGACAGACGCACTTGAGCGATTTTTCACCAACGTGAACGACCAGAGACGTTCGACATACCGTATCGTAACCGTGTGTCAGAATGTTGATTTTAACGCACGATTGCGTCGGCGAATTCAGAGCGTTCCAGTGTGACACGATGAGAGGATCCTTGACCTCCTTGGCGATGGTATCGAGAACGTACTCCGTTCGTATGCGCATGAAAAAATGCTGCGCCTGTTGAATAATTTGCTCGAGTAGAGTTTGGCTCTTCGTCATTTCGATTAATTCGTAACGATCAGCGGCTGTTGGTCCGGCCAAGCAACGACGCTTGCTCGGTCCTAAAGGGCCCGAGGATGGATGAGGAAACGGATGATGGGTATTTTTGTGATGAACCTCGCGCAACAATTGATGCAGAGAATGTTCAAGTACGTGATCGTGATCTGTTTTGTGCGGAGGGGGACTCGGTTTTTTGTCATTTCCGGTACTGTGACACAGACCTATTATCAGTTGAATTCCCGGAAGTACCTATCGATTGAAACGTGAACAAAACGCATTGAGTCACGTGACGTTGTGGCGTAAATAAATATCGTTTATATCAATGATTCTTACTGTCGCCATTATTTGATTTCCAACAACCATGTGAGGTATCGGGGCTCTGAGATGCACCGCTTCTCTGGCCAATTGACTGAAGAGCTCTTTGCAGAATAAAACATTTTGCGCGGCTTCCAATTTTTGCTGCCAGTGCATATCCGCGTTTGAACTGTTTGTACTACTGTTTAATAAATTTATATTTGCACTGCACAAATCTTCTTGATCTGAAATCATGGTCGTACAAATGCGATGTACTTGGCTCAATACATTGTACATACTTATACGTATAAAACATATTTTAAATATCGACTACGTGATAAGATCTGGTTTTTTGACGTTCTTTGATCGTTTTTGTTCTTTTTCGGAAACTTCAACTGCACAAAGGAGATATTTTTATACTTCATATTATGTCATCAAGTTCGTGGAAACTTTTTTCACTCAGTCGCACGTGAGTGACGTCTCGAGATGAAATTAGTCTCGTGAGAGAAATTTTCTCCGTTATTCGCGTGTAACGCTTCAGAGTTTTGCGATTTTTCTATGAGATTCTCATTAAAACTCGAGAGAGTAATTCAAGTACGAAGAAAATACATCGTACCTTTCTGACACAATACCTCAATGTAAGCTACGCCCTGCAATTCACTGGGTATGGTGACCCTCAGAGCCGATGACTTTGAATTAGACAAGCCGTGAGATTGAGAAGCTATGGCGCTCGCAGAACTAGGATTGGGAGACGCCGGTGGACTGAGACCGGCTTTTTCCTCCTCTTCGGCCTTTGTAACTTCGAACATCCCTGTCTGGGTGTATTTAGAACCGGCTATAATGGAGAATCGATCGTTAATCCGTTATCCGCGTAGTACAGTTCGCGGAATATGAAAAATTTGAGAAAGGAGCAAAAAAGTTGTCGTTTTACCCGTGCGATAACTGAGATCGCCAATGATGGAATTCGAAACTTTTTTCAGTCGCCAATTTTGTCGCAACCTGAGCAATTCTATATGAAAATCTGGAGTCGAGCGATTCCTGGCCAATTCGGTTTGACAGTTTCTCAATCTATCGGCTCCCATCATTAGTACAGAAGCCGCACCCGCGAGAGCCTTCTTACGAGCATAAACTTGTACCATGGGTTTGACCTCCGGAGGCTCTTGCGGCACAGGGTCTAATACCATGTACCTTTTTTCCTTGGCTATCGCCAGTACATCCGCCAACACGCATACTTCCGTCAAGGCATTTCTGTGCAAAACACATGACAATTTATTGCGCTGAGATAATCTTCCTCGAACTAAGCTTTTTTTTCCCCAAACTCCACTCAAATCTCATCCATTTGCGACAATACCATCATAGAATAACAGGAGTGTTGCATTGTGCAATTTATAATCGATATTGATGCTTCAATTATGTGAAAAAAGGATACATTTTTTTTTCAGTTGTATGGAAGCATATTTACTTGTTAATTAGAATTTTGTTTCGATTGGCATATTTAAAAAAAAAAGTAGAGCACGTTTGTAAAAAGTGACACTGAATTTCAGTTTTGTTATTAAATTCCACTGTAGACAGTTGGTTGGCTTAGACTCAGCGTGAGAATGAAAAGTAGAAATATAATTATTTACCAAACCTTAATTTATTCCGAACGCTGTCCCACGGCCATAAGGAGGATTGATAGGAGGTTGAATCTTTCGAATCGTCCTCACTTTTTTCTCCATTTTCGGTTTGTTCCTTTTTCACGTCTTCTCCGATGGTTTTGCTAAAGTCGATTTTTTGTGCGATTTTCGTCAGATGCTCCGACAATGTGAGCGGCCTGTTGAAAAACCGTTGCTGTTTCGTTAAATGTCAATGTTGTCTTAAATCTCAATGTTGTACTAAGTCTGACTAAAATTTTTTAGGTTAAAACATTGATGCGGCTCGATTTTCCTTTTATAAAACGGGGCATTTCTTATCACGAAATTTCGATCGATCGATCAATGAAAAACAACTTACGCCTGATAAATTTCCTGTCCATCGTATGTTATTTCTTGAATTTGATTCTCAATTGGTGCCTCCACCGAAATATTCACCGAGTATGCCATTACTTTGTTTGTTTCTAACGTTGCCAATAACAAAATTTTTAACCTTGAAAACTACAGAAAGTGGTCGCAACGTTACAGCTACATTCACGCTCATTGTGCGTCTATAATAACGTCCGTGATAACACGAGATTTCGACGTCACGGTAGCATTTTTGACAGATTGAGGTTTATTTTTATAAAAGTTTATAACTTTCCATGAACAATATGCTTTGAAGTTTTTAGATAAATTATAATGAAATATTTATTATGAACGTTTTTATGCGATTGCGGATAAAGTCTTGAAAAAAAAATCGTCTTTGGAGATTTGCACAAACACAGAAAGATAGCAAAGCATATAGTATATGTGTCGTGAAACAATCAAATTCTTATTAATAGAAATCTTATAATTGGAAAAAGCTTGAATTATCAATTACGAATTGCAGTTATAATAATGTGACAAGATTTCATTCAATGAAAGAAAACATTATGTTCATTTCTATGTATCCGCGACCTTTACGGTGAATACACTGTATGAATCAGCAACACCATTATTTTCATAAGAAACGATTATAAAATTGATCAAGAAAATCCACTTATGTTAAAGATGAAAGAAGCTTAATTAATTAATCAATCGCTTTTATGTATACAGTAACAATGAAAATTTATTTATTTGCCCGAAATAAATAAATAAAATTAACGTCTCGATATATATCATATCCGAGTGAGATTGACTCAACTCTGAATGAGTCGACTATGAGTGGTTCCACTGTATCGTAAATTCTTATAATTCATTTCGAAAAAAATTTGCGATTAACATACGACATTGACAATAATTGACGAAAAATTCTCATTTGTCTTGTGAATGGATGATTCGCAATATGAAAGGTCGATAAAACATTTCGAACGCGTTTGTCCAGTGAAATTTTACAAATTCGAAGTATCTCCCTCTCACTCTATCTGACGCCGGTTTTTCAGTCGCGTCTGGGTTCGAGATACAAGGGCGTTTAGTTGCTGTGCTCTGTGAACCCCGCGGCCATTCCGGAATCCTATTGATTCGCGTCCGAGGTGTGTGAGTGCGCCGTTGTTCTTGGTCGTCGTTTTCGTCGTCGTCGTCGTCGTCGTCGTCATCGAAGCAGCAGCAAGGGGTGTGTTATATTTCGTCGATCTTCATATTCCGGTGCTTCATTTACGAGGCATCTGTTGGTCGTTTTTTTTTTTTAAACAAGTGCTAATAGTTATTCATCGACGAGTTACGAGTATAACTGTGAGTGCAAAGAGTTTCATTCATGAAACATTTTTATTTTATGAGGTTTATTATCGCGAAACTTGAAGAATCAAGAGAACATCGGCATTACGGCGTTTCTCGCTCTCGGCTAGATCCGGCACGAGCGTTACCTTCCATTTTGGAGTTTCGCGTACATACACGCGCAACACGCGCCCAAACACGCAACACACGTACATGTCCCCGATAAAGAATCCCACATTTTTACGACATTTATATTATATTACAATTGATAATTAACCTTCCATTGAAAAATAACGTAATAATTTATTAAGTAATTTAGATTTCGTAAAATTTAAAAATCATACGAAGCCAAACTGATTTGCTTCGCGGATCAATTTTGCATGCGACTCTCCGGTACGACGGCGTTCGTGCTAATAGGTGTGACCAAGAAACACGAACGACATAGCGAATTCGGAAAGTCAATGCGACGAGTACTCTCGCTATCGGACGATCCAACGATTTTTCAAAAAATAAAATGTAGTCCTCAAGCTTTGACGAATCGTATCTCTCTTGGCGAAAAAAAAATTCGATTCTCCACGCGTCTTCACGATCACCGTTACATTTACGTTACGAAAATTAAGATGATACTCGGCGTCGAGTAAAAAAAAAAATATCGCGTGTGTAAAGATATTTACTAACTTCAATATTTGAAATTCCAAAAAAAAAAAAATTTATAACAAAAAAGTTGGCGTCTGACGCATAGTGTCTATCGTGCGAAACGACCCGCCGAATGCTTCGGCAAGATTCTCGATGCGCGTCTAATTCACTTGTTTCATTATCGAATATCCGATAGCCGTGTATATACCGATGAAAAAAAAAAAATGAATTAACAACCGCATTGAAATTTCCAGATAAAAGACTAACAATGACACCGGAAGGCTATACGCGAGTTTACGTGGGTGGTTTGAATGACAAAATAAAGAAAGACGATCTCCAGATGGAGTTTGAAAAATTTGGCAAATTGAACAAAGTATGGATGGCGTTCAATCCGCCCGGTTTTGCGTTCATCGAATTTTTGAGCATGGACGAAGCCGAGCTCGCCTGTAATAATATGAACGGAACTGAGATAATGGGCGCCAAACTGAGGGTCGAAATATCACGGGGACGTGGTCGCGGCGGCGGCGGAGGTGGACGTGGTAGCTCGGGAAGTTTTCGGGGTAGTCGTGGCGCCGGAAGTCGCGGTTTCTCATCGAGGGGCAATTCGACCACCGGAAGCAGCGGCGGTTACAGAGGTTCGAGCACATACAGCGATCATGGAAGTAGTAGCGCCGGCGGAGGCTACAGTACAGGCAGGGGTGGAAGTAGGGGCAGAGGTCGCTACGGCGATGATACATATTCTTCGACTCGTAGCAGCGGCTACGTCAGTCGTGACAATTATTCGCAAGATAGCTACGCCGCGAGCGCCGACACCGCCGATGATTACTACTCCGGCAAGGATTCGTCAACTGCGAGATATCGCAGTCGTTCTCCGGCAGGACGTGGCAGGTACTAAAGAGATACCTCATTTTCGTAAGACAAAAACAAACAAAATCAAACAAAACAAAAAACTCAGTATCGAGTCACAACTGTGCCAAGTATGGTTGGTGGAAAAAAAAAAAAAAAAATTCTCTACGCACAGCAGCAGATGATAAAAGTCGCGACGATATACAGGGGTTTGATAGTTTAAGCGATATCGATATATCGATCACGTGACAAAAATCTCGGACGATTTCTCCGTCGTCGTGTTTCCCTATGGCGATAACTTGTGGATTTTCTTAATGACGCTACGACGTTGCGTGAATCGCCGCTGAATCTTCGCGACAGAACTGACGAAATTATTTTATTGACCGTAGAGTCTCGTTTTCCTTTTTGTTGATTTTCCGTTCTATCTGCATTGTTTGTTTGTTTTTTTTTTCTCCACAAGTGAGTCAGCAAAATGATTTACGATTCGTGTCAAGTTTGTGCGGCAGGGCGGCCAAGTGTTTTTTCTTCAAATATGTCGTACAGCTTCGAATTAATTCGTCGATTAATAATCGCCGCCTATTTTTTAAATCTCCGTGCTTAACGATCTTTCGAGAGGAGTGATTAAATACACCTGGAATGAATAAATTTTACGATTTAAACATCTAAAAGTTGGCGGTAAAAAAAGGGGGAAAGAGAGAGAGAGCCGGAGACGCGAAGCGAACGTTATCGCGACGGAGAAATAGAATCCGGCAGAGAGAAAATATATTACATACGCATATGTACGCTTTGTCTCAAACTTTTTTTTTGTCCGAATGAACTTTTCCGTTTGCGACGGCGAATCGAGAATTTTCGTTATTTTTAATCGTGGATTCGCAGTTGGTACAATTTACTTTTACTCGCAACCGTCGAAGGAAGCGAGTCTTTTTCAATGTTTGATAAACAACTTTTGACGATTGCATGCGCAAATGGTTCCACATCATCGTGGTTTCTCGGGGTGACGGAAGATGTATGCTCTCTCTCTCTCATGTTCGAAATCGTTAAAGAGGAAAGATTGACGTGAATATAATGTGAAATCGTTTTTTTTTGCACTTCCATGTTCACAGTCATCGTCATCTTCGTGAATGCACATAAAAGAACTACGCTACGTTGCCAAACTGAACTGCGGGCCGATCAGCCACCCGCCTCGACGACTACATTCTGTCCAATCTACGCAGCGACGTGTATATATACAAGAATTGTTCTGACCGTTATATATATTACGAAATATTTCCCTCTACAACATACAATCTGGTTAATGGCCCTCAATTCATGCTTAACACATTTCTTTAACAAAGTACAGAAAAATTGGCATCACCTTTCGAGAGATGAAAAGTTGAATTTGAAAAACAAACGAAAACAAATCGCGAGAGAAGACGACAAAATTAATACAAAAATTTCGTGATTATGAAAAAATGATAAACGATAAAAGACAATTATGCGGATCGCGATTTAAAAAGAAATAACTAATCGGTAACAGCCCGATACGAGATTCATCTTGTTTTTCGTCCTTGGACAGATTAAAGGATCTTTCAGATTACGAATTGCCCGTAACAATCGTATGGATAAAGCGATCGTGCGTTTTTTTTTTCTTTATTATCATTATGATTATTAACTTTTTGACAATTATCGTCGAGGTAAAGACCAGATGCGACCGTTTCTTTTGTCGCGTCGATTGTTCCGCTTTTTTTTTTTTATGTCAAAACTTTACGTGATTCCTCTGAAGTGAAATAATTACAACAATCGAGAACGTGATTATCGTCTCTCTTTCGTCTCAACGTATAGAAGAAAACGAGAAAAGAACGAACGCCCGGCGTCGCTTACTATTAATATTGATAGTGATGTTTTTTTATAAAAAGAATTAACGAGGCGCAATGAAGCCAATGATTATTCAGTGGGGGCTCATGATTGGCCTACGAAAAACCGAAAAAAAAAACGAAAAAAAAACAAGTATTTTACGAGAACGTCTGGAAATATACTCCGGAAAAGCAAAAGCAAAATTGAAAACGAGATAGATGTGTATGATTTTCGGAGAACGAACAAAAGATGAAATTATATTTCGGACGTATAGAATATTATTTTCAATCCCAAACAAACAAACAAACAAACAAAAAGCACGGATAGACGTCCGTTGGAAAGTAACACACGTGTGTGTGTACTCGCACATCATTTTCGAATGAACATACGGAACAAACCCACAAAAAAACAGGAACACGCGAAGGTGGAAAAAAATAATCACAATATTTTATTTCTGCTGTAAATGACATGGAATTGGAAACATTAAAAGAATTTGCGCTCACAAATCTCTGCCCGCCACCCTCTGCCTGTCTACGAAATTTTGCCCATTAAATTAGGCCGTTCGAGCATCGCCGCTCTGTCGCTTTTCGAGAAACAACGACTTCCGCGTCAACGACGATAATTCACGACGTGTAACGTGAAACAACGAGCAACAGCAACAACGAAATATCGTGTGTTCGTCGTTAGTGTTTTTACGACGAACGACTTTCTGTGCGATTCAAATTTCTCTACGAACGGTTCGAAATTGTTCTCTTTTTTTTTCGGTTTTTTTTTTCAATTTCCTTTTGCGTTCCACGCAATTCAGGTAATTCGAAAGGATCACCACGTAAGTATGATGGTGGGAGGAACAGTCGAAAAAATGTCAAATTTCGGATGCGATGAAGATATATGCATTGCAGTTCTATTGTTTCATACTTGTGCATGTGTATGTTTGCATTTCATACTCGTTTCAATTCTTACCATACGTTTGCTTGAACAAAAAACTTAAACATTGAAATTATTCCATTTTGCTGATTTATGGAAAGTCCGGTGCAATGATTTTGATATTTCTAATTATACGAGACAGTTACAGTGATTTTCTTCGTCGAGTAAGTGCAACATTTTCAGAGTTATTTGTACGGAAAAACAAATACGTACCAAAAGCGACTGGTTAATGCCAATTCTCGAGGGCAATTTTGTTTTCATGTTTTTTTCTTTTAGAAAAATAATTTCTCGTCCAATGGTTGCGAGTAGCGATGAATTTTTTTCTTTCTTTTTTTGTTATACGTTCAATTGATTTTCGACCTAATTTTTATCGTCTTTTCCGACTTATTTAAAAGTCGCTTCTTCTTTGGATATCCATGGAAAAACTTCATAACGTGTGAAACTCAAGGTCGCAAGAAACTTTGGCAACGGATTCGTAAATTATATGCTGAACAAACAAAATGCCATACTACGGTGGGAAATTTGGTAAAATATACGAATTACCGGTACTTGGCATTGGCCAGTTCATTTTTGGATGGATCTACCTGTGAGTGTTTCACTACTTAATCCCTAGCATATTTTTATCGTACAATTTTTATCAAAATTTAGCACTGATTTTGTTCAAAATCCTTGTTAAATTTTGTCTAGAAACCATCATGTTTACACTGAGTGAAAATAACTCGATTTTCAATCAAATAATGTGCTACGAACTCAGCTTTCTACAAAAAGGATTCAAAATAAAACTGGCCAGTTGAATATTGCAAAAAATCTACGATGAAAGTAGAGAAAAAGATTCATGAAAAAGCATAGCGCGCTCCGCGTATGCAATAGAAATTTGGAAAAACAGCGGAATTTGAATGCGCATAAAAACAAGGAATTAACTGGTCGATTTTATCTCATTGTGATCATGAAGAAGGTTTCAATTTAATGCACCTCTGTACTCATGTTCTTGCTCTTTCGTAATGAATATCGCAATAACGATTGAATTCGTATTTCGGAGATGCAAAAATATGGGAACCGAATCCTAAAAAACATGTTCATTTTCACACGAACTAATCATTGATGCTTCTTGCTAATCGCACTTTTGTGTTTTGTACTTTTCAACAGGGAATTTTTCGAAAAAATTTATCAGGGAAAACTGTGAAGGTTTCGGGTCCTTTTATAATGAAATAAATCAATACAATAGAAGAAATGTACAATTATCGGTGATATCTGAGATTGAATTTTGGCTGAAGTTCGACTTGTGTTTTTTGGAAAATTCGGTTAATCCGTCAGGAAAATCCATTCTAATAATTTTTGTGTTTATTGGAAAAACCATGTCCATTGAAGCGATAAAAAAGAAGTTTGACAAAATGAATCCTTCGAGTTAACGAGATATCTCTTTTATTCATCTTTGTGGTAAAAAAAACGGCTGTAATAGAAACAAAAATGACCAACGAATAATTATTCATTTTATTGTTGCAAGCAGATTGGAACGCCTCTCGGTATTTTGAAAGAGTGCTCTTATCAATTGTTTCACTTGGCTCGCTGTGAATTCTTCGGCGAGCGGTCCCTTGCCATCTGCCCATCTGTCCTCGATGTCCTTTAGCGAAGCTTCCAGGACTTTTATGAGTTCCGTGAGCTTCGACCATTTGCTCACGTGACGATGTATCATGTTTGGTTCCTAAAAACGAAGTAACGCCAAAATATCGTTTTCAAGAATTGAATGATGAATTTAAGGTTTTTATTTCCAGGCACGGAGAGCAAACGAGTTTCCAAGATTTTTTGTGCAAAAACGTGTTGAGAATAAAAAATAACGAAGCAAAATACAAAACATGTGAAAAACGATAATTCAATTCGTGAGTTTTTATTGTTGAAAAATCCCGCGCGGAAAACTCCTACCGGAAATATCGATGGAGCTCTCTTGACGATTATGTCGAAGAGTCTGACCAATTCCGTCGCTACATCGGCAGGAATATCCTCGACCGTGATTACCTTCATCACGAGGTCTTCGATCATGGAATTCGTTATGCATCCTAATAATCATAAATCCGAATTTCATTTCCGGACAGTTACATTTCTGAACGCAAATTCATGGTCTTCTTACGGATGAGGAGGACGATAATAATGATTGCGAACATGGGATGGTTAACGCGAGAAAAAATTCACTAAAAGAATGAATATTTCGAAATAACGTTGGCGAGTGGGAAAAAAGACGTTTCTCTGAATAATTTGACTAACCGACGGCGCGGCAGTAATTGTTGATCGGCAAAACATCCATCCAAACGGTTTTCAACAATTCAAGCTGCCTTATACATTGCCGCAACGGTCGCTCTGTACTTTCCGGCAACTCGGACGTTTCACCAAGCTGGGATAATTCTATTGGCTCGTGAAATGAAAGAAAAAAAATTCCCTTTTTTTGCTCAAACAAAACGAGACTCAATTTTTTCATATCAGTCTTAACTCACCGGATTCTCGGAGAATGCCGATAATTATGTTTCTCTGATATTTCATGTGATTCAGGAAACATTCGGAGCCAACTTTTCGCAATGTCTGCGTCAAATCGGCGTACGTAACGTTGTGCGTTTGCAGATGAATCGGCAAACGATCTTTGTACTCGTACGCCAGCGACAGAAGATGATGCGCGAGATACATGCAGTTGTTGTGAAACAGAGCTGTTTGCGAAAAGAAATTCAGTGTCCTACAATTTTCGGCTTGAATAAATTCCTCGGTAACCCGAGGTTTGATACCTCTTGCCGCATTCACACATAAAACACTTTTGTTCGATTGGAATTTCATCTTCGCGCGGAGAGATTTGTAAAAGAAATGCTATAAAAACGTTATCCATTCGTTCGTTGAATAAAATTCGTTGTGTGACCCTTTAAAAACTTTCATTTTTTAATTATTTCTTTTTTCTTTCATTATTTATATCGACTTTACTCTTATTATCGTTATTAAAAATCGATATTATTATTGCCATATTTAAAACACACGTAATAGCGAATAATTACTCGAAATTGGCATTGAATCTCACTCTCAACATTAATGTACACTCACCAACATGTTGAGGAATAGTTTCGAGGAATTTTTTATGATATTCCGGCACCGCACTCGTGTATATCTCGAAAACATTTCGGCTGGTGTAAAATAATATAATTGCGCAGACCTCGGGGCTCGAGCAAACCTCCTCAAGAATTTCTCTCGCGAGAATCAGTATGTCTTTGGCGCTTTTGCTGAAACATTTGTTTAAATCATTCCTCGTTCTCTCTTTTAGCAGGAGTAAAAAGTGCGAAAGGCAAATTTGGTCGCGGTGAAGAAATACCTAATCTGGCAGGGAGGCAGTTGAAACGTTTGTTTGCTCAATCTACGATCGACCTTTTCCTCCCCGTCGTCCGATTGCTCATCGAAAAATTTCAGTGGTTCCTGAGAGATTAAAAGAAATGTATCGACCGACGATTCTTTTTTTTTCGCTCCCTGATACTTTTTCTTCTCTTCTGACAAACCTCCGGCTCGTATCTGCAGGAGTCATGAAGATCCTTTCGCGATATTGAGATGGCCTTCGCCAAAAGTCCCTGGCATATTTTATCGACGAATAACTTATCAACGTTCTTCGTATATTCCGACAAAAATAATTCATCCCGCCCGATGAAACCTACGAAAGCGACGAGAAATAATTATGAAATAGAGTCAAAATGACTGGGAAATGCTTACCGATTTCGAGAAGATAATCCTGAAACTCGTTCGTGTCCTTTACCACTTGATCGTAATCCTGTAATTCAGCACTGGTGCTCGGAACGGTATGAGCTATGCAATCGTCTATTAATCTCTTCGAGAAAGACTCCAACAAGTGTTTTTTCAAAAAGCCAATGAATCTTTCACCACTTGAGATCTCAACGTCGAGATGTTCGAGTACAAATTGAAACAACAATTTCAAATAGTACAAGACACTTTTGTAAGTGGGCTTTTTCTTCTTATCGCCGTTCTGAACGATGAACGTTTTTTCATCGACAACGCGAATGCACGTTTCGTTAAAATTGATTATCGGAACGATGAAGCATCTCGAAAGATCCGTAGAAAAATTTGCCACGAGACTGTCAAGACTGTCGATGTGACACAACGAACCAACGAGTTCCTCAATTTCCTTGTGTCCGCAATCGATCGTCAGACTGGCGCTCTCTTTGCCGAGTTCCCTCGATTCGCTCCAACATACGCTTTTTTCCCACAGCGATGTAACATCGTTCAAGAAACTGGCGTAACAATTGCAATATTCGTTTTTTATAGAATCATAGACGTGCAATGATTTCAAATCGCTCTCGGGCATTTCCAAGAGATCGCGAGTGCGATTCAACGTTTTTGCTGCTTCTGTGTATTTTTTTTCCCTCTTGTATGTCTCCACGTCTTTCAGACATTTGTCGAGTTCCAATAACTGACTCGACATCTGTAGACTGAGACTGGATTCTTTCAGAGCTCTCGAAAGCTCCTTCAACTCCGTTGTGGAACCCGAAATCTCGACCTTTATCTGAATGATCATTGTAACAACGACCAAAGATTTAAAAACCTTGTGATAAATATGTATTCGCATTGAAAAAGTCTGAGAATAAAAAATTTGTTGAAACTGATGGATTTTTTTTGTGCATTTCTCCTTATGTAGACTTTGAAACAAACATGTTTCTGGGTAACTCTTATTGTGATCCAACGAGTTTTTTTTGTTTTTAATGTATTTGCGTGCTAACCGTGGCAAAGTTACCGGTGACCTGTTTGTGGTATATTATTTTTCAACAGACGAAACATAGTCAATCGCGCAAAAAAGATTACTATACTATGCTCGAGCGTTTCTCAAGGCCACAATAGTTAAAAATACAGTAATGGTAATATTCAAGAGTCACCTCTTGAGATTTGAAATTGAATCGTTGAAAAAGTCAGCGGAAAAAACTCGGATGGGAATTTCGGAGCTATGTAGGCAAATTACGTGAGATTATTTGCTTCATCAAACAAGTTACCTGATCTCGCACTCGCTTCTCCAGAATATTCATTTCTGCCACCAATTTTTCCGCTTTTATCACCAAAAGTTGATCCTTCTTCAATTGTGGGAAAAACTCTATATAATTCTCGTCTATGAAACTTTTGACGTCGTTTTTCAGTTTAACTACTTCCTTCTGTATATCAGCGATCTTTTCATTCAAATCCATTTTTTCGAGTTTTCCTGAAAATCATTGGTGATGCAAAATGCTACTTCGAATTTTTCACAAGGGTGAACAATATGTGAATATACGTAACACATTACTGTCTTTTGTTCTTTTTTTAAGTATCTAACTTGTAAATAAATAATACATCGAAAAATTTCAATAGCTATAAAAAATGGAACGAAGATGAAATGAAGCATACAGAATGAAAAAGGCAGTAAAAGTAAACAATGGTTTTCATACGGTAAAACCGTCGAATTCGACGATTGTTAAGTAGTTTATTAGCAGTCTCGGCGTTACAATTAATAATAGTTCAAGTATACGGTGGAAAATTGTGAATTTAATCACATCACGTACCCGCAGTCACCAGTACATCAGCAACAAACGACGTCATGATTGACAACAAATTTGTAAAAGCGTTTGAATTCGTACGCTAACCTCACTTTATTTTGCAACACACACAAACCAGCACTATGAGATATTCGCGCTCGCGTCTGTCATTCGAAATTTCGAGGCAAGTTCGCGCCATCGCCGCTTGTGGCGTGCGTGCGTGTGCACGTATTTCGAAATTTCAATATAGCTTCGTGTTATCGCCAGCCAGAGCGCTCCCATCGCGTCAACGTATTCTCCACTGCGTACATTCAAACATTGGTAATCACTGGCGCAATTTAGAATAATGAAAATAATCATTACTCCGAAAGGCCACTGGGTACGTTCCTCTGCGATTTTTTTTATTGTCATGTCAAATTTGAGGAATTATGGATAACGAAGTTTATGCAACAAACATCCCTAATTGTAATTGTAAGTGTGGTTCTCCAAGGAGACCGTGACTATGGTTACCACATACGGCTTCCAGCTTGCGTTGTTGTGGGGCGCAAGCGGCACAGGTGAGAAACGTCGGTGCACAATGGATCAATGGCCTCAAGACGAAGCGTGCATTGCTATACGAATGCGATCATTCATCTTTAGACTGTACGAAATAATTTGTCAATTATTTTCCGAAAGTTATTTAAAATGAGGCTTCGAGTACAGTGAGCGCACTTACCCATGTCACCAGGGTAACCAATAAAGATGATTGCATTTGTTTCATTTTGCCCCACCTTCCCCTTCATTACGATATTCAAACCGATTGTTTACCTGGGGAACAATCAGGTGGCGTTGGGCACACAGCCCCTGCACAAAATCTCACGTAAATCATCATGATCGTGGATGTGCCAAGAGTTCCTTGGCTAACTCACCTGTTTCACAACCTGCAATGTGCCTCGTAGTATAGAGTCACGTGATCACATGTATACTTTTTCCACAGGTAGCGAGAGTATAAAACACATTTATTGTACCACGGCCCGCCTTCTCGCGCGTATATTCGTGTGTCTATGTGTGTGTGTTGAGGCCAGGGAACTCGAAGAGAGTATTTTCAGGGGAAACCCAGGAGCGAGACCAGTCAAACCGCACCCAATGTAACGTCAGGCGGTGGTCGAGGCGCCGCAGCGAAAGCGTATAGAGCATATGTATTTTTTGTTCCTGTAAAACAATGCGTTTTTTTGCTATATCGATTTAATACATCTGTAAAAAAACTTGAGATTTAGCTTTATCGTGTTACCACTAGAAAAATTACAATCGATGCCGAAAATTACTCAGATACTAGCGATAGGCAGGAAAAATCGTTCTTGCAGGTATATAGTGTAGATGACACATGCGAGAATATATGCTAGTTTTTTTATACGCTAAACAAAACAAGTGTACGGACTCTTTATGGTAGTGGCGCGAGAGTGAGCGTCAGTCGCTGCGAGGCTCTCGATCGTGAAGCACGCGCCCAATGTTCCCGTGGCAGAAAAAAAAGTGTGCGTGTGTTTGTATATTTTTTAACAATTGAAAAAAGAAACAATAATGATAACATCCTACCGATTACTCTCGAGGCTTTATCGAACGACGCGGTCCTAGATGCAGACCAATTTCGATCTCAAGAATCTTCGACGATGCTAATCACGTATCGAATCGTCAATAAATAATAATAACAACAAAGCGATGCATCGCGTGACGTGAGTTACAAGTTTCCACCACAGTGCGACGAGTTTTGCGGAATCGTTCGTGTCGTGTAAATCTTCATATCGTGAAAGATCGAATGGATTCTTAGCAAGGTCGCGGAATCATAAAAAGAAAAACATTTCCGTTCTTCGTGCATCGTGATTTGGGCATCATTTCGCATACCGGAGAGAGAGAGAGAGAGTGGGAGAGAGTGGCTCCTCGCAACCGAAAATGTTTTCGTTCAATTGCCATGCAACGAAAAAGCCGAGAGCCTCGATTTTCAATGAAAAGTACATTTCGAAAGTCTCCGTAATTCCGAAATGTTCGTAATTCGGTTTTTTTTTAATCGCGTGCAAATAATATTACGACATGACAATCGTCAGGACCGTGCGTGGTTTTAATCATTTTTAAACCTCGCTAAAATTTAGTGTCGCGCGTGCGTGTGTTTGACCGTGCCTCCGTGGCGTGTGCATGTGTGGCGCGTGTGTCGCGGGATCTCTACGAGCGAATGGAAGGAAAAATGTTGGCGCTATGGATATCGTTGATGATCGCGAATCTCGTATCGAGCGAGATCGTCGACGTTGCGACGGATATACCTTCGATTTATTATACCGAACCGACGAGAAACGATGATTACGGCAGCAAAAAGTCTACGGAATTGCCCGGTGGTCGTATCACCGGTGGGGAAAAAATACTCGAGAGAAACAAAAGTCCTTACATCGTGCGGGAGGATTTGTACGTTGAGAGCGGTGGGGAGCTCGTTTTAGAGCCTGGCGTCGAGATCCGGTTTGCTCCCATGATCGGGCTCACCGTGAGAGGAATAATAACCGCCAAGGTAATTATCACTCGATTTTCGAGAATATTTGTTCAAAGTCGATGAAAAAAAAACACGATCCCTGTAGTAAATTAAAATGGACGCCGCGTTCGTTCTCAGTATTTTTTTTCTCCACAAACTTATCGTCGGTGCATATTTCGTCAAACTATCGTAAAATTACGAATTATTTTTTCTAAAGGCGAAATGTAATTTTGAAAAACAAACAAAAATCTTTTATTAACAATTCAACTAAATGACGCTCATCTCTCAGTGGCGCTATACGTTGTTTTTTCTCTTTTACTGTTTTCCAAAACGAAAACGATAATAAAAACGGCAGGATCAGTATTCCAGGAATGATGCGTTAGGAGAATTTTTTCTTTCATTCGGAAACTCAATTTCGGGTAAATCATATTTTTTCTCGCTCTACAAATAACATTTCCGGTTCGTCCTGAATCCTTTTCCTTTTCCCACGTAGGGTGGGGAAAATATCGAAGGAGGATGATACTCGAGATTAATAGACGCGGAGTGGATCGAAGGAATGTTCTTTGTCCACTTGGTCGTAAACTTTAACCGTAAACTCGGGTCATCCTGAGGTGTTTTGAGAGTCAGAGAGGAGCGTAGTAGAAGCGAGAAAGTGAACGCTCTCCGCGAGGCTCGGCGAGTGAAAGGGTTGGGGTACGGGGCTATTATAGGTTTGATCGATTTTTCCAAAAATTTCATGTAAACAATAATCAGGCGTACTTGAATATTGTTCATACTTCCAAGAGAGGACGATCACAATCCAGCTGTAAAACAAAAGAAAGTAAAAGTAAAAAAAAATCATCGAACGAGAAAAAAATCAATAATTTCAAACGAAGAATAAAAATATTTATTTTCACGATTTTTCCACTCGAACGTATTATCAATCGATTTATTTTTAAATCCATGTTCTTCGGGTCATCCTTGTCGTAAATTCATCCTTTATCGGTTGATGGTTCGGTTTCTCTTCCTCGCTCATGGCTATGCCTTTTTCTTTCAAAAACGCCACACAAAACAGCTGCGCGTCACCTACACAGGTATGGAATAAAGGAAAAAAACCTGTTTAACGTCTCCTTCACGTCCGGTATAATGACTTTCGTGACTTTTTACCGGAGCTCGATACTCTCCTGTTATGTGTATATTTTTTGTCACTGGGAAATATTTCGTGAGGGGAAAAAAAGGTTTCATCGGTCGCTGCCTAAGTAAAACGATACTCGTTTCCTCTTTCTTGTCTTAAAGGCTCGAACGGCTCTCGTCACACAATGATATCCTCGATATTCATCTCGTCTTCCACAGAGGGTCGTTAAAAAGTTGTATCTTTTTTCGCTTTTCGTAGATAAAAAAAATACAATCGATACAATGTTGCGTAAACATGGGAAAGAATACACTTTATTAAATTATGACCGCGGATCCGCGTAATCCGGCAAAATCCAGTAATTGTCATATTAAAGCAAAAATAAAACACACGCGCGCACCAAAACGCAAAAGGTAGTTACGAGCCTTCGAAATTCCGACTTTTTCAGGTTTCTGAAAAAAAGTGGCGAAAAATGAGTCGAAATTTCTTTTTTTTATTTTCATTCTTTCGGGAGCTTATCCGATCGGAAATTTCAATGATGAAATAGTAATTAATTGATGAAATTCGTATCATTGCATTTTCCGACCGAAATATTGGGTTTTCGATGAAATACCGGTGTGTTTCGTAATCAGCAGGTAAAAATACATCGATAGAGACCGTTTAATTTCATTTTTAAGATAAATTTTTCGCCCTTTTTTGTCGAATCGAGTCGGTTCATTAACATGTTTGCCATTTTTTCCTCCTTCGAGGAAGATACCCCAACTTGTGCTTACTCTTTTTGCAATTGTTGAGGCTCGAAAATGCCGTTTGGTTCATCGAGATATCTTTATTTTTCGATTTTTGGCAGAATTTTAATGACGGACCATCGAATTTTACCAATTTTCTCATTGCGTTTTTTTCGCGAATTTTCAACATCGATTTTGAGGGTGAAGGAATTGAGCTATCGACATTTATCTTTCACCGTTTTTTAAGTCGACTCAAAGGCTTTTCAAAACACTCCTTGTAGATCTATGTAGCGTGATTTGAAACGGAGTTATGGCCACTTGAAATTTTGGTTTTTTGCCAATTCTGGAAAAGTAGCCGAATATGACGAAATTTTTTTTTTTAAATTTTCTATAGTTCAACAGCCCGTTCCGTCGCAAATTTTCCGCCGATTACAAAACTCGTCGAGTTTTTCGCAAAAACTCGAAATTTCAGTACCAAAAAACCTACGCGCGCATATTTTTTCATCGAACAATCAGGGAGCGAATAAAACGACAACAATCGCGCGATATTTTTTCGATCGAGGATCGACTTCCGGACCCCATCAACTTTTCATTAGAAGCCGAAGTTCTTTTTATTCTTCGCGCCAAAGTTTCGTCGTTTGAAAAAATTTGAAAAAAAAATCAGGAGAAAAAGATGTAATTTCGTCAAAAGAATGAATCAAAGAACAGCTCACGCCAATGTGTTTACGTATTGCGAAATAGACGTTCCAACGCATTCCATGAATCATCGGAAAAGAGGCTCATGAGCATTTTTCGAAAAGCCTGTAATTAAAAAACCAGTAACTTTACCGTCACACTTTCGCTGACCCTTCTGACGTCACGACTGCACTTTCAAATGACATTTTAATTTCCATTCCATTTCCATCGTCCAAAAACCCCGAGCTAACGCGATTTTTCAAAATTCGTATGCGATTGTTTCTCTTTTTTTCACGACGTCAGCAAAAGTAAAAAAAAACAGTGAGAAAGTTATTACACCTGCCATCGTCGATATAGAAACCAATTTATACGTTTTTTTTTGTAACGAAATTCTCTATTCGTGTTACGATGAACCTGTGCTCGAGATAATAAAAAAAAAGAGCATGACACTCATGCTGCATTTGAGACATCTTATCTAAATCCGTTTATCTTATCAACGGCTAGCACGAGTCCAAGTTACAGAGAATAGAAATTGATGATGGGTTAGCGTAGCGTTTCGCTCATATCGTTCTACACAACAGTTATTCTCTTACCGCACACACACACACATATACATTTTATTCGTGTTTTATACATCACACGTTGAACGAGAATCACGTTTTTACTCGCTCGCGTCGATGTGACACACATTCACGAGGGAAAAACACGACAGATGTGTAATTGACGAAAGTGATTCATTCGAGAGTGAAGGGATTGGTTTTGTATTATTAAATCATTGCTCGTACGAATGATTAAATACGAGATTATATTAAACAAATTTTCCTTGCGGTACGAGAATTTATTTTTCACAATTCCGAGACGAGCATCGCTGAAAACGAAGAAATTAAACGATTATCAAATTGAACATAAATTATCCCTCCATTTTGTCCGTGAAAATGATTATTCCCGATTTTCCCGCTCGAAGTCGCGAACTTTTTTTTCTTCGGCATAAAAAATTGAAGAATACTCATCGTTATTCCCGCAAAAATTCGCGTTTAAAAAAATTCTGACGTTTCCTCAATGTACACCCAAGAAATCAGCAGGAAACGTATGAATAATAAAAGCGGTTAATTGAATAAAAGCGGAATAATTGAAGTTCATACAAAAGTGAGTTTGTTGGAAATGATTTGTCAAAAAAAAAAAAAAAAACTCCGTCGTCGTGGCCAATGCACTTATCAGGTATACACGCCTTTCGTGCACATGACAACGTCATGAATTCACGGCGGCAATGTCAAACAATTGTGAAATCGCTGACGAGCGAGAACACTGCGATGACATTACGCGTCTAGAGAGTGAATCATGCAGTCATCGCGCATAGTGAGATTATCGTTGTTCCACAAACGAAATCGACGCAACGACGAGGACTCGAAGTTGCCTGAGTCATTCATGAAAGAATAAACGATCACCGTAGTTTTAATCTCCGATTTCCCGTTAAATATAATATTACACGTTGCACGAGCGAGCCTCGGAAGTTTGGGCGTCGTGCACGAAAATAACGCGCGTTCGAACGAATAAACAGCCCGTAAGATGCTCGTGCATCTTAAACAGCAATGTCATTCAAATACTTTTATTTTCGGTTGCTCGATACTCCTTTCACCTGTATTACGATTGAAGACTTTTTTTTTTATAATTCTTTCCACACAAAACGCTTTCAATACAATTATCATTGACGCTTCAGTATTTTTTAGACGTCGATACTCGAATTTTTTTCAAAATATATTTTCAGTCCAGCCAAAAGTCCGCTGTTGCTAAATGACACTTTTTTCGCTACGCGATTTCACCAATCATTAATGATCTCGAAGTTTGCGTCGTTGGACCTCGACGAAAAATCGAATTTTCTCGCCCTTTCACGTTCGATGAGTTTTCCTGAATTTTCATCATATTTTCTATCTTCTTTCACGCGTGTCGTAATTTCGAAAAATTGCTTCAAAATATGCGGCGAATCGTAGAATATCGACGATAGAAATAACGTTCATTGTACGCTTTGTTGGATTCCAACGAAGCAAACTTCGAAATCATAATGATTTCCCCATAAAAATAAAGAGATTCCTCGTCGTAAGACAATCCTATTTGCCCGTAGCGAAGGCAAACGTATGGGGTATCGTTGATCGCAACGTCGGTCTTATCTCTTGCCTACACCACGAAAAATCTTGTGTCGTTTTTTTTTCTCGTTTCTCGAAGGAGTTACAACGTACAGCGCGAAAGAGCGATCGGTTCGTTCGATAACGCGTAACCCAGTTTTTTTTTCTTCACATTATGTATCCTCTACGGTACATTCAATGAATATAACGTTCTGAATCGTGGGTGTTACTACAAAGATCGTATGTATCCTTTTGCCGGAGCGTGAATGAGACAATACAGCATCGAATCGTCGAGGTTCTCCGTTGGCATGTTTATCGGATTATGAATTATGATTATGAATCGTCAAAGTCTGTGTTGATCGATAAAAATTTCGGAAAAACAAATAGATCTCGTTTTTCTTCGATCGGGAATTTGCGATACACCTTTTTTCCCATTCCGTGAAATGACACTTTTTCCGATCTGAAAATGTTTCAACGTTCGATCTTTCAATTTTATTCTTATCTCAACTACGAAAATTTCACTCGAAACGTACTTGAAATTACTTCGAATGTAAAAATTATCGAATATTCCGTAAGTACGGTTATATACCGAGTCTCGACATGCTTTACGCGTGTATACACGGTTTTCTTCGCACGCTCGGTTTGTTATTTACAAGGGGACGCGGTACAAATGTATAGACATAATAATAGGCTCTGCGCAGCGACAGACTGTATATATCTTGAAGCTTTTGCGAAATATTATAGCGAACGAAACGGCGACGAAGTTGGGACACTCCCGGAATGCACTTATCGATACGAGGCTGAAAAACACAAGAATGCAACTTTCAGAGCCGTTCTGGTAATTTTGTTTCCATTGATTTTTTTGCCTCAAGGCGATGTGTCATATTCCGAATCCTCGAAAACGACAAAGACTCTCACGCAAAAACTATCAATTCGATCGATTTGAAATTTTTTGTGGAGTAAAAAAAAATGTGAAAAATGTGTCACTGAATACTCACAACAAATTCCGAACCGAATTTTTCTAAATTTCGATGGATGGGTATAACGCGTCGCCTTAAAGTCCATCTCCTGTACATGCTGTATGTACCGTAATTGTAGGCCTGAGGAGATTGTAATTTTTTTTTGTCCAACACATTTTAATTGTGCAGGGTAACGTGTATCACCCTGTATCTGGTATCGGATGCTTCCGTAGTATAAAAGCTTCGTTCGTATTAGAACCGTGCATGCAGAATCTACCAGATGTCGCGATAAACCGTTCGAGTTACATGTACCTGATGTCGCTGTAATTTTATCGCTCCTTGCGGATTCGCTATGCAGATTATACATGACCATATTACATGTAAGAAGAGGATTTAAAAAATAATTCTTCAAATTAAATACGATTTTTTCACCGTTAAAATAAATTCATTATAAATTCACTCATTTTCAGCGACTTTTTACATTATTAAACGAGTTGTCGATCGTCGTTTGCCTCGTACGGCGTACGAACGCTGTACCGGAAGTTGCCTCTGAAACGCGTGAAACTTAAAAACCGAAAGCCGGAAACGAATCAACTTGCTCAGAGTCGCTTCCTCTGAGCGTGGTTAAATTTTCATCGAGTTGTCGATCGTCGTTTCCCTCGTACGGCGTACGAACGCTGTACCGGAAGTTGTCTCTGAAACGCGTAAAACTTAAAAACCGAAAACCGCATATGGAGCAAACTGCTCAGAGTCGCTTCCTCTGTGCGTGGTTAAATTTTCATCGAGTTGTCGATCGTCGTTTGCCTCGTACGGCGTACGAACGCTGTACCGGAAGTTGCCTCTGAAACGCGTGAAACTTAAAAACCGAAAACCGCATATGGAGCAAACTGCTCAGAGTTGCTTCCTCTGTGCGTGGTTAAATTTTCATTGAGTTGTCGATCGTTCCTCTCATCCGCCGATCGAACGCTGGACCACAGAATCCGTGCAAAAATCTGAAACTAAATTTCCGAAAGCCGGAAACGAATCAACTTGCTCAGAGTCGCTTCCTCTGAGCGTGGTTAAATTTTCATCGAGTTGTCGATCGTCGTTTCCCTCGTACGGCGTACGAACGCTGTACCGGAAGTTGCCTCTGAAACGCGTAAAACTTAAAAACCGAAAACCGCATATGGAGCAAACTGCTCAGAGTCGCTTCCTCTGTGCGTGGTTAAATTTTCATCGAGTTGTCGATCGTCGTTTGCCTCGTACGGCGTACGAACGCTGTACCGGAAGTTGCCTCTGAAACGCGTGAAACTTAAAAACCGAAAACCGCATATGGAGCAAACTGCTCAGAGTTGCTTCCTCTGTGCGTGGTTAAATTTTCATTGAGTTGTCGATCGTTCCTCTCATCCGCCGATCGAACGCTGGACCACAGAATCCGTGCAAAAATCTGAAACTAAATTTCCGAAAGCCGGAAACGAATCAACTTGCTCAGAGTCGCTTCCTCTGAGCGTGGTTAAATTTTCATCGAGTTGTCGATCGTCGTTTGCCTCGTACGGCGTACGAACGCTGTACCGGAAGTTGCCTCTGAAACGCGTGAAACTTAAAAACCGAAAGCCGGAAACGAATCAACTTGCTCAGAGTCGCTTCCTCTGAGCGTGGTTAAATTTTCATCGAGTTGTCGATCGTCGTTTCCCTCGTACGGCGTACGAACGCTGTACCGGAAGTTGCCTCTGAAACGCGTAAAACTTAAAAACCGAATGCCGGAAACGAATCAACTTGCTCAGAGTCGCTTCCTCTGAGCGTGGTTAAATTTTCATCGAGTTGTCGATCGTCGTTTCCCTCGTACGGCGTACGAACGCTGTACCGGAAGTTGCCTCTGAAACGCGTGAAACTTAAAAACCGAAAACCGCATATGGAGCAAACTGCTCAGAGTTGCTTCCTCTGTGCGTGGTTAAATTTTCATCGAGTTGTCGATCGTCGTTTGCCTCGTACGGCGTACGAACGCTGTACCGGAAGTTGCCTCTGAAACGCGTGAAACTTGAAAACCGAAAGCCGGAAACGAATCAACTTGCTCAGAGTCGCTTCCTCTGTGCGTGGTTAAATTTTCATTGAGTTGTCGATCGTTCCTCTCATCCACCGATCGAACGCTGGACCACAGAATCCGTGCAAAGATCTGAAACTAAATTTCCGAAAACCGGACAGGAAGCAACTTGCTCAGAGTCGCTTCCTCTGCCCGTGGTTAAATTTTCATTGAGTTGTCGATCGTTCCTCTCATCCGCCGATCGAACGCTGGACCACAGAATCCGTGCAAAGATCTGAAACTAAATTTCCGAAAACCGGACAGGAAGCAACTTGTTCAGAGTCGCTTCCTCTGTGCGTGGTTAAATTTTCATCGAGTTGTCGATCATCGTTTGCCTCGTACGGCGTACGAACGCTGTACCGGAAGTTGCCTCTGAAACGCGTGAAACTTAAAAACCGAAAACCGGATATGCAGCAAACTGCTCAGAGTCGCTTCCTCTGTGCGTGGTTAAATTTTCATTGAGTTGTCGATCGTCGTTTGCCTCGTACGGCGTACGAACGCTGTACCGGAAGTTGCCTCTGAAACGCGTGAAACTTAAAAACCGAAAACCGGATATGCAGCAAACTGCTCAGAGTCGCTTCCTCTGTGCGTGGTTAAATTTCCATTGAGTTGTCGATCGTTCCTCTCATCCGCCGATCGAACGCTGGACCACAGAATCCGTGCAAAGATCTGAAACTAAATTTCCGAAAACCGGACAGGAAGCAACTTGCTCAGAGTCGCTTCCTCTGTGCGTGGTTAAAATTTCATCGAGTTGTCGATCGTCGTTTGCCTCGTACGGCGTACGAACGCTGTACCGGAAGTTGCCTCTGAAACGCGTGAAACTTAAAAACCGAAAACCGGAAACGAATCAACTTGCTTAGAGTCACTTCCTCTGCGCGTGGTTAACTTTTCATGGAGTTGTCGATCGTTCCTCTCATCCGCCGATCGAACGCTGGACCACAGAATCCGTGCAAAGATCTGAAACTAAATTTCCGAAAACCGGACAGGAAGCAACTTGCTCAGAGTCGCTTCCTCTGCGCGTGGTTAAATTTTCATTGAGTTGTCGATCGTTCCTCTCATCCGCCGATCGAACGCTGGACCACAGAATCCGTGCAAAGATCTGAAACTAAATTTCCGAAAACCGGACAGGAAGCAACTTGCTCAGAGTCGCTTTCTCTGCTCGTGGTTAAATTTTCATTGAGTTGTCGATCGTTCCTCTCATCCGCCGATCGAACGCTGGACCACAGAATCCGTGCAAAGATCTGAAACTAAATTTCCGAAAACCGGACAGGAAGCAACTTGCTCAGAGTCGCTTCCTCTGAGCGTTGTTGAATTTTCATTGAGTTGTCGATCGTTCCTCTCATCCGCCGATCGAACGCTGGATCAGAATCTGTGGCAAAAATCTGAATCAAAATTTCCGAAAACCGGAAATGAAGCATCTTGCTTAGAGTCGTTTCCTCTGCACGTGGTTAAATTTTGATAGAGTTGTCGATCGTTCCTCTCATCCGCCGATCGAACGCTGGACCACAGAATCCGTGCAAAGATCTGAAACTAAATTTCCGAAAACCGGACAGGAAGCAACTTGCTCAGAGTCGCTTCCTCTGAGCGTGGTTAAATTTTGATGGAGTTGTCGATCGTTCTTTTCATCTGCCACTACTTTGAAGGAAAACGCTTCTCGAGAAGTCGTCCGATCGTCCGATTCTTGTAAATTTTATAAAACATTAATGTGCAAGGGAGAAAGGGAGAAAAATTTTTGCTTGAAAAAATGTGCAGGAAATGCTAGTTTAGTTTATTCACTCTCATTCTCCTGGACTATCTCTCATTTTCTCTCAGTACAATAAAAATTCAGCTGTGAAATATAGCACTCTTTCTTACTCGATATGGATGATTTCTTTTCTTCACAGAATGAATTATCGTAGAATTATATTATCCTTCGCTAACCGCGATTAATGCCACCAGTTGACAACTGTCAAAAACAGCATAGAAAACCGCGCGAATACGCTCTCGCATGAATCATGTCGCGGCTGCGTTCTCACAAACGTTGCGACCAATCACGGAACGAATAAAATGGCAACAATCGCGCGATTTAATTTCGATAAAGGATCAACTTCGGGACCTCATCAACTTTTTACAGAGGGATCGTATCTTCCTCCACCAAGGTATAAAACAATTGCCACGAATTGATGATAAATTTGTATAAAAATTCCCAAAACGGATAAATTTTATTCCGAATAATACCGTTCTTGGAAAAAATAATAATAATAACAAAATGGATTACGATTCATCGAGAACGAACCAAAAATTGTTACTCGTTGCTCAATTGTTTTAAAAAATGAAGAAAGATCGTTTAAAGCCAGAGAGTCGTTAGAAAGAAATAATTAATTAACGTTCGCAATTGTTGTCGCTTTTTTCTTTTTTTCTGAATTTTTCAAGTCACATATTTATGATTTTTGCGCGAACCACACTTGGTGCAAGAATCGTTCAAACGAATTAACATTGAGAACGAAATTGACAATATCCTCTTACAATAAAAAACATCGCGGGGTTAACGATTTTTCATAAACGATTCAATGTAGTCATCTCCGGGGCCAACTGCACTCCATTAATTACAACTGGGTGCGCACATATAGAGAAGAATGGCGCAGTCAAAGCGAGTTTAGCGATTCGAGGCTCAGATAAATCCTGTACAGTAGCATCGTACAATTGCGTTAGAGAATCCAGCAACAGGAGCGATGATATTACGAGAATAACATCGAGACCATATGAGAGCATGAGAAAAAAACATTTGTTGCTTTTCTCCATAACACGCTCGAAAGTTTCGTCCGCATGGAGAAAGACTCCAATTAAAGTTTTAGCTTTCAATCTCAATATTTGCAGGTTGCACACTTTTATTTTCCATAAGAATAACTTGGCGAAAAAAAATATCTCGTCTATTTTTCCACAAGTGCAACTCGGCAAAAAATAATATACGCGATATATTTTTTTTGGGAATTAAAAAGTAAAAATCCCAATATTCGTATGAGTTCGCGAGATTGAACTTTTTTACACATCCAAAACGTGCATTCTGACGTTTTCGAAAATCGATGCTGATTTTTTTGTGCCCAAAAAGCCGTCAAGACAATTAACATGTTTCAAAAGAAAAATGCCGTTTTTTTTTGTTCGCGAGATAGAATTTTTCAAGGCCCCGAAACATTGTTTCCTCGATCAGCTGTGAGCGATCTTGGTAAATCGTCGATCGTCGAAAACTCTCTCGATACGTCGGTACGTGATTCGTTATTATTTTCTTTTTTTCGAAAGCCCACAGTCACTTGGAGCAAAACGATTATTAATTGGATACGATAATACGCCAGAAAAGAAATCCTAGCGCGAGTGTAGAAAGGAAAATAACGAGCGGAGGAAAAGCTGAGTCATTAGAGACTCTCCCATTGTTTGTCAACAGCTGGATTTTCTTTGAGATGAAAATCATCGTTGCGAGCAATCTCGATCGATGCGGTCTCGAGTTCGTTCACACAACTTACTTCTCCTTCGCCTCGTACAACAATTACACAGCAGCTTTCTCGTAACCTTCCCCTCGACGAGAGATACACAGCACGAGCGGGTCATCCCAAAGGATTCTGCACAGTCTGATTCACGGCGTTACAATTCGGTACACCGAGAAAACACACATTTGTTCATGCAACAAAACGTATAATTGCTCACGTCGTATATTTTTGTCGATGTGATAACACGATTTATTGAATCGCATTCGTCAACAAATTACGCGCGCGTTTAAACAAAATTAATTGTCAAATAAACGGTATATACCGTTTATTCGACAATTAATTTTGTATATACTAATAAACGGTATATACCGTTTTCCGATGGTAATTTACCGGCAAATGTCACGCTTTTCTGTTTCTCAAATTATAAACGGTATATACCGTTTATTCGACAATTAATTTTGTTTAAACGCAATTCGACAATTCGTTTATTCGTTTATTCGACAATTAATTTTGTTCGCCGTATTTGGCTAAACGTTTTGTTTCACCAACAGTCTTTTTTCTCAGTCTCTCAGTAGATAATCATGGATTTCGAACGATATTTATCCATTTGTAAATTTCCGATGGTAATTTACCGGCAAATGTCACGCTTTCCTGTTTCTCAAATTGTTGACAATTATCTACGAGTAATCGTTGGAGAAAAGAGGCTCAATTCGATTCGAAAGACAAAGGATAAACGACGAATCGTCGCGACGACAAATGCTCACCGATGGTTCGTCCAGGAGATATATAATAATCACAATGACGGTGAAAATGATAATGATAGTAAGAACAATGGTGATAATAATAATAGTTTCTCGGAGAATTCGTCTTATTAGTACGTCTCTGGTGTACCGTTGTGCCGAGATAGATCGTTACCAGGAAATACCGAGTGCAACAAAGCGTCATAATCCGAGAGACCCTTTCGCGTACTGAGATGCTGTACGGTACACGGGGCCTTTTGCCTCGATGCAATTTCTGAACAATTTCTTTCGTTATTTTCCTTTCATACTTTTACCGAGCGTGTGCCAACGGGTCGCGAATATATTGAATAATATTTTTTTTTCCTACGAGAAAAACTGCGGACACGTTTTTCTCATTGAGACGTCAAGTACCAAGGGCGATTGAAAAAATGACGTGAAATGGCAAAATTTTGTAAAAAAAAAAAATAGCAACAAATTTCCGCGTTTCGTTGGGGGCAGAATGCGCCGTGTGTGTACAAGAATAATTTGCGGATTTACGCGACAAGACTCTTGTTCCGTCACGGTTTCGGCACATTTTTATGTTTCCGGTAAAAAAGAAGAGAGATAAATACATAAATACATGTATATACACGTAAGAATATATAGAGGTTTTACGAGCATGTACAGTACCAGCCAAAAATAATATTCTTCGTTCCAACGTAGTTGTACTTTACTAAAAAGTCGTGCACAAAGTGCTTTACGGTACAGAACGTGCGGTGGAGGGAGCGAGTTTCGGGCCACTGATTTTTACGGTCAGAAGCTATAGGACCGCAGTTATAACAGATCTAGCGTCTTTGCCGTCGTCTTTTTTTCACGAGCGATACATTTGCAGGATCACAAATCGTGAAACCTATATTTTCACCCAATTTTTCCCTCGAACGTCGCGATAAACACTCGAAAATAAAGAAAAAATCTCACACGCCGCATGCAAACTTTTCCTGACAAAGTTCAAGGATTTTCCAACTTTATGGACGCGTCATGGCAGCTCACGTTGCTTCGTTTGTTTAAATCGAAGTTGCAAGTTAAATACGAAATGGAAAGAGTAAACGAAACACTGTGCGAAGCGCGTTAAACTCGCAAAGTTCTCCGTGTATCACGTGAAAGATATACAGGAATAATTTAGTTAGCCGCACTTCCGTTATATGCATCGCGAATAAAATAAAGTACCCTATTCACGTGTTTTCTGGTATTTCCGGCGAGGAGGATTCGAACTATACTACACCGGAGTTGTATATAATTTGACGCGATGTACACGCGACGACGCCCGTGTGTCACCTGCTGCCCATAGACATATTGTCCACAACAGCCAAAGGCCATTAACCAACACTTTTTTTTCTCGTCGATCTACAACATGAAATGAACAATAGCATTTTTCCTCTCGCTCTGCTCTCCACATTCGGTCGATCGCAAAATGAAAAGACCGAAGAATTCAAAATTCCATGTATGCACACGTAATTTACGAGTAATATAAAAAGTTATTAGAAATAACGAATAGAATAAAATTACCGTTGAAATAATCGAAACAAAATTAGATACAATTTCGATGGAGGACATGAAAAATCTTTGAGATTTTGTCGACCTCTGGGCGACGAAATAATTTTAATAGGAAAATTAATAACAGTGTCATGAAACTCCACCATTTTTTCGATTTTTGCCAAGAAAAGCCTGAAAAATGAAAAATTACGCATTCGTATGTAATTCGTGGGTAATGCGAAGTCGTTCAAAAAATCTCGTGTAACGAAACGAACCGCAAAATGATTCGGCTCGATTCGAAACCATATCAGAAATGAAACTTTTAGTAAATAACATTTTGTACCCCGTCAGGGAATAAGATAATTCCAATGCCAGTTGGATAAATTTTGAGGAAATTGCATCTGCGTTTGTCATTGAATTATGAGAACGTTGTATATCTTCTTGGGCGGCGATTTTTCGTTTTTTTTTCTCAGAGCGTAGACCAAACGATGTATACAGGTGGAATACATGAGAAACAAAAATTGACCCAGATACACACGTGTATTTAATAATACCCGCGAACGTAACGAGTGTAAAAGGACACCACGGAAGTCTTGACCCGTTTTGTCTCGTCCGAGTGGCTTTTCATCATTATTTGTTCCCACCCTTAAGAAATTTTCACTCATTACGCCGTATAATGCGTAAATAATGAGACGCAGGAAGTCGGAAGCCTTACGGGATATTTTCGTTACAAATATTGACGGTCCTCCTCGCCTCGCTCTTGCGCGCATTAAATTCCTCTTCCAACGTCAAATACAAATTAGATGGTTTTTTAATGACCATGCGAGTACTCGATCAGCAAAAGAGGAAAAAAAACAGTGCATTGAATAATTTTTCAAATTTGTGTCATTGAATCTCGTCGGAATTGCGCTCGTCATTTTTTTCACTCACGTTTCTGACGTAGGCACGGAAAATTGCGTGGGTGCGTGCACCGAAATAACAGAGGAGCTCGGATGATTAAATTCAAGATCATTTAATTACGATGTGTGACACACTTTTTTCAAATTCCATCTGTTGCACGTTGCGTCATTATGACTTTTTTTTTCATACGACAACGAACGTGAGACGAGATCGGTACGTTAATAGTCGGAATAATAAAGTAATAAACAAATTTTCACCGGTCTGAAAACGCAACTCGTATTTTTTAAACAACAACGCTGAGATGAGAATGAATTTGTCTTTAGCTTACTTGTCATAAAATATGGCCGAACCGTTAGCTTTTTTTTTTCAACAATGGTCACCATTTTGGAATAAATACAAATTCAAAATTGGTACCCTCGGGAGATGATGAGTGAAAGTTTGGTGTCAATGGCGATGCTACTCGTTTTCACACCGGGCGTTGATCGTAGCTTCCTCCGCAGCTTCCCAAATCGAGATCGTCGTGTGTTTTTTGTTTTAATTACAGAGAGAGAGAGAGAGAGAGAGAGAGAGAGAAAAAAGCGAGCGAAGAGTCCGGTTGGGAATTCTCGACGCAATTTATCAATTATTTTAAAAGACCGAGTACAGGACGGAAGGTCCAACTTTATCTAATTTGCTAATTGACAATGAGAAACATTAAGAAGAGACCATCTCTTAAACATGAATGGGTGATTCAACGCGTAACGCCTCCGTGATATTCTTCGGGGTCATGGTTCAATTGGTAGTTCTTGACCGGCGTTAACCCGTGATCTTCCCTTCCCTCTTTTAATTCGCCGATATCGGAGACGAGCGAAGCTTAAAGATAATAATGACACTCATTTGTTCGTTCGTATTTCACCTGCCTCGTGTTGTCTAGGAGCTATTATTTATTAACACGGAATACTCCCCCGTGGCATTTGTGACTATCAAATTACTCCAACGAACGCGATATCAAAGTCCTTTTGATCTTATGCCGTTTTTTTTACGCAAAGTTCGTTTATTGAAATATTATTCATTCGATATAAACAAACGTTCGATTTGTTTCGACGTGAAACAATTCTTTGGCCAATGAAGACTCGTTGATTTTCAAACTTTTTTAAAATCACGTTACATCGTGGTAATCATAAATAAATCTCAGAGGATTATTTTTTTATTATTTTTCATACACTTCGAGGATGCATCTGTAGCTCTTCTCGTCTGTTGGATTATTCGTAACAGTTGAATCAAGAGTGTGAATGACTGATCAGTGTCTTGATATCTTTTGTGGCCGAGTTTTTTTTTATTCCTCTATACGATGTTTCGCATCTCTGTGATGATTTTCACGTTGACATTGAACCGTACCGATGTGTTCAGAGATATAGTATAGGAACGAAAGATATACTTTAGGAAATATTATTCATTCGATATGAACAAACGTTCGATTTGTTTCGACGTGAAACAATTCTTTGGCCAATGAAGACTCGTTGATTTTATAACTTTTTTAAAATCACGTTACATCGCGGTAATCATAAATAAATCTCAGAGGATTATTTTTTTATTATTTTTCATACACTTCGAGGATGCATCTGTAGCTCTTCTCGTCTGTTGGATTATTCGTAACAGTTGAATCAAGAGTGTGAATGACTGATCAGTGTCTTGATATCTTTTGTGGCCGAGTTTTTTTTTTATTCCTCTATACGATGTTTCGCATCTCTGTGATGATTTCCCCGTTGACATTGAACCGTATACCAATGTGTTCAGAGACATGTAGGAACGAAAGAAAAACACGTTGAAAAACATCTCTGAATAGACGTGTGAGGATTCGTATACAATTGATGTTCTCCTACGTTTCTTCTCCCCTCTGTTAATACAGTTTGTATCGTATTCAGAGTCGAATGTTCGCACAAATAGGAATAATCCTTAGGGGCCACCAATAAGAATTTGCGTTTCATAATGGAACATTCGTACATACGTTTTTATGTGAGCCTTCTTCGAGTTTATATAAGCTGGCATGTACGAATTATTCCTGCAGTCGTTTATCAATCATGGAGTAGGTAAGTCGTTGATTTTGTTTGCCTCCGTGATATCCGTGATTCGCGGCGTCTCACAGTCCGAATTTATAAGTTACTCTCTAAAATAACGTTCACTATTGATTTAATAATTACCATAACTTCAATTTTTTTTCTTCTTTGAATATCCGGCAAGAACAAACGCTTCTTTTTTCGTTTTTTTCGAATGAAATATTATATTGAGATTACGTCGGATTGTTTTAATTTTTTAATGACCATCGATTATCATCGAATATACAAAGATTGTATCAAGATGAAGATTGTTAACATTACTTTTTATCAATGTTGTAATTAGATTACGATCGAGTGAATTGATCAAGCTTCGTAGTGTAATCGATGAGCAATGTTTATGGCTATTGTTATCATTTATAATGAAAAAAACTTTTTACAAAATTTAGTACGGACGTAATAATCGATTCGTCTCCGGCAATTTATTAATATTCTAGGAGAGCACATCTTATAGCAGTGAGATCGAAATATAAATCGTGTAAACGGAACGGAATATCGCGGAACTCCGAGCGAGGATCGCGTTATCAAAATAAATATGGCTTTTGTTCGATCATTCAATTCCCAAACATTTCTACTTGTACTATTCGATTCTTTTTTTTGTTCTATACTCACTCATCAACGTAAACAGACAATTGAACGTTGATTATCGAGACTCTGTGAGACCTTCGTAGCAATTCACAAACGAGAACCATTGAGTAAAGGAAAAAGAAATTTCTCAGTCACTGAGAAATGTTCGATTCTGCGATTCGTACTTATTCGAACGATGTCAGATTTTCGATTATCGACATATAATTATTGAAATTATAATTAATTAAATGTATCATAATTTATAGCTCAATTTATCGAGTACGATAAACGTTTATTTTCAATAGTATGAAAATGTTAAAAAGTTGTTAAACGATACGCGATAGGGTGGGAACAAAAGTGATGAATTTTTTATTTTCGTCTGAAACAACAACCCTTGCATTTTTCACGTGATTGATTTTGAAAAATATCATCATCATTTTGCAAAGTGCTCAAAATACGCATTCTACTTTTTCGACGATTATGCAGGCGAGCAATATTGAAGCGGTCGTTTGACAATTATTTTTCAGGGCGAACCGGAAGCGCCGATCGTATTGACGAGCGCGGAGACGCCGTCCGGTCAACCGGAGCCGCGCTCGATACGTCTGGTCGATGGTCCGAGTCCTCTCGAGGGTCGTGTTCAGCTTCGCCATCGGGGTGAATGGCGCTCGGTCTGCACGAATTCTCGAAAGTAAGCGCAACATTTTTTGACTCACCATTTTCCAATCGACTTTAATATTCCTTTCGCAATTTTGCATAAATCCTTTCATCACTCGGAGATAAAATTAATTGTCGATTCCGCAGCTGGACCGTGGCGGACTTTGAGACTGCCTGCAGGGAGTTGGGCTTTCAGGGCGGTAAATGGTCAGGCTGGATCGACAGACAGTGGCCAGCGAAGCCGAGACTTTTGTACGAACAACCTCAGTGTCGTGGTACCGAATCGTCGTTGCAAAATTGCAATCAGTGGCCCCTCAGACAACTCGGTGCTGGAGTTTGTGGTAATTACGTCGATAATTATTCGTTTAAATTCACATTATTTTTCTTTCAGTATTATCGCTGCTTCGTTTTGCACAAAGTCATTTTTCTCCATGTCCTGAAAATGACGATTGGTGGTTTTATCTGAAATTATTTCTTTTTTTTTCGTTCACCATAAAACATCACAAGTGCATCATAAAATTCACAAATTTAAGGAAATAATGGTAATGAGAGAATGATGGACAAAAAATTATTGCCTTTTCGTTACAACGTCTGTATGCGATTAATTGTGTTTTCGTTTTTCTTCATTTATAGATTATCATCCTGATATCGCAATCTCTTGTTCGCCTCGTCACGATGGCTCGACCCAAGCGAAAAAACACTGGCGTGGGATAAGATTCGAGGGTGCACTGTACGAAAAACCTCTCATTCAAGACAATACGTTGTACATCAGGCAATCAAAATCTGTGCTCAGACACGTTGAGATCAAGTGAGTGGACAAAATTGAAAAAAAGCATGCTTCTTAACTCATGAATTTAATGTTAATATTCATTAGACTCGTAAAAATCATTTATTCTCTCTACTTTTGAGAAACTCCAAATTGTAGCACGAATGGAAAATGGTACCTTGATTGAAAATTAATTTTTCGTTTTGCAGACATGCTGGAACCGGAAGAGAGTTTAACGTTACGGGAGCTTTACACGTGGAGGGTGTACCTCCGCGTATGGAATCAGTTTCGATCGTTCGTTCGGCTTTCACGGGCATCAATGTCACGTCACCGAATGCACCGGTCGTTATCACAAACTGCACCGTACGCGGGAACAGAGGTAAAATCTGTCAAAATTTCGTACGAAAAAACCTGAAACAAAAAAAATTAACGACAAATAAATTAGGTTTATCGGCGAATTTGGAAAAAAAAATATCGAGGAAACTTCATCAGAATTATTGACCTGGTCCAAAGGACCCAAAAGTTGAAATCTCGTATGAAAAATCGTAATGAAAAAGCAGAGAGTGATTCTTCGATTTTTTTTCGCTAGTTTAATCGCAAAAATCGAAGCAAATGCATTACACGGTCCGTCGTGAATGTTTTTCAGGCTATGGGATTTACATCAACAGCTCATCGGGTTTGGCTCACATAGATAACTGCGTGGTGCTCGATAACGGAGCCGACGGAATAAAATACGTTCATCACGACGAGCGACCGGACGACAAGCTTCACCGCGCGGACGTCTTCGATCTTTGCACGTTTCCGACGACCGTCAGTCAGACCTTTCCGATCACGATATCGATGGAGCAGAGCAAATACGCCCCCGGCACCAAACGCTGTCCCCAGCACATTTTCACGAGGCCCGGCCACGTGCTGACTCTACAATTTTTACAAATGCGGACCGATCGTAACGACAGCGCGACGATCGAAGTTTACGACGGCATAAGCACCGAGGAGAGGCTACTGGCGAGAGTCGACGTCAGAAACGGAACTCTGCCGCAGAGCGTCACGACGACGATGCAAAATTTGTACATCAAATTCGTCGCCGAGCCGCGAACTCAAATGATCGCGTTCATACGACTCTCGTCCGGTTACAGAAAAATGTACGATCTCAATGTGACCGGTAGCGCGATCGCCGACAACAACGGCCGCGGTATAGCGGTCGAGAAATTAAGGTCCGCCCTCCACGTTCACGACACCTCAGTGTCCAACAGCAATCACGTTGCTGGCATTCACGTTCTCGGCGGAGCTGCTGACGTCAACGTGACCAGCAGTCGAATATCCTTCAACAACGGTGACGGCATAAACGTCACCGTCACCGGAGGAAATCGTAACATATCGCGGACGAGCATATCGTCGAATCAAGGTTTCGGCTTGGCGGTTTGGCTCAACGACAGCTCGTCCACCGAGTATATTCACTTCAATCAAACGACCGTCGTTGAATATTCCGAGATATTCCGGAACAAAGAAATCGGCGTACTGGTGAGTTTGATGGCAGATTTTTTGCAAATTCTTTCACGAGTCTGGTATCGATGGATCTCTTCCTTCCGGCAGATTGGCAATTCGACCGGTTTGTCTTACGTGAACGTTACCGGAAATTGGTTCAACAGTAGCTCGGAAACCGCGGTTCAGGTTGAATCGAGCTGGAAGCGCAACCGTGGAATTCTCAAGCTGCAAATTGGCCACAACGTTTTCGTGCAAAACGCAAAACTCGCGATAAAACTTAGTCCGGCGTTGAACATGCACGCGCGTATCGAATACAATCATTTCAGGGATCACACTTACGGTTGTATCCTGGTGCGAAATCCTCTCTACGAGGAATTCAACGTGTTGCCGGCCGACGTGACGATTCAGCATAACGAATTTTACGAGAATCGCGGTGTTTTCGTTTCGAGCATCGGGCTTTCGCCCTACAGCGATGTTCAGAGATTGCTGTTTACGCGAAATTTCCTGCGGGACAATCGCATACGCGAGCCGTTCGACAACGGTGCCTATCAAGGCTCCAGATTAACACCGAGATCTCGCGTCGCTGCTGTCGTCGTTGTTTCCTCGAGCAACGTTCGCGTTTTTCGGAATATCCTTCACAATCTCGAATCGCAGTACGAAATTGGCTCTCATCTCGAGGATCAGAGCAAAGTCATCAATTGTACGTACAATTGGCTGGGTTACCCGGAAGAACAAAAGATTCTCGATCGTTTGTTTCACAGGTAAGCACGAAATTTCGATAAACGTCAACGATGAAGCTGGAACGAATAATAACGATTATTCGATTCTCCGTCAATGATAATATCTTTCTTCATAGCTCGTAGTCAAAGTTCCGTTATCGCGGAATGGAATGAAAGAAAATATTGAATTTGCAGGAAGGATCGTTACAATCTCGCCAAGATCGAGTATCTCCCGTATTTGTTGCACAGCAGTAATCCAGCGGCAAACACGATAATATCGCACGCGACGTTCGTACCGCAGTTTTTACGTCCAGGAACGAATCTCGTTGGCGGCGAAGTGGACGGACAGGAGATGTTACCAGCGGGCGAGTACATAGTCGAGCGCGACATAAACATCAGGCCGGGTGGTAAATTGATGCTTCAGCCTGGAGTGATATTGAGATTTCCACCGGCCGTTGGGATGATGGTAGCCGGTAAATTGGACGCGAAGGGAAAAGGACCGGGCAATATACTGTTGACGCTGAAGGAAGATATCGTGCTCGAGCCGAGTAGCAACGAGACCGAGACGACGGAGGACGACACGACGATGCCGGCAAACGAGAGTGAAGAAATCACCGTTGATCCAGGAATATCCGCCAACACGGATGTTCCAGTGAGATTGCTCGGAGGGAAGAGCAATCACGAGGGTAGACTCCAGATACGTTTGGGGGAAAAATGGGGAACCGTATGCAATTACGGTTGGACAATGAGGGACGCAGCTATCGTTTGCCATCAACTCGGTTTGACCTTGAATCCGGACGACTGGCATCTCGAGAGATCGCAGATACCGGCGGCCGGCACCAGCGAGGACATAATAACGAGCAACGTGCGATGTACCGAGGACGACATCGACGTGTCAAAGTGCAGAGCCGAGACGGCCGATGAATTTGAAAATTCTTGCAGCCACGAGAACGACGTGGGCGTGCGTTGCAGCGAAGCTGGCTGGGCCGGTCTCAGACTGGGGCCATTGGCCGAACGCAGCGATCTTCAATACATAACGATCGAGAGAGCCGGAATGCTCGATTACACGACAAACTCGTTCAAGCCAGCTCTGCAGATCGACTTTGCCAAGCACTCGCTCGAGAGCGTCAAAGTAATGAATAATCTGCAGGACGGTCTCGGCGTGCTTTATTCCGACGTTTATTCGGCCGACGCGATAAATACCGTGAAAAACAGCGATTTCTCGGGCAATCGAGGCAGCGGTGTGAGCTTCAAGCAGCTCGGTCTTCGCATTGCCAATTCACGAATCGAGAACAACAAGATTTCCGGTATAAGACACAATCCGGCACTCTCCGCGATACAGCAGAGGGAATTCGCTGGATGGTTCGACAAAACCGCACCCGGCGCCACCATCGATACACCGTACGACCCCATCGTAATACCGTATTACAACGAGAATCTCATCGAATTGTCGATCGGCGAAACGAGATACATCGTGACGGCGAGAGTCAGGGATGATAAAATTGAAAGTACGATACAGATACGATGCACACCGGGATTTGTCATTGGCATTCAATTGTTAAATCCTATACACAATCGTAGCACGGAAGATGTCGTTTTGTACGATTCCCGACAAACGAACAAGGACGGTATCACGTGGCGCGTCAAGAGGGATCTCTCGGTATTCCCGTTGTCCACGAGTTCCTTCAACGTTATATTCGAATACAGCAGCGGCGACGACGCGCTCGGAGGTGCGGTCATGGCCGTGACGAGTTTACGAGCTCCTCTGCAGGACGTGCGTAATCGCGTCGTTCGAGGACCGGTGCCGACGTTGTCCATTAAAAACACGAAAATACGCGGCAACGGCATTGGCATTCTGGCCTCTTATTACAATCGCTATCTCGACGAAATTGGCGATCACTACTTGCGGAAAGCGAACGAAACTATACGAATCGTCAATTGCGAAATATCGCACAACGTTAAAGAAGCCATTTACGTGTTATCACCTTACTGGAATGTTTTTTCGTCCAACATATCGGAAATTACCATCGAAATAAATGACACCCTGATAACGGACAACGGAAGAGGGATTCTGCAGTATTCGCGGGACATGAGACAGTCGAATAATTTGTTTCACTGGACGCTGCAGGATTGCACGATCGAGAGAAACGAGGCTGGTGGCTTTGAAGTTTCTCTGCCCTACGTCTGGCAGTACAACGAAAACTTCACCCACTCGCTTTACTTCGGCAACAACACGTGGCGGAACAACGAATTGTTCGCCTTTATAATCGACGGACATTACGCCAATTTGAACGTCTCTCACAATCGTTTCGATTCTAATCGCTGCAAAAACGGTTTGATATCGATAAGAGGAATGGAGAAGAGAATGAAGATCGATAATAACCGCATTGAGAGGAATTCCGGTGACCACATGGTGGAATTTCGCGCCGACAGCCAATCGGAGATACTCGGCGACATCGACGCGCGCTTCTATCTCAATGAGATCAAGAGGAATTATCGAAAAAATTCCATCGTCGGAAGCAACGATCCGCGCCCGGAGGGTGACAGGAGTTACGTCGTTGGCTTTCACGGTATACAAAAAGTCGCGATAAATCGCAATTTGTTCGGCGACAATTCGTTGGATTACGAGCTGTTGGCGGGCATAAGAACAGCGAAAATCAATAATATCGTTGACGTTACGGAGAATTGGTGGGGCAGCGACGCGGACGATCAAATCAGAATTCGAATATTCGATTTCGACGATTGGAACGATCACGCCGTCGCTGATTATCGCCCGTATTTAACGAGCGACACTTTTGACTCTTCGATTTCGGCGATTTACGAGATACGACCGAAAGTCGATCTCGACAATCTCGGCGGTCGCGTCACCGAGAATCTGTCGCTTTATTATCGCGCCAAGCCGTATGTCGTGCGTTCCGACATAACGGTGATGCCCGAGGCAACGTTGAACATTTATCCGGATGTCGTTATGGAATTTGCACCGAACGTTGGTATTCTCGTGTTGGGAACGCTCAACGCCGTCGGAGCTCAGCATCACGAGATCCTCATGAGGCCGATGAATCGCGAGGAGGGGCGATCAACCGCGTCCTCGAGACCAATCGCTAAACGCGCGTCAATCAACAACGCTAATCGCGCGAAAATCGACGATATAAGATTGTGCAAAGATGGCAAATGTACCAACAGCGGTAACGAGGGTTTCCTCGAGTATTTCAATCGCACGACGCTGCAGTGGATACCGATTTGCGACGAGAGATTCACCGAGAGAAACGCTCAGGTTGCTTGTCGACAATTGAACAAGGAATCGTTGAACGTTTACGTTTCGCGCGATCGTCGTTACGAGCTGCATCCCGGTTCGATGACGAGAATATGGTCGTGGCCGGAGCCGCTGCAGTGTTTCGGCAACGAGGCTAATCTCGAGGATTGCCAGATACGTCTGAACGGACAACTCTTCGGTCACCGGCACGATTGTCCCTGGGACGGTAAATTCGTTTTTCTCCATTGCGGCGAAAGAAATTTGGACGAGAAGTACGATTACTGGGGCGGTATACGCATCGCGAACAGCGAGTTTGAGCATCATCTTTACGAGCATCGTATCTACGATGTGCAGACGCACGAGACTGTCAGACGAGTGGAATCTCAATTGAGATACATCAACATCACCGGTGCTGGTATATTGCACAATGAAAAATCTCCGGCTGTACAAACCGTCGCGAAGAGTCCGGTCATAACGAGGGTGTCGATAAAACAGTGCGCGAATCACGGGATAAACGTCGTATCGCCGAGTCACAACGTTCAGCTTTTGCTCAACGAAATCGACGACGTGCTCGGTAACGGCGTGAACGTTCTGTCGATAACCGGCGAGGGACGCGAGGCCGAGGAGAGCTCTTTCGCACCGATAAAACATCTCAATATACCTTACCGACTGTTCAGTATGATCGACATATGCGACACCAGCAAGGAAATAACGATCGAGGAAAGAGTTTTGGTTTATTACAAATACGATAACAATCCGGTGAATTGCGTCAAGATATTTCGAAGCGCGTATCGGGCGAAACCGTTTGGCTTCCGACTGCTGCAATTCGATCTTTATAATTCCACGGGGAAGCCGGGCCGCGCGGATGGCATAACGCTCTACGATGGTGATATTTACAACGTGACCGCGAGAATCATCGGTCACCTGGAATTCGATAGTCCGAATGAGAAAAAATTGTACAAAACACTGGGACCGAGTTTGAGCGTCAGATTGTTCGCGAATGGAGCGAGCAACGTTCACGGCTTCATCGCCGAAGTCGTTACGCTGCCGATATCGGCGATTGGATTCAATCGCGATGTTCAGCACAACGTATCCTACTCGGTAATGTCGAATTGCCGAGAAGGGGCTGTAAAGTACGCGAGCGCCGGCGAGGTCAACGCTATTATGACCTTTGAGAAAAATCAATTTGTCGATAATTGCAAAAGCTTGTACGGCAATTTTTCAACTTGCCGTTCGTCGGTTTGGCTCGACGTGCAGAATACGCAATCGTTGTACTTTAGGAATAACCTCGTCAGAGGCAATCAAGGTGGTCTTTCGATAAGAGCCGATTCGAGAGGCTCGGCGACCTCGTTGAAAGCCTGGATACACAATAACTTGTTTGCGGACAACGTTAACAAACCAGCGTTGTACGTCGAGGGACGACAGAGCAGTCCCTATCAGGAAGTCACGATTTTCCGTAATTACTTTGTCAATAATCGCGCGCCCTACGACAACAATATCATTCTCAAACAGGTCGTCAGCAATATGACGCTCAATTACTTACACGCCAATCTCGCTCTTCACCTCCTCGAAATATCAGGATTTGAGAGAGTCCGCCTGCCGATTTACCAGAGCACGTCGCACAATGGTTTTTACAAGTGAGTGCGCGCAATTTGGGACATGCGTTTTTTTTGTCACCTCGAGATTTTTTCTTTCACTCTTTCGCACACTGATCATCGACGAAACACCTGTAACAAAAAACAAATTCAATGTGGCTTTTTTGAAAACAAAAAAGTAAGATAAATCGTTGATTTCGTAGGAATTACGCCGTTGATCGCAACGGTCGGAGTACGATCGTCGCTGGCACACCCGGACAACGGTACGTCGACAACGTATTCTTCAATCCCGACAACGATTACGAAATTCTCACGATGAATCGTTCTTTGTAAGTAGTTTTCTTCCCTTTAGAAATATTTTACACTGTAGTTTGAATGGATAATCACACTAATTACTTTCGTTGTATTTTAATTTCATAAATCGATAATCGCATGTGCATGATTTTGAATGAAAATACCCCAGGGTGGTCAGCATGGAATGGTACGAAAAGTGAGTATCCGTGATTAAATCATAATCTCCTAATAATTATTTTACTTTTGCATAACGCATCTATGTATTCCCTTCACCGATTAACCGTCCTGTGAATTGCACGAAAGAGTAGGGGAAAAACAATTTGTATTTATTGTATTGAATATATTCGGAAGAAAATGACTCGACATTGATTGTTCCAAATAACACGTCGAAGGAATTAAAGGCATTCGAGTGTTCATTTATTAATCGTACGAAAGAATCAAAAACCTTTTTTGATTGAGAAAAATATGTGAAGTAATTACCGACTACCGGTCATGAAGCACGTATCAATTCGTTAAATTAAATTTCGTTAACCGACACACGAATGATCCTGTATAGTCAATTGGAGATGTGGAGATCGCACGTTGATGCGAGATACAATTGGTGGGGATACAACGAGTCATTGGCAGTTGCTGGGAGAATTCGGGATCGTGGAGACTCACCGGAGCTTCTTCAAGTCGATTACACACCGTATCACATGAATAACAAATCTGTTCTCAACGGGAAATGTCCACCAGCCTGGGATCTCGTCGGGGATACGTGTTACATTTACATCGGCGCTCCGATGGATTTTTATGCGGCGAGAGATTTTTGCCGAGTGAGCTTTTACACGTTTATTCAATTCGACTTGACCATTTTGAAACTTGATCATTCCGACACAAAGAAAACTAGCAAATTGCGCAACAAATCTATAACTCGATTAATTTGATTTTCTTTTTCCGGACACAGTCAGCCAACGCATCGATGCCCTTCGTAATGGGAGAATACATGGAATTATGGAAATTTTTGAAAAAACAACAGGAAAAATTTGATTATTCGGAGCGAGTATGGGTGCAACAATTGGAACGCGTCGATCAGTGCACAACATTTACGTATCAGACTATTGAGATCGATTATTGCGGTCAGCCGAGTCCGTTCATTTGCGAAATAGGTGAGCAAGGAAAATTCTTCGCGATTAAAATAATCTCTCTCGTATATCGCCTCTGTTTTTCAAAATTGCCGCTCTTTGAAATAAAAAAAAACGAATATAAATGTTTTTTTCCTGAGGTATTTCTCGCGTCTGATGATATCACTCATTTTATTCAATCGCAAATTCGTCGATATTACGAAACTTTGGAAATCAGAAAATTCAAAGATCCGCGAGCGATCTATAATGATCTTTGTTCAAAATATTGCTTCTTTTTATCGTTCCTTTAGACCCAAGAGTCTATATAGATCCTCTATCATGGAGAAAGGATATAGTCGCCGTTGGCGTACTAGGTGCAATTGGAGCGGCTCTCGCTCTTTTGGCTGCTGCAATTGGTTTTTGGATCTCAAAGTCGAAAAAACGCAAATTGGAGAGACTCGAGAGGCGAAACTCCATACGACAATCGTTACATTCTCTAAGATCCGTCGGTTCAACTTCCGGTTTCACAGAACTCAATTATCGAAGAAAACCTATCGCGGTGAGTATTTATTAATCTACACAAAGTGAATAAACTGAATTTTAGACGAAATATGTGACGGGAAAATCCGAGGAGAGTCGTAATTTCCTCGATGATTCAACGATAGATTTTTTGCGGAAAATTAAGGGGTTAAACGCAAAGCTATTGAAAGAAGAAAAAGAAATTGCCGCGATTTCGAGTATGTCTAATTTCGATTTGTTCTCAATGGGCAATTATCAGCAAAAATCCCGTTGTAAAATTGTTCGACGAACGAAACGTTTTTTTTACATTGACGAATCCAACGATGATAAACTGATCAACGATGATTTCAGACGAAGCAATCGACGGACACTCTGAACTCGAGATCTCTGGATTATAAAAAAATGATGAACGGCGGTAGCATAGATTCCATGGACAAATCACAGTTGAATTCATCGATGGAGGACAACCAGAGCTACGACGTTTACGAAGCGCACAATCCGAGATATTCGCCCAGCACCAGTGACTTTAAGGCAACTCCGCAAAAGTACGCCGTCACCCACGCGGACAATCCCGTCTTCGACCTTGCTTACAGAAACGAAGGTTTTCGCAATCATTCGACCTTCACGTCGAGAAACACGAGCAACTGGCCGTCCGTCGCTAACAGCGAGGTGGCGCACGAGGATAATCCATCCGAAGGCATCAACGAGACGGAATACATGAACAACGCTTCGACCTTGCCGTTAAACGCCAGTCTAGCCACGACGGATTCGATAACCGAGTTCAAGCGCGATTTGGTATCGTCTCCGGTGTATTCAACGACGGATTACGCAAATTACGATCCACCGCCTGCGACACCTTGTTCGGAGCCTGTACCGGAATATTTCAGTCCACCCTTGCCGCAGCCGTACTACTACGACGAACGTCCGCGCAGCGGCACGCTATTGGAGACGAATCTCGACACCCCCGAGGAGAAGCCTCTACGTTCCAAGAGCGAGGCGCTTCTCGAAACTAATTTTGATGTGTTTATGCCCAACGAGCCGACCGAACTCACGCAGCTATCCGCGGATTCTCGTAGCAAAAGTCAACCGTTGGAAACGGCCATGTGAGAGAGACAACCGCGGGGAGCAAAATCGAAAAAGAAAAGTACAAAATTGTTCTCGTAGTAAAAGAAGATTAGGTATTAATTTCGAGCGATATCGATTGTTTCTAAATTATTGCTTGAAAACAAGCTCAATCGTTGCTTGAAAGTAACAAAAAAAACGGTTCAACATACGTTTCTAACGTCTTTCGTTTTCCAACTTTGAAGATACAAACTGTACATTCGTTCGATTCGACATTCAAGCTACAAAGTGTTGTGAATAATCGCTCGAGCGTGATCGAATCGTCTCGTCGGCGTTTCTTCTTCTGTTTCACGTGTATCAACGAAAAGAAACGGTTTATCATCCGTTTTCTAAAATAAAGCACGTGCTCGTTCGTTTTCGAGCTTGAAAATAATTGTCAGATACGTTCGATGGGAACAAATTGTAGACGAATTTTTTACCGTATGGACTTGAATCGTCGGAATACGATTTTCTACTTAAGATTTATGTGCGTGTGAGTATAAAAAATGATTTTCGGCTAGTATGATCGATGAGCGACGTGTAAATACTATATAATTAAAATAAGCATGAAACCGACGAAACCCCGTATCGAACGACCGCTCGGGGTGAAAAAAAAGTGTATTACTGTCTTTTTTTGTTCTCTCGAGTCTTGAAAAGACTCGCTGCTTCCTTCGAATAACTCGGGTCATCCAATTTATTCCTTTTTTTTTACCGATTTATATATATTTAGCGAGTAATGTAATGAAAGGAGCATGTTTTTTTTGTTCACTATTATACATTGTGTAATGATAGTCTTTTGTATTCTTTTAATTCGTAAATAGAAGATAAGCGTATAGCAATGGGAAATCGTACTAATTAGCGATACTCTTAAGGTCGTTTTAGGTGTAATATTAGATTTACTTCGATATTTATCGTCGTTAAATTATATTCCAAGGTGTTTTGTTTTTTCACTGCCAAAACGCGATTTACGAGTGGATCATAAACGTGAGTTTTCGTATTCGCTAATGCGATACGACCAAGGAATCGTTTAATTTGTGATAAAACTCGCGTTCAAACGCATCTTGCGAGTATAAACATATATATATATATATATGTATAGGTCAATTTTTTCTTGTAGAAAATGAAACGTGTATAAAGAATAATAATGTCGGGAGTTTTGTTACAATTTATTGAAAAGAACGCGAAGCCAGTTGTACGGAATGGCCAGAATTCCGAAACCTTTCTTACGTCCTTTAAACATCACTTCCAATATATACATATAGAGTATATATATATATCTATATATATATATATATGTTAAAGAAATTAGTTTCCACTATACGCATTAGCTTAAGTTATCGTTGATTGATTAACTACGTCAATGGCACGAAATCGCGTTTGTCCGTCCATTATATGTATGAAATATTGTTGATAAGATACATTTTTTAATAATTAAAATGTCAGAAATATCACCGCAACGAATTTTTATTTTACTGTCCCTCAATTGTCAACGTCGACGGGGAGCATTCGACGCTGAATCTGCATTGATTTTTCTTGCCGTATTTTTCGAAAAGGAATAATGAATAATAATCACTCGCAAAATTTGTTGGTCGCGAAATGAAAACGCGTAGAGTTTTTCACAGCTTGGTTTCTTTCGTTTCTGTGCGACGACTACGATATGAATGTTTATTATGAGTGTGTCTCTCTCGCCGGCGCGGCACGTAGAGGGAAGCGCAGAGGGGAGGGGAGCGAGTAGGTGCGCGAACAGTAGCGCGCCGGTGCTCGAGGCAGACACATTGTATGCGTGTAGCGTTGCCGGCAAAAGTGACGCGCGTGTTGCATGTGGAAAAAATGTTTCTGCATTTGTCAGTGAGACGTAATTAAATAATTGAGACTTTATTGGGCTTACGGTTCTCGGTGACATGCGACGATGAGTGAAACGTTTTTTTACTCAATGTGCAGGAAGATATTTCGTGTAAGAAACAACACACAATTTCGCGTTCATTTTTTCTCAGGTTTTAAAAACAATTTTACAAGGATTGGATGAATTTCAACGAGTATAGAACAATCCGATAACAATTCATACTGCAATGAACATTGTGACAGTTTTTCATTGATATAATATTTAAATATGACAATATATATGATTGCAAATATTATATATATATTGAGGACTATAACGAAGAATAATCGTACGATTATTCTTTACTCCTGTTTTCCAAAACAATTTTTCTTCTTCCATCGTGGCATATTTGTTGCTGGAGAAAATGTCGATTCAACTAATGTGGAACTGCAATATATATTTATATATTGTACTTGCTAAGAAATATATTAATATATAAATTTTATAATGTCATATCTATAGTTTAATAAACGGTGAGTGCATATAGATATATTGTACGGCTACACTCACGTATATTGATTGAATTTCGAATTTTCATTGAAATCTTTTTTACGACATTATACTATAATCGAAATATGTGCTTCGGTTATGCTTTTATACACACTAATTGATACATGTTTTATTGCACTAGTCATATTTTAGGCTTATTGCACCAAAATAAACACAATTTCTCAAATATCCGTTATATAATATAAATGAGAAAGAAATTAAAATAGCGTATTGATATCACTATATATATTAGATATATAACTTATTGCTACATCACGGATTCTTAAAAAATCGCGCCCTCTCGGAAACGTGCGATACGCGAAATATATATTATGCAAATTCAACTGTTCTTATGCCAAACTTATTTAATTACTCGTGGCAGAGAAAAAAAATACATTGAGAGATGAAGAATTTGCTACTGAATTTGAAAAAAAGTCGCTCGAAATTGTAACACAATAAAAGCATTCAAAGCTATAAAATGTGAAAATTTCGATTTTTCAATTTTTCACAAAAATGTGCGTTCGTTGTATTCTTAACGAATGAATTTGTATCAATCGCTGTTTCAACAGTTATTATCCTTAGTTGAAATAAAGTAACGTAATTTATAGTATTGTTTTTCTGTTTATATATAATATATATCGTGTAAAATGTCAATTTCGAGCGACTCTATATACGTTACGTCTTGCGACCTTATAGCGCCACCTATCGTTAATTTTGGTTTCTCGGGGGAAGAAATATTGCACTCTAATTGCCACGTGATCCGGCGAGAAGTTTGAGAAATGACGGAAACTGAACGACGAAATGATATTATCGTTTATCAAATACTTTCAACTTTGTTTTCGTCCTTATAAGTAACATTTTTCGAAATACGAACGTCATACATATGGGGGCATGGATCGGGATTGCGGGCGTAGTTCGAGTTCCCGTCACGGATCACGTGATGGCGCTGCAGGGACGCGCGCGTACCACGTGACTTAAATATGGAAAGTCGTTATATTTTTTCACCATGTCGCGAACAACAACGAAAACGCTGTGTACAACGTTTCACTGAAAGTTATTTTACATTTCATTATTGATAACAACGTAAAAACGTTATCGACAAAAGTCGAATTAAACAGGCATAGCTTAGAACAACGTAAGTCTAGTTCGTAGTGTACTAATATTGCGGGAACATGAGATAGCGCGAACTGTCACAAGTTGGTGTCGGCACCGGTGGCCCGCGGAACACTAACCGTTTGTGTTGAAAAAGAGAACCTATCGCTCTGAGTGTGTGTGAATATTCGTTATTCGTGAAAGTGTTTGAAAATGAGTGTTATTTACTTTTCGTAAAATGTTTTACTAGAATCAAATTGTGTTGACGCTGTTTTTGCAAGATGATGGCCTCCGACATATTTCTTACAAAAAAGTGCCACTCACGGTAGCAGGATTATTGACAGTGCACAAAGCATTTATCGGCAGTTGGAATCATCGTTGATTCTCCGTTTCATCTCATGAGCAAAGGTAAGGAAATCAATTTCGACATAAATTTATCCTTTTTAGTTTCATCATGCGAATGATTAGAAAAAACTTTGCAGCTGTCATTACATTTTGCTTTCCTTCGTGCTGTTTTTCAACAACTCGAATTATTATTAACGCGACTTGAATAATCCGAATTATAACGCGACTTTAGCGCAATTAATATTACAGCTTCGCGCGAAAGTGTCATTGGCTAAAATAAATGAGATCGAGTCTCTTCATTTTCTAATTGAATAATAATAAATTAACAAAGATAATCTTAAAAGAAAAAACAGACATATCTGTGGAAGACTTTCGTAATTTTTGCTGTCTTGTATTCTTCCATCATGGATATATATATATATATATATATATATATATATATATATAAAAAACTCTATGTATACGTATGTATCTATAGCTATATGTGTGTATATAGTATTAAGATAATATTGTTCTACAGTTTTTAGAGGACAGTTAGCCTCTCGCGGAACATTTTTATCTCGAAAAAAAAATTGTTGAAAAGAGAGATACAGTAAAGCCGTAAAAGAAATCCCGCGACTGAGGCATTAAAAAACGAAAAAGATCGTGCGGAAAATCATACGCGTTGCTCGGTACAATCGTTCTTTTCCTAATCGGTTTCTCATTGGAGCGAAAATAAAAACTCGGTCGAAAACGGAGAAAAACAGAAAATTCCATCGAGCGCAAGCCGAGAAATCCATTGAATAATTTAAATCGCCGCCGTTTGCTATCGTTTTCAGACTAGAAAGAGCGCGTTACTTTTTCTTTGTTTAAAAAATAAATTTCGGATATACAACGCTGTCCTCGAATGCGAGAAGCGTGTGTCGAGAATCGAGATACAGTGAAGGATAGTTGAAATAAGGTGAAGAATATTGAGGAATTTGCGAGAAAAAGATCATCACGCGAGCTTCGAGTGTCCCGTGTGAGGTATGAGGCATCGATTTTCGTGAGAGGAATCTTCGAGCACCCCGAAATGAAAAAAAAAATAAAACTATCGGGGCCATATTTGCTGGAGCGCACGACTCTGGTGAGCGAAATTCGAACTAAATAAAGTGGCCGCGCTCGCAAGTGCGAACTTTACACGCGACGCTCATATGGTAAAGCAACATTTCATTAAAATTAAATAAATATCGTAAACTTCGCTGTATAGAGTTGGAAGATAACTCGGATCAAGCTTTGCATTCCTTAAATGACGTTTCTCGTAATTTGGCTGTGCACTTTGCGAACTTTCTTTAGCGAACTTGCATCGACGGTGCATTTGCTGATTTGCAAAAATACAACCGATGTCACTCGGAGTTTTCACGACTGCAGAATTCAATGACTTTTACATCGAAAATCGTTGTTTTTTGTTACGTGCTTTCGTAGTAACGTTATAACGTTACCATTACGCTTTGGTGATGTATGTCAGGCAAAGATAGAATAAAACGAGAATTCCAAGCACTCAGCGATGCTGCAAAAAAAATGAAAGAAATAGAGTTGTTATAAATTTTGTTTTTTCACCAAATTGTCAATATTTTTTCACTGTTACTGAAAATAAGCGTTCTCGGTATCTTTTATATTCTGCAATAACGCCGAGTACTCGAAATTCTTTTGATTTTATTGTTGCTGGAATAATGCCTGCCATATACGTAATTACATAACCCTCGGAAGTCGATCACCAATGAGACTTGTTTTACAAACGATTTTTCCAAGCGATGTTGAATGAAATTCGCGCGCGCAGCTTGGCATTGAACTATCGTCAAAATTCAGCGTTTAGCTGAGGTGAACGCGAATCGAGTTTTTTCCGAAGTACCATAGTAGTAGGAGCGAGCAAAATCGTGTAACCTAATTTCGAAAATAAAGTATAACCCTAGTAGACATAGAACCGTTTCAACAGAATCACGATCGAATCTATTCCTCGAGTCAAACCTTGAAAGATTTTACGCGTTTTTCAATAATCAGTCGTTATTAGTTTTCGATTTTTCTTATTACTCTTTGTTTTCTTCCGAACAAAAACCCACGCCGAGCGCGAACGAGTTGCGAGACGCTCGCGAGCGGCCATGATTACTAGCGACGCCAGCGCCGCCATCGATCACGGTATCTACTATTTACCATAATAATAATATTCTCGAACGTCGAAAATATAATTCTCATCTCTCTTCCGTTTTACGTTCAATCGGCAAAATCGCATGGTTGTTTTTCACCACCAACGACTCGCGTTCGCTTAATTATTCGCCGCTTGGAGCGGAAGCATTTGTAAGCTTTTCTCGATATCCTGCCGAGGATCCAGCTGCGCCATATGCATACATTCCGGTGCTGCTAGCTGCAGCGTTACGTAACACGAAGTTCCTTGATTTATCACGTTATCGTGGATAAAATCGTATTTCGTCGGAGTCCCGGCCGGTGGCTCGAGCTTCGAGAGTCCGACGATCGTTGCTTGCGGCGCTTGCATCGGCGACAAACCACCGACGTTCGACGATGTGTAATAATTTGTCGGACTAACCGGCGGTGATGGATAAGGCCAGTAGAACGCTGGCGAATATGTTGGCGCGTATTGCGGTATCGCGCGTGCCAAAAGCGCGTTTTGAGGTATGAATATACCTCCTGGACGGAAGGGCGGTGGTGGCGCCATCATTGTACCTCCTGGTTTTGCGGTAGAAAAAAAAAACAAAGGAAAAAAACAACGATTAACACATGCGTCATGATTCTCGTCTCTCTTTTTTTGTAGCATTATTCAAATATCATGTGGGAATTTTTAATTATGCTAATCTGTCTGTTTAAAAACATATTCAATGGTCTTTGTAAAAAGCGTATCGAATACCATCTTTAAAATATCAACTATTTTGATATAAAACAATCGCACGAGAAATAGTCGAAAAGCGAATTTCGGCACTCGAAATAAAGCGATTCATTTTTTCGAACATCGCTCGATAACTGTTTAAGATGATTATTATTTAATAGCAATTTAATGATTACCCTCCACAAAAAATGTTATTCTCAAACTTTCGTAGCATTTACAGACGCTCGACTGTTTCTCTGCAGTATGTTTTTGCCATGATTTGACACTCAAATTTGTGGGAGTTACGAAAAAAAAAAAAAAAAAAACAAACAGCGCACGAAAATCGCAAAAATTCAAAATTGAGTAACGAACTCTCAACCACCGTGCAAATAATACGAAATAGATAATGTACAATGCATCCCAACGATCTACTGCAATTGGGGTTCCTTTGTTTTGTGCAAAAAAAAGAAAAGAATGAGCAAATTAAAAACAGACGTCAAAAATCAAACCAGCACAGCGCGGTTCTCCCGTTGTTCGTATTTTCGGGCTTGATGTGATAACAAAAGTTCGACCGCCGATACACAAAGAGTTATATAACGTTTTGCATACATAGAGTACAAAAGACCAAAAAAAAAAAAAAAAAAAACCCAACAACCGACCGATGGACCCATGATCTCTATGTACAGTACGAAGTTGAAAAAAAAAACGAAAAAAAAAAGAGAAAAACATAGTTCTACTTACTGAGCCAATTTGGCCGGACATTGTGCATAAAATCATAATCTCATATTTTCATTTGCGAATCTGTTATTTGCACGATGTCCTCTGTTCGGTCATGAATGCACGACATGGTCGTACCAAGATAATCTCATTTTTACCAACGTAATTACACTTGCAAAATGAAAATTTTGCCAAGTTTGCAATAAAAAACAGTCGGAGTAAAGAAGAAGGATCACGTGATGTAAAAAAGTATCTATATACATCTACAAATATATATATATATATCTTGGCACGACCCGTATATTCACGATTGAGAAATAATGAATGGACTTGGCCTACCTGGAAGCACAGAAGTTAGTATTTTGTACGTAGGTCCCCGCTACCATACCATGATCGACACTGCACCATTGTTTAACGATACGTGTATATATTTATATATATATTTCTTATTTTCATCGATAATTCAATAGACACGTATGTATATAATATTTATACATACATACACACACCCATATATATATTATATATATATATATACACACATATGTTGACGTGTGTGAAGGCTGCACCAGTTGCGAGATTTCTTCCCCTCTGCCAAATCACCAAATAATTTAAATCCATCCCCGCGCACACGCACACACACATACACACCCACGCACACAGCTGTGATGAGTCTTTCAATGTTCTTCATCCTCGTTCCCTCAAAGTATGCATAAGTATATATATATATATATATATATATATACACTTATATATGTAAATATATATATTCTTAACATGTGTTTTTTCGTCCCGCTACAACCACATTAAGCATTGTCCAAAGTACCCGCACATACACGTAAACCAAAACGAGTCGTCGATCAAGAATTTTCGTCTGTTTTTTCATTTTCATTGATTGATCAATCGTCCGATCGTAGAGGGAGAAAAACAAAAACCTAAAGAACGATCGCGTTTTATCCACGATCGAAACCCTCCACTGGCCCTGAAAGTCGTATCCTAGATTATAAAAAGAAAATTAATCCGCTGGTAGATTATACCTTAGAGCGTCATACGAGGGAAAGTAGAAAGCACCAGGGCAGGAGCATTATCATATATTTATATTTCATCATTCTTGTTATTCCTGTAAAGAATTATTTCATCTCGAACGATTTTTAATATTCAACAGCAACGAGTTTTTGTGACTCTGATGATTTTTAGAGACGAAGGGATACAGAGAGAAAGAAAGACCGAGAGATAGACAAAGAGATAGAGAGAGAGAGAGACGGAGACGAAAAAACATGGTTTTTTTCGCCGAATAATTCCATGTTGAAGTAGAAATTTCATTTGGAACGTTTATTCGACGCTTTTAACTCCGATGTTATAAGAATTAGTTTAGAAAACGAAAACGAGCATCCTCGTCCTGTAAAAAAGTGTCATTTGAATCAAGGAATCCAACTTTTTTTTTTTCAAACTCGCGCGAGACAAGCTTTCTTTTTCGCAACAATTTTATTCACTCATTCAGCTTTACGTTCCTTCCCTCATCCCATTTTCGTCCTTCACCGAAGAACGATACGTCTGACAATCTTCTCCGGACGTTAAGCCGCGCTGAATACAAGCAGAGCGTCACATAGTGAATAGTCAAGATGAAATGTATAAAAATTGTGTATAGATAAATCGATAATAGCGATAAACAATGAGAGAAGAGAGCAAGAGAGAAATGGAATATTTTTCGCACGTGGAAACAGGAGTGGAGTGGTATCTCGTGGAAAACGAAAACTCGAAAGTTTCGAAACTCGGAAAAGAGTCCGATTTTCATGAAAATCTCAGTCGAAAAATGAGACGGAAAAAAAGAATTTTGGAGGAAGGATTTCGGGGAAAAAGGCTGTTTTTTTCATTCGTGAGAAACCATGGAAAGTGAATGAAGAGAGAATACATATTACGACACAAATTTTGGAAAAAAATCTCTTTGGATTCAAAAGATACCTGCAAACCCATTAAAGTGTACCTTAGAAAACGTAACAGGAATTGTGGACGTAATTTTCATATGAATCACTTTTCTCAAGCCAAGTTAGTTTTGCTCGTCACAATGGACGAGAGGAAGAAGAAAAATGAGAAAAAGATGCTAATTGATTTTTTGAAAATTACGTCCACGAGTGGTAAAATTTGGGAAGTACAAGAGTCCACCAACCCGTCAAGCGCAAAGATATCCACGAGACACGAGTACATTTATTTAACATGATTATTGAATTATTGATATATAATTCTCGATATACAGAAAAGTATACAAGTTAAAAAAAACTGTGCAGTTCTTTTTTCTCATGTGCTTCTATATGTGTGTTATTGTGTATATGCGTTTGTCTCGTTCGTGCGAACGAGAGACTTCCTAAGTCCCATGATAAGGCTAATAACGAGCCGGTAGAACAAAGAAGGCAAAAAAAAGATGTGTAAAAATGTGTTTTCCGTGTTTCTGTTTAATTTCAAAGTTCCGCTATTTGTGCTTGAACACGGGAAACTTTGTGTGACTGATTAGCTTTCGCTAGCGCTTAGAGGCAATTAAAAAAAAAGCTTCTCCTTCCTCAATCAAATCGTTCTTTTGATATCTCACTGATGTAATTCGTCATTTAATTTTGTGAACGAAAGCTGATCGAAACAAAAACAATAATCGTCAGGGCGTCGTGAATCGCTCGAAAATTACGAAAATACGAAATACGTTTTACGAAAATAATGATAATTCAATTTGACAAGTGCCAAAACGACTAGGTGTTGGGGGAAGCGTAAAGAAACATCTGTGAATCGTCGGAAAAAAATTGAAAGAAAAACCGAACAAACGGCACGACATTATGATTGAAATAGATTTTAATTATTTTTTTTTACGAAAATTCTTTGATCCAACGGAAAAGGATTCATGAGTCTTTGTTATTTTATTTACTTTACAGCACGGGTTAAACCTGACGAGAAGCTAACGGAGGTACAATTTTTGAAAAAAATCATTAATATTGACAAATTGTACGAAACTCATGTTTTTCAAGTAACGTTGCCAAAGTTTTCAAATTTTCGTCACTTTTCGAAAAACGGAAATTATTTCACTTCGTGCAACCGAAAAGTTTTGAAGAAAAAGCGAGAGACTCGTTATCGGATGAATCCGTACGAATTTGACCCACGTCGCCAGGACATGGTCGGATTGTCCTTCTGTGCTCGTGTGAACGAGGAGAAAAAATAAATCAAAATTGAGATAACCAGAAGAGATATAAAAAAGGCTGTTTGCGAGTAAATAGAAAAAAAAACAACGAAACGACGATTGTCAGTCACCATAAATGTTAGCCACCCACAACACCAGACAAATTATCCAACACAGCTTTTTCACGATCTATATATAAATGCAATGAGAATGTTGATTTTTTATATATCTTTTTTTTGAGTTAGTACGATAGTGTAAACAGTAATATAAAGTATATATTTTCGTATCCATAAAAAAAAAATTGCCCATGATATTTACGAGTGAAACCAGCGAAAGCCAACAGTATAATGCAATTATAATTATATTAAATTGTACGTTTAAGTCGACCATAATAGTGCACGCGAAATCAGTTTCGGGGCGCATCTTACCAATATACAGATTGTAAGAAGAAAAAATAACAAAAATTAACCCTTACATCGTTTTATAAATAATTGAGTAGAAAAAAAAAAACGACAGATGCCACACCAAGATTTCGAAATGTTTTCATCAATTGAACTCAGTCTCATCTCAAATGTCCATCGAGCAACTTTACATTGCTGACTATAATTGATATTAAACAACTGCGCTTGTCATATTCAATTTGCCCAAAACACTTCGGTACCTTCGTTAAACACCCCCTACGGAAAATTCCAAGATGCACCCCTTGCGTAAATGCGAGTTGGTAAATTGTTCATTGTTTTCCAAAAAAAAAAAAAAAAAAAAAAACATTCCATCTTTCATCAATCCATGGATGGAAAATGCTAATGAAAAACAACAACAATGCAAGAATCGATTTTGAAAGATCTTTTTTTTTACCATCTCACATTTAACATTTTAAATCTAATAATTGCCTACATGCTATAATAAAGCGGCATCGAAGTATATAATATATATGATTTCTTCTCACAAGTTTCAGCGAATATCAAAATTTTCGCTCATTTTGCATTTTCGCCTCTTCTTTTTTCGTAATTTTTCTGTGGAAGACGTCAAGTTTCATGTTTTCATAGATATCTTTTTTTTTTCTTTTAAACGTTGTAAAACGTATACAGTCGCGTATTCCGTTATTGGGGAATTCGTTCTTGCGTCGTGATATATGAAAGTTTGCTCGGAGAGTTTACTCGCTGTGACAATAATTATGAGGATAATATAATAGCAATAATTTAAGCACAAACTCCTTTTCTCATCCGTGTGTAGATTACAAAATGTCCCCCCTCCCCGCAAAACCACTCCATGCAAACCAGATCGAATCGACCGAGGTCTCCGTGATTTTTTCAAATTTATTTTCATCAATCTCCCTCTCGAAATTCTCTCGGCAATATTTCAGTGTTAATAAAAAGAATTATTGGCAAGATTTGAGATTATTTGGCATTCGGTTTTTCCATGATGTTAACGTTGCTATTTCAGCAAAACAAGACACACAGAGCGAGAGAGAGAGAGAGAGAGAGAGAGGGAGAGAGAATCAGAAACAGAGAGAGAGAGAGATTGAGAGAGAAAGTGAAAAGAAAGACAAGACCCAAGAATTTATTATTAACAAATAATCATCGTTGTTTTTCGCGGGAGAAAAACCAGGCGAGATGATTTTTAAGATTTTGTTTTTACCCCCATGTAGCTTCTACCTTAAGCTTACTATTTCTCCTGAGCTTTGCCAAGTACAACAGGTTTTGTTGGACCGAAAATTCGTATCGAAAAACAAAAAGACGCTTTTTTGAAAAGATTATTGCAAGGGCAAAAGTCTTTTTTTTTGGGTTCCATATAATCGATATTTTTGATATAAATCTCAGGCACTTGACAGGCTTAGGCTCGCCCGAAAAACTAGTAAAAAAAAACCATTAGAATTTGCTATTTCGTGGACGGGTGGAAACATTTTTAAAGCCCGGCTGGAGAATTAGGCCTTTTCTCGGGATTAATTCGTGACCGAAAAACAGGCACCATGGCGCAGGCTCTCTCACATGTCGCAAGGCTCAATCTCCGGCGGTGGGAATGTGTCGGAGGAAATTTTGGAAATCGAGGAAACGTTTCCGTTCTCTCGCAGAGCAGACATGTTTTTTATACGCAATGTCATTGACACAGCAGCTAGGATAGTGAGAAAAATATATATGATTTTTCATTCGTCGATTGACAAAAAGGGCTTCGAAAAATATCGTTATCCTACCAGAGAGATATATCTATAGTATATTCACTTGAATACGGATGACCGTTTCTTAACTTTAGCGAATATTTAGTAATCAACGATAAGAGCCTAGCGATATATGAATATTTCAACAAATAATTTCAATAATCCACGATTGCATTCGGAATGAAATTTCGTGTTAAAAAGTATGAAGGCACTTGTCAATCCGACGAGCCGTTGACGTCTTATCCGCGAACGTACCAATTGACCAATCAGGGACGGACGGCCTCATTGGTGGAACTTTGTAAATTCATAACCCGTCGGGAATCCGTTGGAGTGAAAAAAATTTGAATACTTTTCAACATGGAATTTCGTTCCGAACGTAATTGTAAATTGGGTGAATTAGATTCCGAAATATTCCCTAATATATATATATATTTTTTTTATCACATAATTCTACATATAATTATATGTCATTCGTAATTATATAACTCTGGAAACATTATGTACATCTTGTGATGTCGTCTTTATGATCGTCAAGGACGACACGATTTCGCGATTTCGAATTAAGGCACTAAATTCTTGTCTTTACTCCGGTTACGGAATGTACTGACGGAGCACGATATTGCCTAACCGAAATTCTTCTACTTCCCACAAATCCTCCAGCTGAACAACATCTATCATTTAGTAATTATCATTCGTATGATTACTACAATTATAATAGTACCGATCATTGGTCCCAAGTACTTGTTTCTTTTTTTTTTTGTTATTATCGTTTTCATTATTGCCGATCGAGTTTCGGTGTACGATGAAGAGAGCTTCGAGGCACGTCTGTTTTCTCGCGTTTGTAAATTAGAGATACGAGTTTATTATACGAAAGTAAAGGAAAAAAACTAGCGCCAATGTAAACGTGGTTTATCGCGATTTGATCATGTTTTTTAAATTCAATTTCGTTCAATAGCGCGTCGACGCGAAAAATCATCGAAAATGTTAACGAAAGTCTCAGTTAACGAAAGTTCGACTCAGTGTCGGAATAACGTTTTTTCGTTTGCTTTTTTTTTACATTAAGTACAACAACAAAACGAGCCAATGGAGAAAAGGACGATTTTGAGGAAATCACTTGAGCAATCTCGTTGGCCGTTATTGTTGATTTCTCCCTCTTTGTACAATTAATCGGAGGTAAATGAATTATTAAATCGAGTCTTCAACTCTCAAATGCTTTTTCGGCAATGAATAAGAATGTCGGGCGAAACCATATGGTGTAGAAATCATCACAACGGTGAAAAAAATCAAATCTAATCGCAAACTGCACATGAGAGGAAAAGAAAGATAATCGCCCATCTAGTTATAACTGTAACGTGTCTCGTTTATAAGTCTTCGGGAACGTTCCCAAAATTATTTTGTCAAAGCGCGTGACCATTTATCGAAATTTTTCTAGAATTGAATTCCTTGATTTTTCATATTTCTTTCCCCGTTAGTCACCTCACGACCGACCATCAACGATGTTTAATCGTACGTGTAGACACATAGCGAATTATTACTTTTCCTCGTAGAGTCGCAAAATACGTAAAAAAACAAAAATTGGCGTTTTAACGTAAAGTAGATCCAAAAATTTGTGTCCATGGGGGAAAAATGAAGAAATATCCGAAAATATTCACCTATGGAATGTTTTGCAGCATGAAGTACAGTACAGTACATGGGAAAACCCTTTAGATCATTCGCGCCAAGTATCTGTCGCGTTTTTTTTTTTCGAAAAACGGAGGAAACCTATGCGTTGATCGATCATCGAGAGAATGAAGGAACGAGCTAGCGGGACGAGTTTCGTCGGAACGTCGAGGCGGAATGTTTCAGATCTGAGGATAAAATTGAGCGGGATAAGCGAGACCGGGATTCGCGGGTGGCCCGGTTTGGAAGGCGGTAGGCGTCTGCCAGGTCGGCCGTTTCGGCAGAGTGCCAACGGTCTCTGTCGGGAACGCACTTTCCCATGACCTTTTGAGTCCCATGAGTGCAGCTGGATTTATGTGGGCCGGCTGCATTATGGGAGTCAATAATCCAGGATGGTGGGTCGGCGGTGCCCGTAATATCGGAATTCTGGCGGACGGTACGTTAAAGAGCAAGAACGGAGCGTGGGGATTCTGTTGGTGAATGGCGGACGGATGATGATGCTGTGCCATTGTGTAACTCGGCAATTGATGCTGTTGCGGAGGGGGAGGTAGGGCCAGAGCTTTGCTCGTCGCGACGGCATTCGGATTGACGCCCGCCGACGAATTCGGGGGTGGATTCGTCGCCAGCGCCATTAGGAATAAATCTTGATTTCTTATCGCCTGAGCTTGAGCCTGAGCCTGTACCTGTGCCTGCGCCTGTGCCTGTGCATGAGCCTGCGCTTGTGCCTGCACGAGTGCGTGTATGTCCCAGAGATGTGGCTGAGGGTTTTGTACCGGTAGGCTCGCCGATGGCGGCGGATGGGCTAGAGCACCGGGTGTGTGATTTGTCAACGTACCGGGTGACAGAAGTGACTTTGCGGGCGGCGGTTGGGCTCCCGTTAACACGACGTTCATATCTTCGCCGCTGCACTGGAAGACCTCGATGTAACGCTGCTTCTTGCCGAATATCATGTAACGATGATGGCGCTGCGTCGCACAGGCGAATGCCGAATTCTCGCTGTCCATTTGAATGAAAGCCTCCCCCGAGGGTTGGCCCTGATTGAAAAAAAAAACGATTCAACAAATTACGAGGGATCTGCCGTTGGTTTTCCCTATTTTTCATCGACCATGGTGAGATTTTTGAAAAAATTTTCACGTTTCCGAGAGCACCGATCGGATATCTTTGTTAGAGACGCGCCTCGATTTTACATCGTCGGATGGCGGGGAGAACGTTTTTTTCTGCTTAAAATTGAGGTATTCTCGTAGAATTTGGGCCGAGTTCGATTATAGTTGATTTTCATTGAACGTGAGATTCATCGAGTGGCGTATGACCGCGCGAATAATTTAAATGGCGACTCAAGTTTGATAAATTCTTCGACGTTGACTTGTCCATCTCCTTTGGGACTGTGGCGACAGATGGCGGTGATGAATGGATTATCGAAATTTTTGGAATTGACATTTTTCTCTTTAAACGTACTTGGGCATTGTAAACCATGTGGACTCCTTGATAGACGATGTTTTTCGAGTGCTCTCCCATGAATTCCAGTATATGCTCGACGAGAGCCTCGTACGGTAGACCCCGTAATCTGACGCAGTCCTTGCGGGTACCGGACGTGATTATGTGCTGCGGAAGCAGAGGAATCGGCAAGGGAATCGGTGGGATGGGCTCGTACGTCTTTGGATCGATCGCTCTGTTCAAAACCTGATTGACAAACAAATTGATCATTTGGCAGATATTATTATAGCATTGATAAAAACGCCGGAGGTTGCCCCCGGCGAAAATTCGAAAAAGTCTTTCGTCGCGTCTCATTCTGTCTGTTTCATCGATTCTCTTTCTTTAAATCCACTTTAGTGATTATTCCACGGTTTATCGAAAAAAAAAACATTAAACCCAAAAAGAGAATGAATTTTTTCGAAAAAAAGGTCACTCTTCCATACGATCTTACCGGATGTTCGCAAAACATGCTTTTCACTCAATTTTCAATTACCTGCTGGACCTCCGCCGTTGTACTTCGAAATAATTCGATGTATCGCGTGCCGATGGATTCACGATGTTTGCTCAGGGCCTTGGCCGCGTCTTCCTCCTTGGCGAATAAAACAAACGCATCGCCGGTCGCTCGTCCGTCTGGTTTTTTAACGAACAAAACGCCCTCCTCGTTGTCGAGAACGTGGCACGGTTTTTGTCCCGCGAGGAAGAAGTCGATCTTGGAAAAATCAAGGGGTTGATTGAGCACAGAGAGCTTTTCGGTTCGAGTCGTGGCTTGACATTTAAAAATTGTTTTTTTTTGCATCTCATTTTCTTCGGACTTTTTTTCTCTTTTCATACTCACGACTTGTTTCGCGACGCAATCGTAGGGCAATCCTCTCATTCGCACGATAACTTGTGCACCGCGTGAGAGAAAAGCGTGAGCCTCGCCACTGGCACCGCCAGCCACGCGTACAAATTCCTCGCCCGAAGCTTTATAAACCTCGATGTAACGCGTACCGATGTGATGCTTGTGCCTCTTTAGCGCCATGTCTCTGTGTTCCTTGCTAACGAAACGCACCAATGCCTCACCGTTGCGTCTGCCCTGATGGCTCAAACACAGAGCAACACCGCCCCTGTTTGAGAAAAAAAAACAAAAAGTTCGTTAAACGAGTTTCGCTTTACGAAATTTGAAGCGAAAGAAAAAAAGAATCGCTCAGAGTCAAAGGTCATTCCCAAATTTTTTTTTTAATATATTTTTTTTTAGTCGATGATATCGAAGGGCGAAAATTTTCTCCCGATTTTTTGGGAGCGAAGAAAAGTTCGTTGACCCTCAAAAGGAGAACGACGAGGCGTAAAAACAGTTTTCGAGCTCTCGCTGATGTTCGCGTCACATTTTTTTGATATTCGGTCTCTTTTGCTTTTTTTTTTTCATACAAACATCGAGTACGGTAGTCGATCGGGGTGAGCTGTTTTTTTGAGTTACCTTCATGCTCGTTTAAATCCCGGAAGCTTGCGGACGAATATTGCATCATGGATTATAAGAATTTTCTCGGTTTTTTTGAATAATCTAGTGAAAGCTGAGCTTTTTCGAAGAGAGGCAAAGTCAGGCGTATATTCTCGATGCTTACTTGGCGACATTCAGTCCTCTGAAGAACTTGGCGGTGTCCTGATCGGACGACTGCCAAGGGAGTCCTCGCGCTCTGACGACACAATTGTTGTCTACTTCCTCATCTTTTGAGCTGTTTTTTTTTGTCAAAATTCAATTGGATTAGCACCTCTGAGTTCTCTCGATTCGGAAAAAAATCAATCGCGACACTGACTCAACTCTATTGACCATTGAATTCGAATCGATGATCGATCGGATAACAAAATCGATGTTTATTTGCTTTCGATCGAAGCTTGTAAATAAAAAAATCGTCGCTCACCATATGCCAGGTTCCAGGACGAGATTTATCACTTCCGGCGTCTGGAATACGTGTCCTGCGCAAGAGCAACAAAAAACAAAACGATCGAAATTGACAACGTCGTAAAATTGAACGTCGCTGATGAGAAAAAAAAATGTATATAGCGAACGGCATTTGCGAACGTTTTCGCGTAACTTTACACTTTCATCCTGTCTCTTGTTCTCGCTCGCGTATATATTTTTTTCATTGTACTCGACGACATACGAAAAAAAAAAAAAAAAAATGAAAACGCAAGCAAAATACCATTCGATCCGTCGACTTTGCATTAATTTCTCAGCATTGTCGGTTTCCGAAACAATCGTCCCCGTCTCTCTCGCTCTTACATTTCTGCGATTAACGATATTTCAACTTTGTTCAATTGTGAAAAATGATTTTTCATATTTTTCCAAAGTTCGAAATTAATTGCGATAAAACCGTCAGCGTCGCGAGCGTTAATTACGGATGAGCTCAGCCACGCTGGAAATTACTTTAGGAAATGTTCAAGTTGTGTTGAAAAATATGAATTTATATTTACAGCATCCGATGATGAAATGGTCCAGATTCAATCGGGAGAAAAAGTAAAAATGAAACTCGACCGATTTCCGACTCGATTGAATCGACCGTGATTTTGTCCATGAAATATAAATTTACGGGGACCCTCTGTACTGTTTTTCATTGATCTTCTCAATGATGGGAGACGAAAATTCAAATAGTACGAATAATTCGCGATAATCGATTAATCGAAGCGTCTTTCAGTAAAAATCCCACGTTAAAGTTATTCACGCGATCAAACATGGAATATTCAAAGGGAAAAAAAAGCTTCGCGACATGCAAGTCACGATAACGAGATCCTGAATCTCTCCACACGCGAGTCTGAAGATAAAATACTTTATTGTAATATGCAAATGTTGTTTTATCCATGCTTATCTCGATTCACAATTTTTCCGCTGCTTGTGCACACAATTTTTCATGGTAGTTCATCCACAAATGAATTGCAGTGGTTTCATTGATGTTGCGCCCTGACGGGGATAAATTTGATACGTCACAGTGATTTTTACCCGCGAGATTTAGTGAAATAGAAAAATTAAAACAGTGGACAAAAATCGGACCAAACGAGAATCGTACAAAGTTGCAGTTTCTCGTTTCATCCAGTACTTTTCGCATTTAATACCAAAAAAAAAAAGACTTTAAATAATTTTCCTTGATCTCTTTTTTTTTTACTATATGAAAGCTTCTTTGTGGCATTTTGTACAATTATATTTTTGTATTTTTTAGAGGGTTTTTTTTTCAAGTAATTCAAAAATCAAATTCAACACGTAGGATCATCAGCGATTATTGAAAATTTTTTCGACATGCGGTATCGATTCTCGATCAGTGGTAAAAAGTTCACACGAACGATATTCGAACGAACAAAAGTAAATCAAATGTGAGAAAAAAAAAGAGCGCAAGCGTTCGATAACCAAGCTGGACACCACTCTGATAAGAAGGAGCAGCATGAACGTCTTCCATCGAGATTATACACAGTCTGAATTGAAAAAAGAAAAAAAAAAAGAAAATCCTAACGACTTTACCTTTGATACTCCAAATGTCCAACGTGAATCTTTTTCACTCCTTTCCAAATTTCATCAAAATTAAATACAAACTTCAAAATATCCAATCTTTGCTCCAAGAAATTCTTTTAGCTTATCCGTGGGAGAAACATGATTTTTTACCACTCGGCCCCGATAAAAGCCCCAAAAAAATAGCCCTGATAAAAAATTATGAGAAAAATGACAAAACGAGAGAGAGAGAAAGAGAGTAAAACGCCTCGATTTATCATCCCGCGTTTACCCTTCGTGCAACGAGATCACAATCAATTTTTTAATCAGCGAAAAGGACGATGGTACAGATTGTGACATCTAATTAACGGAGAGAAAGAGAAACGATAATAACGATCGAAATTGTGCGCATAGGATAAAAGTTTCGAGGACGCGTCATGTAAATTGCAAATGCGAGTCTCACCATCCTTGATCATCCTTTGAATTACGTTGACCATGTCCTGAATCTCCTTTATGTGAAAGACATTGTCGTCGTCGGGCGACAGGCCAAAGTCTGATTTAAACTCGAGTTAAGGATTCATAGATGGACTCATTCGTGCGTTAACTTGTATACAACACGGGAAGAAAATTGAAAAAAATGCAAAAAAAAATGCAACGAAAAATTTGTCACAAAGGACACGTTTATTTCGGATCGTCCGATATTATTATGAATAATCAATTGTACCAATATATATATTCGTAAGGGTCTTCTGAAAATACTGTCGATTTACGGCGTGTACGTCGTGCGTAAACGATTCATTATTCACGCCAGCTAAGAGTCGACATACAGCATGGATCAATAGCGTGATTACGAAGGATTTTTTTCTTATCGATTTCTCAATATTTCATGCAGATAAGAGCTCGGACGATGAAGAATATTATGTATACAAATGATGATTTTGTATTTATCTATAGAAGCCAACCTTGGCGTTTGAAATTTCACGTCGCTGCCCGTCATAAATTGACGGCATCCATGATAATTAATGACGAGTCCTCCTGTGTGTGGATATTATGCAATCGTAAACCGTAAAGTCTCGGTAATTTTTCTATTTTTACTTTCGATGTGATTTGCAACCCCCTGTTGCTCGAATTGGAAAAGGAAACGTTACGTTCCCGCCGGAAAATAATCGACTGCATCTCTCGTTATTTTTTTTATATCACTGCTGCTTATTCGAAACAACGCCAACTCCAGAATTTGATAATTCTGCGAAAAATCTGGAATCGGTATGTCGCTATTTTGCTTGTAATTAAAAAATAAATAAACGATTCAGAATATCAAATTCTGAAAGGTTCATTTTGACTAAAAAAGGGTTGCACTCGGGGATTTCGAAGTTACATGAAATCAAACTTCATAAAACTCGATATTTTGAAAAAACGATTTATATTCTTGGGCGAATTTCGAAAAATCATCTAAAACTTATTTTGCAGTCGCGTTACATTTACTCCGACGTTTGCACGAGTTTCGAAAGGCCGTTTGATTAATTTGAGAAAAACTATATGATTGCAGAAAATGACACGAACGAAGCAACCAAACTTTGAAATTTTATTGCAATTTCCAGCAAACGATGCCGATTGAAAAAAATGTATATATATGGGAAAAAATAATAATCGTACCCAAAAGTATCGCGATATTTTTCCAAAGATAATATTTTTCCATTCTATTTCTTGAAAAAGATATGAAACTCCTCCATGGATCTGTGCATTTTTTGCCTCGGAATATTTCGAAATTATTCTCAAGGCCGATCATCACGAAGTCATAGTTAATTAGAAAAATACATTAAAGCAAAAAAAAATCTTTAGCTATGCACGTACATCTCCCATTCGCGTTACGTGTGTATCGTACGTGTGAGAGTGAGCATGCATTACGCCGGGTTATCGCACAATTGTAATCGCAATATATATACTTCGAGTGCCATAGAGCACGTTCTCAGTCGATGGATGCTTCGGACTCCGTCGTCCTCTATGCAACTCGGTATATCGCTTTTTCTTCTCCACCGAAGAATAATCTAAAATATGCATATCAAACGAGAGAGGCAGCGAGTTAAATAAGTCAACGATCTTACGAAGATTACGAGAAGACTTGATTTTCTAAATATTTCCTTATCGGATTGGATGCGGTTACGAGCACAGATATGATAAACAGCAGCTATCAAGATTCGTGCGCAACCTCGTCGGACCCAGCGCGGACGCACTTGAAAACCGTTGAAGAATTATGATTTTTAAGCTTGCACCGTTGGAAACCAACGAAGTGCGCAATAAACCATGTTTCTATCGTCGTTGTTCTATACGATTTGGCAAATTTTTCGAAATCATGACACGCGTGAAAAAAGGATGAAAAATATCGGGAAAATTCGATCGTTCGTCGAGGGCCAACGGTGCAAACTTAAAGATCATGAAAAATTGAGGCTTGAGAAAGCAGCAATGTATCGAAAAAAAATAATAATCGGGATACCCACGATCCGGCATGAAATGAAATTCTCAAAACGCTCGTGCGAACATTTATTTAAAAAAAGTTATATAATTCAGTTCGTAAATGAGTGTCTTGGGAAAATAAAATGTGCGAACAGTTGGGCAATAATTTACCTGGAGTATGCTGGTTAAAAAAATGTAATAAAATTCAGTGCAAACGATGAAAACTTGAGGACAAAAAGCGTAAAATAATCCGAAATATACAGATCGCGAGTGGACGACTTTTTTTTCCCTTGAAATCGGATAAAGAGGCATTACGATCGTTGTCAGATTTTTCTCTTCAGATTCGGAGTTCCTCCATTTTACAGAGATATCTGTCCTTATTTTTTTTTGTTATCACAACAACGTAAATCTCGGCACAGAGCGTCTTGAGAAAAACGACGACGCTCAACTTTGGATCGTGCGAGAAAAAATCTTTTCCTCGTTCCGGTAACGGTGCGTTCGGTTAAGGTAGTTCTATCGTTAGATTCAAATCGAGAAATTGTTTTGCAGTTTTTCTCACATACAAAATGGTTCGCGGGCTTCAGTTAAATAAGAAAAGTTGTTGCAAATCGACTAAAGAACAGCATACTCCAAATTCACGGTCATCCCAGGTGATATGTGCTTGCTCTATAATTACAAAAATTGCGAAAAAAATTTTCTTAAGATTTTTTTGGAAAACTCAAGAAATCTTCTTTGATGTTGCATAAAAATGCATGCAAAGTTTTAGAAGGCTTCACCACGTAGAAGCCAAGATATTCATTGATGAAAATGCAACTTTTAACACGCGCTCTTACGAGAGACTACCGAAAATTGTGATTTTTACCAATAAATATCTCAACTTCCACGTGGTAAAACCTTCCAAAATTTAATACACACGTATATATGACATCAAAGAATACGTATTCAAATTTTCAACAAAATCTTAAGAAAACGATAAAACGATAGAACTACCTTAATTCGCGAAACAAAATCGATAAAATCGATGAATAAAAAATGATGAAAATAAACGATGATGCAATCTTGCTATCGATTCGCCGCGTATTTTCCTTTTGTTTTTTTTCATTCCGGGTGTGGATTTTCCTCGGCCGAACGCACGGGACTCGAACGAATAATTTTTCGATATCGCGAAGGCTCGAAACATTGCGAAAAGACGACGCATCGCGACGAAACGGTGAGAGCGAAACACTTCCGGTTTTTATCCGTTTTCTTCGTCGAGGAGATTATTGAAAAAATTTAACTCACCGAGAATATATATTCGTTTCGTTTCGTATTTTTTCTTTCCCCTGAATTTGCGAGAGCGGACAAGCGGTTGCACAGATGTGTACGTTATTGTAGCGGCGAATGATCGAAGGAATACTGAACGTAGTCGCGAGTCGTAAGAACGATTGCTATGGACCGGCGATGTAATATCTTCACGGTGATGACCTTTAAACCGGCGGCGAGTTGATAAGCTTCTCGGTCGAAGCGGCGCTTTTTTTTTCTTTTCTTTTTTATTTTACGGTGGTTTTAACCAATGAAATCGATACGACAATAATGCGACAATATTGTGCATTGTACACGGCATTGTGAGACGTTAAAAACCGGATGTTGAATATAGTAACTCGCGATATCTCGAAGGTTGCATCGTTCGGCCTCGACGAAACATCGAATTTTCGCGATCTTTCGCATTCGATTTTTCCGAATTCCCGTTGCATTTTCCATCGTTTCGTCGCGCGTGTCACAATTCCGAAAAATTTCGCGGACTCGAAGTTCGCAACGTTCGAATTCAACGAAAATGTGAATTTTCTTTGATTTTTCCCATTGAAATTTCGTGAATTTCGTGTTGTCTTTATTCTGTTCACGAGTGTCATAATTTCTGAAGATTGAGCAAAAATATTTGGCGAATCGCAGAGTATTGACTATGGGAAAGAAGTTTGTCGCGCGTTTTGATTAATCAAAAATCAAAAAAAAAATGCAAAAAAGGAGAAGAAAGTACGACGACGGATAATTTTCTGGAAAGGTTTAAGAAAAATAAAAGCGTTTCGTGAATAAGAATCGGATTGCGAAAAACGGTCATCAATCCTCGAGAAAGAATCGTTGATATTTTTAATTGCTAATTAAGTACCCTTCAAGGTCGATCACGAAAAGTGCTCTCAGTTCTAGTGCAATCATCCGTAAATTTTTCGATAAGATTATTCGAAATTACGTGAAAAAGTTCTTCATCGAACAATGTTGAGATCCGGAAGGAAGCGGGGATACGTTAAAGAAAGAAATTCAATAAGCTTGATCCAATTCGTCAATCAAGTTTAAAGTCAGTAATTCATAAAAAAATACTTGTGTATCGGTTATATTTCAATCCAAATTTGTGCGTTTTGTTGGTATCTGAGCAGTTTACGTCGATGAAATATCGACAAACAACAATTTCGGAAACAATCAATATTTTGGCAATGAATATTGTAAATTTTCCCTGAAAAGCTATATAAAGAACCATCCGTAAATTTCTCGATAAGATTATTCGAAATTACGTGAAAATGTTCTTCATCGAACATTGTTGAGAATCGGAAGGAAGCGGCGATACGTTAAAGAAAGAAACTCAATAAACTTGATCCAATTCCTCAATCAAGTTCAAAATCAGTAATTCATCAAAAAATACTTGTGTATCGGTTATATTTCAATCCAAATTTGTGCGTTTTGTTGGTATCTGAGCAGTTTACGTCGATAAACCATCGACAAACAACAATTTCGGAAACAATCAATATTTTGGCAATGAATATTGTAAATTTTCCCTGAGAAGCTATATAAACATTCTCGCGAAGGAATTTTATACCAAGGAAAGATATGGAGCCGTTAATTACGAGCCAATATCAAGAGCCAGTAGAGCAGCCAATAGAACCATCCGTAAATTTCTCGATAAGATTATTCGAAATTACGTGAAAATGTTCTTCATCGAACAATATTGAGAATCGGAAGGAAGCGGTGATACGTTGAAGAAAGAAATTCAATAAACTTGATCCAATTCGTCAATCAAGTTTAAAGTCATTGATTCATCAAAAAATACTTGTGTATCGGTTATATTTCAATCCAAATTTGTGCGTTTTGTTGGTATCTGAGTAGTTTACGTCGATGAAATATCGACAAACAACAATTTCGGAAACAATCAATATTTTGGCAATGAATATTGTAAATTTTCCCTAAAAAGCTATATAAAGATTCTCGCGAAGGAATTTTATACCAAAGAAAGATATGGAGCCATTAATTACGAGCCAATATCAAGAGCCAATCGACCCGATAGTAGCGAGGAATATTAAATCGATTTTTTTCTTCTAAATCCCTCTTTGTCTCTCTCTCTCTCTCTCTCTCTCTCTCTCTCTCTCTCTCTCTCTCTCTCTCTCTCTCTCTCTCTCTCTCGACGTGAAACCTCGATTTTGTATCACCTGCAACAGGTGTTTTTTGTTTTATCAATCATGTCGTCTCTCAGCTCGGCTTTTCGTCGCGAGTACTTCGAGGCGTCTCTGCAAGCCTCGACGAGTAAAAATGTGATGGCGTGTAAAAATGTAACGAGAAACGTGGCACATCGACGAAGTTGACGAACAAGAAAATAATATCGTGAAAAATGGGCTATAATTTTCTATCCGAGTATTTATTGAACGATGCTGCAAAAAATGGCTTTCCTTCGTGGATAAATTGCTCGATGAATTCGGGAATTAACGAATAAATTCTCTCGAGTTACGAGATTGCAAGACGGTAAGATCGGGGAAAAAGGGATTTTTATTCGTCATCGAAAACATTACGCGTTGTCCATTTATTTTTTCAGTCTGCTTGAGAGGCCAATAGCTGTAACGTTCCTATCTCCCCCCACCCGCCCCTCCCCTTGTCTAACGACGATCGAAAAATCTTTCAGAAGTCGCCGTATAATACACGTATTTGTGAGCAAGCCGAAAGCATATTTCGTTGAGGCGGAAACACGTGTTTGCAGTTGGACAGAAAACTTTGCCCCGCTACGTTCCTGTCTCACATGGGACATTTCACGTTGGATGAAAGAATTTTCTTTGTCAGATGTCGAATTTGAGCGAGAAAAGCGATTGCAACATGCAAAACTGTGCAAAATGATTTTCGTGAAAAACACGAAGGAGGATGAAAATTCATGAAAATACGATATTAAAGCGATGTTTGAATCGAACGAGCGTGATAAAAGTTCCGGCGTACATCGAAAGAAAAAAACGTCCAGTTTTGCGTGGAAATACCTCTTCGCGCGGATATTTAGAAATTTTGGCTTTGTTTTTCAAGAAAACAAAAACTCTGTACGTATTATTCGAAAAAAAATGTGCGGTAGAAGACGGAAAGTAAGTTCGACTTTTCATAATTTTCCGGGACGTGTCTCTCTCTCGAGGTCACGTGATGACGAAAAAAAAAAGTTTGCCAACCGTCGAATACTTTTCCTCCTACTCCCATAATGATAATGTGTTTTATTAAAGATGTATTTCAACGTGGGCCACCAAATTTCGCTCATTATTTTCTCTTTGAACTGTTTTCAGGTATGAAAAAATGTTCTCTAATTAGTACCTCAGAATTATTAAATGACAATGTTGTTCGTGAATCAAACAAATGATCATTCTCACATACGGTCTTGTTTAAGTTAAATATTAAAGTTTCTTCATTTCTCAAGAACGTATGCACGTCTCTCGAGCCAAATCCTAGGCATAATCTCATTTTCTTTCTCCAATATTTGCAGCTTTAAAAACATCTTTTTGCACGATTTTTCAAAATATATTCTTCCTTCTTCAAATTAGTACAGCGCAATTATTCCGCAGCGTATGAAAAACTTGAAAAAATCTCGTTCGTCTTTTCCCTTGCGAATTTTCGAGCTCTCGTACCCTCTGCTACGAGATTCTTCATTTTCAATCGAACGAAATTCCCTTCTTACTCGCACCAAAGAATCAAAGATACGTGTCTTTTCAAGTATACCTTTTTCTACAAAGTGTTTCAAAATCGTGATAGGTGCAAAAAAAAAAACATGAATGAAAGCTCCAAAAAGGCGTACCTCGAGATTTTCTTTGCGAAAAATAACCGTGAAGCTGTTGCCCTCGACAGGCGACGTACGTTTCGAGGTTTTTTTCTCGTCTCGAATATCACGATGTCGCGGGATATAGTTTTTTTTCGCCGCGTTATGACTTTGTCAAAGAAATTACACTGTACGAGGCACGAAAGTTTCTTCGATCGATCAGCGAGTGCTTGACAGCCGTTGGTAACAAACTCGTTGCTATAAAGCGATATGAAACTCTACGATCGCGAGCGAAACAGATTGTTCTTCACTGTGACGAACGATGGATTTCGATCCTTTTTCGTTCGGGCAAGATTTCCACAAAGACGTCGTGCGCCGACGAAGAAAGAATGAAAGAACGAAAAAGAAAAAACAAAACAAAACAAAACGATTTTCTTTCACGGGTAAGACCGTGCACGCTCTCTGCAACGTGGTAAACTCAACTGTGCTCCTGACGCTCGAGACGCGCGCGGACGTAGAACGGCCGATATGCGTCGAGGCTCTGAAAACAGAGTTTTACGAGTGTGCCGGCTCGCCGCGCGCACTCGCGCGAGCGTGTAGAACGCTCTCGTTTCTTCGTCTCGTTTCTTTGTGAATAAACCCAAGTGAGAGAGCGCATAGATGGCACTTTTGAAACACACTTTTTAAAGCTGCGGCCACTCGAATTCACAACGCGATTCTTCGTTCTGTACTTGCACACATATTTTGCGTATCGTAAGGTTTTGTATCTTTGAAAAAAAAAAAAAAAAAACAATTTTTCTTCCGTATTCCGCGCTAATCCGGTCGCGAATAAAACGCATGCGAGTTTATCGAATCTCGTCGAATACGAATTGTCCCGAGCCATCGAAGGATATGGCTTTTTTTTTGCTCGCGCGAGATTTTACAGATATTTGTCGGTGTGCGTCTGTTGGTTTCGAAAAAAATCGTGGGCTGCAGATTTATCGTTTCGCCATCTTTTTCCAAGGGATTTATTTGTGGGTCAAGAAAGGTGCAGGGGACCCTTTAGGGGTCGCGGGATTATTACTTATTCTGTTTACCACGTATTTATCGTGAGTCCAGAGTTTGCGCCATTGGGAGAAAAGGAAAAAATGAAATTTTCGAAATTACACCGTTGCTGCGCAATTTGGATCATATTTGGCACGTGAAAGGATAAAAATGAGGAATTTGTCATTTTTTTTTCAATTTTCGCGCCTCAAACTACCCTCTCGGAGAGTGAAAAAGTAATCAAATTCCGTGCACGTAAAGTTCGAGGATTATTCGCTTGAAAACGTTTTTTTTTTCCATCGAGTATGACAAAAGCGATGAGAAAAGCAATTTCGAAAAAAAATGTTGCGCAAGACTGCGTTATGAGCGCATGGAATTACCACGAACGATTTTAGCGTCAAATTTTGGGAATTCGATTTCGACACATTCGTTTGCTCATCGATAAGCATAATTTGGGGATAGCACTTTGAAAAACGTGTTTCGTTTCACATTATTTCGAGCATTTGTCTCACAAATATTCACGTGGATTCATTGTTTTTTCGAATTTGTTTGTTCAAAGTCAAAGTCGATTTTATCGCTAATAATCATCGCCCTAAAATTCATCCGAATTATGAAGATCTTGGATGAAGTTTGCTCGTCGACACTTTCACGGTGAAAATTGGACAAAAAGAATAATTATTTTGTGGGGATTTGTTCGAATTCGCTGGATTCAGGGAGATCGGAATTTTTGCGGCAATTATAACCAACGAGATTGGAGAAATTAACTCGCGTTTTTTTTTCCTTCTATAAACTCAATTCAGTCGTAGCGGAGCAGTCGATTCTTTGCCATACCTTAGCCTCGCTTCTCTATTGATTTTGGATGCTTTTTTCATGATCAAAGAATAACCGAGGTATTTTATTCACTTGCCCGTCACGTTTTAAGGCCATGGGGGATACCCCCTCCCCCATCGAAATTAAGAAAAATTCTCAGACAAAATTTATAAATTGGATCGATTTGAAATTTTTTGTGAGTATTTAGTGACGCAATACGGAAGGACTGACGATTTCGCGATTACGAAATTTTGCAAAAAAAATTTTTTGTAGAGTGAAAAAGTTTTCAAAACTTCGTAATTCTAAAATCGTCAGTCCCTCCGGACTATATCACTAAATACTCGCAACACATTTCAAACCGATCCGATTTATAGATTTTGCCGGAGAATTTTTCTAAGCTTCGATTTACGGAAGTAACACATCGCCTTAAAGTCAACGATCAAATCTCTCATTTTCTTTAATAGGAAAAATATCCAATTTATAAATATCCAACGAAAAATTATGAACTTATCTATATGAGCTGCGCGTTTATTTTTCGATTCAACTCGGTTGGTACGAAATTCAGTAATTTCGCGATGAAAGTTTCGTGCTCGGGAAGGAAGAAACAAATTTTGAAAAAAGCGAAGCGATAAAATAAGCAAAGGATCGTTTTGAATGGGCCGGAAGAGCGAGAGAGAAATTGGTTACAATTTAAGATCGAAAAAGGCTTTGCGACAATCAGCAAAATCATCAGGAAGAACCGCTCTATGGGAACTCGCCTATCTCTCTCTCTCTCTCTCCCTCCTTTTTTTCTCTCACTTTTGCAACGTAGCGACTGAGGTATATAAGAGTACCGTAATGCGAGACGTGGCTCGTCAGTGGTTTTCAATCACATGCACACTCGAACGTCAAAGAGAAAATAGCTGAGAGAGCATAAAACATCGACGAGCCAGTATTGCTGTGTAATGAAAAAAAACTTGAAAAAAAAAGAGAAAAAAAAGATCCCGAAAACGTTTCAAACAATGTCGGTACGAAAATTTTATTATCCACCAATTAGCACGGATTTCTATGAATTTACCTCCCGGCTGAGATGAATTTATGACATTTCCTTCATTGTGTAGGAAAGAATTTTGAAAAAATTTCCGAAGGAATGCAAAACTGTTGGAAAAAATTCAGTTCCGCAAAAACGATGTATACGTGAAAAAAAAAGAAACCGTTCTTTGGATTTTAAACGGATACTTTTGTTACGATCGTCGTTTATTTTTAACATCAACTTCAAAAAATCACACAGGCAGTTGTGTGCAGAAGGAAATAATATATTGTTGCGACAGACTACAACAATATAATATAATTTGTAACTTTACAGCAACAATAACATATATTTTCCTCCTCTCTTCATTTCATTAAAATTATTCGATCTTACGTTCAAATCTTTCTACCATTTTGTTGGAGTTTGAATCACTTTCGGAGTATTTTACAACAAAAGCACCAAAGTATGTTTGTTGAAATCTCGCTTTTCAAAATTTGTTGGAAAAAAAAAGAAATGCCTGTTAACCTGTTACATTTTAACTTATTAAAATACCCGATTCAGAGTATTTGAACAGCCTTCATTTGTTTTATCCAGCAAGAATCGAAAAGAGAGTTCTTCCCTCGATTCTTGCTGTGATGCAAAACTAATCTCCCGAATGTTATCAACGATATCGAAAGCACACGAGAGGAGAATACGTTGGATCGATGTATTCGTCAGTGTCAGAAGACTTACTCGTATGCAAGGAAACTTGAGAAGCACTGACATAGCTGACCCTTGGAGTTACGAGACACTGGGTAGAACACACACACAGTCGTCGACGTAAAAAGGTTCATGCAGAATGAAATGGAGAAAGACAGGCTACAGGAACATTTAGAAGCTAGTCCACGAGTTGGAGCGTCCAAGAGTATGAGTTTTTCAACACTTTTTCGCTCCCTCATTGCGTGGACAAAAACATAAAGCTTGCATTTAAATGCACGATCCTAACTTCAAACCGATCCTCGGTCCAGAGTATTTTCGTTTGCTCAGCAAATACCTTTTTCGACGTTTTTTCCAATAGAACTTGTGCTCGTTTTTGCTGAGATTAAATAGCAGGAAAATTAAACGGTGGAAACAACCGCGTGAAGAGTCTTTTCGAGCCATTAACGTTAATTGGTACTGATTTTTAAGCGCATCACATTTCGCTTTATCCTCGGATTCGAAATTCCTAATCATATACCATTTACGTGATGGATGTGTCATTGCGATTTCAAGTAGAAAGTAACGTTTTAAGCTTTGTGTATTCAAACACGAAAATGGTGAGGAAATTCTGAAAATATTCCACATAATTATATGGTAGATTCTGACGGTAATGTGGAAAGAAAATTTCACGACGATTAGGAAGCTCGTTATTGGAAAATTAACGCCAACAAGTAGCCTTATGGACATTGTAAATATTTCGATAAAGAGCCTCCTGATTGTGGCCAAATTTTTACACGAGCTTCGAAATATTTCCCATAATGATGTAGAAAGTTTTGATAATTTTGTCACCATTTTGAATTTCAAACACCACGCTCCTCAATGGAGCTTTAAGCTTCGAAACGTTGGGTTTTGAGAACTAAAAAGTTTTACATTTTGGAGCGATTTTTGATTCCGAAGAAAAAAAATGCTCGCAGGTCATTTTAAAAGAATTTCATTCGCGAAACGAAATCTTTGATGCAATAAGCTTATGCTGCAATATTATTACCGCCCAATGTCGCGGAAAACTCGTACACGAGGGTCGAGAATTCGCCAACGGTGACGACATGATTTTGCGATTACGATTTTTTGAAAAAGTGTTTTTTTACAAAAGTGACTTTTTTCTCAATCGACGTTTTGACGTTCGAAATTGAACATTTTTCGAGTGAAAATTTCATGAAATTTTCGATACGTCGCCGAATCGAAAAACAACGTGAAACAAAATCGCGAATCATTTATTGAATAATACTTTTTGACTCGCGGTAAATATTGATTTTTTTTTTCGTTACAAATAAATTTGACGAATTCTTCACGTTTTCAGTTTTCAAAATTATTTGTCGAAACTTGTTTTTTTTTAAACAGCTCTCCGACATTATTAATAACGCAGGGTTTATGTTTTTGCGTCTTTCGTTCGGTTGGTTTTTTCTTCATTTTAATCACAGTACGAAATTCACGAAACTTTCATGAAAAATGTTACGTTTGGTTGGAAATTTAGGCGAAAAGCATCTATAAAGTTAAGCGAATTAAAGAAAATCTCCGTACAGTAAATACCTGCAACTATTTTTAAACTTAGAACAACGATGATTAGTGGATGAAAAATAATTTTATAAAACAAAACAAACAAAAGGATACATTCAATCATTTCACGAACGCTGAGGCTCGACAATTCTTCCTGTGACGAGTAGCAGGTTGTGAATTCTTTTCTGAGATCGTGAAATGTCGTGTAATGATCGGGAAGATCGAGGTATTTGTTGAAACTTTCCGGATGAAGGCATTGCCTCAGCGGGGCTTGTCCGTCGACGACAAATCGCGGGGAACTTCCGGCGGAGATACACGTGAGCGTCGACCACCACGATTCGAACTAGAAATAAGATACATCATGGGAATTAGCATTCATTTAGCATTAGGCGTTCGTTTAAATGCAATTTTTTTTTAATTTTGCAATTAATTATAGAGTTTTCTATAAAATATCGGTGTGTTTCACAATCAGAGAGTAAAAATATTTCGATGTAGACTGTTGCATTGAATTTTAAAGATCCGAAATTTATGAAATGTTTGCCACTTTTTTTCTGATTGAGGTAGACACTCCGACTTGTGCTCATTCTTCGGGCAATTGTTGACGCTTCGAAAAGCCGCTTGGTTCATCGAGATATCTTTATTTTTCGATTTTTGGCGGATTTTTTAAGTAGGACCATCGATTTTTCCCAATTTTCCCATACATACCCCTTTGCGTTTTTTTCGCAGATTTTCGATATCGATTTTGAGGGGGAAGGAATTTAGCTATCGGCATTCAACTTTCACCGTTTTTTGAGTCTACTCCAGGGTTATCCAAAACACTCCCAACAGATCTATGTAGCGTGATTTAAAACGTAGTTAAGGCCACTTGAAATTTCGGCTTTTTTTTCGAATTTGAAATTTCAGCTTTTTTTTCGAATTTTTGATAGTTGAACAGCCTGATACATCGCAAATTTTCCGCCAACAACCAAACTCATCGAGTTTTTCGCGAAAACTCGAAATTTCGGTAAGAAAACGCAAAAAAAAACAATTGTTATTTACATCACAATAGTTATTTGGGGTTGTCTCAGTGAGATACCGAATTTTCGATGAAATATCATGAAAATTTTGGAAAATCATGGTACAGGCGATTTCTGTCGAATTTTGCGGGGAATGCCCCACGTACGACGAGAGTGAAACTGAAATTTCACGTTCGAACATAAACCTCTTTTTTTCGACGACATGCTAAATAAAAGTAGGGTAACGTTTATTGCGCGTTATTTAAACATGTAATTTCTGTGTTGGTATATATATGTACACGACGACGAGGGCGATGTCCCCTCGAGTCAGCACCAACGAAAGGATAATGGCCCCTATTACAACATTATCGAGTTGCCTCTCAGCATCGAGTGTACATCGATGCACCTTGCTACCCGCATACGATACGATCATCGAACGAAAAAAAAAGAGGCCGAACCTGTTTGTTTTCTCGCAAATTCACAAATGCATACACAATCGCACAAACGAGCACAAAAGCAATGAAGATTTTCCTAATCATTGGCACATCCAAATTTTCGCCCTCGTTCGATAACATTTTTTTCGATATTTCATCACCGACATTTCACTCGTCGATTTGCGAAAAAACGTCAAACTCGGACAGATCGATCGATTTTTCAATTATTTACAAAAGATCGCAGCCACTTTTATTTCCAGTTTTTTTCTCAAATCATCCAACAGCTTAGATATCAAATCAATTTCACAAATGTGCTATTAAATTGCCATTAAAAAAATTGTAGAGAAAAATTTAAGAGTGCCCAAAACCGGACTATACAGATATGTACTTTAGGTCACACAAAAAAAAAATCAAAATTTGTTCATCTCCGGAAGCGTTAGTTTCTCCACCGGAAAAATTCCCCCGAAAGCTGTTTTTTCGTCCTTTTTCTCATTTCATCGATGTAAAGAATGCAAAAATTGATCATTTTTAACAAGTATATGTAAATATCGGTGGAATGAGGTTGTTTCGTCGGAAACTATCGATTTTTGGGGGTGGAGCATCAAAAATACAAAAATTCGACATTTCTTCAACCACCCTAATGAACACGCATTCTTATATCATAACTGTCGAGTGTGTCAATTTTTAACGTGTGGCAATATTAATTACGATGTTGCAATCACGAAGGAGTAAAAGTTGAAATATTAATGCAACACGAATTTCAAACACACACAGACACACACACACACACACACACACACATAAATACACACACTTTTTCCTCCTCTCCATCTCTCTTATTCTTCTTCGTCCCTTTCCCGCTCAAATTCCTCGTTTTATTGTCTCATTTTCGACATAGTTCTTGCCAATATTTCCCAATATCCCTCGTTTTTGCACAACAACAAACCGCGTCGAACGTCCCTGCGCGTGACGTAACGTTTCGCGAATGACGATTATGTACGCGCGAGACCCAGCATTAAAAAGCCAGAGAGCACCGAGGAACTTCGGAGATCATGGAAGAGACGAGAATGATACGCACAAACTACCACCGAGATACCGTGCACTTATTCTTAAATGCATACCTATATAACTGAAGCAAAAAAGAAAAGAAACATTCTCGTGTTACGCAACACACGCATAGCCGCAGCAGTACGGGCGATAAAAGATTAGAGGTATTTGAAACAGCGAGCTGTGTTTGAGCGAAATCTAGCTCGAGCGATCGCGGCAACGATCTTTTTGAAAAAAAAACAATCGTTTCGATCGTTTCGATAATAAATTTCATACAGGAAGTTTCATTGCCGACCGAGTATACCTTTTTTTCACGACTTATCGACGATTTTCATCCACGAATTGTGACGAAGCGTCGAGGGGTGTATGCTGCCCCCTGAACGAGTGTCGGGGTGACAAAGGGTTGAGATTTTCGAGCGTTGACCAATGGGGAGGAGAATACTTTGAGATTGAAGCAAAATAAAGATATCCCGTCGGTTTATCGACTCACCTGACGTATGGCCTGTTCCAGAGGAATTCCATGCTCGCGAATGAACTCTTCGGTAAGGGCTGGAGCGTGGGCGAGCGCCGTTTCCGACAAAACACCGCTGCTACCCGCTGGTATAGCGTTATTATCGGTACCCTCGGCACCGCGATCCATCGCCGCTGGTTTTACCACGTATTGCTGCCATCCCATAACCTGAAATTACAAAATGTTCGTTTTTTGAGTAATTTCGTTACTTTGTCCGTTTGAAAAATCATACACGAAGATCCTGCGTTCGAGCTCGGAAAAATCGCGCCTTTCACAGCTGGTCTTTTGAATCACTCTTATCGATTTAATTACCCAGACAATCTTGTCGATGTTTATAGTTTATTGGTTTTTTAGATTTCTTCTCGCATACCCTTTTGGATTTTTATACGATTTTCCCAGCACTTTTCCCTCGTTTTTTTCCTCAACTTCCCTCTAGTGTGCATCCGTAGCCGTTTTGCCACCCCTAATCTTTACGATTTCGTTGAAAATCGAAATGATTCGATTCGAAAATCGAATATCGATATTCAAACGAAATTCGGTGAAAATTAATACCGAGACGTGTGACAAACTTCCCTCGAATATTTGCAATTATTCTCCAGAAAGATGTGTGCGCTCGAGTTTAAAAAAAAACCGAGTTTCGGGCTTTGTATAAATTACAAAATATACAGCGAATTGAGCGAAGAATCACGATTGTGGGAGAATGGCACTCGCGACTGCGCCTGTCGTTATGCATCCAGGCGACTCGACGCCTACCGGACAGACGCACCAGTTGCATATTCATAGGCGCAGTGTACATATCTTCCCTCCGATTGAGCAACGATATTTCAAAAAATCATTTTATTATCGCAATTTTTTTATCGCGTCTGAGCGAAAGAAAAGGACGGTTGCAGCCCAAGGACGAAAATCGTCCTTCCTAAAATCTCATTCGCTTTTCACTGGCGTACATTAGCATAGAATTTACATTATATTTGCCTAACTAGCGTCTATAATCGTTCGTCGCTGAAAAAAAAAAGAAATCTTGCTTTTCACGCGTGTAAAAAAAGAAAAAAAAACGTAGACTCGACCTCCCTCGGAGTTCACAGGTCTCGAAGAGATTTATTTTCGTATACCTACCTTTGTACGTATGCACAATGCTTTCGGAGTAACAGATTGACGCGTGGCTTTTATTACGAGGAGAAAAAAGACGAGCGTGAGCGAGCAACGAAATATAATCATCGAATGATTTGTGTTTTCTGCGCAAAAGCGTGAGAGAGTCTCGATTTCAATATTTGACAATTTATCAGCGATTTTAATAACCTTCGTTATCCACCGCAAAATCGTCCGAGAAAATTCGCACAAAATCTCGAAGAAAAAATCTCGATTTCCGATTATATACAGGTATAAATGTAAAGACACGAAATATATTAATCGTTGCAATGACTGCGAGTTTGCAAATGACGATCATATGCGAATTTACAGGTGAGGAAACGGGTTTTTTGAGCATATATTATGTCTATGCTCGATCCGACGTGTGTTACAGCTTGAAGTATAAACGAACGAGCTGATATTAAAAGAAGTTGGAAAATAATCGAGTCGCCAAGGTAAGGATGTACCTCTGACCCCCTTGTAACGATCCTTCGTCATCGTGACATCGTAACTCGCTCTCCGTTGACGATAAATGACGTTGGATATACGCAAACGCACGTAATGGTAGCAGTAAAGTTGGGAAAATTTTTATCGTGCCATTTTATTATACGTTTGTACTTACGTTAATTTACAATCAAAAACGCGATCTTTTTTTAAATACCGTTGTTCAATAGCATACTCTCTTTAAATTTCGCTTTCGAGCCTACGCTCTTTAAATTTCATCGGAAACTTCTCAAAATCGACGAAATGACATTAAATCAATAGTAATTATCGTGCTACGTTATTTAATCCTCCTTGAAGCCACAGAGTCAATTTTATCTCCACCTCGAATTCGAATACCAGATTGTTTTCTCTGATTCAAAAAATGGGTGGTTTCTCGGCGAATTGAAAGAATTTTCAAAAGTGGTTAAGCTGAAAATTCCGTTTTATCTTCCTTTTCATTTTTAAAATAATACCGAGAGAACGACGGTATCGGTGCGGTTAAAAGGCGTGTAGATAATTTGAAATGTACTTTTTCATCGCGCGAGAATTTTTATTCTCGTTTTATAATTGGCGTTATCGATTCGCGATTCGCGCATAGATTATTGGCAACTTGTGTTTATATCCACGAGAGTTTCTCGTGAATCTCGAAGAGTCGCGATAGCCACGGAAATATATGCGCGCGTAACGAAGTTGCCGTCAAACGCCGCGCGGACGTCGATCAGTCGAGTCCACCACTGGGGTTAATGGATCAAGGCAATTCGCTATTTAATGCCATGTATGTGAAACAGTACGATGTAGATACTGAAAAAGTCGATTTTTTTGCACCATTGACGCGATATCCAACGATCGAAGCAAACCAATTTTACGAACGACGAAAAAGCTCGCACCTTCATCCAACGTCATGAAAAATCGTTTCATTCTCTCAAAAGAAGCTGGGCACAAAGATTCCTTTGAGATTTTCATGAAAAACAAACAATTCTTCCATAAATCGATAAATTGATGATTCTCGACGATGAAATTCGGCTGCGTCGCAAATGAGTAATAAATAAATCGCAAGATTCCGTTGGTTTGAGAAAAAATTCCACACGAAATTCGTTCGAATCGGATAAATTGAAGAGAAAATGTACAATTTTGCGAGGCTCTTCTGCACAGTGGCGAATTCATCGTCGCTTTGACAACAACGTACAGTCCGACCTCCGAATAAGAAACCAAAAGCCCCCAGCGGAAGAGTTTTTCGTGTATATCGCATACCCCCACCAGGCGCGCACTCCGCGCTCACTACCTCTGTCCGTCTCTCTTACTCTTTCTCGCACGCGAACCTCTCAGCGAGGAACACGCCCTCACACACACGTTTACTCCATTTTGCCCGAATAATCTCTCCCAGGCTGGTTTCTTAACCAGAGATTCTGCGCACGAAGTTCTCGAGCTCGGAGTTTGAGTCCGAGTGGGGGAAGCGCTCGAGTGAGAAAGTGGGGAAAGTTTCTTATTGCCGGGTTTCTTATTTGGAGCTCGCACTGTATTTATTGATCGATCATGTACGATATTCACGCATGGAAATATAATAACAAATGTGTAGAGTTGTCATCAATGTTATGATGATAAATATATAATATCGATGGAACGTCTCGTGCTGTGGGCTTTCGTGCTTTCGAAAAATCGTCATTGCAACATGACAACCTTCGGCAGTTATCGAGAAGCAACATTACGTTTATTCTGATAAGTCGATTCCGTAGATATCGCGTATACGGACGTTTATCGTACGTGCGTACGAAAAATCGCTAGTCATTACGATGTATGTGCGGCCGTTACGCAATAGGCCCAAAATCGTCCGAGAGTGTGGGCGGAGTACAAAAACCCACAAAAGTCCAGTGTACTCACAGGGACGGAAAAAACAATTCGTATTTCCACGGTCCAATGCGCCTACCGAGTGTGTTGAAACGAACATTTTTCGCAACTTTTTGTCTAAAAAATTCGACAAATTCGTCACACCGGCGATGATTCGTGATGATCTTGCGATAGACAGATATTTTGTACACAACACAAACACCTTTTTCTAGGAGGAAAATATCCTCTCCGGGGTATGCTCCAAAACTTGAGATAATTTTGAAAAAAATCGTCGATCGTAAACGACTTTCAAAATTGCGTGTTTGACGTATTGTCATTATTTTTTATGTCTCAACTTATTTTTTTCCTTTCATCGATGAGCTTTGCATCGCAAACTTGGAGTCGCGTTTGAAAAATGTCGTACCTCGTGTCTCGGAGTGTGACGATAGATTTGAATACGGATTTTTTCATATCGCAACGGAGCAGATGGATCAAAAGTGGTATGACACAGATTCTCACCCATCTTATACAATACAGAAACGCTGCACACGTATTTTTCTTACCGATTGTGCAAACGCTCACGAGCGATCTGTTCAACTTCACCTACATAAGCAAATTAATATCGCGTGAAACTGCTTTACCGCAAAAGTGAATCTGCCTCAATTAATATTCCAACTATATCGCGCAATTATGCGTATTATTATACAATAGCGTACACGCGTATGGACTTGTCATCGTTTCTCCACATGAGAGTAATTCCAGCGGGATTATTAAAGATACGAGACAAGGAATCATGAATATTCCGGATTTAACCGCGAATGAGAGTCATCGTAATAATTTCAGCCGCGTTAAATGCACGCGGTATGAACGATTTTAATGAGGTGCTCGTCGCAACGAGCGCGGATCGGCGCGGATGCAGTCGACTCGTGATACAAAAAAATAAAATAAAAAAAAAATGAAATTAATCATAATCTCGGTATGTGAAAGTTACGGTTTTCAATGCCTCGATTGATCGTTCTTTTTTTCTTCGATAAAAGAGTATCATTTCAAACGAATAATCACGATTTTGTAGGCCTGCGCTGGACGTAGCGAGTAGTGTGAAATATCGATTATTTTTTTACATGACTTTGCCGCGAAAATTCTTGGCTTTCGGGACCATCGAGTGCATACCATAAGCAAAGTACGAGCGTGAAGTTCGCATCGTTGGGCCTCAACAAAAATCAGAATTTCATTGATTCTTAATATCAAATCCTCCCGAATTTTCATTACATTTCCTTACGTTTTTCCAAAAGTGTCGTATTTTCGAAAAATTGCCTCGAAATATCCACTCAATCGTGGAATATCGACGATGAAAAAGGAGTATATTTCGTTGAATACCAACGTTGCAAACTTCAAAATCATACCAAAGTTGGATATAAGATTCCGTTTCGAAATTGCGGAGGGAAAAAGTTGTTTGATCCGCTGTACTTGCCAGCTTCTTGTGTTCTCCTTCATCCGTCGTTATTTGCTGCTGGATACAACATAACGTGCGAAGAATCCAGTAAGGTAAAAATTACGCAATAGAATGTCCATATCGAACGCATCGCGCTCCTGGACCTTTGGAGTTTGCACGACCTCGGCAATAAAATAAGAGGCATCATACGGACAAATCGATCGATCGTACGGGTACTCACAATGAACGAATCATTTTTCGCAATGACATTTTCAAGATGGAGGGTTTGTTTCCTCTTCCGATAGTTATCCGCGTTTCGTTCCTTACGGATTGTCTCAACGACGCGATTTTATCGCCGAAAAAACTTTATTTTCATTCCAGTTATTTGTTTATCTCGGTTTTTGATGTTTCATTCATTTTTTTTCTCAAAATTATGAAAATTTCCGTGGGAGGATTACAAATTGGTGAAAACGTTGACTGCTTATGGTTCCGTTTGAAAGTTCCGTGTTTCTGTGACGTATTTGCCTTTGAATCGCGTTGACGCGCGTAATTCGCGCAGACGCGCATTTCGCGCGTGAAAAATCGAAATATTTCCAACTCGATGGAATCCGAAGATATCCGTCAAATTTATCTCGCTCACGAAATTGGAATAAGATAACGAAGCATTTTTGTTTCGAGATGTAGCGTTTGAAAACGAAAATAAAATGCTATTCGAGAGAGATTTGAACAAAAAGGAGAAAGCATTTTGAATGTGGGGATCTCGTTCGAAGACGATCTTTGGACGAAAAGGTTTTTTCCAAAACGGATAAAAAACGGGACCCAGCGAAAAACTTTTCAGGAAAAAAATTCGACAAAATTGCCGTCCAAATTCCCTTCAATCCCAGCATAAAGGCCCTCTCGTGATGGAACGGAGAATGTTTTCGAGTGGGACTTTGGTGCGTCAACCGGTACGAGTTCTCTCATAAATATTGCAAATTTGTTCGCGCGTGGATGGAATTGAAAGTGGCGTGGTGGGGGAGGAAGAAAAAAAGCAAAGTTGAAGAGAAGCGAGGAGATCCACGGTCATAGGTCGCGCGTCTCCTCGTGCGCTCGACGATGGCGTGTGTCGTCGCGAGGTCGACGGGAACATACTCGTCACACGCGCATCCGTGCCCTTGGCACACCGCCACGCGGCGAATTTTCAGTGCGCAAGCCACCGAGACAGCACGTTTGCGGTTCCGCGACTACCGATCTTCGCGATGAAAGTGGGAACGATCGTGTGACAAAGTGGGAAAATAATTGTCGAATAATCATTGAACCACGACCGCGTCCGGTACGAGTCGATTCAGTCGACACAGAGGTGACGATAACGCCCCGAGTCGCGTCTCGATCGACCGAGATCTGGTGTCGAAAAAACAACAAATTACACGGAATTGTACGCTACGACGATCGACGACGTCTCTTTTTTCTCTCTTTAATCGATAATCAATAATCGAAGCTCATCGAGTCTAACGATCGGCGTCTAGCGGCGGAGTCTAACACCTTTATGTGCAGCGTGTCGATTAGGGATTATCCGATCGTTTGCAAAAAAAAGATGGCGCGAGAATTTCAAATTCCAACCCAATCGTGGCGGCTTGGTTGAATCGTCTTTGCGAATGAAATTGCTGGATATGCATTTAGAGATTTTTGTCTCTGTTCGTTTTCGCACGAATCGCGTAAATGCTGCCCGTGGAATTTGGATACAGTTTTTACGACAACACAAGATCGACTTTCGAGCAAAGTTCGGTCCCCACGCGGTCTAAAGATCCGCGTGAGTCTAAAGTTTGTCAAAATTCCGACGCAATTGTTGAAATCCGTTTTTATTCTGACTCGCGAGAATCCTCGTGTTGAATTTTCTTCGCCACGAGAATCAACGTTACCTCCCTCGACTCTCTATCTCTTATTTTCCCTCCGTGCTCGCAATAAATCGGCTTATTCCCGCATAATCATGCGGTGATATAATTCGAGATAATCCCCGAGAGCTTTTCTTTCCACTGTTAAACAAAATATCAAGGTACACATTCGCGAACGTTGATGGGGACGAGTTTAAAGTTTCCTCGAGGGAATTGCCAACCGTGCGGGTTTGCCCTAAGAAAAATATCAAACATCGCGGACGCATTAGATATCTTTCAGCGAAGAAAACTTATCGCTTTTTGAACTCGTAGATAAGCAGACCTTTTTCCTACTGTGTCAAAGCTGCGCAAGAACGTCACAGCCGAAATTCCCCTCTATAATCTTTTTATTCGATGCATCGATAATGGTTTTGTGCTTCAGAATAGGACAGAACGTACGACTCGCTAAGATAAAAAAGTTTAAGGTGTATTAAGCTTACGTATGAAAAAAATGGAGATATATTCAGTCCCCTTTCGATGAGACAATTTTTTTTTTCCTACACTAATAACGATACGACGAATCTTCTCATTGCATCGCGAGGACGAAAAGTCCAATCTGCCATTCCATCGCGAGCCAACGTTGGGCTTATCGAAAAATGATATTTTTCTTACAAATCACGTACATCATAATCACGATGGCATTATCGCTTGTTATTATACATTTTGCAAGATCCGTATATGATATTGCGTGCAATATTGATGTCTTAAAAAAACAATTTTCACGCCGAAATTACTTTAAACGCGTTTTTTCGGAGTGTTCATTTTTTTTTGTCTTATTGGCGAGTAGACAAGTGAAAATTCACTCGATCTCGCTCGTGTAGAGGCGATGCGGGAGAAAGAAGGGAAAAGCGTTCGGAAATATCCGTGAAAGTAGGGAATAAATCGATGACCCACGTTAGAATTTTTCCGAGAATTTCCCCTTGAGGGCTTTGCCCAAAAGGAGTCGGACAAATGTATACTTGCTGACGTACGATCGTAGGGAAAGTCTGTTATACCTGTTTCAAACCGTTGAATGACGTTTGAAGATGAATCCCACTCAGGTAAAAAGTTTCGATGTAACATCCCGAAGGAACCGTTAGAATTTAAACCACGAAAATTAGATTTGCTTTCATACACGACGAGGGCATTTTTATTAATCAACAACCATAATTAAGATTGAAAGAAAATCAAAGAACCGACGAGAAATCTTTAATTACCAAATATATTTGAACAACAAGATCGAGCGTGAAGAATAAAAGTTTGAATATAAAAGATTTTCATTCCTCGCTGGACCAATTTGAGCCAAAACTTCATAACATTGCAATTATTTTCGAATCACTGTAATGTGAACCTTTGACATTGAATTTTGCAAGAAGGAAAGTTTTAAACGATGAATCAAGAATTGTTCCATTGAAGATAAATTTTAAATCGCTACACTAATTATACACCCGACACTTTGTCCGCGTGGAATTTAGAATTTTTTAAATCCGATTACACCAGCGTTTGCGCGACTTGTATGAAAACAAGACGATCAAATTGAACACGAAAGCGTCACAAAAAAACGTATCCAAAAATAAATATCAAACTCAACTCAAATAAATCAACATCCGGTTGTCAATTCAGCTGTGAAAGGCAACAAATGGACAGCGCGTTTGTGACGTTGGTACGAATATTTTTTTCTCGCTGTTCCGTTCCTCATCGATATTTGAAATGCTAAGAAAATTCAAAGTTTCGCATTGAATACATGTAAAAGAGAAAAGATTGCATTACATTTTGGCTCTCGCGTTTCCGATGCTAAAAAATTCCCGGCGTCACGTTTTCTTGGCAAAATATTCGTCCTTCTATTCGCCAAAGTAGTGAAAAAAAATGTCGATCTTTCTCGCGAAATATCATCTTAATTGTCCGCTTAATGGTTGTGGCGGCGGTCCAGGATTATTTGCCCGCATTTTTCCATCTTTTTGTCACAACGGCATGATTCCCGAATGGCTTCGGGCGAAAGCATCGATACGATCATCGGCTTTTTAAAATACGACACCTTCCGTGGAAGGGTTCGCAACGCTCCGCCTCCGCGGCCGTCCGATAATTTGAAAAACAATGGCAGCTCGCGCGCCCACATCGAAATACACGATGTAGCGCCATAGTGCATATTTCTGAGACACATATATCGCAACGATGAGACGCGAAAAATTCAGGAAATTTTCCAACCACATTCCGTGCGAAAATGTTCAAAAGAATATTCATCGAACGATTTTATCGGTACATGAAAAAGGAAAAAAAATGTAGTCGACAATCAAAGCTACGAGGTCGTAAAAATCATTTGCTATTTTTATTTTTATGTCTCGTGGTTTATTGAAGGAAAAATTTTACCGCATTTTCATCATTTTTTACGGTAAACTGTTCGTGTAAATGAATGTATATATATTTAATAACGAAATATATATATTTGAATATGTATATTAGTGTGATGCAAAAACAAATCGATATTTTGTTTTTTTTCGAAGCTCCATCGAAAAACATTAGTATACATAAAAAAAAATAATTCTCCCAAAATTTGAGATACAAAAAAAAATTTTAGATAGTGCTCAAGCGGCTTTTCGGTCTTTTTTTGTGTTATTGTTATTTTTTTTCTCTGAAAACAAGTGGTGTAAGTATTTAAAAAAACACATTCTTCGCTGCAAATTTTTATGTTTCAACAAAAACAAAAAAAAACAGTTTAAATAATAAGTTTTTATTATTTTTGTACTTTTAAATGCAGATTATCACGAAAAAGACAATGAACAGAACGAACGGAATACGTGTGAGGGATGTTACTTTGAAGATCCAGCTGAACAATTATTTCTTTTGGTGCTAGACAGACATTTTTTCCTGTGTTCCTCAACAATTTGCAAAAGATATTGTTTTTGGGCTTTCATTTTTGAAAAAAAGACCGGAAAGCCGCTTGAGCACTATCTGAAATTTCTTTTTTATCTCAAATCTTGAGACAATTACTTTTTTTTTATGTACTAACGTTTATCGATGGAGCTCCGAAAAAAAAATATCGATTTTTTTTTTCATCACCCTAATATGTATATATATATATGTGCGTACATTCAGTTTCAATAAATCAATAAAATTCAGCGCTTCGATTATTTAAATTCGCCGGAAATATATTGTACTTTATCGACTGTCAGTCGAACGTGCTTCTCATTCAATTCCTTCTTTTTTTCTCATTATTATACGTTTGGCTGTTACTTTTTTTATCGATCGCGATCGCGTGGGAATCCGCAGGAAAAGAGGCGATATTGAAAATGGCACGTGTGAATAAAACGAAAACATTGAGATTCGAGCGACGAGGCGAACGCAGGAAGTCTCCGCCGTATGCACGTATAGACGTTTTATCGAGTCCCACAGCTTCCGGGTTTGAGTGACAAAATCGCAATCTCGAAATTTTGCCTACCGTCGCGATGTTTTTGACCAAAAGTCAAGAATTTTATTGTTAAAAGTTGAATGAATCGAGAAACCGGCTGAAACATCGGAGGGAAAGATTTACGAATGATTATTCGAATTTCAATGCTGAAAGAATATTGTCCAACTATTTTGGCTCGGCAACATTTATTCTCGAAACCTTTATGTTGATGAAAGATGACGGCTGTCGATGATTTTACGATTTCCTTTCCTCCATCCTTTTTTTCCTTTCTATCCATCGATACACGCAATATTGTTGAATTGGGAAAGATTTACGAATCATTATTCGAATTTTAATGCAGAAAGAATATTGGCCAACTATTTTGGCTCGGCAACATTTATTCTCGAAACCTTTATGTTGATGAAAGGTGACGGCTGTCGATGATTTCACGATAACTTTTTGGATTTTCTTCTTCTAAATGAGACTCGTCAACTTGTGGAGAGTTTTTCCTCATTTCTATCCATCGACACACGCAATATCGTTGAATTGGGCAAGATTTACGAACGATTATTCGAATCTCATTGTTGAAAGAATTGTCCAACTTTTTTGGCTCGGCAAAAATTATTCTCGAAACCTTTATGTTGATGAAAGGTGACGGCTGTCGATGATTTTACGATAACTTTTTGGATTTTCTTCTTCTAAATGAGGCTCGTCAACTTGTGGAGAGTTTTTCCTCATTTCTATCCACCGACACACGCAATATCGTTGAATTGGGCAAGATTTACGAACGATTATTCGAATCTTATTGTTGAAAGAATTGTCCAACTTTTTTGGCTCGGCAAAAATTATTCTCGAAACCTTTATATTGATGAAAGGTGACGGCTGTCGATGATTTTACGATAACTTTTTGGATTTTCTTCTTCTAAATGAGGCTCGTCAACTTGTGGAGAGTTTTTCCTCATTTCTATCCACCGACACACGTCGTCGATTTGGCGAAAATTATGATCCCTCATGTCTTCAACGCTGTCTGGCGTTCTGGCGACGGGTTTTCGAAAAATAATTATAACAATCATTCTCTAAAAAATGTCCCGATAAAAAGAAATCCCTTTCTAAACGGACTTCAACGTTATCGACATCAGCAACGAACTTTCATTACTGCCACTTGTTAATCAACAATACAGCAAAACGATAAGAATTTCGCAGTGCCCTTTTCCTCATTTCCCATTTCTCAAAAATATCGAAAATTCGAAAAAATCAAAATAACCGCTCGTCCATAAAATATCGCGCAAATGTCATTTTTTTCTTTCGTTTGAAACAATTCAGAAGCTCGCAAAGAGCGAGTATGCCCGCGAGTGACACGTTGTGGGCAAGGAAAAACGTGCGAATCGCGTATTCCTTTTTCGAGGCAAAAATTCTCTGCATTTTCCGCGTTTAACTTTCCAAGACACAGAAACGAATAAGTCGAGGCGTAACCGAGTGATTCCGCGCTTCACGTGTAATATCAACAGGTAGGAATGACTGTACAGCTTTCGAGGTCTTTGGAATAATTCTGCTCCAAAACGAGTTTCGGCCACGACTGGCGAGCCGCGCCATCGACGCTGTCGATCCCTTTTACCACCTGGCGTATTTTCCAGCCCGATAAATTCACGTTTCTCGAAAAAAAAAACTTACGACAATTCCTTATTTTCCAAAATGTCACCTCTGCTAGCCATTTTTCTTCTCTCACGTTATACAGCGGTAAAAACCCGTCCGATTTCTTGAAAGAAAAACCGCGCGCGTTCTCTCGATTCGCAACGAAGAAATTGTCGGGTTAAAAAAAGAACACGCAAAACGCGTTACCTTATTTTGAAGCGCGTCGATGAGTACGTATGCGAGATACGTGATTTCCTCTTCGTCAGAGCCGAGTGCGTTACCCTGAAGTCCGGCCGTCGCCACGTAAAGGGCGACCAAATGAGTCGGGCCCTTTCCGCCCATCATCTGCATTTTGCCCTCGCGATGTTTCGTCGATTCCGCAATCGGAGCGCTCGTCGAAGAACGATCAAAAGGCTGAATTATATTTTTCCTCGTTTTTTTTTGTTCTCTCTCAATCAACTCTGCTGGATCTCAAACCCGTCGAGGCTTTGTGCTCCGAGAACGAGAGAAAATTCCGCGCGACAACGCACGAAAAAACCACGAGGTTTCAACGCCGCGGCACGTCGATCAAATCGCACACACCGAGAGAGATCACTGCGGGAAGGCACGTTGTTTTTCTTTCTCGTTTGCTCGTTTTCGTACGCGAAAACGGCACACGCGGCTTTTCCCACCTTGAGAAACGAGAAAAGGAGAAAAAAGAAAACAAAACGATGTATTTATTGTTTTCTTTCTAAACGTCAGCTCGTTATAATCGGTGAAAAGTCGAAGCGCGAGCGCATCGAATCGTTTGGCAAAATTCTCGCGGCGTTTACCGTAAACGCGTGTAACACTCGGAACTGCGATACATTTTCGTTCGAATCACGGCGTTCCCTCTGTCCCTTATTTTCCTCTTTTGCCTCACGATTCTAATCCCCCCTCTCGCGAATTCGCGTTTCTCAAAATCTCCTATGGAACGAACAGACACAACACACGCGCGCGTACGTCGCGCGAGCACCTCCTTTTTTCAGTCGCGATCGCACTTATCGCACTCGCAAACCGGGACAAGCCGAGAATAATAGAAGCGAGAGTGAGATTCTTCCGAAACTATCCGCGAGCACCACTTTTCCATGAGAGTTTTCGTTTCTGCACAACTTTTCCACAAAGACGCGCGCGATCGTCGCCAGTCCGCGCGATCGCGATTGTCGTCTCGTTCGGCTCCTCGCGACTCGCGAAAGGAAAACCCATCAACCGTTCGACTCGTTGTCGTCGCCCGTGGAACGAGCAAACGGTCCTCGCGCGCGCGCGCGCGTGTACTCTTCGATGAGAAACAACGGCAAACAACGGTGGAACAAACGGGCAAATTCGTCGTGAAACTTGTGGAAAAAATAAGAAGAAGAAAGGCAAAGAAAAAAAAACGATCTCTTTGTGGAATTTCCCAAGCGGTGCCGTGATGTGTATGTCGGACTGGGCCGACCACGGTCGCGTGCACTGTCGTTGGCTCACCTGGCGACTGCGCGTCGCTTACCTACGGTACAATAACGAGGCACACTGCGATCCAACGAACGCTCATTCGTCGACCATCACCATCGCACGAGCGCCCACAAACGCGAGTGTACACTCGAGGGGGGAATACCCATACAGACGCAAAGGCCGAACGTGCGTGTATATACAACTTTAAAAGTTTATCTCTTCCCTGGCCTAGAACGACCGAACGCGGCCCGGTGCTGGATGTACGCACACGCGTCTAGAGATACCGACTCGCGCGAATTCGACGAGCCCCGACGAGATGCGGTAACGCTTCTCGAGGAAAAAGCTCCGGGAAAAGACGGGAATTGAACGAGTGCTAACCGCGAAACACGGACACGCGCGTGTATCATTGATGGTTCGCGAATGCCACAGGTTGGCACACTTGAGAGCGTACAGCGATCGGTGCCGCGGGAACGGTAAATGTTCGCGCACTTTCCTCCCACTCTGCTTGATCCTCCGTCACATTGCCCGCTGCTACTGTCCGTTTGCCCCCGCGTATATAAACAGGTATGGCGTGCGAGTTTGAGAACATTTCGACCGGAATGTTCCGAGGAATCACGCTGTTGAATCCACTCACGGAATCGATCGAATCTTCTGGTTAGATTCGATGTTTTCCTTGAGGTACTTTAGCCGCGAAATCGCGGGTTAGATGGCGCGCGGCACTTTGATACGGCCGTGCCCGCGTGTGGAATGGATGTTTTTCGCGCACCGGGCACTTTTGGCTATTGTTGCCGGGGAAAGACATACGGGAGGAGGGGAATGCTGGTACAGTCGAGTCTCGATGGATGCGGCGACGATTGCTGGTTTCTTGCTTGATGCGTTCGATCGGGACGCCATTGGTCGATCGAGCGTCGACGAGACACACAGGTGAAATGTTTTTCGTCGGTTCGTGCGAGCTTGCGCTCGGAGCTGAAGATTCGTCTTTTCGTGTTTACGATGTTTGTAGGATCCCTGAGATACGTTTTATTTGCTTCCACTCGCGAGACAAAAGCATCCGGGGGCTGGAGAAATTCTCGTGTTTCTCAGCATATACCGAGTGTCCGTGGCGGGTTCGACCAGGTTCGACCCCTGAAGGGAAAGGCGGACCAAGTCGGCTTCTCCCCGTACGTCTCGTTCATCCAGGTGCAGGAAGACCCTCCACTCGCTTTTTATACCTTCTCCTTCCACGACTGCGCTTCACTTTGCCGGAATATAACGCGTACGTGTACAGTCCGTTTAGTCGACTCACGCAAACTCCCCACCTCTTTTTCATCCAGCACCTTTCGATGATACCGTTTCCCCTCGGCTTTTACCTGCGTAGTACGAAATATACATCGCCTATGATAGCTGAAAAACCACTCGTGATTGTCGCGTTGATTACAGACAGACTCGCGCTGCTGCTCCCGCGCTTGATTACGGAACGAAGCATCAAATGATTTATTAAGAGAGCAGTGATGTCGATATTCGATATTACATCACACCTGTGCTTTCGGCTTGCGGAGCAAAGCCACGTTGAGAAACTTCGGGAGGTCGGGTCAGTCGTACAATGAAATTGGGATGATTTCAGCAATGATCAGCTGTCCAAGTTACCCTTTCGAGATTATGTATATAACGCTTTATCGAAAATTGAACGTGCCATCTAATTCGGAAGCGATATAACAGCGGGGAGTTGAGGAATGTATCGGAAAATTACACGTCCTGTATAAAAATAATAGCGAAATGCACAGTCGTCGAACTTTCGGCTTCGTTCGAGCTTCTTCCAACTTTAAATCATCCCGTGTGTGCGAGCAAAGCATCGAATGATTAATTAAGAGCGCAGTGATTCTGATATTCGATATTACATCACATCTGTGCTTTCGGCTTGCGGAGCAAAGCCTCGTTGAGAAACGTCGGGAGGTCGGCTCAGTCGTACAATGAAATTGGGATGATTTCAGCAATGATCAGCTGTCCAAGTTACCCTTTCGAGATGATGTATACAACGCTCTATCGAAAATTGAACGTGCCATCTATTTCGGAAGCGATATCACAGCAGGGAGTTGAGGAATGTCTCGGAAAATTGCACGTCCTGTATAAAAATAAACTTTCGGCTTCGTTCGAGCTTCTTCCAACTTTAAATCATCACGTGTGTGCGAGCAAAGCATCGAATGATTAATTAAGAGTGCAGTGATTTTGATATTCGATATTACATCACACCTGTGCTTTCGGCTTGCGGATTAAAGCCTCATTGAGAAACGTCGGGACGTCTGCTCAGTCGTACAATGAAATTGGGATGATTTCAGCAATGATCAGCTGTCCAAGTTACCCTTTCGAGATTATGTATATAACGCTTTATCGAAAATTGAACGTGCCATCTAATTCGGAAGCGATATAACAGCAGGGTGTTGAGGAATGTCTCGGAAAATTACACATCCTGTATAAAAATAATAGCGAAATGCACAGTCATTGAACTTTCGGCTTCGTTCGAGCTTCTTCCAACTTTCAATCTAACTTCTAATCAACTTTAAATAAACTTTAAGCAAAGCATCGAATGATTAATTAAGAGAGCAGTGATGACGATATTCGATATTACATCACACGTGTGCTTTCGGCTTGCGGAGCAAAGCCTCGTTGAGAAACGTCGGGACGTCTGCTCGGTCGTACAATGAAATTAGGATGATTTCAGCAATGATCAGCTGTCCAAGTTACCCTTTCGAGATTATGTATATAACGCTTTATCGAAAATTGAACGTGCCATCTAATTCGGAAGCGATATAACAGCAGGGTGTTGAGGAATGTCTCGGAAAATTACACATCCTGTATAAAAATAATAGCGAAATGCACAGTCATTGAACTTTCGGCTTCGTTCGAGCTTCTTCCAACTTTCAATCTAACTTCTAATCAACTTTAAATAAACTTTAAGCAAAGCATCGAATGATTAATTAAGAGAGCAGTGATGTCGATATTCGATATTACATCACACCTGTGCTTTCGGCTTGCGGAGCAAAGCCTCGTTGAGAAACGTCTGGACGACGGCTCAGTCGTATAATGGAATTGGGATGATTTCAGCAATGATCAGCTGTTCAAGTTACCCTTTCATGATTATATACATATAACGCTTTATCAAAAATTGGACGTGCCATCTGATTCGTAGATGAACTGTCGATGTAAAACTATACGTTACATTTCGACAGAGAGAATTCTATGACGCTCAGAATATTCCGAAACTCTCGAATGCGCCGAGATATTCGAGAGAACTCGAGAGCCCGAGCGATGGGAACTCGCCGACTCGGATCTTTGACGCTTTTGGAATTTCACATTTTCGGAAGTAATCACGACGTTTTTTCCGTTTACGTCGCGAATCGAGACGGACTCGTTTGTTCGTATCGGTTGAGTGAGCCATTTGGAACGTCTTGCACGAACATACGCGGTTGTAATTCATGAATTCTCGAAACGTTTTCAACGTTTCTGCAGCGCACGTACCCCGATTTATGTTGGACTAAAATTTTTCTGTGACGATCTTTCATAGCGAGTATCGTGCATTCCTCGGTCTGTTGGCTGCTTACATCGATCTACGTGATCGACTGTGGGCATTCGCAATCTGGTCTACGACTTTGACGCCTCCGGTATAACGTAATGCTGTTACATGTACACAGGTGATTTCATTCATCGACTCCCTCGCTCTCGAGCTCCTGGTAGATATAACGCGTCGTGACTCTGATGCATATGAATCAGCACCGAGTCCAGCCGCAAAGTCGTGCCAAAAAAAAAACTCCCCAACAATTGGCTTCGAGCGGGTGAGAAAAAAATGTTTCCAAACATCGCGTCATTGAACATCCCGCGAATTATGAAAATAATGCAAATCGCGGCAACGAGCGCACTCCGAGATTAATTCGTATAAAAAATTATGCGACAGTCAAGTTTCATCTTCCGATTGCTTAAAATTTCTTGAAAATTTTGAAATCAACTTTTTCAACATCAAAGTTGCATTCTGTTGGTTAGACAACTCCCTTGACTGAAAAACAGTACGATTCAAATCATTCGTGACGCAAGATTAATGAAGCCATAGATCGATCGACGATAACTTTTTGGTTTAATCGTTTTTTCGTTGACGAACGCACGTGGCTAAGATTTTTCGAAAGGCATCCATCTTAATTGTGCGTACAAAATCTTCAACGCAACATGTCGGACACTTGACGTTATAAATATGCGTGTATGTGCAATTTATGTTCATGAAGGTTTATATTTATGGTAATAAAGTATTTTTACAATCGTTGAACGGCATATGCGGTGGATCCAAGCTGCACGTGCGTTTCCTCGTCCTGTGCTGATTGTCTTTCTGATTTTCCGTTTGACATTTGCCGCATGCTTCATATACTTCCTTCACACTCTTCGCCATTTTTAGCGTTACGATTTTCCCAAAAGTTTCATACGCTATTCTGATACCTTCTGATGTCTCTGAGACGAGATCTTCATTAGGGTGTTGGGGTTTATCTTATCTTATTTTAATTTACTTTATCAATTAAATTATATTATATTTATACTTGTGCACAAATAAGTGTATTTCATTTTTTTTCATAGTAAATCTCTTCATGTTCTCGCAGCTAGGGATCGTCGGCTATCGCAATGGACGCGTCTGCGTCAGTTTTGAGACAATAATTGAGACGATATTCTCCAAAGAATTTAACAAGGAATATACAACGAACGAGCCCGTTTTCGCGACGATAGTTCTTTTCAACCAACCTGTGTTGCGCAAGAATAGCTCTTTGAATCGATAGATCAATGGACATAAAATTTCTGATCCATAATCCGTCCGATCATCAATATCGCGACCTCGAGAATACAAATGCTGCATTACGAGTGAAAAACAAAGTTTAAAGCACTTCGGAGACACTGAGCGTCGATGTAAAACGAGTCTGCGGGACAAGAAAATAATCGAAGAGCGGCGAGTTCGAGGTGGGACAAAAAATATCAAAGTGGACATAATAGGGAAATCTTCAAGGCTATACGACGACGACCGAGTCATCGTCGAGAGGCTCTACGAGGTGTTTCGCGATGGCAGAAGCGTCCGAAAGAGTGTCGTCGAGGTAAAAAAGGTATAGCAAAAAAATGAGGAAAACGAGCGAAGAATCGACTTGAACTTCGAACACTGGAACTCTCGATTGGTCTCGATGGGGCAGAGTCACGAGAGCCCGTGTGTTTCACGTTCGCAGGAAAGCTGCGTGACGAGTCCCGGCTTCTTTTTTCCGTCTTTTTTTTCTCCACAGTACGATCGTATGTTTGTCTATACGTGTACGTCAAATTACACGTCCGTCTACCGAGAGACGTGGATGTGAGTCGAGCGAGAGAAACGAAGAGTCTATCGAGTCTCTTCGAACGAGGAAACGCTCTTGCTCGCTGTACTGGAGTATCTCTCCGTATTGCGGTCTTCCAGTACCGCGAGGAAGCTCGTACATACGTGTACGACCGTTTGATGAAACTTTGGTCTCATATTCGAGATAAATCTTGACCATCTTCATCCTGACTGTCAAAAGGGCGTAATCCACGTGTTTCTTTCCTGTAACGTGGCTCACGATCTTGCGGGTATCGCATTGCGATTGATTCTCGTAGAAACACACACGCAAGCAAATGACGCTGTGTTGAACATCACGAAGGAGATCGTCTTATTGGTCAGTCACCTGTTGCTCTCGGTGGAGCTTTGAGGCTGCCCATTGGTCGGAGAATCCGCTGAGGGGCTGCTGTACGTGTATATATATATATTTATAAGTCAGACTGAGAGACAAGTGCAATGGAGAAACGCACACGGGAGACCACTGCGAGGGAAAAAAAATTCTGCCGTTGGAAACACGAAGCTGGACGAGCGGCGAGTGGGGACTCGCGCGTAACTCCAGGCTTCGGAGGGGAAAGGCGCTTTGGCACCTTTTTTTCCAGGCGGATAGTTCAATATTTTCAGGGAGTCGAGGGAACGTTGAAAAGAGTTTTTCGCGATTCGCCTCGAAGACGTTTTTTTTTTCACTTTTGAAAATCTTCGCCGAAAGTCGAGGGAGTTTTGAAACTTTCCGCCGCGATTTGTCGATAATTCGCTGGATTCCGTTTTCCGATTTGCGGTATTACTGAAAAAAAGGCATTATCTTTTATGTTTCCCGTCTTTTTTTCCAATGTCTTTGCACAGCTTTGTGGTTTACCGCTAAGCAGCGTCTCGAACGTAGAAATTTAACGTGTGAAATGGCGTGAACGTTAGAGCGTTGGGAATAACAGTACAAAGTCGATTGAGGAAAGTCGGATTTCAACGTTGGACCTCCACCCTGCGGCCAACGATCGGTGCAGCGTGCTCCGTCGATGCTCGTCTCTTCTATATACGTGTTTCTTACGTAACGTTTGGAGGCTGCATCTTCAAAGGACTCAAATTCATATGCACTTTTATGCTTGTCTCTCAAACTCTCTCGTGCTTCCTCTCGGTCGCTTCATTCCGTATGTCCACTACAAATCTTCCTACGCAACAGGTGTCTGACGTTCTTGTATTGTGTATGTTACTGAGGGATCGAAAAGGATAGGAAAGGATAGAAAAGAGAGAGAGAGAGGGAGAAATGTGACTGTGAACAGTTATATCCTTAAGGACTCTGAGACTCCTCGTTGGCGGCCGATCAAAACGCGCCAGTTGCACGATGTTGTATGCTGGAAGCGATATAACAGCAGGGAGTTGAGGAATGTCTCGGAAAATTACACGTCCTGTACAAAAATAATAGCGAAATCCACAGTCGTCGAACTTTCGGCTTCGTTCGAGCTTTTTCCAACTTCAAATCATCACGTGTGTGCGAGGAAAGCATCGAATGATTAATTAAGAGAGCAGTGATGTCGATATTCGATATTACATCACAACTGTGCTTTCGGCTTGCGGAGCAAAGCCTCATTGAGAAATGTCGGGACGTCTGCTCGGTCGTACAATGGAGTTAGGATGATTTCAGCAATGATCAGCTGTCCAAGTTATCCTTTCGTGATTATGTATATAACGCTCTATCGAAAATTGAACGTGCCATCTAATTCGGAAGCGATATGACAGCAGGGAGTTGAGGAATGTCTCGGAAAATTACAGGTCCTGTACAAAAATAATAGCGACATCCACAGTCGTCGAACTTTCGGCTTCATTCGAACTTCTTCCAACTTTAAATCATCACACGTGTGCGAGCAAATTAAATATATACGGAAAGTCACGAGTAGCTACTGATTATTATTCGGGATAACGTATATTTCCACGCGACCTGCATTGAAACTGCGAATTTCCATGTCTGTTTACTATTGGACGAAACTGGCGGATTTCAGGTCGATGCCGAGTTTTCTTTTCTATCGAGAGGAAAAAGTCTTGTTTCCGACTTTATTTTATCCTGGCCAGAAACGCATTTGTTTGTTCCAAGTCGAGGAATATTCGGTGGTATTCGGAACTTTGATTTTTTGCTGCGCTATCGGTCCAAAATTGTCTCCCTTCGACCGCGCTCAGGAAATTTGACTTTCGGTGCCAGGTGCTGAAAAATATAGTGCACTCCTTCACGCACTGTAGTCACACAAAATACGATCGTATTTTGACGTAGACCATTCTGATTGTTTCGATTTACCCTTATTTCCTTGAGCATTATTTCACAGGCAATTTTTATTTCACTATTTGTGTACCTTTGATATTTTTCGTTGCAGTTTTTATCGTTTACGCAGCTAATCAATTTTTCGATTGAAAATAATATCCTGTGAATTTACCCTGTTGATTGACAAAATAGATCGAATAAGGTCGTTTCGAAGATTATAGGGTAGTCTTTATAGACGCGCGTATACGCGTACGAGTAATGGTGCATGCACCTGTCGTTTTACGCACCTGTTTTGTGCGACCCGCAGTAAACTTCGGACTTACAGCCGAATAACTGGGAACAATGGACTGTGCAGCGTCGGTTGGGTGCAATATAACACCCTTGTTGAAAATTTTCGTCGATGCCCATATTTGTTTTCGTCGCAAACGTGGTCATCATTGAAAGGTTGACGATGGACGTATATGGGACATTTTTTTTATTGCGCGTACAAACATCGTAGCATTAACTTGTTCCTTTCTTGCCTGAAGCAGGCGCAAAGACTCGCAAAATTCGCGTTAAAGACGTTGTATGGTTACGGTCGAATAAAAATTCTTGTTTTCCGTTTTTCTTACATACAAAATGGTTTGCGATTGGTTTGCGATTGGTTTGCGATTACGATTGTTTCCTCTATGCGTGGTTCAATTTTGATGGAGTTGTCGATCGTTCTTTTCATCTGCCGCTACTTTGAAGGAAAAAAACTGAACAAAAATTTCCGGAAACCGGACATGAAGCATCTTGTTTGGAGTTGTTTCCTCTATGCGTGGTTCAATTTTGATGGAGTTGTCGATCGTTCTTTTCATCTGCCACTCCTTCGAAGGAAAAAAACTGAACAACAAATTCCGGAAACCGGACATGAAGCATCTTGTTTGGAGTTGTTTCCTCTATGCGTGGTTCAATTTTGATGGAGTTGTCGATCGTTCTTTTCATCTGCCACTCCTTCAAAGGAAAAAAACTGAACAACAATTTCCGGAAACCGAACATGAAGCATCTTGTTTGGAGTTGTTTCCTCTATGCGTGGTTCAATTTTGATGGAGTTGTCGATCGTTCTTTTCATCTGCCGCTACTTTGAAGGAAAAAAACTGAACAACAATTTCCGGAAACCGGACATGAAGCAACTTCTTCGGAGTTGCATCCTCTATGCGTGGTTAAATTTTCATGGAGTTGTCGATCGTACTTTTCGTTTCTTGTAAATTTTAGAAAGAAACTGAAAACAATTTTCCGGAAACCGGACATGAAGCAACTTCTTCGGAGTTGCATCCTCTATGCGTGGTTAAATTTTCATGGAGTTGTCGATCGTACTTTTCGTTTCTTGTAAATTTTAGAAAGGAACTGAAAACAATTTTCCGGAAACCGGACATGAAGCAACTTCTTTGGAGTTGCATCCTCTATGCGTGGTTAAATTTTCATGGAGTTGTCGATCGTACTTTTCGTTTCGTGTAAATTTTGGAAAGGAACTGAAAACAATTTTCCGGAAACCGGACATGAAGCAACTTCTTTGGAGTTGCATCCTCTATGCGTGGTTAAATTTTCATGGAGTTGTCGATCGTACTTTTCGTTTCTTGTAAATTTTAGAAAGAAACTGAAAACAATTTTCCGGAAACCGGACATGAAGCAACTTCTTCGGAGTTGCATCCTCTATGCGTGGTTAAATTTTCATGCAGTTGTCGATCGTACTTTTCGTTTCTTGTAAATTTTAGAAAGGAACTGAAAACAATTTTCCGGAAACCGGACATGAAGCAACTTCTTTGGAGTTGCATCCTCTATGCGTGGTTAAATTTTCATGGAGTTGTCGATTGTACTTTTCGTTTCTTGTAAATTTTAGAAAGAAACTGAAAACAATTTTCCGGAAACCGGACATGAAGCAACGTCTTTGGAGTTGCATCCTCTATGCGTGGTTAAATTTTCATGGAGTTGTCGATCGTACTTTTCGTTTCTTGGAAATTTTAGAACGAAACTGAAAACAATTTTCCGGAAACCGGACATGAAGCAACTTCTTTGGAGTTGCATCCTCTATGCGTGGTTAAATTTTCATGGAGTTGTCGATCGTACTTTTCGTTTCTTGTAAATTTTAGAAAGGAACTGAAAACAATTTTCCGGAAACCGGACATGAAGCAACTTCTTTGGAGTTGCATCCTCTATGCGTGGTTAAATTTTCATGGAGTTGTCGATCGTACTTTTCGTTTCGTGTAAATTTTGGAAAGGAACTGAAAACAATTTTCCGGAAACCGGACATGAAGCAACTTCTTTGGAGTTGCATCCTCTATGCGTGGTTAAATTTTCATGGAGTTGTCGATCGTACTTTTCGTTTCTTGTAAATTTTAGAAAGAAACTGAAAACAATTTTCCGGAAACCGGACATGAAGCAACTTCTTCGGAGTTGCATCCTCTATGCGTGGTTAAATTTTCATGGAGTTGTCGATCGTACTTTTCGTTTCTTGTAAATTTTGGAAAGGAACTGAAAACAATTTTCCGGAAACCGGACATGAAGCAACTTCTTTGGAGTTGCATCCTCTATGCGTGGTTAAATTTTCATGGAGTTGTCGATCGTACTTTTCGTTTCTTGTAAATTTTAGAAAGGAACTGAAAACAATTTTCCGGAAACCGGACATGAAGCAACTTCTTTGGAGTTGCATCCTCTATGCGTGGTTAAATTTTCATGGAGTTGTCGATCGTACTTTTCGTTTCGTGTAAATTTTGGAAAGGAACTGAAAACAATTTTCCGGAAACCGGACATGAAGCAACTTCTTTGGAGTTGCATCCTCTATGCGTGGTTAAATTTTCATGGAGTTGTCGATCGTACTTTTCGTTTCTTGTAAATTTTAGAAAGAAACTGAAAACAATTTTCCGGAAACCGGACATGAAGCAACTTCTTCGGAGTTGCATCCTCTATGCGTGGTTAAATTTTCATGCAGTTGTCGATCGTACTTTTCGTTTCTTGTAAATTTTAGAAAGGAACTGAAAACAATTTTCCGGAAACCGGACATGAAGCAACTTCTTTGGAGTTGCATCCTCTATGCGTGGTTAAATTTTCATGGAGTTGTCGATCGTACTTTTCGTTTCTTGTAAATTTTAGAAAGAAACTGAAAACAATTTTCCGGAAACCGGACATGAAGCAACGTCTTTGGAGTTGCATCCTCTATGCGTGGTTAAATTTTCATGGAGTTGTCGATCGTACTTTTCGTTTCTTGTAAATTTTAGAACGAAACTGAAAACAATTTTCCGGAAACCGGACATGAAGCAACTTCTTTGGAGTTGCATCCTCTATGCGTGGTTAAATTTTCATGGAGTTGTCGATCGTACTTTTCGTTTCTTGTAAATTTTAGAAAGGAACTGAAAACAATTTTCCGGAAACCGGACATGAAGCAACTTCTTTGGAGTTGCATCCTCTATGCGTGGTTAAATTTTCATGGAGTTGTCGATCGTACTTTTCGTTTCGTGTAAATTTTGGAAAGGAACTGAAAACAATTTTCCGGAAACCGGACATGAAGCAACTTCTTTGGAGTTGCATCCTCTATGCGTGGTTAAATTTTCATGGAGTTGTCGATCGTACTTTTCGTTTCTTGTAAATTTTAGAAAGAAACTGAAAACAATTTTCCGGAAACCGGACATGAAGCAACTTCTTCGGAGTTGCATCCTCTATGCGTGGTTAAATTTTCATGGAGTTGTCGATCGTACTTTTCGTTTCTTGTAAATTTTGGAAAGGAACTGAAAACAATTTTCCGGAAACCGGACATGAAGCAACTTCTTTGGAGTTGCATCCTCTATGCGTGGTTAAATTTTCATGGAGTTGTCGATCGTACTTTTCGTTTCTTGTAAATTTTAGAAAGGAACTGAAAACAATTTTCCGGAAACCGGACATGAAGCAACTTCTTTGGAGTTGCATCCTCTATGCGTGGTTAAATTTTCATGGAGTTGTCGATCGTACTTTTCGTTTCGTGTAAATTTTGGAAAGGAACTGAAAACAATTTTCCGGAAACCGGACATGAAGCAACTTCTTTGGAGTTGCATCCTCTATGCGTGGTTAAATTTTCATGGAGTTGTCGATCGTACTTTTCGTTTCTTGTAAATTTTAGAAAGAAACTGAAAACAATTTTCCGGAAACCGGACATGAAGCAACTTCTTTGGAGTTGCATCCTCTATGCGTGGTTAAATTTTCATGGAGTTGTCGATCGTACTTTTCGTTTCGTGTAAATTTTGGAAAGGAACTGAAAACAATTTTCCGGAAACCGGACATGAAGCAACTTCTTTGGAGTTGCATCCTCTATGCGTGGTTAAATTTTCATGGAGTTGTCGATCGTACTTTTCGTTTCTTGTAAATTTTAGAAAGAAACTGAAAACAATTTTCCGGAAACCGGACATGAAGCAACTTCTTCGGAGTTGCATCCTCTATGCGTGGTTAAATTTTCATGCAGTTGTCGATCGTACTTTTCGTTTCTTGTAAATTTTAGAAAGGAACTGAAAACAATTTTCCGGAAACCGGACATGAAGCAACTTCTTTGGAGTTGCATCCTCTATGCGTGGTTAAATTTTCATGGAGTTGTCGATCGTACTTTTCGTTTCTTGTAAATTTTAGAAAGAAACTGAAAACAATTTTCCGGAAACCGGACATGAAGCAACGTCTTTGGAGTTGCATCCTCTATGCGTGGTTAAATTTTCATGGAGTTGTCGATCGTACTTTTCGTTTCTTGTAAATTTTAGAACGAAACTGAAAACAATTTTCCGGAAACCGGACATGAAGCAACTTCTTTGGAGTTGCATCCTCTATGCGTGGTTAAATTTTCATGGAGTTGTCGATCGTACTTTTCGTTTCTTGTCAATTTTAGAAAGAAACTGAAAACAATTTTCCGGAAACCGGACATGAAGCAACTTCTTCGGAATTGCATCCTCTATGCGTGGTTAAATTTTCATGGAGTTGTCGATCGTACTTTTCGTTTCTTGTAAATTTTAGAAAGGAACTGAAAACAATTTTCCGGAAACCGGACATGAAGCAACTTCTTTGGAGTTGCATCCTCTATGCGTGGTTAAATTTTCATGGAGTTGTCGATCGTACTTTTCGTTTCTTGTAAATTTTAGAAAGAAACTGAAAACAATTTTCCGGAAACCGGACATGAAGCAACTTCTTCGGAGTTGCATCCTCTATCCGTGGTTAAATTTTCATGGAGTTGTCGATCGTACTTTTCGTTTCTTGTAAATTTTAGAAAGAAACTGAAAACAATTTTCCGGAAACCGGACATGAAGCAACTTCTTCGGAGTTGCATCCTCTATGCGTGGTTAAATTTTCATGCAGTTGTCGATCGTACTTTTCGTTTCTTGTAAATTTTAGAAAGGAACTGAAAACAATTTTCCGGAAACCGGACATGAAGCAACTTCTTTGGAGTTGCATCCTCTATGCGTGGTTAAATTTTCATGGAGTTGTCGATCGTACTTTTCGTTTCTTGTAAATTTTAGAAAGAAACTGAAAACAATTTTCCGGAAACCGGACATGAAGCAACGTCTTTGGAGTTGCATCCTCTATGCGTGGTTAAATTTTCATGGAGTTGTCGATCGTACTTTTCGTTTCTTGTAAATTTTAGAACGAAACTGAAAACAATTTTCCGGAAACCGGACATGAAGCAACTTCTTTGGAGTTGCATCCTCTATCCGTGGTTAAATTTTCATGGAGTTGTCGATCGTACTTTTCGTTTCTTGTAAATTTTAGAACGAAACTGAAAACAATTTTCCGGAAACCGGACATGAAGCAACTTCTTTGGAGTTGCATCCTCTATGCGTGGTTAAATTTTCATGGAGTTGTCGATCGTACTTTTCGTTTCTTGTCAATTTTAGAAAGAAACTGAAAACAATTTTCCGGAAACCGGACATGAAGCAACTTCTTCGGAATTGCATCCTCTATGCGTGGTTAAATTTTCATGGAGTTGTCGATCGTACTTTTCGTTTCTTGTAAATTTTAGAAAGGAACTGAAAACAATTTTCCGGAAACCGGACATGAAGCAACTTCTTTGGAGTTGCATCCTCTATGCGTGGTTAAATTTTCATGGAGTTGTCGATCGTACTTTTCGTTTCTTGTAAATTTTAGAAAGAAACTGAAAACAATTTTCCGGAAACCGGACATGAAGCAACTTCTTCGGAGTTGCATCCTCTATCCGTGGTTAAATTTTCATGGAGTTGTCGATCGTACTTTTCTTTTCTTGTAAATTTTAGAAAGAAACTGAAAACAATTTTCCGGAAACCGGACATGAAGCAACTTCTTCGGAGTTCCATCCTCTATGCGTGGTTAAATTTTCATGGAGTTGTCGATCGTACTTTTCGTTTCTTGTAAATTTTAGAAAGGAACTGAAAACAATTTTCCGGAAACCGGACATGAAGCAACTTCTTTGGAGTTGCATCCTCTATGCGTGGTTAAATTTTCATGGAGTTGTCGATCGTACTTTTCGTTTCTTGTAAATTTTGGAAAGGAACTGAAAACAATTTTCCGGAAACCGGACATGAAGCAACTTCTTTGGAGTTGCATCCTCTATGCGTTGTTAAATTTTCATGGAGTTGTCGATCGTACTTTTCGTTTCTTGTAAATTTTGGAAAGGAACTGAAAACAATTTTCCGGAAACCGGACATGAAGCAACTTCTTTGGAGTTGCATCCTCTATGCGTTGTTAAATTTTCATGGAGTTGTCGATCGTACTTTTCGTTTCTTGTAAATTTTAGAAAGAAACTGAAAACAATTTTCCGGAAACCGGACATGAAGCAACTTCTTCGGAGTTGCATCCTCTATGCGTGGTTAAATTTTCATGGAGTTGTCGATCGTACTTTTCGTTTCTTGTAAATTTTAGAAAGAAACTGAAAACAATTTTCCGGAAACCGGACATGAAGCAACTTGTTCAGAATTGTTTCCTCTATGCGTGGTTAAATTTTGATGGAGTTGTCGATCGTTCTTTTCATCTGCCACTACTTTGAAGGAAAACGCTTCTCGAGAGATCGTCTGATCGCACAGTAATTTCTTGTAAATTCTATAAAACATTAATGTGCAAGGGAGAAAGGAAGAAAGAAGGGAGAAAAATTTTTGCGTGGATAAAGTGCAAGAAAAGCTAGTTCAGTTTATTCATTCTTATTTTCCCGGATTATCTCTCATTTTATCTCAATATAATATAAATGCAACTGTGAAATATAGCACTCTTACTTACTCGATATGGATGATTTCTTTTTCACAGAATGAATTATCATACAACTATATAACCTTTGCTAACCGCGATTGATGTCACGAGTCGACAACTGTCAAAAACAGCATAAAACACCGCGCGAATACAGTCTCGCATGAATTTCGCGGCTACGCTGATCACCGACCAATCACGAAACGAATAAAACGACAACAAAGCATGCGATATTTCGATATTTCGATAATTTCGATCTATATCTCCTCATCAAGTTTTTATTAGAAGGATATATCTCGACTTCTACGTGGTGAAGCCTCTTCAAATGATGCAAGCTATTAGATATCACTATTCTCTTTGCGCGATGCAAATTTGAAGGAATTCTATCGATAGAAAATTTTGCATGCAGCTTTCTTAATCTGCGTTTGCAAATAACGATATTAGTGGTGAGGAAAAACGAGGAAAGGAAAGTCTCAATAATAAAACGATATTGAAGTATCATTGGAACACAATGGAAGAACGTTTACCATCTCTTTGAAAAATGACAAAAAAATATCGTAAAACTTGTAGAACCCAAGGCGGTTAAATTTTAAACGCAAACTCGAGTTCCAATCCGAGTTACGGTGAAATTCATTAGAGATTCAGTCGCTGCAGTGAAGGTGCAATTTGATCGTTGCTCGGTTAGAAAATAGAAAAGAACGATGCGGAAAAACAAGCGCGACGGATCGACCCAGCAAAATCGCGCGAGAAAGCAATCGACGCGCGAAATATGAATGATTATAAATTTGCACTTTGCCGGTAACGAACATGAATCCTTGTCTCGATCGTATATCTTCATCTCGCGCGCATCCTACACATTTAAAGATGTAACCTGCAACGGGAGCGGAAGCCATTGCATTTTCTCACGTGCAATTAACACCCCGCATGTTCTGTTTTCTGTTCCTTTCGTCTTTTCTTTTCACATACAACGATGAGACCTCCCTGTTTTGCAGCATACACTCATTTGCAATACACTTTCATTCATCCGTTCGTTCATTCAATCGTTGCACGGTTATTCTCAACTTCCGATTCAATTTTCTCTTTACAAAGACTGAAACTTGGTATATACCCATATTGCCCAAAAGCAGTCAAAATGACCGCGTTGGGAAAGAATAACGAAGGTGTGAAGAAATTAGTTTAAAATTAATTTTTTATATTTTTTTACAGGTATATAACAAGTTATTATGAAATATTAACAATCAAAAAGCAGTCAAAATTACTTCCTTGGGAAATCTAGTGTTGATAACGTTTCATTGCTGTTGGATTCCTATGGAAAGTTATGGTGAAAAAAATTCGTCGGTGAATTTAGCGTGCGTTCGACAGGGCAAACGGTTTAACGCGCTCTCGATCTGTTTGAGGATTTCTGGCTGTTTTATTGAACACTTTCGTTTCAAACTCTTGGACTTCCGGCAAAATTTTCGCTGATGTTCGTGTATGCCTGATAAACATTCTTGAAATCTCGATCGGACGAATTTCCGTTATTAATTTCCATTTCTCTGCAGGAAGCTGCGAGTCAATCTCCGGAAAATTCGAGTAGCCAATCGCGAGATTTTAACGCGCTAACTTGAAATATTTCGTTTACGCTCGTATGAACTGTTTGAAATGAAAATTTTTTTTATGTAGCTTCATGATCCTGATAAAAATGGTATCAGGACAGTGTAGAATAACGCGTTTTCTTCCTTAGCTGATGCGAGACCGACAAATCCGGGTTGTTCGCTCATGGCTTTGCAGGACTCGTATATCCGGTTTGGGAAATCCACGAGAGAAGCCTCGATATACACGGCGGCTTCTCTCTCGCATTCACATCGCTCCGGCTAGGCAGCGATGCGTTACGTAAGATGCAAAGGCATATAAGACGACGTTATCCTCGACCGTTCCATCAGTCAACATACCAGCACAACATATACACGTTCTCGTACTAGGGTTGGCCAAAAAAACCAAATCCGAAAAATTCCTATTTTCATCATCTTGGTTGTAAATTTTAGTAAAAAAAAATGTGTACCATTACAATCGAACACATACAGTGTCCTTAAATAGCACGAAAAATTCGATCGAGACATAAATTCATCAAGATTCCTTAATCGACAGGTCATACTCGATAAAAAACAAGAGTACAAAAACGAGGTCGATCGGTGAAATTGGAAATATACCTTCCGGCTCTTTCCATCGCACGAACAAAAATCTTTCCTTCTTTGCATTTGTTTCATTTTTTTAAAACACATTTGCCCTCGACGTATCTACTTTCTCTCATCGCTTGTTCCGTTTTATTTTTGCCCGCAAACGCGATAGAACCGCAGTGATGTACGTATACTATACATCGCTATATATATATACATGTATGTAAATAAAAAAAGATCGTGAACGGAGGCTGTGCTTTTCCGGAGTCGAGGTTAAGTCGTGCTCCAAAGCGCCTGGGGAATCTCACGCGAAATCTATACGATCTTGCTGGAGCACACAGCAGGTCCGAGAATCGAACGAACCTACGAGAGGAATATCCTGACGATGCTTTTCAACAATTTGGGAGAATTCTAATGCTGTACGTCAGCGTAATCAGTGTAATCATTGTCATTATCGACGTCATTAAATTTCGATCACGGGTGAAAGTAAAAAATTCAAAAAATTGAAAGAAACCCACTCTCGTAGATTCGCAAAAACGCCACTCAAACAGCGCGATTTATTTACAATTTGTCTTATTATTATTTCCGCGTGTTATTTAAAAATATCGAGTACACCCGAATTAATGGTGTCCCAAATAGCACATACCTGTGGTATTTTCTTCGTCTTTATGTACTTCCTAGTGATTACATGACGTCAGTATCACTCAAGTGCATAGTGCATCTGCGATTGCCGGAATCGAGGCCTGTATCCCAGCCTGCAATTAGGAATAATTCGATTTTAATCACTTTTCTAATTCCACCGATAATGAAAATCTTCTCCCCTTAGTTATAAGCTAAAGAACGTCATGAATGTATGATGAAAAATAGCGGAAGGTGTGTTGGAAAATGAAAATCCAAACAGATACATTTCCGGCACTTCAAACTTTTATCGGGTTTGCTCTTTCCGGTGTTATCATCGAAACAAAATCGCGACTGAGGCTAATGTACTTCGTCCATACACCTGTTGCATTCCCGACATACAATACACAAGATATACGCACAAATCTGTTGTATTATTTATATATAGATATCGTATGTACGAATCGAATGTAATATCATGTCGATGCAAAACATGAATTGCTGCGAGAGAGACATATAGAGTGGCATTAGCGGGGATATACCGCAAAGTAGTATAAATTTTACGATGCGAAATTCTCTCATTTTTCACCAGCTCTCTCCATCTTCATAAGTTTCACAGCCTTCGTGCACAAATTATCTCGAGATATATATTCTGCAACCATGCTCTCTCTCTCTGAATATATATATATGTCGCAGTAAATGACGCAGATATATACGTACATCGTAATAACGCACGTAATTTATTGGAGCGGATGTCAATAATTCCCAAAGATTTCTCGCGTGTATTTTGCAATGATTTTCTTTTTAATGCGCGTTCCTCGTGACTATCAATCGGAAGAAATTACCTATCGTTCTCACGTTTTCAATTTAAAGGTTCCCTGTCATCATTTAATTTTTTACCATTCAACTCGAGTATTCTTCATCTTTTCTCTCATCCATCCAATCCTATTACTCATCCAAATTTGGCACCTATATGTTTCTCGCTCTTCTTCGGTAGTCGCCATTTTGTGCATCCATCGCTTCTCCGCCATCTTGATAACACGCTGATAGTTTCTCACTTAACCTACAAATCCTCACATTCAGCTGCCGAATGTTTTTAAGAAAAGTGAACCTTGTCAATGACCCGCAAATCCATCACTGACGCGGATCGCCTTAAAGTTGTGGCATCATCTCGAACTTTTATTCCGGTTTGTTCTGTCGTTTAGGAAAAAATTGAATCCAATCCGCCGAGGTACGATCCGAGCGTGCGTTACACATCGACTGTAAAAATTTGAATTTTTCGTACCAAGGTGTGAATTCTTGGATTTCATAGCCTTTACTGTTTGTACAATAAAATAGAAACTCTCTCCTCTATCGTCGTATTAATGTTCTCCCCCAAAGTCCGGATTATAGCGCAATTCCTCGCAGAGTTATAATTCACTATAGTTGCTCAACCATGAACGGACCTCATCGCTCGAGACTCCAAGACGCAGAGACGGAGAGAAAAATATAGAAAGAAAGAAAATGGTAGCTGAGCACATATATATATACGCAGTCACAATAGTCGGCCTTGTCACGTCACGTTCTCATTGCTCGGCGCAAAACTATAATATAGTCTAGTCTGCTTAGATGCGAGCTATATAAACACACACTTTATCATTAAGGATTTCATACATACATGCACGCGTTTATATGTACGTGTGTATGTGTTCGTGCACGTGCGAGCACAGAGACGATATCGCAGAGCAAAAAAGGATGAAGAAATCTTGCGGTATCCCCAGCAAAGAGCTCGGAAGAGATTGTTGCCAGCCGGGTGTGATTTGCAGACTCATCGCCGCAAACGCTATATCCATCTCTCATCTGCTTCCTTGTCGTTTGTTTATTTTCTCCAACAAAAACACTTTCCCGCGATCTTTCGCTTTTCGGAGACTCGTTTAATGAGCTTTGGATCGAGAAAAATGTTCAACCAGCTTCGCGGTAGCCATGCACCTACGCTAAAATAATCTCAATGCAGGGAAAAGCACCCGAGAAGCGATTCGAATCGCACTCGTGTGAATCGCTGATGCGCGCGTCGAACTCTGCGCAGCTGCCAAGTCGACCGGCAGCGCCAGGGTTGGCTCAACGTTTCTCCCACCATACGCCACGCACCAATCCGGTTTGCCAAAATTAAAGTCCCAGAGTATCACCTCGTAGAATTGTAAATGCCTGTTCTCCGGTCGATCTTCTTTTATACTCGTCGTTAATTGTACCCTCACACGCAAGATCAAAAATATACGTTGGGTTCTCTCTTATTTTTCCATAAAGCTCTCTGTCATGTTGTGACGTACTGCCAAGGTTATGAATTAAAAATCAAAGGTGGTGTATCGTCGTGAAACGGTTTTGCATAAAATATGTCTTACACGTATAGGACTTTCAGAAGCGTGAGAATCTTTTCCATCTGTCACCCCCGATGGATCGTCAATCGATCATATTTTCTTCATTCACTCTGTGTTTTATATTTTCGTCAATCTTCGCCAGTCGACTTGGTTTTGCATGAATTTGCCGGTTCTGACGACATCGAGACACGAAAACTGTGCGTGGGTTCTGTAAATGTATCTTTAGGATGTGACTGTGTACTATTGGTTACCTGTAGCATAGCTTCGATGTGTATGTCTGCTCGGAATTTATTTGACCTGCGGTCTACGAATGTGCCTACGATATTGTAAATTCATAGAGAGACTTCTATAGAGATTGTACGCCGACACACACACACGCACACACACACACACACACACACACACACACAAGTGCAAGGAGGACATTCACAAACAACAGAGCATACAGTTTTGTATTGCAGCAGCGAGAGAGAGAGAGAGGAGGAGAAACGAAAGAATCTCCAGAGGGATCCACAGTATGGACGGTCATGGTACGTAGCAAGCACCGCAAGTGCTCTACAAGCAGCTCACCGTACTTTGTTGCCATTCTTAATTCACGATCTCGTTCTCTCCACTCGAGCATCAACCTTTTCTCTCAATTTCACACCAAAAGCTGTTATAGAACTCTCGTTGAATCGACGGTAATGAGGGTAAAGGATGAAACCGCGTCCATCTTGTAATTAATTGCCAATTAATTCAATTACCAACAAAGTTTATTCGTTCAGTTCGTCGAGCGGAAAAAACGATAAATAAAGGAACTCGTCTCTCGTAACGTCGAATTTCCAGGGACGATTTTTTGAAGAAACAAAAGTACCGAAATACTCCACCAGAGTGCACAGTTTCGTGCAACTGCGACCGAGAATCCGTTGTTTGCGAACAAAAGTACAAAAAAGATCCGCCAGTGGGATAACCGAGCGGTAACTCGCATCTTGTACACGCGTAACTCGCTGCTGGCCTCGAGCCTGCTAATCACAAAGTGTATTTAAGTCTGAACGGAAATTACAGTAATGACGGAAAAAAACCGTCACTTCGTGATTTCCCGGGAACATATGGGAAGCGTTGGCAAATATATGTTCATACCTAGACGTCGCACACGTACCTGTGTATTACACGTGTGCGTGCGGAGCGCAAGACGCCAGTATAAAAAGCGGAATCGGAGGGGCGCGTGTGGTGCAAGAAGAGATACATTTTTTCTTCCTTCGAGTGAGAGGAGCTCGAAAGAAGCGGGAAAGATATGACGCAGAAAAAAAAGGGAATGGGTATAGATTATCATCTGTTGCTCAGCAAAAAGCCTGGTATACGCGTAAAACTGCTGTTCATGTGCAGAGTGAATACGTCAGTGGCATATAAAAGAGTTGCGGATAAACGCCGTGAGACGCCGAACGACTCTTTGGGAAAAAAAGGAACAAGTCGAAAGATTTACTTGCTTGTTGTTTCACTCGCGTCACAACGTACGAAAAAATCCAGAAAAAAAGCAGAAATTCAACCGCGTCTTTTTCCCTCCGTCCATTTCTCCCCTTTGTCATGTGGTAAAAATAATACACATCTCCAACCGATCGAATTGTGCAAGGTCTCAGGAACAAGGCCAGAGTGAGAGATTTTCCCTTTATGTTCCCGCTGCTGCCGCTGTTCCTTGGGAGAAGCGGAAGTCGCGGGAAAAGGAGGCAAGAAGGCACGCTAGATAGCGGGTTAAGGCTGTATATACGAGATGATGCCGGCAAGCATCGAAAGATGAAGATGAGGAAAAAGGAAGAAATGATGTCGAGGAAGAGGATGGTATGGTGTAGGGAGCGGGAGAGCGGGACCATCAACAGAATACCCTGGTGCGCTCCACGAAAAAGATGAAAGCTGTACACCAGTGAGACAAGATATATCGTATAACGAGTGAACGAGAGAGCGGCAAGCGTGTAGAAAAGATAGTGGTCGCTGACCCGCTCGGAACGTTGACTCCATGTAGTCAGTCCCCTCTTTTACATTGAGCAGCGGAGAATACTCTCTCTCTCTCTCTCTGCTTCTTCCTCTTGCTCGTACTTTGATCTGTTCTCCAGGCTCGTTGTAACTATACGAGGCAACTTTGCCTTGCCTGAAAGCGTTCACCGAGCTATATACCTCTTCGTACCATTCTCCTAGGAAGATATTGGTGCACAAACCGGGAGAGCAGTCTAGTCACGGAGCCTAGCCCAGACTATGACTGGATACAGATATATTTATTATCCTCTGCTCTCTCCGGGCATTTACTCCGTTGCTTCGTCTATCGGAGTGTCGACGAAAATGCCAACTTTGCCAAAAAACTCTACTGATACTAACTGTTTCCAACTGGAATTGACCAACTCTTGTTTCCTAGGATTATTATCCGTTGCCGCAGCGAAGACTTTCCCACAAGTATACACCTGGTGTCGGACAGCGGTGGACATAAAATTGACCAACTGTCGCTTCTTTATATTGTCCAGTTGCCATTGGATCGTCAGGAAAATAGAGTTCCCATTGATTCCAATTAAAAACCCAGTTAAAGTCGATTGCTTATTTTATTTTTCTCAGTGCGTTCGAGATTCTACCGTTTATCTTTTTAATGACACGGCCGCCAAGACGTCATGACTCCTTGACGGCAATCGCGTTGTTTTTTTACGTTGTTCTCCTGGTATTAATTCTTAGTCTACACTTGCCTTCAATATTCCGAATCACTCTGATTGTTACGCATACGGTTGTTGCATAGCAGAGCATCTTGCAGTTTTTTTTAAATCACGTTTGGAAATCATGAAATTAAAGTGTCAACCCTCGTCCGTGGAGGAACATGTCGTAAATGACGTCTCCGAATCGAGCCTGTATTTTTTATTTAGCACGGTTGGTTGAAAAACGTGTTTCATGTGCGAACATGTGTTCAGCTGCGTGTATGGGGTGGAATTTACCCCAGCTTCATTTGGTTTGTCGAGTGATCGGTATTTCTTCGAACATTCGGGTATCATTGTGCATAAATGACTCGTATACATGAATATTTATATACAAAGCTGATGACGATATCGGACACCGAGGAACTCTCAGGGTAAAAGTTCGGTTATCGCTAATCAGTACGAAAAATCGCACGGGGTACGGTCGTTAAAACGAATTGTCGTGCGATGAACAATAAATCGTATAAAACGTGCTCGTGACTGCAAATTCCCCTCGATTTCACTAGGGTATATACGCATGAATAATGATGTTCATAATCATTGAATTTCTGTCCGCGAGATAGTGGAGAACAAAGCAGTTCGATTTTATTAAGATCGACGTATGAAATTGCCGCCGAAACTCTTGGCCATTTTTCGAAGAGAGGTTGTGTTCCGTGCATAATTTATAGCTTGCGTTTTAAGCTTTATCGAGAAGCCAATAACAGGCGTGGGATTAATCCGAAGAGCTCGATGTTGCTCGAAATCGTAAGACAATATTTTTCTTTTTTCAAATCGTCGCAGAGTCATGTTTTAGATAAAGTTATTGAAAATAATAATGATGCTCTTTTCAGCGAGGATAAATGCATTTTTTCAAACGGATTTGTCCAGTAAAACAAAGACGAAATTGTAACTGTACAGTGCAACGGGCGTTGAAGTCTCCTTGAGGAGTCTCGCCATTCACCGCGAAACCCCTCGGAGCACGTGGGGGGAATAATCGTGTGCTTGCTTTTTATTAACATATTTTCGTTTCCTTTTTCAGCAAAATTCAACTACTGAGCGAACAAATCTCTGAAATTTTGATGATACGACGTACATGAGAGCGAAAGTTTCGAAAAAATATTGGGGATAATTCAGCCATGAATTAAAAAAAAAAATTGTTTGATAAAGCACTTGATAAATCAATTCGTTTCTCTCGGTCGTGGATCTTTGTACAATAGAGAGAAAATGGAAACATTTATTGGAAGTAAAATCGAAACCCGAACCATTTCCTTAAAAGAGCCTGTTTTACGGAAGATGTTGGTCATCCTCGATATTAACTTGAGAAAAGGTAAAGAAGAAGACTTTTTACACAATGTTCCTAGGATTCAAACAAGAAGACAAAATTCAGACAATATCGATGGAGGAAAAGCTCCACCCGCCATCTTACGATTTTCTTTCTTCTCTATTTTCTCACTTTTTCGTCACGAACTGTTAAGAGTATACTATTCATGAGAGTTCCACGTGGATGGCTCGATAATACTTTCGCGTGTAGTAATTCCGAGCCTTTTAACAGGTGAGTTTGTGCGTGTTTACCAGCGCCCTACCCTTCTCTCATTCGTGAGTCGACGCAAAAGCGATCTTTCCGGATACTTTTTTTTTCCTCCTACGTTTCTATCCTCCTGCTTCGATTGGTCACCCCCTGTCCTCTTCCACTGAAACCTCGAGTAAGAACCGGTTTCTCCTTCGATCCCAGTTCCATATAATAAAAAAACAACTTTTTTCAAACAAATCGGCCAAGCTGTGACGACGCTGGAACATACCGTCGGAGATTAAGAGGACGCATCAAGTGGAAACTCTTTCAAATTATTCGTCACTACATCATCCTCCTTTTCGTTGATTCATTTTTTCCTTATCCGGAAACACTCTCGGGTTCCGTTGAAACTTGCTGGCTAAGAACGTTCGGAAACTTTTCAATCGTAAATAAAGTATTATAAAGTGTACGCAAAGTGTCGTGCAGCCAATATATCCATGGAAAAAGGGTTGTTCAACCCGTGTGATGAGATTGTTCGCGAGCGTTCAGGTCCGTTTCCTCGAGTTGTGTTGTGTGTGCGCGCGCGCGCGCCACGCGGCGCTGCTGCGACTTTGCTCCAGGAAGGCTCGAGCAGCGAAGCGAGTCCAGCGCGTCTATAGCAACCTACACGCAGCAGGGAGACGTGTCCCGTTTGATGCTCCTAAATTCACCGTCGGTTTTACATCAGAGACGCGTTCATTCTTTTTTTTCGAAACTCATATTTTTTTTTTTACTCATATACCTCCAGAAACGTAACATTTAATCAAAACCCCGAGGTTTCCACATATCATACTTCCGTCGTGAGGAGAAATATCAGCGTGTCTGATTATGATTGCGAAATAACCATCAACGCTTGAGTTTTCTTTACATCGTCCGTCATTAAATGCTCGACAACCATTTTATTCTCCCTCGGTGTACTTGCATGTATACTTATTTTTGGCACTGTATTCCATTGTGTTTTTGAAACAATAATGCTGGGTAACACAAATGTTTCAAAATTTACGTATTATTGAGGCCTGTAGAGTAATTTCGGATACAATTCGAACGTCCAGTGTAAGCTTGGCGCCATCTAGCGGTTTGGATTCGATCCACTAGATGGCACCGCACGACGGTTACGGTGCGCTCTTTTCATTCGACGATTCTTTTATTGCACGATAGATATTCCTAAACTCATGATTTTATTTGTTACTCTGCACACATGTGGAATATTCCATCATGGAGACTAGAGGCAGTGAAAAAGAGTGATGTATGACTAGTTTGGGAAAAAATTGCCCACACTCTCTGTAATTCAGTTTGTATCATCCTAATACGTCAGAGTACGTAGCTAGCACACGTTAATTGGCATTTCATATAGCTTTTATATCATGCTCATGCCCCATAGATAAGTTCTTTCGAGTTAAACACGAATTTTCAAAATATTCCGCCTCTTTCATTTCGATCTATCGAAATATTTCGTGCATCGTGGTGACCTCTGTAGTGATTTTATCCAACTAAACGTTTCGTTGAACACCGCCCCTCTTTTTTTCTCCGCATTCCTCGGACCAGGTGCACACACTCTCTCTTGTGTTATTTACTATTTTGATTTTTAGACGAAGACGATGGCTGTCAAAGAGAAAACATTAGAATCGAACGAGGAATTCGAGTGGAACGTGGAAAATGAGATACAACTTTTTTTCGCGATGAACGGTCATAAACCCGTTGGTGAGAAAATATTTGACAGTTCGATTCGTTGAAATTCTTCGACTCGTTAAAAATCGTGTGAGCGATGGTTAATGGAGTAATAAAAACAACGATCATTTATGCCAAAATAATGTAAAGAAAAAGCACGATTTGTTTCTAGGTGTTAACAAATATTTTCACATGGTCTGTATATGGGAAAAATTTCGTGCTGCTACGCACAAAGACATATCGTTGAAACCAATCTGGGACCATCTCGAATCGATGTACGACCTCATGGCCCTTGACGACATGGAAGATCTACCGTTCCCTAGTAACGAGGTGGACTTTAGTCTTCCCGAAGCAGATTTTCAAGGTCTCATGAGATCGTCGCGGAAAAAAGAAGAAGCGGAGAGCAACAGGGTCAAAGAACAGAAGGAAAAGTCGAAAGACGTCGTCAAGAAAGACAAAGATCCAAAGGAAGTGCAGAAAAAAGAATTGCCCGTCAGAGAGCAAAAAATTAGCAAAGAAACCGAGAAGAAAAAGGAGGAGGTGAAAAAGGTCGTTAAAGAGCAAGAAATAAAGAAGGAGAAACAGAGAGACGTCAAGGATGTTAAGAAAGATTATAAAACCTCGAAATTTCGACCAAAGGGAAAAGACGAGGCGGAAGAATCGTCTCCGAGTTAGTATTGAAACAGTATTACATTCGTAGATTCGAATGTGCAATTAAAATAATTCAAAAACGAATCAAACAGTTATCAAAATTTTACTTTAATGCAATAATTCTTTATTTTTTTCACAAAGCGTCGACGATAAAGAAAGAACGAAAAGACTCCACTTCGAGCAGAGAAGAATTAAAAAGAGGGCCGAAAAGACCTACCAGACAAAGCACAGACAACACGTCCAAGGCATCTTCCAGTCCGAGAGATACCCCGCCTCTAAAACGGCGACGGATATAACTACACGTTTGATCCTCTTTGTCCTTGAGACGTTTCATCGAAATTTTGTCTAAGCAGTATTGTCGTATCGTCGAGCTGAGAATTTATTCTCGATAAGATACTTTATTACCGATATTTTTCCCACATTTATAAGTCGTTACATGTAAATAAAAAGACTCGATACAAATTCCGAGGGAATGAAAACGCGTTCAAATTTTGGAAAATCTTTATCCAACTTTGAAGATATAGAGCAATCGGTTAGGGTTTACGAAAAATATTGTGAAAATAATGAGAGGATTGAATGTTGATGCTTAAAAAATTTGATCTCTTCATGAAATATTTTTATCTGCATTCGTAAAGAATTTGCATTGCACGATTGCAAGTTTGAGGTACGCTGCGTTAACCTCAATTCTTCTCGGCAATTCATCATTTTGTACAAATACGATTACGAATGAAACTTTGTTTGCAACTATCGCAACCCTTCACGGCAACTTGTTCCGACTCCTGGTATATTAATAAAATTAAAACCTCGATACCATTATTTGTGAACCTGCGCACAACGGAACAAGTTACCTTTCATCTTATCAAAATATATAAACGGTGATCCCAGTCTCAGAGCACAACTGCCGCAATTCCAGGTGTTCTTTTTCGACAGAAAAATCATGTCTAAGGTGTGCAAGGTTTGTAACAGAGGAATTCAAATCTTTGTAGGGGATACAAGAGGATTTGGCTGAAATGAACAGACGGAATGTTTTGTTTGGTGATTACCAGCTGAGATTTATTGCAGAATTTAGATGTTCGAAAAAATTGTGCAGCCACTTTGATCCGATTGGATTCATGACGAGAATGAAGATGATTTCAATCGTGCGATGACGTCTAACAAGGTCCCAAGGTAGGTGGATCCATCTCGAAATTCATTGTTGACGTTGATGATCGCTGTTGCTCCGATAGATCGTACGGAAAATCCAGCCAATTGATAATACCATGATTTTTGGTTTTTTTTTCGATTTTTTTCATCACCCTCCTGACAGACGTTGATTGGATATCGATGAATGATGATTTTTCACCGAAGTCTTCTGGCTTCGCGCTCGGACTCGAGTAAGGTTAGGAGATCACCCTCGCGTACCGGTCCCTTGACGTTCCTGATGATCTGACGATTCGCCTCGCCGATGAACTCGACTTTTACTTGGGTACATTGTCCCTGCGAGCCGGTACGACCGAGAACTTTGATAACACGTGCGAGAACTACTGGTTTCTCCATGACTTTTTCACGTGGTTTCGATGCAAACGCAAAAGAATGCTCCGAGCAAATGAAAGAGGATGTCGCGACTACAACTCGCGTCAAATCAGTCACCGAAGCATGTGCTTTGCACCAGCAACTTCCGGTTTGTTCGCTCCGTGCGTGCCGGCTCGAGCCATTTTGAATTCATTGTTTCAAAGTCAAAACACCTCTTGAAACGATTTATTAACTGAGTTTTCGGAGGAATCTTTCTTGTACTGAATTACGCTCGAACGGAATGGTCTATTTTATTTTTACATGGCAAATATATTCTTGAAATACCGTTGAACAGCAAAAACATGGGATGAACGAACGTTGGGTAAATTTTGACGCGCGATAATATTTTTTCATGTACATATATATATATTTTTTTTTTTTCTTTTCCCCCGATAGACGATCGTGAATTTCCTGCCTGCACGCTCACATACTTACAACGTTTTACAATGATTTTCAGATCAAATTTGTTTTGCGCCGTTTCATCCACGATATACACTAATATATGCATGTATACATTTTATATATGGATTGTTGAAATGATTATATAATTTCAGACAACGTTTTTTGGGAGCGTCATGAAGATTGATAAAAATATACTTTGCTATAACAAAGTCTTGTCTCAACGTGTAGCGAGAATGACCTTTTGATTTCGGTAGATTATCTATCAACGCAAATATCGATTTGTTTCCAGTTTTTTTTTTTCAATATTGAAATCTGGCTCATTGCAATTATATTTTTGGCAGCATTATTGGGTATAAAATTGCGTTCCTATCTCTGACCTCGTATGTTTCGTTACAGCATTGTCGTAACAGTGCAGTCAAAGCATCGTTTTATGATCGAACGATTGGTAACATTTTTGAAAATGTTTGTTTCACCAAGCCTCCGACAATGGCGCTTTTTAAATTGTAAATTTGAGTCAAAAAAGAATATGAAATTCCCAGGTCGTCGATTTCTCGCGAAACGTCCAATGTACAGCTGGATAAAAAAATGACACGATGGATCGAGTCTTCGAGATTGAAATTTCATCTCGAGATCCACTGTCGCAGAGGACGATTTATCGACGATTTTTATGTAAACATTGGTTAAAATCGTTTTCCAAAAAATCTACCGTTCGTTCGGGCCACATTGCGGCTGCGACGAGCGTTACAAAATATTCAACGCGTGGTGATACAAGAGTAAACATCTCTCAAAATTCACTCGACGGAACTGGGAAGATTTTCATAATTCGTTATAGCTCGGTTCGACATTACACTAAACATACACAGATTATACAAATTCGAGTTATTTATCATTACGATCTCGATTCCTTATTCTTCCAATTGTTTTTTTTTATTATTATTTTGCATCTATACAATTCGACGAATTACAACGATTAGGCGAGTCGTATATCGTGTAGGAAACAAAACGGGAGTTGACAGCTCTTCTCCGAGCACGAACAAATTATTGTCCAATGGTACGTTTATGAAAATTTGCCGATCGGAATTTGCGTTTGATCGCAAAACGAGAGTACCGTAGAACCGCACGCAGTAAGACTTAATCCAAGTAGAAACGGTGCGAAGTAAAAATGAAGCACAATTCGCTCATAGACGTTTCGTCCAAAGAAAAGAACAAGGGAGAATAAAAGAGAAACTACTTAACGTTGTTTCGGATTTAACGAAAATCACACGTGTCTCAAGAAAACTCCTCCCGCACGTTCTTTTTTTGAATTCGAGCTCTTTCCGTCTGTCTTCTTTCCGGAAAATACAAATAAAATACAATTACACAAAGTTCACGTCTACTTGGGCTCGAGAGACACAAGCACCTTTCGTTTGATTTGTTTGAGGGGAAAAAAATGTAATTTTCGAACGCCTATAACGAAACATTGAGTCACTGTTTTCAGTGGGAATGGCCTGAAGTTTTACTGAACCTTCTTGACTAAAGAGCAATTATAATACTGTAGCCGCAGAAAAGAAAAGAAATTAAGAACATACACTTCAACGATAATAGTGCAGTAACCAACGACTCTGCGATAAGCTCAATGTCATCAAGTTTTAATAAACTTTTTATCGAAAGAGTATGTCTTTCGTGAAGGTTTGAAGAATAAGTACAGTTCGAGACCTCGCGTGCTCGTGTAACAAAGACAAAATTATGAAAATCAAACAAAAATTGCGTAATATTCAAAATTCAACCAAGTTCAGCACGGAATTTCGAACGCATTTAAAGATAAAATATGCCGCTCCTGATCGAAATTCTCATCCGACTTTTTTTCTCTACGATCGTACAATCGGAAAATCCTCCATGTTGAAGTTTTTAACGCAACGGCTGTATGAAGAGAAAAAGAAAAAATCATCCGCGCAAAACTCGGAAATGGTGCATCTTTGTTGAGAGAACGAAGCAACTTTTGCGTTTCTTTGAAAATTTCTGTCTCTCAAATGTATCTTAATTTTGTTTAATGAAGTACAAGCTCCAACGATTCGATTTTTCTAAATCGTTCTGTGATTATCTCGATTTCTGTCTCGTCACTAATTACTTTTACGGTTTTTTTTTCTTTATTACGCTTATCTATACAATATTTTCGTAAAATCTATTTGAAAGATAATATTGGCCGTTTTTGAATAGCCGAGCCATCACTGGCCGCGTTTCAGTTGTCAAAATCCCATGGTTTTCTTTTTTTCACATACTTGTTGCGCCAAAAATCAAGATTTTCTTCCAATTACAGATCACTTAATGTAGCGTGCCATTAAAAAGTGAGGAAAAAGTTCATGAAGATCACGGCGAGAGCCATGTGCTCGTAAAGATCTTGAAACTTTCGTTATAAAAACAATTTTAATGAAGAAATAGTTGAAGCTTTTCGCGATTAAACCTTTCTTTCCACCTCGCATCACGCACTCTTACACTTTCAAATTCTTGCGAGTGTTGCTCGGAAAATTGTTGGCCGAACTTTCGCGAACCACCTGCCGGATGTTGCAGCTAATTATTCATCGCACAACAATTTTGGCAAATTTTCCGAGAACTTTTTCCGGATGAAATTCAAACAAAACACTCTGTGCTGGAAATCGGAAAGCAGCCAAATTTCCAGCGTCTTTGTGATCGAAGTATCTTTCCCATTCAAGTTTCAAAAATTTTCACGAGCAAGTATATCACCCCGTTGAGATTTCATGAATTTTCTCTCGTTCTATTCTAACCTTCGAAGCATCGCAAATTTTCGAGTTCCTATGATTGAAATAAACCGGTTCGATTGTGCCGTATTTTCAGGCAAGGCAAAAACGTATCTGTCGCGCGAATATCATATCACAAGTAACAAAACAGTTACCGGGCGATGTGGCCGTTTACAACTGTGTAATATTTACATCGTCGCGGCGATTCAATATGAAACGATGAGCAGGCTCGTTTGTGTTTATCCTTTTTACACAAGCTTTCTTAATGAAAAATCAGATACACGTTTTGCTTCTGTTTTTTCGGAAAATATTAATAACCGAGTTGATTATATTACACGTTTAATCCGTAATTTACAAATTTCCATTAAATGGGTCGCGATGAGAACGATGTTCGTTTGCATTTCGTCGTAATCGCGTCGTCGTGTTATTAATACGTGGCCTACGTTTTTTTTTTGCGTTTATTTATTTTCCACATATCGCATCGGTTCGTACTGACGCGTGCTCGGAATTAATAATATCAGGAGAGAACTCGCGACATTTTTTCATCGTTCTTTTCTCTCGTTTCATTGCTATTATTTTTAACGTTGTCGATAAAAACTTGGAGAAAAAAGTGCGAAGAATTGGAGTTCTCGACGATGTGGAAAACTTTTTCCGCCATTGCCAATAACGAATCGATCTTTTTTTCTTCTTTTTCGATACTCGCTTATATGCGCGTACAACACCGAGTTAAATAATCAACCATCTACCTATTTATCGGATTATAATTATGACTGCCACAAGTTGCTCGAGAGAGTCTGCCCTCCTGGTAGAACGCTCGACGTTGGCTTCGCTAATCCACCGAGAGACATTTGTGACATCTGCTGGGGCATCTGCGATAGTAAATTCATGGAAAAAGAAAGACGAGAAAAACCCTTCATTATCGACGTGTGAACGATGTAATTACGGACTTTCTCTTAAAGAGGCCAAGGTCACGAAGGAAGAGGAGGAAAAGTTTGTGCGACTGGTTGGTCGGTTTCGCGAAACGAAGAAAATATTCACCTGCGCCAAGAACGGTGCGGTTGATTGTGGCTGTACCGGCAAATTGAAAAATGGATTGCTTCCCGGTGCGGGCTGTAAATTTTGCGACGACATCATTCCGCTCCATCCATTGTTGCCACTAACGTTACTCTGACCCTGCATTTGCATCAACTGTCGACAAATTTTCCTCATTAATTTCGCCTCTTCGAAATGACAACGTCGTTTATCACGAAAACAAGACCAGGATGAATTTCACACATTGCGGAAGTTTGAAAAAACGTCGATAGTGCAAAAAAAATCTTGAAAAATTGTCAAAATTAAACTTTGTTTCAAGCCGCTTTACATACAGCGTACGTTATGAAGTTAATTATCATGTTTTATCATTGATTTCGAATGAAAATACTCGTGCAATAGAGCTGAACGGATCTGTTTTTATATAAAGATATTTTACTATCAATATCCAAGATGGTCGTCAAATTTCGAAGCGATTAATTCTATTTTGCCTGAGAAAATAATTATGAAAACGTCGCGAAATGATTTTATATTCCGTGGCTAATGATTTTTCGATATAAATTTACCGTTTGCAACACAGATACTAAAGCTATGTGTTTGTAATATAAATTGCAAGTTTTGCTAAATGTACCGTTTGATTTTGCATTACCATCGCGTTGTTGGGCATTCCATTAATTTGATTAACCGAGCCCATGTGCAAACTGTTTGCCAATGGATTAACAATTTGACTCGAGCTCAAACCCATCTGGTTTGTCGCAATGTTCAATTGACTCGTGACAGCCATGCCGATTTGTCCCTGCAGCTGATTCAATTGATTGGGAAAGCTGTTCTGTTGTCCAAAAGCTCCAATATTTTGTACGTTTTGAGCAAATTGCTGAGTCTGCTGGGATTGAGCGTACATACCGCTACCTTTTAATCAACAGACCAAAAAGAAGCAGTACATTTGATTATCACTTTGATTACGCTCGTCTCGTCTTTATTCTCGACTTTTAGGAGTGGGACTTTTTTTTTACTGACGATGCTGCTCACGAAGAGATGGCATTGTTAAGAGAACGATGGAAATAACGTTTTTGTTCAGAAAAAAATTGTTTATCCGCGCACCTGGAACTCCGAAGGGAGTTTGTTGATGGCTCGGAGTACCATAAAGAGCGAGAATGCTATCTTTCGTCATCTTGCTCTTTTCCTGCGGTGTCGGCGCTGGCTGATTGAAGAAATTCTCCTCGTCGGTTTTACTCGCGATGCCAGTGACGTCGGCGCTGCCGTTTGTTACACCTGTCGTTGTCGGTGCCGGCGACGAACTCGCTGGACTTGCCGAGAGAAAGGAAGTAAATATGTCGTCTCCCGCAGTAGAACCATTTGCATTTGCTTGATTCACAGGTGCATCTGAAAATTAATATTTCGTTCTCGTTTCTTTTTTATCCCCGCAACGGAAAAATGTTTCACGTTCGCATTAACACGTTTTTCAAACTCACCGAGGCCCAAGAGATCGAGAGTCGCTGTATTATTTGCTCTGTTGGGTTTGGGGCTTATCGAGCTTCGCGGTTTTGGTATTTGCGGGACGACTTCCGGTTTTTTAACCGGCGGTAGTGAATTTTGGCTGGTGCTCGATTTTGCCCCTTCCTTCTTCCTTCTGCGTTGTCGTTCTGCCTCCTCGTCGAGTTCCTTGTCCCAATTCACCTGGGAAATCGTTATTATTTATTTTCAATATCTGTCCATTTACCGTGAGCATAATTTTACCGTTCACGTATCACCAACGCAAGATTGTGAAAGAAGAGGGGAAAAGTCTGGATGATACCTTTGGCAAAGGCGGTGGCACCCATTCTCTCGCGATGTACTTTTTGTGCTCGTATTTTGCCCTTATGAAACTTTCGAGGCTGCAGTCCGTCTGAGGTCTTCTGAAGCTATCCGGTAAATTAGCTTCGTACACAGCCCTAGCTCGCGAATTACCCATTTGTTGCAGACTCTGTGCAAAGCGAAGAGCGAATGTAACAACAATGTAGTTTTCGCGATTTTATCATAATTTTTTCTCTTATTTCAAGATCGATTTCGGTAAATTCGAGAAAGGAGGAATTGATAAAAATGTTGATCATTAACGGTGGAAAATTCAAAAACAAAGCACTGGACTCGCTTTTTTTCTGCAGGAAGTGGTTCTTATGACTAATGAGACTTTTTCATCGGCCGAAATAAAATCAAGCCGTGATTCTGCTGGTGTTTATAATTAGCAAAAAGATACGCGCTCTTGTGTCATAGCATTGAATGTCAGTTTTTTTTTTGATAAAGCGTACATTTTTATCTATAACGATGAATATGCGGCTTTAGAAATTGTGCGATTATCAAAGTCGTCGATAAACTCTGCACAAAAATTTTGACAAACTTGATCAAAGCTTCTTCTACGTTATTATTCGCAAAGAATTCCAACTCCCTGGGAGCATATAGTTTTTTAGAGTTCTTTATACAGGTGTGAGACCACAAGAATAAATGAAATTATATGGGATCATGCATAATTGGAATGCAAGAAAGGTACGATTCAAATTTTTTCATTGGAAATAATACAAAAAAGCCAATAACGTTTATATATGTAATAAATACTGTTAAAATTACAGTAAAGATTAATTAAATTTCTTTATAAGTCTATGCAATTTTTTTGCAATTGCAAAATTCGCATAAATTCAAACAAAGAAGCAAATCAAAATGAAATCGTAAAACTGTGTTTTATCGCGTTGAGTTCATAGAATTACCGAATTATCAAGGATTTAAAAAAAATTGATTTTCGACTCTGAGAAAAACACATTTTTTGAATTTTTTTCGTTGCTTCAATAATTTTACAATACAAATTTCAACATCGTCGACGCTTACCACAACTTGTTCCGGCGTCCATGTGTCCAAATTCACAGATTTTACTTTGCTTATGTGAACGCCAAGATTTCTGTGTATTCCGGCACAACGGATACAGAGAAAAATACCCAGATTCCAGCTGGCCCATCTTGGTCCTGCGGAAAAACAAATTTTCCACTTGTCGAAAGATATTTCACCAATTTGCGATCGTCGTATCGAACATGCCGTTATTTCAAAGCGCAGAAGCAAACAAAAAGTCACTATTGATAAGCGTTGTCGTTACGACGCACGGTGGCAGGCTCGTTATCGACAACAATTATATCGACTATTCAGCCTGCGTGCTTCGCATACACATACGCTTTTCAATCACGAAATGGCCAATGACGTTTGGCATTCTTCGCAATATTTCTTGTCAGTCTCTTGGGAAATTGTCTCGCGTGAAAAAATGTGTATATCATCATGATGATAATAATAAAATGGATTAAACGAGGTCCGCGATTCAAACTAGGTCGGGAGAGCCGCGGCCAAAATCGATATACATTTAAATCAAAGTGTCAGATGCCTCGTGGAACTCGCGGCCAAGTGGGGGAGGGAAGAAATAAAAACGTCTAATATTCGTAATAGCTGAAGAAAATAATGTTTTTCTTCGACGCGCAGCGAGCGAGAGACGAGGGGGGTTTATAGAAACAAGAATCTTTTTTTTTCCGCTAGTTGAATGGATATTCAAGAAAACAAAGATACATGCACATATATTTATATATATATATTTATTTATCCTATGTAAACGAACCTTTGGCGTCACAGTCGACACAATACTTGTTGTCCTCATCGCGCAACATTTGCGTCAAAAGATCCTGACACTTGTCCTGAATCTGTTTGGTCCGTTCCTTCTCGAAGCGCGACGTCATTTTCACTTTCGTAATTTTTCGTTCTATTATTTCTTACGCGATTCTCTTTGATTCGCAAAACACGGCTTTCTCACCGAAACTCACGCGGAAATAAATAATAACAAAGTCAATACAAAGAGGTAGATATGAGATACTCCGAGACTGTGGGTGGTCAAACGACCACGATATACAACCGGATAGACGATAGACTTCTTATAGACAGCGAAGAGAGACGCTGAAATCATTGACCATGACGGGGGAGGAATGTGAGTGACGGCCACTGACGGCCACGAACATGGTACACCCGGTATATAGGTGTTTCGTGTTTTGGAAGGTCACGCTAGCGCCCTCTATCCTTGGGCACCTCCAAGTTTTCCGTGGCGCTCGCTAATTTCGTAAAAATTATATTCGATACAAAAATGTATGACATAAATAATAATTATTATATCTTATATTATCATTATTACGTATATATTCTTATATACTTTTATCAAGTACATATAATATTGCGTGGCGGCGGTGGCGGCGCGGCTAGCGAGAAATATCACCCAAGGCGCGCAAACCACACACTCTCTTTTTTTTATCTCTATCGATAAGAAGGAAAAGGCAGTTGACGCCCTCTGTGCGTACGCGCACGAAAAAAAAAGTACGTGTTTCCAAATTCGTTCGCCAGAGTGAAAGCCGGTATTCTGTGTACACGTGTTAGACCAATGGACAAAGTGCGAATTTATTTTTCAACGTCGTATGGTGTCGTATCGCGAAATCGGAATCGCAACATGCGTCGTAAACTTGCTTCCGAGGAGTGGGGGAAGAGGCTCCGAAAAGCAAATCGTTTCAGTTGTTTTGAGTTGCTGGTTCACGACGGAGGTATCTTTTTGTCGGTTCCAAGTGTCTCACTATACGAATGCAAGTCGCATGTTTTCGAATCTACGATACGGGAGTGTTTTATAAATAGACTCGTAAAGTTTACATTTTTTCAAAGTCCAGTAACATTCAGTTGGAACGTGAAACAGTTTTTTTCGTTTTTCGAGATACATTCCGTGTGCTATTTGTAGAATTAGTGGAACATCGTCTTTTTTTTTTACTGAGCAGACAACGTGCTTAATAAGCAGTGTACAACATATTTTCGGTGTAAGAGAGAGAGTGCATGCGGCGGGGCCGATAGCAGAATACTCCTTCGCCATCGAGGATGTCGCAGATCGAGACCGTGATACATCTCGTTGCCGGAGGGTGGGTCTTTTATTTTTCTATCCTTCGTCCATTTCTCTTTCCCCAGCTCGAGCAAAACAGAGGCTTTCGATTATATCGAACGTTTGAAACAAAAAAAAAGCCAAAATCTCTATAATTGCATAGAAATTACGTACTATAATGTGCTACCAAGACCTAGGCCAATAATACTCTGAATACTACGAGGAAAAAATACTTGGGTATTATACAAAATACACGCATACAATTATAAATGCATCCACACATTCGCATGTGCGAGGTCGCACGTTCGTAGCCGGTGTCACCGCATGTCGGACGATTTTTTTCACACGTGATCGTAAATAATGATCTACCAAATAAATTACCACCAATCATTTGTCTACGTTGATCGCGATGTTGATTTAATTTCATTTACTTGTAATTTACGTTCACGGGCATTGAATATTTCATGTTTTCCCGTCTACCCGGCTTTTTCTCCTATAGGACAACGTTTTGCAAACGTACAGTACAAAGAGCGAGAGAGAGGGGGCAGTGTTTGAACAATTTACGATCTATTTTTGTACCCGATGTTTCAATTATACTACTGCCCAATCATCTCAAGGGAGAGTGGCTTTGTTGAGAGTTTATGCTGAAAAAAATTTGCATTAACAAACATATTCGTCTCTTTTTTCCTCACGCTTCTTTTTATGTACATATAGGGAAATAATGGATATTCCAATACTTAGCTAAACCAATCCGATTATACGATTAGCATCGTTATCATGAGTCGGACTAAATGAAAAAGCACGAATTGCAGCAAACTGCCAATTATTCTGCTGAATTTGATCTCCCATCGACGATTATTTTTCATTCCTGCGCGTTTGCTAATTCACCTCCCCGAGCAAAATGATTCGCGTGTGCGTGTGTGTTGCTCTTCACGGGCATGCACACACACCCGCGCGTGTGTGTGAGTCTGCAATGTTTTAATAAGTGCGCCGTAGCAAGAAGTACGTCGCATTTTCGATCGTTAACGAATTAACGAAGAGGACGAAAGGATTCCTCGAACAATCGCAATGCCATTTTTGTTTCATTCCTTTCATCGTCCTTCTGTTTATAAATAATTCGAAATTTGCGAAAAAAACCAAATTTCGCATTCCCAAAGTACGCGACTTTGGAGCATTTCACGCGTCCATTGATTTTACCTTTGCAGACACATTTTTTTGGTGGTATATCGCCGAGAATTCGTTTCTCGATGGTTCGACTTTTTCGAATATATTGATCGCGGAGCTCGCGAAATTCGCGTTCACGCGGCAACTTGATAATTGAACTTTAAACATTTCATTTGGCATTTCATGTCAATACTGTTAATCGGATGCTGGGTTTATTTTGTCTTACGGACACGATGATAATCGATGACCTTTCCGAGAGACGCACCTCTGATGACATTGCGACTACATGGTCTGTGAAAATGCGAAAAAAAAACAATCGCATGAAAGACACGAAACGTTTTAACGATTGATAATGTAACAATAAATGATTACAATTTAATCTTGATGGTTTTGCGTTGCTTCTTTGGCACTCGTTTTGACAACGTTACACAGAGATCTACCCAGTTTACCTTGTTATCTAATCTACCCTTAGAATCCTCGTGGTTACATAATATTACGCATATACACATTTGATCGATACGCTTCGATCGATCGATACTGATCGCCCAGACGCGCATAAATCGATCCAAAAATCCGTTTTTCCATCGTGATAATTTGAATTTTCAAAAATTGTTCCGGCTGTAAAATAAAAACAGAATCAAAATCTCGATAAATGTTTCAAGCAAAAAACTGTTCGTGGATTTTTTCAAAATGGGAATAATTTTTTCTTCTTTCGAATTGTCTCGTTTTTTTGATATTTCATTCGAGCTTTCACACGCTTGACTTTTTGCATTAACTTTTCTGAAAATCTCGATAATTATTTTACAATTAACAGATATTTCTTTATTTTTTGTTTATTGATTCAGGGTTGCTGGTACGGTCGGTGCCATCGTGACTTGTCCCCTCGAAGTCGTCAAAACACGACTGCAGTCGTCCACATCCGGTTTTTATCCACCATCCGGAAACAAGGAGCTCACTTCCGGTCATGTGACATGCAAAAGTTTCCCCACATCCCAGCAGAGGAGGCGACTCTGCACTGGAGGATACCCAAGGTACTTTCGAATCTATCCCATGGACTTTCGTGCAAGTAGATTACTATATAATTACATCATATTTTTTTATTATTATATCGTTCATTTGTTTCGAGAGTAAAAAACGATTTTTCAATATTTCCGGTTAAACTCCGTTAAAATCTCAGCGCGATCTTTCAATCCGATTATTTCGAAAATTGCATCGATTTTGAAGGAAAAAGAAAACAAGCCTGATAAAAGATAGTCACGAGACGTGGTATTTTTACCAAAATTGGAAAAGTCACGGAAAGCGAAAACTCTGTGAAATCAATTTTTCTAATTCGCATTTAACGATGTTGCACAAATAATTACCCAAACTAATCGAGCTCGAGGTTTTTGTCTCATCATCCTTTTGCCATGTGGAATAATTAGTTAGTTAATTTCACATTGATGACTCATTTCGAACGCCCGCAGGTATGCTTTTGTGGCACTCTCTCATTGCGGAGTCGCGCCTCCGCCTGGGGGTGGCCCGCATCACAGTCATGCACCTACCGGTCTCGTACATTGTCTGAGATACATTGTCGAGAACGAAGGTCCACGCGCCTTGTTCAAAGGTCTTGGACCGAATCTCGTTGGTGTCGCTCCATCAAGGGCCATTTATTTTTGCACGTACTCGCAGAGCAAGGCCTTCTTCAATTCTGTACTACCACCCGACAGTCCGCTGGTTCACGTCTGTTCCGCATCGTGCGCCGGTGAGTTCCGCAGTCTCCATTTTTCCCAATCTATTTTCACGAGAAACCCTCGAAAGTATGGCTAATCATCGATATTCCGACGAACGTATCTCTTTAGCGCGATATTTGCGTGAACTTAATCTTTATTGTCAAGCACTCTCGGAACTTTGTTTTTCAACGAGACGAACAGTCTCCAGAGTCAATATTTTTACAGATACGAGAAGAAAAAGAAAAGGATTCTTTACTGGGGGTGAAAATGAACGACTTTTTCCATCGGTTTTTCATTGTTTCGCGAGAAATAATTTGTTCCCGTTTGGTTTTATTATTAGAGGGGATTAAGTAGGCAATTTTCGAGAGTCGAAATAACCCGGCTGTTTCATCCAAGTATTTTTGTTTCTTTTTATGCTCGAAAAGAATTTTTATCTTCTTACTTTTCCATGTGACCATCGTTTTACGTTGAAGCCATACTCGAGTAAAGATGCTTAGTGTACAGTCGCTTCGGAGATTTTTCTTTGTTGCACTAAAAGCTTGTATCGTTATTTTCGGTGAGCTTTATTATTCCGCAATTTCATTTGCAATTCGACGAAGAAACGAATCGATATTATCAAAAAAAATAATAACAAAATATCGATGTATTCCGTGATAAATCAGCGAAATTCGTATGAATTCTGAAAAAAATGTATGTCATTTCTTCATTTTTTATCGTCCAGTGTTCGGGGGAATCTTTTTTTTAAATTCAATTACTTTCATGCTCATACGACAATATTCTCGTACGAAAATCAGTTTGGGATTTTCTCTCAAAGTTTAGAGAAAAAAAAAATGACATCCGATTCCTTTTTTTTATTGCAACTTTGATTTCTAAAGTCAATTTGCGCGTCGTTTAAACAAATCGGCGTTGCAAGATTGTACCACTGATTGAACAAACAATTGAAATAAAAAGCATGTAACTTTGATGAATTGACGCAACGCGTCAACAAAAGAATGATAACGAAATAATATGCAGACGATCAATCGCGCGATCAATCAAAGAGACGAGATAAATTTCGCAGAAAATTTATGCCACATTTTAAAACGATTCGATGGGATAATTTGTTGAAAATTTTCGTTTTATATATATTCACCAATAATTCTTTCAAAACATCTCGCTCGTAAAAAAAAATAGTTCAAAAACTCGCTGTACATTATTTTCCAAAGTATCCAAAATAGCCAGATACGACAATTTAGCGCATGGAAAATACAATAAAACAAAAAGTATAATACACTGGAAGACGAATCGCGAAAATGTAACGCAATTATCGATTTTTATAGTGTCTCCTTCTTACGCTATTTGCTTATCAATAACAAAAGTGCGTGACAAATGTCTGGCCGATTGAAGTTCGAAAGCCTTTTGATTCGTGTATATAAATATAAACATATACATGTATATTACAATCTTGTACGATGACCGGTTGACCTGGCTTCTTGCATCCGCATTTATTGGGACTTGAACGTATGTGTTTCGATTTCACACGTACATGCGCTGATAAAGTAAATCATATAAACGAACGTACGTAAACGAAGAAACGTCCCTCTGTCCCGCGACGTTCTGGAATTGAGATTCGTTCATTAACTTCAATGGACAGACACACGAGCATTTATTTTTGCATGTAAAAATCTTTTGCGTCTGAATTGCAATAGAGATGTATTTACGTCGAGTGTCACGGACGATTGATTATTTTCCCGCGCATATGTACGAGTAGCTCCGTCTGTACGATTCCTCTGTTATCATTTCGAGTAGTTGGCACGTACTCAACTTTGATAAAAAAAAGGAACTTGGTTCATTAACTAAGTTGGTCTCATTAGACCAACTGTGATTTCTGAACGTGACTAAAACCGAAAAAAAAACGTACAGCCTGTTCCTTTTACCAAATTCTGACAAATCAGCGAATGGATTTGTTGCAAATAGTAGGGAGATGAAATTTGTCATCCAGATATCGAAGACATTTTTTTATTGAAGAACAAAATGAAATTTTTGAAGAATTTGATATTTTTTTCATGCGAATTGAAAATAATTGGAACCTTTTTCACTCGATGTTTCGTCGCATCGGGTCTCTCTGGATAATTGCCCTCGAACGATTTGTTCGAACAAACAATTTTACAAACGTTCGTCGAAGGAGCTTTTCGATCAGTCCTGCATAAGCGACGAGGGTGATTCCAGAGGCAAACAGAGGCGAGCAAACTGTCGGAAGTTTGCGCAAACAATTGTATCAAGATTTTATGGGCATTACGGCGTCGTTGTGCTTTCTCGTGAAATTATATTTGTCGAAACGGAAATTCGAGAGTCAGCCTGCCTTACGCACGCAACTACACATTACCGTACGTGTATTACATTACATTACCCTGAATTAAGTAGTTCTTAATGTTAACCGGTAAAATGATCGCAAATGTCCGCTGCGCGATTCCGCGTCGAAACTGTCTTCGACTCGTCCGAACATTGCGAATAAATGAAAATAATATTCACCAAAGAAAAACGTCGAAATTGACGGAGAAATTCGGAAAACTGTATCGAGAGTTATCAAGAGTGCCGGAAGTTTGCGCAAACAATTGTATCGAGATTTTATGGGCATTACGGCGTCGTTGTGCTTTCTCGTGAAATTATATTTGTCGAAACGGAAATTCGAGAGTCAGCCTGCCTTACGCACGCAACTACACATTACCGTACGTGTATTACATTACATTACCCTGAATTAAGTAGTTCTTAATGTTAACCGGTAAAATGATCGCAAATGTCCGCTGCGCGATTCCGCGTCGAAACTGTCTTCGACTCGTCCGAATATTGCGAATAAATGAAAATAATATTCACCAAAGAAAAACGTCGAAATTGACGGAGAAATTCGGAAAACTGTATCGAGAGTTATCAAGAGTGCCGGAAGTTTGCGCAAACAATTGTATCAAGATTTTATGGGCATTACGTCGTCGTTGTGCTTTCTCGTGAAATTATATTTGTCGAAACGGAAATTCGAGAGTCAGCCTGCCTTACGCACGCAACTACACATTAAACGATCGTGCGATAAAACGATCGCAAATATCCGCTGCGCGATTCCTCGCCGAAACTGTCTTCGACTCGTCCGAATATTGCAAATAAATGAAAATCATATTCACCGAAGAAAAACGTCGAAATTGACGGAGAAATTCGGAAAACTGTATCGAGAGCCTTCGATCGGTCGAGAAGAACGGAGGAGAAGAAAATCTGCGGATCCGAACGCAGCATGCGTGTATCACGTGACGAGCAACTGGAAAAGAAAAAATGATATATTTAACAGGATACTTTTCGCGAGACTCACGTGCGTGCCGTCACGTAGGCCAGTTATTCCCGAACGTGCATGAAACGAGTCTTTTTCTTCCATGCTCAACGTACATCGCATTGATTTACTCGTCCAATGCGTTGACGGACTTTCTCGTTGGACGAAAGATGGAAAAATCACGATGAACGCTTTAAAAAGCCAATTTTACGAGAATTCTTCGATGAAAGGAACAAAAGTAGTACCGATCGATGAAAAATCGCGACGCGAATTCGTGTCGAGGACAAAACTCGAATGGGGTTTCTCTATTGTCCGCGTTGAATTAACACAAACAATGCTGTTCCATCTCCTGCGTAGAAAGTAATTATAAACTGGTCTTGTTGCATCACGGTAAACAACTCTGCTCGTTGATGACATCCTGACCGTTGGAGCGTTGCTCAGACATGTACTTAAAAAAAAGAAGCGAATAATACGAGGGACCGCGAAGAGAAAAACAAATTTCTCAGGCTATTTTCGCGCGAGATGATTATTCAAACGTTCGAAATACACGAGAAGATTTTTGCCGGTAGTGAGCAGACTCTGGAAATAGGTATTCCCGCAGGATTCGCTAATTCGAGCGATGTTTTTCGTTAAAAACGTAAACGTCGTTGCGCGGTAACGATGTCGCGTAAAAAAATACTGGAAACCCACGTGCGATTGATCGTTGCTTTTTTTTTTGCTATTTTTACGCTTCGATGCACGTTTAAATGTCTCGTGAGAGTGTTTACGATTGAATTGACTCGAAATCGTGTCTTTGTTCAACGCTGTGCGAAGAACATTTAGATCGAAGGCATGCACGATTAATCCTCTCGTCTCTCTCTCTCTCTCTCTTTCACGCTTCTCGCGGTTCAGCATCCCAACAAGTTGGGCTATTTTCGGACGACAATACCGTAGCGAGGCGGTAGATACTCGCTCGTGGTAAAACTGCACTCGGGCTCCAACGCATTCGCAAAACGAACGCGAGACTCATTCGATCAACGAGGAAATTTATTTCGAAAAACAGACGTTCGATCAGTAAGACGCGGAATAAACGAGCTGGGAATTTTATTTTCGCATTTTCATCAGTTTTTAGGGAATTCAATGACCGGGAAGAAAACCGAAATTTCTCCCGACTTGAGTATCATCTTTCAGTTTTTACAGGCGGACTGCGATTATTGTTGTAAATTCAAGAAGAAGGTTTCGCTCACCCGTGCTTTACGCGTGTGTTTGCTCTTTAAGAATTGACGGAGTGTTCAATATTTATAAATGCCTTGTCGTGTTGACACAGTTTCTCTCTTGAACGCACTCGTCAAAGACAGGTCAAAGGTCGATTAATGCGGTATCAGGTGATAATTTCTCGATATACTCACGCTACAATCGTGAATTTGTACTTTACATTATAATAATTATGATGCATCGATATTTGCATCCAAATATTCGATCTTGACTATGGTTTTTACACGTTGAACGGCTTTACATGAAAAAAAAAAGAATATTGCGAACGAAAAATAATTATACGCTTTTCTATGTTATACGTAGAAATCTGCGGAATGTAAAATGATTTTTTTTTCGCTACAATAGTTTGATTTTGATAAAGTTTGCAGTATCCGAACCAAAGTACCGTCAAAGTATCTTTATTGCATGTGTCGCGCGACTCATTTTATACTTTTTCAATCGTAGAATGCGCGAGAGTGAAAAGTATGAAGAAAAAAATGGAAAAAGAGAATCAATGGATTTGCAAAAATTTGTTGTCGCGTTCTGAGGATATTCGAACTTCAATAATCACTGTATATTCAACATTGCTAAGACTGAATCGCTTCGAGAGCAGACGTTGCGACGATAATTGTTTCGTTATTACGCAGAAGTAAAAATAAACGAACGTAAGATTAATTAATCCTGAAACGATAATTTATCAATCTTTATTGAATGTTGCTCGACATGCATTTTGAACGTCCGACTTTTCGACGTACATTTCTTTAACGATTCCGTCTTCGGTTATCATGGAATAACGTCGACTTCTTAAACCTCCGAGTTCGGGCATTTCGACTTCCATTTTGATGCACTTTGTGAAAGCTCCGGACGGGTCTGCCAAAATTCTCACCTGTGCGATACATATTTTTCAACAATACACAACAGTAGCTATAATTGCACACGAATTTCTTCAAGTATTCTTCAAAAAAGAAAAAGACAAAAGTCGAGTTTTGACTTTTGTCTCTTTTCCTTCATGGAAATAAATAATCGAGGCCACTTTTTTACTTTATCTTGAGCACCTCTCGCCGCTCCCCATGCGGCTAGAACATATGGGTCGTTTACAGAGATGCAAATAATTTCTCGAAAGCTTTTCGACCTGAGTTCGTCCGCTCTGGAAAAAAGGCGATTTTCTGAACCAAATCCCGGTTACTTCGCTTATTAGAATTTTCGTACAAAATAATATTATTCTTTACAGTATGAGAAAAAAAATGGCGTCATTATTCTTAAATTTTCATGTGGGATCTAAAATGTGAGGATTGATTTTTGCATTATTCGAGTACGAGGATAAAAAAATCCTGTAAGGTTAGGAATTTTGAGGAAAAAAACAGTGACACCGTTTAAGGGTTGTAAAATTAGATTTTTGTTTGGACAAGTCACGGGTGAATTTGTGACTCAAGAAGTAATTACTTCTCGACGAAACCTCTGAGATGAACTTTGGAGCAGCCTGGTACGAATGCACCAGGAACACCAAAGATTAAGGCTCTTTTTCCTCGAACCAAATCCAATAAGTTTATCTTATTTTCCGAAGAATCCTCGTACAAATCAACGCTCGGTAATTCGTCACCAATTCTGATGTGTGCCATTGCGGCGGACGACTATACTTTGAAATAAATTTGGTGCTTGGCGAAAAAATAAGTCAATATATTTACAACATTGATAAATGACAGTAGAATGACGTTTCCTTTTTCTCATGACTGAAGTAACGTTCATTGACACAAATATCCTTCTCCCTGCGAGTACTTTCATTAATTCACCTCTTTATCGTTCTATCTTGTTCGAAAATACGAAACACATTAGAAAATAAAAAATTCTCGATAACTTTCTTATTATTATTATTATTACTATTATTAATATTATGAAAAATTAGCTGTCGACACAATGAATTAAGATGACTACAATATCGAAAAGTTTGGAGAATTTATTTTCGGACATGAAACAATTTTATTAATTTTTCCGAATTTTTTCAGTGAATCGGAATTTCGTTGATCGAATTTTTTAAACGAGTCTATGAACATTGAACGAAAATTTTTGACAAATTTCCCAAAACTTGCCGAAGAATCTCAACACGATGAAAAAAGCATAAATTCACTTCGTAGAAAATAAAAAGAGTCATTTGCATTTTTAACAAACTGTTGTTCATTTTTAAATGGTGCTATTATCTGAAATCGATGTATTCAGAATCTTCCGTCTGTTTATTAGTTTCTCCTCAAAGATGCGATCGAAATTTTTCACCTTAAAGTTGCGAGACTTTCCAAAGTACGTTAGTCATGCTGGGAAATGACCGGAAGTTGAAAATGTTGCAGGTTTCGTGGCGAGTACCGCAACGAATCCTATATGGTTCGTGAAAACAAGGCTGCAGTTGGATCATCGCATGAATCGAACGACTGCCGTCGAGTGCATCCGGAGGATATATCAACGATCGGTAAGATACATATCGGAAACATATCGCATGCACGGAGTCTCGCGTAGAAAAAGGGAAAAACAAAAAATGAAATTACTACGTAAGCGTAAACAAGCGATATTCTTATTATTTCCATCGTACGATATTTCGGAATAAAAATAAGGCACTCTGACGCAACGAAAGTTATTCTTAGCATCGAGCGATATCGTCCGGTATTACGTCGTTTTTTTTTTCGTAACGAGATTCATTAAGTCGATGAAATTCATGAGATTCGATAGCCGACGGTAGAGAGAAAAATACAAAAAACACACTCTCGAGTGAATGCCACCAGGAGCGAATGTACACGATTGAATTTGTCTTGCAACGAGTTTCGTAATTCGATATTTCGCAACCTGTTCTCAAGATTGAGAATCGTAACAAAGTCAAGAGAATTCACGACATGAAAATAACAGATCACGGAAATATTGAAAAACGACGCTTTATCGAAGACGATCCGTCAATGGAGGTAGAACAAATATTTTCATTAGAAAACGCGATATGGAAATGTTAAATGGCAAACGTTCAATCACGATTTTCCGTGAGATGAAGAAAAAAACGCTTTCGCAGAGAGCTTTTGGTCACTGGCCTCAAAAGCCATTTCCTCGCGTAATTTTGGCATTCGTGATTCAAAGCTTGAAAAACAAGTTTGAATCTGGCATCGTTTTCGACCCGCATAATAATTCTGGCTCTCGTTTCACTTTAATCGGCTGGCAATCTCGGTACATTTTACCATCAAATAAAACACCTAGTCTCAGCCTAGAAATAGGTGTTTTGAGATGAAAATAAATTATGAGCGTGGATAAGTGTCATTTGCATCAGTGAATGCGATATTTTTTAAAAATCTCTCAAGCGCCGTCATTAACGTTGCATAATAATTGCAGCGAATAGTGTGTCACGCTCCACATGTGCGCTAAATTCTTCGCTCCTCTTGCGCTCACGATGTGAAAACGTTTAGCATCAAAGTTTAGTCAATGGTTGCTCGTTATACATCATTTTTATCGCCTAGAATACGAAAAAAGATTTAATTCAACGAAAAATCTGAACTTTAATGATTTTTTCTTTTCGTTGAACAGTAAAGGAGTGATGCTCGTTGCTTCTTCGTTGAAAAACAAAGATAATTTTGTAGCGATGCATAACCCGAGACTAACGACGAGGCAAGGAGGAATCTTGAGAATTTATATTCGTTTCGAGGGCTTTTGGGAAAATTTGGCAGTAAAATTCTTCGTAAAGGTTTCCATCGTCAAATAACACGATCATGAACTCGTTCATCTCGTTATTTCCAGACGTGGATAAGTTGGGAAACAAACGAAACGTTTTAATTGACGTCATGGAAGCAGGGAGAGATACCGAAATTTATATTCGAAAAACGGTTGCAGAATTACGAAGCTTTCATTTTTCGAGCGAATCCCAGACGTACGAACATTTTTTCAAAAATTTTTAATCATCAAATCCGCATGAGAAACGTCATAGGCATTTTGGTCGAAACAGTCGACATTAAAAAAAAGCCACCTTTTTCCATGATAACGCGCAGGCCAAAAAACCTTTATCCCGATCGGGAAATGAAAAAGCGCGCGTCTTCAGAACTTTGAAATATGCAGGAAGTGATGACCCTTATTCCCTCGTGGAAACGTTGCCGAGAAATATTTCCAGCCGATTTACGTGTACACCGATGTGTCAAAATTATTTACAAATCGCCAAATAACTCCGGAACTCTTCATCGATCTTCGTCTCGGTGGAAAAACAGCTCCTCGTACGTCGCAATGTCATTCATCGTGCAATTTCGAATATTTTCGGGGCCAACGAGCTGTGTGTTTGTGTGGAAAAGCGAGGAGGGAGGGAGGTGAAAAAGATGTTTCATTGCGAAAATCATGTCGCCGACACAGACCCACGTACAGCTCGCGGATTATTTTCTCGGCGCCGGTTGACCTTGAGTGTATGTATAGAACCCGAGAGCGAGTAAAACAGAGAGGGAGATGTCTTGGAGTTTGCTCTCCTGACCGTCGTCGGCGTCTTGTTAACTTCCTGCGTCGTCTCCAACCTACAATTTGTAGGCCCTAGAATCTGGCGGAAGTGCAACAATGTCTAACGACGCAATCGCGTAGATGTTTCGCTTCTGACAAGATAAAAAAACACACACTATCGGTCCGACCATCCATCCCTGTAGATTCATCCGCGACATCTTTGTAGATGTAAACATTGAAAAATATCAACGGTACCACTGAATTCCAACATGGCTGATGCTAAATAAAATAAAAATGAAGGGAAAACAGCATTTTCCAATTTTGAACAATCAACTTTGGCTAATTAAGGCATAAATCGACAGGAACGCCATCGATAAAGAATCGATTCGCATCACCAACGATCCGGCGGTAAAAAGTCAAGGAAACCGAAAAGGAAATTCAATTTGAAAATCGTCGGCGATTACATAAAAATTGATCCGAAATCAAGGCGCTTGGTACTCTTGTATGACTGATTGTTTTTAAATTTTTGTATCATCGCTAAGTGCTTGCAAATCGTATTCTATTTCGGTACTGTTGGCATTGTACCGCCGGGGATCGTCCTTAAATACTCGGTAAACAAAATCGCCGAAAATATAATTTCTTATTTCTTTTTTTTTGGCACTTTGAAGAAAGGGAACCCGTATTTTTCGGCTCTCATCTCGCGTCCCCCTGTCGGCGTTTTATCTCTTTTCTTATCTATCGGAGTTTGTATCGTTTAATCAGACTGCGATGCAAAAATTTCTGCCCAGAGAAAGATGAACCCCCGCGGGAATAATCTCCAACACGCTTTTCGCTCGTGTGAACTGATAAGCGAAAAAAGGCAATCAAGTTTAACGAGCAATAAAAAGATCGACGACGAGTTCACGCTCATTCTTTGAAGGGGCGTTTATTGGTAAACAACCGAGTTTCTTACGCGATGACACATGAGATAATTGATTTTTTATATCGATTATTTTTTCGGTTATTCAAAAAATTCTTTATCGATTCTGTTTTAATCAAGACCACTGCAAAAACGGAGAATGATTTTAATCACTTTCTCTCAAGGAAAATAAAATTCGCTGTGTCGTTGACATCTTATCATTCGAATTTGGTAAATTCAGAGATAAATAATCATCAAAATTCATTCAATCCTTCTGGAGTTATAGTCGCACAAAAGTAGACAATTTTACGTCCAAAGAGATGTAGTTTTAGCGTGTTTTTTTCTTCGCATTGGGCTCTTCTAATCAGAAAGCTTCGATTGGATGATTTTCAGGGTTTTCTCGGATTCTACAAAGGCATTGTCGCTTCTTACGTCGGAATAAGCGAAACGGTCGTACACTTTGTTATATACGAGGCGGTAAAAAGCTGGCTGACAACCCATCGCTCGAGGCTGTCGACAAACGTCGACGATGGATCAAAGTCGTCTCGTGACTTTTTGGAATTTATGGCAGCCGGAGCTTTCTCCAAAACGATCGCCTCGTGCATCGCTTATCCCCATGGTGAGATTTCCTCTTGTTTGACAATTCAGGATTTTTAGCTAAATATTTTGCGAGATCATTTACAAACATTGACTGAATCGATCGACTCGATCGATTGAAAATCGTAAATAATTTCTTATCCGCAGGAAAGATATTTCGAATGAAAAAAAAATGTCATAGCGATGCAGCATTTGAAAAGATACACGTCTTTTATGATAAATTACTTGCCGTCGAGACGCCGCCGCGTCTCCTGCTGTCACTTTTGAGAACATTGCGTAATTGAAAAAAACAAAATCTCCCACGTAATCATTAAACTTTTCTAAATATTTTGGGAGATTTTTGTGAAAAATGTTGATTAATTCGATCGATTCTCGTGTATCTTTGTAATCGTGTGTGAAATTATCGAAACTACCGTAACGATTATTGAAACAGCTGCCAATTAATCAATCGCGAAGATTCGTTGATAATTGTCTAGTCGCAGCATGGTCCGAAGAGTCATCAAAGAGACGCGATAAAAGATTTTCAACAGAGAAATTGTGTCAGCTGTCCTATTATCCGCGGGAGTCTTGAAATTGCACGAGATCTACAATCTCCTCGTTGAACTCGTACAGCTTTGACCAGATTAGAAAATTGATAACAATGAATATTGTACACGGCTGAATGATAATTTAGCTTCGTTTAAGGTTTGCTGGAGGTCGTGTGGATGCACTGCGTACAAATATGTTTGATTAATCGATAAAAGTACAAACTGAGATACCAGACACGCGATACTCGCCACTGTCGTATCTACAGAAAACGGGGCTACCGTTTTCTTACGTAATCCTCGAAAAAAAAAAATGAAAAATTATTCAAGCAAACATTTCCGAGATAATCATCAATACTTCCATCAAGCAAATCCATTTTCATTGTCGAAACGTGTAAAATCGATTGATCGAACGAACAAAGTCACGACAGATTTATTTTTAGATCACGTTGGGTGTAATTGAGGAATAGCATTACATTGAAGAATTCATGAAAGAAGCAATTGGTAAAAAATCGATGGAACTTGCTTTTCGTGATTTCAAACGAAACTGTCCATTCTCGTCCAACGCGGGTATATGAATTTCACGGTATATTTTTGAACTTTTCGGAAAGATAATTCGTGGATTTTGACACTTGTCGGAAAACTGGCTAATCTATCAGTACTTTCTTGTATACAAAGCTTGTCGTCGGCGTTTTGCTTTTAATCAGCCTTGTGAAAAATGGGAAAGCCCGATATCAGATTTGGAAAAACTATCGGATGGAAAATATCGCGTGTCGTTGGATACGATGCGTTCTTTGGTAATACGAGAACAGGTAAACACGAGTCGGTGATAAGAGAGCCTCAATAAAAAGCATTCTTCGCCTGCGTCGCAGACAGCGTCGTAATGTACTTCGATTGTCGCTTTTAGAGAGGAAAATAACCGTAAAGATTCATTAACGCGGATCATTTTTTTTCCCAACGCATCACAACCATGTGCAACAAGAGACCTGGCTTGCGATCGACGTTACGATGAACGACCTTTTCTGAGATAGCCTGGGCCGTTTGCCAAAGTAAAACACTTTAGGCCATGGATTTTTTTATTCTTCGAGACTCCGTGTGCTTCGCAACGCAGAAATGTGCGCTTTATTCAGAGCGCATTTTTCCATCGTTTGAAACATTCCGTGAATTTCCAATCGTTAATTTTGCTGCACATTCAACGAAATTTTAGCGCGACTCGTAACGATGCTAACCATTATTATCGTCATTGTATTTATTAATTTTAGGTATATTCTTTGGTATATTTTTTCACAGCGTACCGTTCTTTTCAATGATAATTAGAAATCACGAAATTTGTCGTAATCCAGAGCAGATATGAAGTGATTATCGTTCGAATGACGCGGAATTTCAGTTTGAAAATAATTTCAAGGGAATGATTTAATTACTTTTATGCAGTAATTAGATGTAACTCATTCGCTAGAATGAAGAAAAACACAAAGCCGCTCGACAAAGTTGAGTCGTGCGAATGGGAAAAATTAACGAGATTGCCGGAAGCAACGAATAAAACGATTGATTTATTTCTTGTTGTTTCAGAAGTGGCAAGAACTCGTCTGAGAGAGGAAGGAACGAAATATCGTTCCTTCTGGCAAACCCTTAATGTCGTTTATACGGAGGAGGGCCCAAGGGGCTTGTATCGCGGCTTGGCGACCCAATTGGTCCGACAAATTCCAAACACCGCAATTATGATGGCGACTTACGAGGCGGTCGTTTACGTTCTAACCCGACAACTTTGTCCGTCGAATTCGTCCACGGGAAACAGCACGAAATCGTCGAAAATTTACAGCGAGAGCAAATCAAAAACGGAATTGGCCTAGGAATTGCTTCGTGGTCCTGAATAAAGGAACCACGAATTCCTTTCGCGATTCTTTTGTCTTTTTTTTTGTACCGAATGCACAAAAACGTGCTAAAAGTCAACAGTGGACGTCGATCGGATGAAATCGGCGATCCGAATGCAATTATCTCGGCACTGTTCGAGATTTTCTTTTCAATGGCAAGGGGAAATGGTTTCTCGGTTCGCTCGTAACGAGATGAAACAAAAGAAAAGAAGAAGGAAGCTTACACATATCCTAAAAAATGCAATGATTCGAATGCGTCGTTCGCGTTAAATTTTCCAGTTCAATCGCCCGACATGCACGTTTTTTTCAAAGCCCTCAAACGTTGGAAACTGTTTCTGCTCCGTTCGGCTATTTTCATTGACATTTCTATTAAACTTTCGGGTCTTTTTTTCTCACGCAGAAATCTTCGCTCTGCGTCGTTTATAACGTCGAGAATCTCAACATGTTTTCTCTCTCAATTCCTCCACTTTACCTATACATTTCCGGTAAAAAGTTGCAGTTTTGAGTATAAGTTACATGAATTTTTATGATATTTGGATAAAAAGCATATTGACTGATTATAAAATCGTTCAACCAGTCGGGACGTTAATTTATTATCTCTGTGCGAACTTCACGAATTGTTTCGTCTGTATGCCCGTTACTTTTTTTTGACGATCAATGACTCCTGGGGAGAGGAGGGAAAACGCAATTTTCGGGAATTTTTCAGAAATTTTGTTGCAAATAATATTCCGGTCGGTACACGCGAAGGATTTCCCACACTGTCGGATCATTATTGAGGCAATGTGAAACAGTTTCCTTCGGCAAAAATCTCGGCGTCAAAAATAAACAGGAAATTGGTTACTTTATTTTACAAAAAAAAAAACGAAAGATGCTGGCATTGAAACGTAGAGCCGAAAAGTCGTCTCATCGTCGAAACATTTCCCTTGATCATTCGTCACTGTATACGAGAGAAGATATGAGTGATCCTTCGAGTTTGTGAATTCATTCCGGAGGAGAAACAAAATTGTTATCAATAAGGGCTATTCACAACGAAAAAAAAAACCGTGCAGCTCAGAGAAACCTGAGAGAAAACAACGAAAGTTAAGTAATTAAGAGGCTGATCAGACTTTTTTTCGTCATTACTTTCGTGAAATCTCGGATGATTGACTTTTTCAGAGAAGAACGTAAAGATGTACATTAGATGAACACTGCGATGCTGTATCTCCCCTTCCATATCGGTCTGCAAAAAGAGAAAAGATCAGGATAAACGGACAAGGACAAAGCATGTAAATAAAAGTCCTTACAATCTATTCGTAGATTGCCCAAATTTAGTTTATAATCTTTCTGTCACACACGCTGTAAATAGTCAATTGTATAGAGTGAGAGACGAAATGATAGAAGTATTATCAACGTTTTTCGACCTGCTGTAGCACATAGTTTCGTTAGCCAAGGCTTCAAAAGGAAACGAAAACCCGAAATTATAGTTGTAAGAACAAAGGTACGACTGTGAGGAGTGTGTATGTGCGCGTGAGAGAAAGAGGAGAGAGAGAATAATTAAGAACAAAAATGAATTATCCTCGTTGACTCTGTATTCGCGAAAAAAAAAGTCCATTTCCCAAAAATCCTTTCTACACTTTGTTTTTTCCGTTCGAGGTAAAGAAAATCTGACAAAAATAAATGAAACCTATTCGATCGGCTCTTCATCGATCTTTGGGAGATTTCGCTGATCCCTGAAAAATTTGATGAAAATTTCGAGCTTACGATGATTGCGAGAGCCGAGAAGATATTCTGTGATTTTAGTTTATCATTAACGAATTTAATCGAAATGAAACAACGCGTAGCTCCAACGGTTATGCGAATACTTTCGCGTTAATTTTTTTCGTCTCTTTGTTCTTTTTAGTTTTTAAAAACGTAGGTGCCAAACAAGCCACCGAGTGTACAAAGGCGTATGAATGGTTTTTTTTGTCTCAAGTTTGCGAATAGAACAACGTTGGATCAGCTTTACAGGAGTGAAAGTGAATTCTTCTGATAAAGTTAATGAGGAAAAAAAAAGGAAAGTCTATTATGTTGCTGAAAGACTGAATTATTTTTAACGTACTTAGATCATATGTGTATTTCCCTTCAAAATTGATTCAAGAAAACGTAACGAGCTAATAGCGGAAATACCCATCGCGAGATGATAAAAGGAAGACGGTGATGAAACTTTTTTGGAAAAAAAAAAACGGTCGTTGAAACGACTCTCTTCGTTCGCTGGAGATAATTCGATAAACAATTACGATATGTGATATTTTTTCATAGGGTATGCGAGAGACGTCACGTTTGGAAGAAACAGAATAAATAATCACAGTGACGATTTTCTCGTGACGTATTTTCTTTGCGAAAATGTGAATGGGAAGCGAGAAATAAAACAGAGATGCCTATTCTTCAAGTGTGTAGGTCGCTGTATTAGAGTTGCCCAGCAAGCCTGGGATTGTGAAAAAAAGTATATATATATATAAAAACAGAAAACGAGAAAAAAATAATAACTAGAGCTATTCGAGAAACGCATAATCAGATGATAAGTGAAGAAAAGTTCGAATTCATCCATGTGCATGTTTACTTGTTGAATATTATGTTCCTCAACCCATGTATGTTATATACTTTCCGATGTATTATTTAAATACAAGAATAAAGAAGAAAAATGAATTTTTTTTCTCGAATCCTTGAGTTTGTAACAATACGCAAAGTCGTCAATGCTCTCGAAATATTTCATGCGATCTGTACGGATGAGCATTTATTTTTCATTTTTATTTCACAATTTTAATAAAACTTATGAAAAAAAATGGAATGAATTGTTTATGCTCGGTAAAAACAACGTGTCAATATTTTGTCACACAGCGTAGACGATTGACTTCATTGTTTGTAATTGTAATCGAAAAAAAAACGCGATCCTGTCAAACGAAGGAAACGAAAAAGTAGAAAAATCGTACAAAAATACAATAACACACCGAGTTTAAATGGCTCTAAGTATAATCAAAGAACATGGAGTTACATAGAAGCGGCCGGTTTGAAGCCAAAAAGTTGCCGAAGTTACCCGATCACCCCAACTTTTTGGCTTCTATGTGACTATTCTAGTTCCGAACATATTTTGGTCGTAGCTTTGGAATTGTTAAAAAAAATGAATTGTTTACGCTTAGCAGCGATAATTCCTTTAAAAAATGCCCAATTTATAAAAGGAAAATAAACAAGCAGCTTACGATGAATGTTCCTGGAAAAAAAAAATCTGTGAGAATGAAGGAAATAATTTAGAATCATCGACGAGAATTTGCTCGAGTATTTCTTTCTTCTCATCAAGTTACAAACGTTTTTTTTCTATCAATTATATACGAACGACGAGTTCTTCTTCCGTTCACTTATTCAAAATTTCATTTTTCCTTTGGCTCTCAACGGCGTCTGCCATTGCGTTCATGAAAGTAGGTACGTCGCACTCGTCGGTTTGTACATGAATGGCGTACGCGAGAAAAGGGATTTTTCTCAAGGATCTTCCGCTCAAACCGATGCTCGCTTCGCTAATTTCTGACAGAAATTGTCGTATGGGGCAAGTACTGATCTCGATGCCGGGCCCCAAGTTTGTACTTTCCGCCACGACACCCTTCTGTGAATGTCGAAAGTTATGAAATTTAATTGACACTCGTTGCTCGTACGCGTAAATTTGAAAACTGGTAAAGCCGAATAAATGTTTTGACACTAACCCTAATCAATTCTTGTATGCAACTCGCATAAATTTTCTGGATAACTTTTCGTTGTGGTTGTCCGATGAACTGTTTAATGTCGGCACGATCAACGAACGCAAGATCGATCGCTTCTGTTACGTTACTCGTCGTCAGAATCATAACATTGTCGTAAGATTTTATTTGATCGAGTTGCGTCAAAAGTGCATTCACGACTCTGATAGCATCCGATGGTTCGGTCCCGTTCGCGCAAGATTTACGAGCGTGCGCCAATGACTCAACTTCGTCGATGAGAACGCACACGAGGGCTCTCGAATTCTCCAAAAGACGTCGAACTTCGTCGAATAATTTCATCACCAATTTTCCACTCTGCCGTGTTTATCGTAATGATTACTCTTCATTTCTCGCTCCGAAAATATTATTCGTTAATTAATTATGGCGCATACGAATTGTAATCACGAAAACAAGAATTTGAAAACATTGAAACTTTCTATTCAATTTCGTTCCATGTAGCATAATTTTTTGTTCATTTTCCACATGAAACACTGTTCTGATTGTTTTACGATGTAATTACTTTTAATTTTAATCGTGTTTAATCTACGAAAGTCGTATTGAGAGTCGACGCGCTTCTGAATGTTCTTACCTCCGAAAACCATTTTGAAAAAAGGCTGTGACTGTTTATCTCGATCAATTCAACGTGCGAGTATCTGTCGCTCAGTCTGATGGCTGCTTTTTGCGCCAGAGCCTTGCACAAACTCGTTTTTCCTGTACCCGGCGGTCCATGCAGCAAAATAACTTTGTTCCAACTTATGATGTTGGGATTGATCTTTTTCCTGGAGAATAACGCTGTGGTCTCGATGAAATTCAGCAACTGGAAACAATTTTGATGAACGCAAGCGCCGATTATGGATGAAAAATTTATCAAGATCTCTCTAGGTTGATGGAACATCGAGATTTCAGCAAAAAATAAAAAATTGCGTGATTTTTTGTCAATATTTCTAAAGATTCCAGCAAATTACAGAAAATTTATCAGACGCGTAAATAAGATGGGATGTATTTTTTGCGAGAATTCTCGACCAGCGTGCGACCTGCGTTTACATTTTTTTTTATGTCCGTCTCGTAATACAAGCTCTCCCAAAGGCCATCGTACTCGGCGGCTGGCAAAACGATGTGAGAAGCTACGCTCAATTCCTCGGAATCATGCTGCATAGTTTCCGTCGCGGCCTCTTCTCGAGACAGCGTGTAAACAAAAACTTTCCATATCGTGGACGAGTCAATTTCTATAGAGGAGCATTCCTGTATGGAATTTTCATGGCGAAGGAAAATAAAGATTTTATTTCAAAGACTGAAAAGTATTTACAGTGATGAAAACAAGATGGAGTTGTGAAAAATGTTATATTTATCGCATGAACGTCGATTGCAGCGATTAATTTTCATTTCTGTCAATTCTCGTATTCGTGATTATTAAGAAGGAAAAAAAAACTTACTTCATCTTCGTTAGTGGAACACACGATAGAATCAACGTGATCTGTGAATGCTTCTGAAATTTTGCTAGTCTCCGTCCATTTGGAGTCTTTTAAAAGATTACAACCTAACGGAACGTCTTCGCATTTTTCGAACGCGATTTTCGTCCTCTCGCGTATAATGTCTTTAGCAATTGTGCTTGAAAAGAAGTTTTTTCGTTTTATTCGACACAGAAATAAATGACAAATCCGGAAAAATATAAACCGACTCCCATGCGCGTACCTGTTAATTTTCTGGCACACTTCGACGTAAACGATTGATTTCATTATTTGTAATTATATTTATGAAGAAAAAAATGCGATTTTATCGAACGAAGAATACTATCATGGACGGCGGAATGCTTTGCATTTATTTAAAAACATTTAAACAAAGTTATAGTGTTCAAGGATGCAATGGATCTTAAAACGGCTTTTGAAAATATAAATAAGGCATGGTTTTCATGTTTCGGAGATCGAGCAAAGCCGCCGGCATGCATTTCTATGTCGCTGGTTAGCTTCTACTTTTACACACGTTAGCGCTGATATCACTATAACAAAACACGGAATTTTAGTGAAATTACGAATATATTCTAAATGAAGTTAATTTAATTTAGGATGTATCGGAAAAATCTAAAATAATTGAAATTTGGGCAAATACAAACATATCATTTTTTTCTCATTTTGAAATTCTCTTTGTAGCGTCATCTAGTGGCGACTTTCAGTAACGCTGTGCTTCTTCGATAAAGTAGAAAAACCATACAAAAGTAACACGAGTTTGACGGCTCTCAGTAATTCTTCGTGCATCCGACGAAACTTTTGTGCGGACGCTTCGGATTTTATAAATCGCGAGGGGCGAGCGAGTGTTGAGATGTAACCGTCGAAAACGGTTATTTAATTTAGCAGTTTCCATTTTGACATGTTATTTATTATAGACGACATATATACATTTGTGTTTGATATTGAATGACAAAAAACAATTCAATCAAAAGATTTTTAACCGATGGACGGTGACGAGCGTCGTACTGGCAAAAAGCAAACTTTGGAAACTAGCCGAGAAATGGTATGCCCCGCGCAATAAATACTTTATTTTTTCTTGTATTGTTTATTATTAGTTACAGGCTATTTCGAACGTTTTACATATATAAGATTCGCGCAATACGCGTAAATGTTGATTAATTGGCATCCTTCAAAATTCTTTTCGATTACATAGATAATTCATTTTCGTTTTGTTTCAAAATGATTTTTACCGCTCGGTGAGGAATTATTGTCGCAAGGATTAATCGTTTTGCAGCTTGCCAAGTACAAAGCCGAACTAAACGCCATAGGCCATGATGTCGACGGTAGCCAGACGTTCAGCCAGCCAGGAGAGCCCTCGGACGAAGAACTTTTGCACAATGACACTATCGGCCACTCCATAGAGCCGCAAGGCACCAGTGTAAGTTTCATTATAATAATTAAAAATAAAAGATTATAACTATTCATGTGTCTGTATTTTTATATACATATATACACTATCATTGCAATCAAAGCGTTAAAAAAATTTGTTGTCATTTACAATTAAGAAAACAAACATAATCAGAAGACCGTCTTTTGTACGCAAAATGAATATGAAAAAAAATCGCATAGTTCATAGTTTTATAGTTGATATTTTCATCATATGTGATAAAACACGAAAAATTATATATTTGATCTCGATGAGTGTGAAAAATGCTTGTGATATGCTTTGATAGATGACGGAAGGCATTTCGTCTCGAGACATAACGCAAAGTAGCATGAGCGTCAGCGAGGGAGAGGGAGACGGAGATCTCGAAGGAATGGCGGGAAGAGTGGCAGAATTGGAAGAAATGCTGCAAGGAAAGGAAGCTGTCGTCGAGGCTCTCAGCGCCGAGATTGATCACTTGAGAGCAGAAGCTTCCTCTCCAAATTCATCTCAGAGTCACAATAGCAGCCCTCAGCAGTACAGAGACGTCTTGCTCGTTTATCATACAAAAGTGAGCATCCTGTTTTCATTCGTAATAAAAACCGAAAAAATTCGATTCGTCTTGTGATTTTTTTGAATGAAACTCTGATACTGGAGTACACAAACATGCAGAGTAAACGGAGTAAACGGACAACCAAAATACAATGCTCGGAAAGATGAAATAATCAACGAAAACATCCGAAAATAATGCGAGTGTTGTTTGTCCAGTAGAAAAAGCCTTTTTTCACGTAAATTAACGTACAGGTAATTAACCAAGGTCCCTTTCTCATCGCAATTCTTTTGTTTCTCGTTTCTTCGTTCCCAGCTTCAAGACTTTGAGAGAGCTGTCAATCAACGTGACAATTTAATTCACGATTTGACGGCATCTCTGGAGCAAGCACTGTCAGCCAGAGACGCATTGAAAGTTCAGCTTCAATCTATGACCGTCGGTGACCCGATGCTTTCTTCCGATATGGGCAATTGCATCGCGTTACAAGATCGCGTTGGTGCTTTAGAGAACGCGCTCATCGAGCACAAAACCACGATTGGTCAATTAAACTCTCAATTGTTGAGATATCAAGATAACGTGAGGAAGCTGGAGATGGAAAAGGAGGCGCAATGCGCGGAGATAAACGATTACAAAACCCGGGTCAATCAATTGAATGAAAAAATCCGCGTTGGCGCCGTTGAGAACACACTGAACATCGCTGAAACAATGGAAATGCAGAAACAATACGAAGCTCGAGTCGACAAAATAAAAAAGGATATGCAAGTTATACTCGAGAAATTCACAGCCGAGACTAAAGCGAAAGCCGTACAGCACGATGAAGCTATGAGGGTTCGTATGTAAAGAGTTTCGAAGAAATTATTTTTCAAAAATCAATATATTTTCGTCAATTTTCACAACGCACAATAAAACTCAAAAATTACTTGAATAATCCAAAAATGAAAGTTGTTTGAAAAAATGTGATTCTTGATAATTTTGCTGAAAATAGCTTATCAGCCCGACAAACTTGCGACTTTTTTCATTCGACAAAGCGTAAAATCTCGTAAATGCAAACTTTGATAATCTTTTTTTATTAAAAGTTCATTGAATTCAACGATTCGTTCTCTACAGGAATTGGAGACAAAGCATCAACGCGAATTGTTGGAAATGAAAGGAAAATACGAGGAAAAGTACCGAGACCTCGCCGATCGTTATAACAAGGAAATGCCCGATTTGGAGAGCAAGCACGCGAAGGAACTGTCGATATTTCAGGCGCAACTTTCGTCGTACAAAAAGACCGTCGAGAGCCTCAAGCTCGAGCTGTTGAATCGTTCGGAATCGCAGCAGTCACTGTCGTCCGAGTTGAGCGCGCTCAGAGAAAAATTATTAAACAGCCACAACGAAAAAGAGATGCTGAACGAACAGATAAAGTTGCACAAAGTACAATTGGAGGAGTTGACGTCGAAATACGTTGCAGCCGCGAGTATATTGGACTCGAAGGAGAGCATCGAGAGATCCCTCGAAGAAGCCCTGACGAACGTGACGATGCTGAAACAGGAAAACGAAGGCCTGAAATTCAAGTACGACGATCTGAGCGCTCGGTACGCGGCGGCGCAATCGCTCATTGAGAACAGCCAAGCGCACGAGAGATCGATGAACAATCGCATCTATGACCTTGAAAAATCATTGACGCGTCTCAGCGGCGTGAGCATCAGTACGTTGAGCGAATTCAACGAAACGACTTATCAGACGTTCGACGACGTTGCCGTGCAATATCACGCGACGCGACAACGACTGGAGGAAAGAGCCGAATTGGAGAGACATCTCGTGGAAAAAATCCGCAGCTTGGAGGACGAAGTCGCCGCGGCGAACGCCGAATTAAACCGTACCAATCTCGAGAAGGAATCTTACGAGAAGCAGCTGAAAGACATGAAAAACACTTGCGACAAATTGATATCCGATCGGGGTACGAGACAGAGCGCGAACGTCGACGATCCGCGACTCTTTCAAGGTTCCGTCTATTTCGATTCCGAAAGTTCCAACAAATCGCACAACGATAACAGCGCCGACGATAACGCCGCGTTAACGGATGTTTTAGCCAAGGTCGAGTCTTACGAGCGCGAGATAAATCATCTTCGGGAAATGATCGATCGCAAGGATCGCGAAAACGAGGAGTTCTCGAGGAAGCTCGTCGACGTTGTGGAAAAATTGAAAAAGACGGAAGCCGAGTGTGACCATCTGAAAAACGGTATGGCCATCGCCTGGGAACAGTGCGCCGAGTTCGAAGAGAGGCTCAATCGAACGCTGGCCATGAACGAGACGAAGTTCTCGGATTCCCTCGCTGTTACGAGATTCGACGGTGACACGGACTTTTCCAAAGACAGCTCGAAAACGTCGAACGACACTTTCAAAACGGCCAAACAGTGCAACCTGACTCACAAGCTTGTACAAACCGAGACGACCGTCCTGGAGGAGTACGGGGGCAACGTCGAGAGAATCGACTCGACCTCGGCGATCGACGAGATAGCGTCGTTGAAGAAGGAAAAAGAAGATCTCGCGAACGAGCTCGCGAGTTTGTCGGGAAAAATGGCGAATCTCGAGGAAATTGCGAAAAAGTTGAAACAATTGGAGACTGAAAACAACGAATTGCGTTCGGATAACGATAAACTGTCGATGGATCAGAGTAAAATTGATTTGCTGCACAAAAGCGTCGCTGTACTTACCGCTGAGAAGGCTGCGTTGACGCTCGAATTATCGAATCTCGCTGAAAAACACGGCGAGGAATTGTCGGCTGTTCGACAAGAATCCATGACGGAAGTTGAGAAAATACGGAATTTCATGCTTACCGTCAGGCAGGACAACGCGCAGATCGAACAATTGGAATCGCGTCACGCGAGAGAGATGGAGGAATTGCGCACGTATTTCGAGGAGAAGTGCTTGCAGATGGAGAAACAATATTCCGACGAGATATTCAGTCAGCAGTCGAAGAAAATGTCCGACAACGACAGCGAGGTCGATGACCTCGCGGAGGACTTGTACTTTGGTGGTGGCGGTGATTGCTCGAATACAAAGCGTACGTCGATCGATAATTCGCGAAACGAGATGAATCTCGCTGATGTGGAAACGAAAATTTATAACAACGAGAGCAACGCCATTGTCGATTCGGGCCTCGTTACGGCCGTTAATCAGGTGAGTCGTCATTCGGATTCGTCGTATTTTCGTTTTTTCCGTGCAGAGGAACGTCAAAATTTACGGGGACGATTTGGCCTGGGGGCGTTCGCGACGACGAAAAGTTGTTATTTGTCATTTCAATCGTCAGGAAAGGAAAACATTTTTTAATACACAGGATTATCGAAAATCCAACATTAAACACAAATGAGAGTCCCGATGGTAGTTTTTCTCATCAAAGAAAAGCATGATTCCTTCAATATTATTTCGTTATGAATAATCGACCGCCTGGAAACTAATTCTTGAGAGATTATTTTTTGCTTTCCCGCGAACGAGTTCGATCTTTCATCAAAAAATCCCCGACCAGACATAATTGTTGAATTTTAATTCTCCACTTGTATGGAATCCCATAACATAATCGAGTGAAACATGTGGACATTTGATGGGTACAAAAAGAAAATTCATGTTTTTTCCATACATCGTTCGAAACCAATTATCGAACAGAAGAAAATCAGAAAATTTATTGTTGAAACACTGTTAGACAAAATAAACCCTCCACGATTTGTTTTCTCGAAAAAAGAACGAAAAAATTAAATGAAAAAAAAAGGTAATAATCGTTGCAGGGCTCGCGTACTTTTATCATATCGAATGATGGACGTATATCATGAGCCTGAATATTCATTGAAAATTCGAAATAATGATAGTTGTAAGTTAATTTAATTTTCCTGTCGTAATAATGAATAATTTATGATTATAAACCTTTTTCACACTCGTGACTAACATTCGCACTGTATGCGTGTGTGTGTGTATGTGTGGTCCTTTATGCGCGCATGCAGCTTTGTCAAACAGAATGGGACTGGAGCATCGAGAATGGAGAGTTAACAAAGCTCCGCGCTGCCTACAATAATCAACTTGAAGAGCAGGTAGCTCTCGCTAAGCTCGACATTGTCAACGCTCTTCAGGAACAAATTCAGGTAGCACCCACTAACCCATTGATGTTTGTCATCCTTCTCTTCAAATTAATCACTGAACATTATGTAATTACCGAGATACATTTTTCGTTGTTTTCGGTCTTCGAGCGCCGCACTCGCGAACGATATTACATTTATTACAATTCTCTTATGCTCCTTGAATTCATCAACGATAAAATCGGCGACAGATCGGCAATATTAAAAAATCCAATTTCTCAATTTGTGGGAAATGAAGAAATGATGAATTCCAACGAAATAATGACTCGATGATTTGGCAATTTTTGTTTCATCAGATTTTCCATGATAAAAAAATCATAACGAGTAATGCTGGAAAAACAGTGACATTACCGTTGTTTTTTTTTTGTTGTTATCTTTCACTTCCCAGGCTTTGTTGGCCGTTGAATCGGACATGGAGGAAAATTGGCCGTCGGAACTGTTGGAGCTGCGAAACAAATTCACCAACGAGGCGAAGCGCGAGGCGGAAGAGTTAAAGTTAATTCACGCCGCTGAATTGAAACAGCTGAGAGAGGAGAACTCGCGTAACGTGGCGCGTATTGTCGAACGTCATCAGGAAGAAATGAAAAGAGCGCTGGACGAACGTGGCACTTGCAAGGAGACGAGAAGCATGGGGGATCCGCACCACTCGATCATCGACGATAATCAGCTGATTCGAGAGAGGTACAGAATATTCGTATTACCGGTCATGAAAATTGAACAAAAACCGGCAATGGAAGTTCCCCCGCTTTACGATGAAAAATAATAATTCATTGTTTAATTAATTTTCCGTTCGCGACTCGCAGAGACAATTTGCACAAAACTTGCGCCACCCTCAAAGATCTCATCGTGGATTTGATAAAATACTTTGCCGTTTGCGAGGAGGAACTGAACAATACTTTGATAAGCGAGGTTCTCAAGCGACCGACAACGAACGAGGCTGATTCGTCGGAGAACGTCTCGAGGCAGGAAACAACGAGACCCGACGAGGATACCGTTGACGTTTCACCGAAATCGCCGGAAAAAAAAATCAAAAGAGTACACTTTGCGCCTCAGTGCAGTCAATTGGTTTCGATAATAAACGGCGATACCGAAAATCTCGCGTCCTTCGTCGAGACCGAGGACGATGTCAGCGACAAGCTTCGCCGAGAATTGGACGATTGTTTGAAACGCATGAAAACCGAGAGCGCGCAAGTTCTGGGCATTACGCTATCGCCCGGTGAATCAATGCTCGATATTCTTTCGAAGCAAGTTTTGTGGGTTACGAAAGTCAACGAGGAGCTTAACGCAAAATTGAACGAAGCGGAAAACCTCGTCGCCTCGTGTCAGGAAGAGTCGAGAATTTTGAGAGCCAAAGTTTTCAATCTCCAACAAAGTCTTCTCGCTGTCGACAGCAAAAAGGAAATTATATCGGAGGGATACGGGGAACACGAGGAATCCGGCAGCGAACTGGTCATACAGGATTTTGCGCAATTACAGGAAAGAGGTATTTTATTATATTTTCTTCTTTTTTCATTTACAGTATGAACGGCAACTCGTGAAAAGAAAAAAATTGAAAAAATCTGTCGATAATTTTGAAAAACGCATTATTCTTAAAAAAACACCCCTCCTCGTCGGAGCAAGAGTTTCAAAGAAAAAAAAATTCGACTTTCCAGCGCGTCACGCGATCATAAGCTGCATGGATGATAATACGTACTTGCTGCAATTGATCGAAGAATTGTGTCGTTACAATGATAAAATCACAGACGAAATGAGGAAGGAAAAGGAGGACTTGCAGCAGCAGGTAATGCGCGGTGGAATATTCGCAAATCGACGAGCACACAAATTGCATGTTTATGATGAAATAGTTTTCAAGAGCTTTGAAAAAATATATATTTATATCGATGTTACGCATTATGAGAGCATCAGACGTTTATTTCTTGTCTTTGTTTTTTTTTTACTTTAATCCGTCGGATTTTGTGACATTTTTTTTTCCTCGAGTCGCATGGTCCGTGACAAATTATCGTTCGTACTTGAATCCTTGTTTTATGGGAGAAATACCACGTGGTCGGATACCTCATGTCGAAAGAAAAAGTGTCCCTCGATGTGATTGGCGATTCTGACATTCGCTTTGCAATTTTCCGTTCGTTTTTATCGATAAAAAGTTTTTCAGTTACGAACTTTCAATCGAATTGAAATCGAACGGTAATTCAAAGTATTCTTTCGCATACTTCTGAGTAATTATGCAAAAAGAAAAACTTCGAAAATTCGATCGTTCGAGAGGTACCAAAAATACTGATTTCCGGTAGTACACAATTTTTCTTTTCACACGAAATGGTTTTGTTTATTTTGTTTCGATAAACGTGAATCCGTGCATATAATTTCGTCGATTTTGTGGACTGTTTTTCGCTCAATGTTCGAAAAATCCCAAAAATCGTACGAAAAAAAGAGACGAAAGTCGCGAAAGAGCATGTAAATCCACTTTCTCCTTTCACGAAATCGAATTTCGAACGAATCATTCCGTGATTCTGCATGCGGCGAATTTTTCCGTTTTGAAAAACCGTGTCGCCTTATTTAACGTAAAGAAAATTGCGATGAATACTTTGTACTTCGGACGTTCCAATGCGCTTTCACTAACGTGAGCTAAAAAAAGACGAATGTCAAAATCCCCAAATCTTCCGTCAAAAATATCACGTAGCTTAAGATCGTCCGTCTGTTTTTTTTTTTTCAATCGTAATCTCAATTGTACTCGTTCGTCAAAAGTTCTTGGAAGTTAAAAACTTCTCGGTGTTTTCGATTCGAAAACACGCATATTCATATTTGCGGTTCTATTGTATTGCCAGCAGGTGCCTTTAGAACCCACTCCTACCCCATGCATTCACAGGGTTTCCTGTCGAAAGGTAAATTTCAGAAACTACTAACTAATATTTATAAAAAAAGAAACCTCCATCCATGATTTTCAAATGGCGCCTCGGTTCGGTATCATCTTTGCAAATCACAAATTAATACGACAAAAGATCGCCCAATGTTTCACGCGACAGGCAACTTGCATAAATTCGCGCTGTTATTGCTATTATTATTATAATTATTGGTTTGAGCGCATGCATAAACGATTTTAATATGATAGCGACCGGATCGATGTGTTTTCTCTTCTCCAAAATCGACATTTACGAAAAAATTCGCGCACAGATTTTATTTTCCCGTATATTTTCATGATCGTTTTAGCACAGGCATGAATCGCTTTTGTCGCACATCTGCACTGTCTTGAAATTTTTTCTAATACACTTCGAGCTCGAGGAAGCACACGTAATAATCATTGTCCCGACAATTCAATTAACAAAATTAAAAAAAAAAAAACAAATCCACGCTTCGAAACCTCGAATTAACATTGTGCTGGCCCACAAAGGTACTAAACGTCGATGAAACTTGATTAAAATGGGAATTGAGATGAAAAATTGAGGCGATTCGTTGATTGACGTAGCGAATGGTTTTAAAATTTTTTCTAAATGTCGATATTCATCCAGATAGAGGCGGCTGACAAACAGTTACGTGGTACGCGAAAATTCCTCGAGGAGCAAGCGAGCGAGCGTGAAATCGAACGCGACGAAGCGGCACGACAGATCGGCGAGCTTCAGGAGCAAATTAAGGAGCGGGAACGTGAAAAAGAGAGAGATCTTCGAATATCCTCCGAGGTGAGTCTTTTGCGATTCGAGAAACGCTCATACTGCTCTCACGGGTTTTTTGTTTTTCTTTTTTATTCACCATCACTCTGTGGTAGACGAGATTAACAAGGGGGTGGCTCGGGTTCTTTATTTATACGATTATTATTCGACCGAATCGTTCAAGGCGGGCAATATTTTCGCATAAAATATTCTAAGAACGTCATAAAATTGATTTTTCGGTATGCAAAAAAGGAAACTCGCAGGGATTTCCAACACTTGAGACGAAAGCTGAAAATGCCTGCAAATTCTTTTTTCGACAAGGCGAAATTTCATTTCATTTTTCAAGGATATTTATCGTGGGAAAATATTCAAACTGTATAATAACAACATGTATTTCATAGAAATTATTCAACGATGAATTAATGACGTTTTTCTTTGGTCCATTGGGATGAAACGGGAGATTCTTTTCTTCTGTTTTTTTTTATCGCTGCGGGAAAATAATACATCTTTGAGAAGATAACACGGATAAGCTTTGTAACACGCATCACGGCATATTAAGGCATAATTAAGGCGCGTCGGACAAACGATTAACACGAGTGTAGGTGATTTTTGAAAATCTTTTTTTTTCTGCACTGTGGTTTTGGTTTTTCTGTTTGACGCACAAACCAGACTTCACTGTCGCCTGTATCATCAACGGTGGTTCGCGTGCTTGAAGCAACTGACATCGAGGCAGCAGTAAGTGAGATTTTTTTTTCAATCAACATTTCTTGCGCTTTATCACGATGAAGAATTCTTCCACACTCGCTGATCATGACTCTGATAACATCTACGAATAATCATTGAGACTAATGGTGTTCAATTTTATCTCGCCGATTTTTATAACGCTTCTCGTTTCCCATAGCAGAGCAAACCATTTCATCCGGAATTTCGATACTCCGCGGCTACCACGAACATTCGAAAAAAATATTTCAAAGATTTTTTTAGTTTTCTTCTCCCTGGTTTTTTCGGTTTTAGAATTTTTGCGTTTTTTTACTGTGTACATCAATCGGACCTTTTTTTCTAATATTCGCCAGATTATCAACGAATTATCTACGAAGAAAAATCCTCAAAGGAAGATTCGAATAAATTTCCAAAAACGCGGGTTGCTCGCTATCAGTTTTTAAACAGATTTTTCATTGCTGAAAATTAGTGTTTTTTATTAATTAGTATTCTTCGTGGTGTTTTTTTTTGGGATCTTTTAATTTGATTGAATTTCCAAAATCCTCGGAATTGCGAGAGAGTCTCGGTTGAACGGCCGTCAGAGGCTATCGCTGTCACGTCCGACAATACGCGTTGTGTCGTAAATAATCGTCGTATTCAATCGACAAATTGAATAATCGCCTCAACGAGATTAAAAATCGTCTCCAGGTCGAGGCTCTCGAATCGCAGATGCGCGAAATGTCCTCCGTAATGTCTGACGCGGAAGCTAAGAAAGCGGAGATCGAGAGTGAATTGAAAGTCGCGGTCGACAAGATATGGGTCCTCAGAGACATAATCGTTGATCTTGAGCAACAGATACAAGCTAGAATCGAGAAAGAAGAGACTCTCGTTGGACAGATCGAACAATTGGAACAAGTGATCGCGGCACAAACGAAGAATCAGCAAGAATTGGCGCAAGAGTTGGACGCTATTAAGATGGGGGGTGAAAATAGCCAGATTAACGAACACATCACGCATCTGGAAGTAAGTTGAATCGTAAAACAAAATTAGAACGAGATTTAATTAAACGCCCACTTCTCTCTAAAGATTTACGAACATTTTCTTCAATGCTAATTATCTTTCTTATTTAGACGCAATTGCGTGTACTTTCTATACAATGTTTCCTGATATTCATTCTCAAATAGTGAATAGAAAAATTCGCGGAAAGTGTCGAATTTTCAAATAGACAAGTGTCAAAATTTCCTGTGTCAAACTCTCTTTTTCGTGAAAAAAAAGAAACGATAGCGGTTACTCGATGTAAACCAAAGCTTCTCTAACTTTTGTCTGCGTATGGATGTCTGTATGTGTGTCTGGTTTTCTAGGAGGAACTACGGAAGCACAAGCTGAGTTCGGAACACTTTGACGTCAATTCATCGGCTTTGAAACAGATGAGGACAGAGTTGTGCGACATGCAGAATCAATTGGACAAACGAACGAGAGAATTGGAATCCTTGCACATGTGCGGCTCAAACTTGAGCATCAGTCAGCCCAGCGAGGATGTTTCGATTCGGGAACAGATCGAGGGTACGCGTTGTCCAACGCCGGACGATCCGAGCTCACCGCCGACCTTGCCGCTCGACCAACTTCTCAAGCTCAAGGACAAAATGTTGAAACACGCGAGGGCCGAGGAGGTGGCCTTGAAAAGAATCAAAGATCTCGATATGCAGCTGTCGGCGTACAAGATTCAAAACGAGGTAGATTAATTCACAAAAATCCCAAATATCACGTCGGATTATGATGGAAATTCTTTGATTTTTCGTTTTGTTTCATAAAAACGGCTCCGAAGGTCGAATCGAATTGTTTTCCATAAGATTACTTACAGACCGAAAAAAATTTGCTTGAGAATGTTTAATAAATCTTCAATCGCAATAATATTCGTGTCGATTTGAGGAAAAAAAAGCATTTATTTTTCATCGCGTCACATATTGGCTGATTGAAATGTTTCAATAACGCAGGAACTGCAAGCGGAGCAGGAAATTCTCCAACAGACAGCTTCCGAGCAGCTGTTCCAGATGGAAGCGATGCGAGGCCGTTTGGAGCAGCAGAAGCAGAGTGCACCGTTCGCGCAGAGACAGGCAACCTCGAGATTGGAACTGCAGTTGCACGACGTCAACGCCAAACTTCATTCGCTCGAGCAAACGATCGCTGACAAAGACCTTGAGGTATGAGAGATGACCTTTTGCTTCTCGCCTCGGTGCAAAGGCCTCGCGAAAATGTCGAACGAGCTAACGTGATTTTTTTCAAGATGCACGAGTTGAAGGAGCAACTGCAACGCGCCAATCAATTGTTGCACGAGAAGCAGAAGGAGTTTATGAACGTCGTGCAGACGGAAAATAACGCGATACAGGAACTCAAAGATCGTCTCAAAGTGTTGGAGGAGGAAAAGAAATTATTGGAGGTAAGGGATACGCTGATTATCCACAGAAAAAAAACCGAATTTCACTCACTCGCGAGTTAAAGGGCATTTCAAGGCCAACTGGGTTATTGTAAAATACAAACCTACAATTTAAATTACAGAATTCTATTTTACTTTATTTTACTACCTTCGCGGAGGATTTTTTCATTCAAAAACCGCCAATTGATCAGAGGTCGCGCGGTGCTTTTTTTTTATTACTCGTAACAATGACACTTTTATTTGAACAATTTTTCGTGAAATGCAAAAGTTTGCGAGATAACAATACGCGCGGATATCCCCCTTTTACAGTCGAAGGTCGGGGTACAAGAGCGCGCCCAGGTTGAATTGCCACAATTAATCGATTCGATGTTAGCCGATAAGAACGAGGAGATCGATCATTTGAAGGAACAATTGTCGAAGCGTGATAAACAGTTGCAATTGTATTTGTCGACGACGAATATCGACGAGAATCAAACGGGAAAGCATTGCGAGCAGAAAAACAGCGCGCGAACATTAAGCGACATACTGTCGATTCATTCGGAGTGCGAAGATTTTGCCGAGGCGATACGCGACGGTACGAACGTCTCGCAGGCATTGCCGCACAATATGTCGACCTTCAAAGTACCGACAACGCCCGTTGAGACGAAGGAACCTTACCAAAGTTCACCAGCTGCTTTCGTCGACGTCAACAAGCCGAGTATTCACGTACCAAGATTGGAGCTCGGCTCTTCGAATTCACCGAGTCTCTCGAGCAATTCTTGTCCCCGTCATTCTCGCGTCTCGTTGGACCTCGCGCAAACGGCGGATTTCGATCTCAAATCTCCGACGTCCGTCGACACGATCGAATCACCGAGGAATCACGAAAAATCCAATGGTTTCACGGACAACGAGCTTTTGTGCAATTGCTCGGAGGATCAAAGCGGGCAAAAGACCGAAAAAATATCGTCGACGTCGCGAAGAACGGCCAACGTCGCATCGAAATCAACGAGCAACGGCAGCAACGAGCGTACTCTCGCCGTCAAGATTCAAGATCTCGAGAGGCAGTTGAAAGTGATCAAAGACGAATTGGACGAGAAATCGACGATTCTGAGCAAACGCGAGACCGAGCTGAATTCTCTGCAGCGTAATCTCGACGAATTGCGTCTCGAGTTCAAGGAAACAGCGGAAACGCTGACGCGAGATAAAGACTTTTACAAGAATCAGTACGAGCTCTCGCAAGCGTCGGAGGTGAAGATACGCAGGGACCTCGAGGAGGTGGAAAATACACTGAAGCTGCAGAATGACGAATTGAACGAGTATAAGAGCATGATGCAAGTCAACGAGAGGATACTGACTGAAATGAAGTTTGAGAATTCCCGTTTGAAGGACGGGACGAAACGTCACGACGACCTCGAGAGGAGTTACGAGGCCAGATTGAACGAAAAATCAAACGAATTGAAGAATTTGCGGCAAGCGATATTCGAGAAGGAAATCACCATCGAGAGCGTGCAGACTCGCAATCTCGAGATCGAGAATGAGAACAAGAAACTCTACGAGTACAAAACGCGCTACGATCAGTGCTTAAGGGAAATCGCTGATTGCAACGTCGAGATAAAACGTCTGACGGAGGGATTGAACAATCGCGATCAGATCATACGGAGATTGGAGGAAATGGCGGGGAGAACGAGCGTTTCCGGCTCCTCGTCACCGGCCGACAGTAACAAGGACCAGGAGATTCATCATCTTCAGGAATATCTGAAGGAGAAGGAGAAGGTTATAAGGCAAATGAGCGACGACAGCAAGAGTCTTCATCGCGCCCTCGAGACCATACAGAACAAGATGAAAGAATCCGGAAACGTGGTGGAGTTGCGGAAGAAACTGAAGGAGGAACGTCGATTCAACGGCGAGCTCAAGGACATGGTCGAAAGGCTGAAGCAGGAGCTCGAGGCGTTGAAGGACGAGTCGATGCGTCAGTCTCTCGAAGGCGCCGATATCGAGGATATGGTGCAGCGAGAACTCGATCTCTCGGCGCGTTTGGATCAACAAATAATGGAGGTCATTGAGAGCGAGACCGAGGAAACGACGGTGCCGCGACGCATGGAGAAACACTCGTGCAATTCTCTGACGATAAAGCCGTCGGAGAGCGATCATACGGAAAAGATGGCGAAGAAATACGCGGAGATGCGTCGCAGATTGAAGCAAACGACGAAAGCGAACGAGGAATTGAGCAAGCTGCGAGACGATCGCGAGATCGAGAGAGAAATGTTGAAAGCTCAGATAAGCGAGTACGAAACGCGCATATTCCAACTGACGGGTCTGCTCGAGGAGAAATCGACGAGGGTGAGGGAACTCGACGGTGAAATAACGGCGAAGAGATCGACCGTGAGGAATTTGGAGGTGCAACTGCAGAGGGAAAAATCGGCCGCTCAAACGGCGCGCAATCACGACTCGGAGTTGATATCGCAGTTGCGCGTCAAGCTGGTCGCTTCGCTGGAGGGCGAGGAGCGAGTTCGGCGCGATTTAACGGAATTGCGTCGGGAGCACAAGAATTTGGAGACTCGGCTGAACAGCGCGCGCGACGAAATCGTGTCGAGGAAACCCGACGACAATAACGCGTTGACCGATCTGTTGACCAGCGAGCAAGCGAAATACGTCAAGATAGCGGAATCGCACGAGAAGGAACAGCGGGATAACGCGGAATTGAGGGATACGTTGAAGCGCCTCGAGGCCGATAAAAATCGCTACGAGAAAGAGCTGGAGTGCGCGAAGGAGGAGCACGAAAAATTGGCGAGCGGTCTCGCCCTCGCCGAGGGTGTCAAGGATCACCTGGAGATCGAAGTGAAGAGAACGAAGGAGGAGCTGAAGAGTCGAGAGGAGGAATGCGGTTGGCTGCAGAAGAGGATAAAGACGCTGAGCGACGCGCTCGCCAAGCGACAGCAGCAAATTACGGACGAGCATTCGGAGCTGAAGAATTTGCGGCGCGGCATGAGCAACGCCCGCGAGGTCATCCTCGATCTCGAAGCCGACATAAATCAGAAAAACTTGCAGCTCTCCAAAGCCAACGAGGAGAAAACGCAATTGGCGCAATGGCTGAAAACCGCCAGTGGCAATGAAAACGAGCTCAAGATTAAACTCGAGGCCGCCAAGGAGGAAGAGGAGAGTCTCAAAGAAACGATCAACGATTTGCAGGCTGAATTGAAGTTGAGCGTCAAGAGGGAAATGGACCTGACCGAAGAATTGCAGAAGGAGAGATTCTCCGGGGACAAAAATGTACCCGCTAAATTTGTCCAAAAGATCAAGGTACAGCATCCTTTTTTCCTACTTTTCTCTCCTTTATCGTTATTCGATCTTCCGAATTTATACTCTACGGTGGATCGAAAAAAAAAACGATTTCCGATTCGGAAAAATTTTCGTCTTCATCGTGGGCAATGAACATTCCTTGTTGTCAGGAATTGAGCGAGACGATGGAAAAACATTCTCACGACAACAGCGTATTGCGCGATAAACTGTCAAAGGTACGACAGGAGAAGGAGCAGCTCGCGACGCGCGTGAGAGATCTGCAGTCGCAGTTGGCTCAAAAAACTCGAGAGGCGAACCATGCCACTGCGTATGGAGAAATGACGCCGCACGTGATTGAAAAAGTTGGTCCTCTTTTCTTTTCCTCGCTCGACGTTCATCGCCGATATTAAGGCGATGTGTTACATCCGTAAATCGAAGCTTAGGAAAATTCTCCGGCAAAATCTATAAATCGGATCGATTTGAAATTTTTTGTGAGTATTAAGTGACGCAACACGGAGGGAATGACGATTTCGCAATTTCGAAATTTTGCAAACAAATTTTTTTGCAGAGTGAAATAATTTTCAAAATTTCGAATTTCTAAAATCGTCAGTCCTTCCGGACTATATCGCTAAATACTCGCAACAAATTTCAAACCGATCCGATTTATAGATTTTGCCTGAGAATCTTTCTAAGCTTCGATTTACGGATGTAACACATCGCCTTAATCGTCACTTTCGACCGGAAAAGCACGAACGCGGGATAATTATTTCTAAAATGCTTTTTTTCTCTTTTTTCAAACAGTTGCAGCATTTTTACGGAAAATATTTACGCGTCGACAGTCGTCGCAAGGCTTTGATTTATCAGAAGCGCTATTTGCTGTGTATCGTCGGTGGTTATCAATTATCCGAGGACAGAACACTGTCGATACTCGCGCAGTTGACCCACGAGCAACGTTTGTACACGACGGCGAGCTCGGATCGCAAGCACCCGATAGTGCGTTTCAGATGCGCGGTGAGGGTCGTCATCAGCGTTCACAGAATGAAATGGATGATCCGTCGTTGGCGCACCGGAAGGAGAGTCGGCGCTGACGCGATACTGGGCGATCACGAACGATCCTTCGTACCTCTGAGAAGAGCAGCGACCAATCATTCGCCTCCCGTCCGAGACAGAGCCGCAGTCAGGTATGTTGATCGTTTTTAACCCTTCGAGTGCGCACTTGCGCCACCGATCAATAAGTGCATACTGGGTCACTTTGACACAAGGCGTTTTTCGAGTCGCTGTAGCTCAGTAAATATTCGATTTTTGTTTTTGTCTCCAAAGACTTTTTTGCGGTAAAATATCCCTATTTAAAGGCCCTGAACTTTTTTTTTGACGAAAACGAAAAGTAAATGCCAAAATATTTGTTCAAAGTGGAGCCCTCGTTCTACGATATAATGCTAAAATCGAAAATGCTATGTGTCATAATGACACCATATGCACTCGAAGGGTTAATAAGCGCAGTCGTTTTTTTCGTTAAAAAATCATGAGCGTGTTCGGGAAAACTTCTCATTCGAGGATCGTCGGTGATTAATGTGGAAGAAAATCGATAAAATAATAACGGATAATTTAAATTTCGATATTTCTCTGTAATCTCGATGATTGCGTAATTAATACTTTTGTCGACAGTGGTTTCTCTCTGGAGCGCTACCTAGATCGATTTATGGACATACAACAGAGACTGGGACTCGCAATCTCGGACACGGAAACGTGAATTTCGTACTGAATTTGTTATTATTATCATTATTCGCTCGGGCGAATCGACCAAAACGACTATAATTAGTGATTAGGATAGATACTCTTTTTTAATTCACCGGACGTTTCCACGGGGACGATCTCCCCGATGGATTCTATATGCCTTCGAGTTTTATCCGCGTAACTGGAGCAATTGACTCGGAAGAGACACTTTTTTTTTCAATCTTCAATCGAAACTCCTTCGCCGTGACACGTTGGGAATTGAAGAAAACAATGTATATCTACTACAGCGTGGAGCCGGTGTTTGAAGATAACTGAGCTTCGTAGCGTAAAAACGCGAGTTTATTTTTGAAAATTTTTCACAATGCAACGACTGACTACAAGTTTTTTCGAACGTGATTTTCATCGCGATTTAGAAAGTCACGTGACAGCATAGTACCGGCGGAAACGAATGAAACGGCTCGGGTCAATCGACGCGATCTTCCAAACGCACAAAATTTCACCAAAGTTCAATTTATTCTGTAAGTTTCCTTTTCTTTCAGTGTTTTTTTTTTTTTTTCATAAAAGAAAAATCGTATTTGCGTTTTTTCGAGATAAAAAAACAAGAGAGGGAGAGAGAGAAAGAGAAATGGACAAATCCGTGCCTTGTACATTATAAATAGCTCGTACGATTAGTATTTATTATCGAAAGTGTTTAATTCTCTCTTGCCCGTTTTTTTTTGTGATTACGAATGTTACCTTATTGAATGAGAATAAAAAAAAAGCATGTGTATATTTGATACTCGTATTCGTCACTTTTATTCGCTCATTGGTCTTGTCTTGTCGCAATTCGAGAAATTGCTCAGCACGTTTTTCGATCCTGATTGAGATTCGTTAAATTAAAAAAAAATCTAAACGAATTAATCAACCGAATTACGATTGTACAAACGTCAGACGCATTTTTTTGGGGCCCGAACAATGCGATTCTTCTCGACGCCCCAGCGGGCCGAAAGCTAACATGACTCACGTTGTACTTATTTTCTCCTCGTCGAGCTTTTTTCTCGCTCGTAAATTTGAAAGAAAAAACCGAAGAAATTATGATAATAAGGAATTCCATTGATTTTTGATACTTCGAGGCGATATCCTTTTTTTTTTTCACTGGTCGCATTCCAATTATTTTTCGTCGTATATTTACATTATATATACATACAATCGTGTGATAAAATATATCGGCGAGCACAGGCTCTCAATATGTTTTTTTTTCATTTTTTTTTTCTTGTTTGCAGATAATTTTACAAGTTTTCCCACGAATATGCACACCCAAGGCTCTTCGTTCGTATTTATACGCAACGAACTTTTTTTTTCGACAAGAATTCGACGATGCACCAGCTCGGCGATTTTTCTTTTTTCGATAAAAAAAACACGTCGTACAATCTCGGTTCACGTATAACCTCTTTGCCCTAATGACTTTGTTACGGTAGTAATTACTTTTTTTTATATACGACAAAACTTGCTCGTGCATTTCTGTCCTGTGGCCTGAGGAAAACTGGAGATACTCGTACTGAATATGGAAGAGATGGAGATTCGTTTTTTCTCTTTTCTAAATCTACGTGTGGTTGCATAATTACACTTTCATATCATTGCGCGCAGTCTCTCACTTGATTAATCGTTGAATACGATACAATTGTACAGTTTAGTATCTACGAATTTATAAAAGAAAACAAGAAACGAGTATACAGGTTAGATTGAAAATATGAAAAAGTGTGGAATAATCGACGAAGTAGTAATTGCAGTAATCAACGAAATCTCGTGAAAAGTAGTATATACAGGTTTGCGGGGTCACTGATTAAGAGTCAGATGGATAAAATTCAAAATGGCTACCGCAACGAGGCGTGCGGAAATTCAACAAATGAATTTTCATGAATTTTTCCGAAAACTGGTACGCGGGTCTCTTTGAAATTCCAAATTTCGAAATGGCTGTCAGATTTTTTAAATTCGGCAAATTCTGACATATCAATTTTCCGAGGAAACCAAAAATTTTTTCAAAGCTTTCGTCCGTTATATCGCATCAGTGGGATTAGGTTAATCTCGTCGACGAAGAGGGGAAGATTGATTTTACAAAAATCACTGTGTCCTAATAAAAATCTTTATGAAACAACGATAACTCATTTTTATATTCGAACAAACGTCTATCATTTGTTTTCTTCCGTTAATTCGCTAAAAGAATCCTAATGATCGTTTGCTCACTATATATCATTCCTCAAAAATTCTCAGAGACAAAAATATTTATTCTACAAAACGTCTCGTATATCGTGCAAAAAAAAGTGCAACAATCAGCCACTTTTTGCCCCAATTCCGCGTTCCAGGAGCGATTTTTTAATCAAAATTGGTCGCGCCGTCGCCGAGAAAATACGAATCAAATTTTGGAATGAATTTTGACGAAAAACTTACGAGCTTCATCTTCGGAAGAAGAAAAGAAAAAAGCCTCCCGTGATCAATGATCGGCGCAGGCGTTTTTGAAATTGGTCGCGTTGAACGGCAAGAAGTAATTGTCGTGCAATTGTCGTATAATCGCTTCTATGGGACACAAGATGGTCTCCCGTTTCGTCGTTTCACCATCGTCGTTGATATCAGCGTAATTAGCCGCGTGATAATTGGCACTGCGACAGAAGGGTATCGTCCTCGTGAGATCGTGTCCGTTGAAAAGTACGCGATAGTAAAAATCACTGGCAACGCGATTGTCGTTTCTCGAATTGGCTCTGTACACTTCGATGATAAAACGGGAGGCACACGGTGGCGCCATCACGCGCTCGGACACGACACCAAGCGCGACGGCCAGATACTCGAGTGTTCTGTCGTGCGCCGAAAACAGCGTCAACTTCGGCTTTGATTCCGAGACTATTTGGAGCATGTGCGATACGACCATCCGCAACATACCGTAAGCCCTCAGCAGCGCGTATTTTCGCAAGTTTTTGCTGTTTACACCTTGTCTGCGCTCCCAATCGTTGTAAGCGAAAAGTCCGGCAACGTCCTCGGCTCTCGTGCATATTCGTTGATTGTCGCTGTCGACGCACGGCAATGCCCCACCGTGACAGATGTAAGTCAGCAGGGCATCTCTCAGCTGATTGGCATCGATTTTTTGCGAATTTTCCGGCATTTCGAACACCACGTTGGACGCTTGCTTTATCAGATCGGTGACTGCCGGATGAGACCTCAAATGATCGTTCATTTCCTGTGGAATTGACAAAAAAGCTCAGGCATGCGATCGTTGTAAAACGCGTCCGGAAAACGCTTTCTCCCTCGCGTCAAGTTCTTTATAACACTCTTTGATATTGTAATTTTTTTAATTAATCGCCGTTTTTATTTCATATCGATTTTCATACGTCTGCCAAGTACGCGAAACGTTTTCTTCCTTTTTGCTTTTGTTACAATCGTACAGGAGAAAATTAAAGAAACAAACCGAAAAATAGAGAATTTCAAGTTTCTTTTGGCATTCACACTCTTTCGAACAATGAAAAACGTATTTTTAGAAATACTTTTTTCAGAAAAAGTATCCGCCGCGGGACTTACCTTTGTGTATGCTTTCCCGTAACGTTCAGCAGCTGGACACGCGCAATCCGTGTTGCAAAAAACATAACTCTGACTCTCTCGAAAGGTTAATTTGGCAAGATTCTGCGTGGTTTCGTTTTCGAAAAAAGCGTACAAAAAGGCAATACCGCTCTGCACGGTTCTGCGCATCGGTGTGCTGTAAGCCATCGCGTCCTTGCTGGATATCGTTCCGTTGCCGAGATTCAATTTTTGATGATAGGCGGTACGCAAAAGCGAGCCAACTTTCAGCAATTGCCCGACGCCCAGCGTCGTTAATTGACCGATTCTGCATTCTCTCGTGTTTTCCGGTAACATCGGGAAATTGTGAAAAGGCCCCAAAAATTGTGACCAGGCTACTCTCGAGTGTATCGAGACGTTCAACAAAAAAGTCTGATAAGCCTGCAGCAAATTGTCCATTTCGGGATTCGAGCCAAAGTCACTGGCGCAATTAACGCCACTTATATTTCGCACGTGCGCCAAGGGTCCTCGATCGCCGTGACGTAAGAATATTATAACACCCTCCAGGGTTACGTTCCCGTCGATCTTACCTGAGAGAATAAAATTAAAAGCATTTTTTATCTGTCCCAAAACGCACATGATCGACAATCGCCTAATCGATAAATTTTCCTTGGATCATCATTCAAGACGAGTTTGAAATTAACCGTCATTTGTAGTTGGTGGGAACCTCGAGTGTTTTTTTTTTTTAATGAATAAGAAAAAAGCATTTTCCGAACGAAAATAATCGTTGTTAAGTGATTAAATAATGAATCGTCGATTATCGTTTTAAAAAATGACGAAATTATTGTCATTTGTAGACTCTGGATGATTGTAGCCGTGGTAGGAGATTTTTTTTCACTCAATGGAATTATGTCGTTTTCGGATATTTTTCAAATAATTTATCGAGAAATTTCCAGCTGAAGAATCGAAGGGATATTTATAAATCGTTTTTACGCGTACCTTCGGATCCCAAGGTAATGTCCTCCGGTAAATGGCACACTTTGAATATCCTTTGATTTCGAATGTCGCGCTTGAGCTGTCGCGGAAATTCTCGAACCGGTATTTCACTGCCCAGTGGTCTGCCAGGCATTGAATTTGCCTCTTCCGTTCCGATGTATTTATACATTCCTAAAAATACACGTTCGATCGATTTTTCTTCCAATTTCCATCTGAATAATCCATTTGAGCGTTTGATGGACCTTAATTCGTATCTTTTTCATTTAATTATGCATTTTCGTGATTTATCGACGCTAAATTCAAAAACACATGGAAAAACCTCCTTAAACACCTTGATACCGTCGAAAAATAGTTGGTGAATAATTTATTACGTCGAAATCCATTCGAAACAACGATAAATGGATTTATCATTACTGATTTAATTTGTTTTAATTTTGTATTTGATATAACTACTGAATTATTACGATTTTAAAATAATTGCGCATAAAAATCGTAATTATTGCTTAAAACTAATTACGTTTCATCATGTATTTGTAGTAATTGTGAAAAATGCGATTACCAGCAACGAGGAGAAATATCCAAATGCTGAGGATAATGTAGCAAGAAATGGCTCGATGTTGATAGGAAAGACGAGCCATTTCTGTAAGCATTTTCGTTATTTTTCCCACTCTTATCTTGGACGAGAAAAATTTAACGAGTGACAGCAGCATCGGCGGTATCATCAATCGAGAATGTCAGGCTTAACGTACTCGATGTCGAGGACGATAATGATAACGATAACGACGATATTGCGAATGAGAATTTTGTCGGTGAATCGACTTTTCCGGCGTCACGATGCCGAGCATTTCTCTCTCTGCACAATTTTTCACGTGCCACTCTCGCACCGATACTGCATTATCGATCGTATGGATGTTATTCTCGTCAGGCGAAACAAAAGAAAACACACTTTTGTGGATTATCTCAGAGCCCCCGGAGTGTTTTCGTTCGATATTCACGCAATAGTCGACTAATATCACGTCGTATCTGTGATACTCAACGATTCGATAGATACTTCATTTTTGCATACATTATTCGCACGTTTTTACTGAAAGAATTTCATCGCACTTGACCGTTTGTATACGAACTCGACGATCGACTTTTGCCTCTCGTAAAAACTCTCTCGTCTAGTTTCGTACTAAAAAAGCTTGAGAAAGGGAAGCTCCGAGCGTAAGGCTGGGGGCTGCGCAAGCGCGCATCCCTCCAGAGCCAACCCTCCTTCAGGGGTGCCACGGTTACGCAATAGTCAAACAAGGGTCAAATTTTCATGGACTTTGAAATTTTTCGTGTAAGGTTTTTTTTTTTTCTACATCGAGTTGACTCTCGCGTTTCGCACAAATTGCAGGATTATTGCCAGTCTTTATAATAATCGTCTGGTATTCTTTTTTTCGATATTTTTTTGTAGGACCTTTACGTTATTTTCGATATTGAGACGAAAAGCACGTTATCGTTGTATTCTGATTGCGAAAAAAATTCAAAATTTTGTCGAATGGACACGTGACATTTGTTTTCGATATTGGGGAACTTTGAAAAATGTGTGGAATAAACGTTTTTCGTGGGGGGATGATACCAAGAGTATACATTTTAATTATTGACAAAACTAACGAGATATCCGTAAATTATTTAAACGAAAAATTGTTCGCCAAATATTTGAAGAGCTTTTTCATGCTCGTTTCTTTTCCTTTTTATTTTCGTTGTTGAGTAAACACTTTTTTTTCAAATTTGTAAGATTTTGGGTACCGTTTTTATTCGGAATTAATGTTTATTTTTATATTTCCGCCAGTGCTACCAGCAAGATTGCGTCTGCGTGTGACAATAAGCGATTTTTTTGAGGCACCGAACGCGCAGACGTGTCCGAACATCCTCGCGTTGTTACTACTGAAATGTGACGTCAATAATCCGGCGGGAAGTTATGAAATTACAAAAACGAAGTTAGAGACTTTGCGTCATTTTATTATTCATTGGGTTTAAAGAGGAGGAAATTTAAGAAAAAATTGTAATCACTCGACACTAATTTCGTAGATTATTGTTAGAAAATATCTCAATGTTTTTATTGAACTGAAACGTAAGAAAATGCGAAAGATAATTTTTTTATTGAAAAACTATAATCACAGCCTCACGATAAGGTATAAAAAATTAGCAACTTTTGTAAACGTTCCAAAATTTTTATCGGATTATCCAAAGACTGAGGAGGGCATTCAAAAAGTTCATGACTATCCAGAATCCTTTCACGTGTCAAAATAGACAGTTGTCTATATTTTTTATATCAAAAGGAATACCGATTGATAGATTTTTTCGTGACATTGATTTTTCTAAATTTTTATATAGCATTATATAGCGAGTCGATATAACTCGATTATTCATCGACAGAAAAAACGTAAAAAATCTTGAAACTGTCGAAATGAGGATTATTTTTGAGAAATTTCAACCTCCGCTCGATTCCGTTTCCCCGTTAAAATTTCGAGTATTTAATAAAACATTGTTGTCTTTCGTATAATCAGCGGAAAAATTCCTACAGAGCGATGTCTCGAAATAAAAAAGTTTTCTTAATTTTTTTGTCGATTTTTCTTTTCCCAATTTTTTATCTGTATACCCTACACATGAAAAAATCAGCGATGGTCAATCATTCGACTTGAAAAATCGGCCAAAAATCGAAAAATGAAGGTATTTTTAAAAACCAAATGGCACAACGAAGGGCAAACGACTACGAAGAGAATGAGCGCAAGTCGGAGTGCCTAATTTTACTCAAAAAGAGATGGCAAGCATTTCAGTGGATATACTCATTTTGGCCATTGGTGAAAAATGACGATTACGAATTACACCGACGCTTTATCGAAAATTCAATAACAGAGTACACAAATTTCGAAAAAAAGTAATCTAATCATATGATTATTGGTTTCTTTTTTTTTCTTATTAAAACTACATTTCATATGAGTAAGTCGACGTAAATCATCGACAGAAAAAATATGAAAAATGCTTATTCCGAAGCTTTCAGCTCGAGCTTTATTTAGCTTGCCCGTCAAAGCCTCGGAGTCTCGCGCACGAAGCGATCCCTAAAGAGCAAAAACGGTATATGCTCAACTTTCTACGTGTATTCGACTCGTTGACGAATAAAAGAGACGCGAATCAGATGTGAATTTTAACGACTATAGCCGAGCTTGCGTTATTTTTAGATACTTTTCCGCGTCCGAGAATATCCCTTTTCACACCCTCATCGTCTCAATGAAAAAAATTTTCATATTATATCTGTAGACATCCGGTTACGCACGCGTCATGCCGGATTCCCCAAAGATCACGAAGGATCATAATACGAAACCGATCATTTCTCGTATACGACTACGACGTACTGTATAACTGTATATAATAGAGCAGGATAGCCTATTCCCCCTTAAGGCTCTCGTAGCAAATCCCTCGGTGCATCGTCAATTTATCAATGAAAAATCATTTCCCTTTCTATTTTTAGCTTCCAGCGAGAACGTTATATCGATTACCTTTTTCGCCATCTGTTTTATTCGCAAAAAATAAAACAAATTCGCTCAATTATACAAAGCATTCGGAACTGTCGAAACATTTTTGTAAAAATAGATCGTTGAGTCTACATTTTTTTCCAATATTCCTCAAGCTGAAATATTATCATGATCAAAGTACTCCGAAGCATTAAAAAAAACAGGGTGTATCGGCAAAAACAAAACAGTATACAAATTGGAATTTTCGCTTTGTCGTTTTGGCTTCAAATTCCTGAAATATTGAATTCAAGGGTGATGTAATTTTTATCTCTGCAGCGATATAAATAATTGTTCTTGAAAAAAACGATTTACAAAGAAGTAATTTCACGAAGATTAACGCCGAAAACTGGAGTTCCCTCTCTGAGCCGGGAAAATTAAACGGATTTCAAAAAACCTGACGTTATTTCAGCTTTTTTTTCATTTATTTCAATGAAGTTGGTTTTACTTTCTCGTACTCCAACCGGGAAAGTAATTTCTCCAGTTTTTGTTCATTGTACGTTCGGTGCACAGAGTTCTCAGGTGTCCTGCGACGTTTCAAGGATTTCCCTTGTCTTGAGACTCTATGAAAAAAATGTTGGGACGAGAATTTCACGCTGGTAGTTTCATTTTAATTCACAGACTATTTCTGTCGTATTTTTCTGCGATACATATACTATATATATATTTAAGAAGAACGATAAAAGATGATGCACTTATTTTTTGAATTTTTCATTTAAACAATGCGTCAATTTTTTGATATCATTTAAAATTTACACATTTGGTTTCTTCCGAAAGATTGATTTTTTTCAAGACCTTGAAATTCTCGGTTCATTTTATTTTTGCCGCGATCGTTATATGTGCTAACATTTTTAATAAAATATAAGACCCACGGTTTTCTGATTTCGTAAAAAATAGTAGTTACCGTTGATGATAAAACTCAATTTAATCGGCAGAAAATACTAAAGGGATGAGCGTAGGAACGAGGAATGGCCAGTCGGTGGTGAAAGCATAAGGGCCAATATATAATGCAGTCTCGTCTAAAAATAGAGGTTGCATTTTTTTTCGTAACACGCAATAATGCCCGGTTTTACGAGCGTATGTATATGCTCGGAACAATTGCAATTTTGGATATACTTTTTATTCATTTTTTTTTCTCCATTCATCCAACCGAATGCATAGCGGAGGTTGCACATTTGTGGGTGTACGTGCTTGCACACGAGTGTTTCGTAAATGAAATGTAACGCGTGTACACGTTCGTGCAGATGCGATTCTGTATGTCGATGTGCGTACTTGTGTGTCGGTTGATTTGTCCGGGTGTATGTCACACAGCCACACAGTGAGTGAACGCCTGCGCGGGGGTGAAAAGCGCCCTATATAAGGACGGCAAAGCAACCCCAAGCGCTACTCACATTCGGAAACGCAACGTCTCCGATAGTACGATTAACATTTTTCGACCAAAGAGCGAAAAAGAAAAGTCACAAGCGAGGGAACATGGCGTTCTCAAAAAGACACTTTGCGAGTCTACTATGGGCTCTCGTGATCCACAACAATTGTCTCCACACGGTAAGTTTTGGATAACATTTTTTTTTCAAATCATTCTTTTTTTCGACTCTGAATCTTTTACACTGTTTTTTTTATGGTTAACGTCAATTCGTCGCTTTACAATAAGTTGTATTTTCAGCAGCTCGAAAATACAGATTCTGTAATTTAAAAAAAATTCGTGCCTCTTTCGCAGTCTTGGGAACTGTACCAAGTTTGTTCCACGCAAAATTCGTTTTTAAATAAATATTGATTGAACGAAAAATGAGTGCCACTTTGGCTGTTAATTGGCGAGGAAAAATTTGGCGAGAGAAAAATAAGTGATTTAACTTGATTCTGAAACATGAAAGTTGAATAACGTTTGAAATTCAAGGATATATTGTTGCGAGGCATTAAGAAGGAATGAAATCAATTATTTAAGAACTTTGTACAAGAACGAGATTATTTAAAACGATTTTGTTTTTGCGACGGATTAAGAAGGAAAGAAATCAATTATTTAAGAACTTTGTATAAGACTAAGATTATTTAAAACGATTTTGTTTTTTCCTTTCAACGAGTATTCCCCAATTCGAAGCTATTCGTTCGAGAATTTAAATGTTTTATCTTCGCATTAATCGGTTGAATGGTTGCGATTCAAGGAATCGCTGGGAAAACATGGATGATAAAAAACTGAACGTAGACAAGTTTATTAAATTCGCCTGGCACTCTGAGGAAAATTGAGAATATGGGGAATCATTTATCATCGGCGTTTATCGGCAGTTAACCATCGATAAACGTGTTTGAAACGCGTCAGTCGATGATTGATACTTTTCGACATTTTCACTCATGAAATGCCACCCGATTTTTCGATATTTTTATATCATCCATGTAAATATATAGATATTTTTGTATGTATTACACGAACATTTTTGCGAGGACATTTTTTGACGGAGGGATGACTGATGGACGTGGCCCTCCGTAAAAAAAAAAATAAAAAATAGCTGACACAGCAGCCAAACTTTTCGAAAGCCTCCCTTTAGATTTTTGCAAATGTCAAAGTTCGCAGAGATACGATTCCACGGAAAATAGTCGTGCCGTGATTTTTCTATAAACCGGGCTTATATAATCTGTGGAAAACATCCAATCCTGAATGGGTCCATCCCCCTCTCGATGTGAATAAAAGTTTCCGTACGAAATGTCACATTTTTTTGCGTCGCTGGCGGATTATCTTCTTTATCAATACCTCCGCGTTTCAGACTTTTGAAACAGCACGTGACGCAATTATCGTATTCTGGAAAAACGATCGTTAACGAGGAAAGTGTAATAATTCATTGATACCATTCTCCGTTGCAATTTATCAACGATTTTTCGCGTTCAACAGATTAAACAACCCCAAAGAAAAAGTCGCTTTTTTCCGGTATCTCATTTGCGTTTATTCGGAATTTGGAACTTTTTGTCAAGAAAAAACGGCGATGCTTTTTATTCTGTTCGAAATTTATGCTCGTCACTTCCTGTTTGTATCGAATTACGTTTTATCGTTTATCATCGTATGTTGGTCACGATGTGACATCGTAAAGTAAATTGATGGTATAAGCGTTGATTCTGCCTTATAAGGGTCGGTAATTCAACCGTGGAAGAAGTAATGAATTTTCAATGTCTACGAGGTTGAAAGCGGGATGCCTTATAAACCATTTTCTCCTTAAAGGTTCAGTGCACATGTCGATTGTTTGCATCGTTATTATTTGATTCATATCGAGGCTATAACTATAATCCAATTAGATTGTTTGATGCTAGTCCTCATCTTAATCCTTTATCATTCTGCAGCCTCTGACATTGGACTACTATTTTATCAAAGAAGATTATATCTCGTTAAAGCTTGAGCTCAAAAGACGTCATTATTTTCGGATCTGTACAATCTTTTAGCACTCAAACGAATTTTTCGATCAATTGTTGGAAACAAACGCGTTTCAATCGCATTTTCGAAAAAATAGAACGCTTTTTCAATCGACGATGTAACCCTATAAATCGGGGATTACATAGAAATCGAAAGATGCCGAAGAAAGATCATTATTTTCCCATCATGACTATCGGTTTAATCAAATTTCCAATCGTATACGAGAACGTATATTTGACAGAAAAATTTCGTAAAAGGAAGCAGGAACAAGAGGGCGATAAGAGGGGAAAATACGAAGAGAGAGAAATAAAATCCTCTTGATGGAAAATCTTCCGCTTTTCATCGATGGGGCTTTAACTGATCTCATCTTTTATCCGTCGATGATGAAGCCCTTATCGACGCTGCAACGATAAATCATTTTCCGGAAGTCACGCGGAATATCCGTCACTTGATATCGAAAAATGCCACGTCAAATAAAACTTTTGGAAAAAACAATATTTTATGTTTGTGACGATAGCACTCGAGCTTCACGATTTTTCGTCGTGTTTGCCTCGCTGTAGAATAAAATAATTTGAGGAATTAGCGAGAGCCTTTGCACGGCTTCGGAGTTTTATTTTGTTGTTACAGCTGTATAGAGACCCTTTGAAATTGTTACATTAAAGCGCATCAAAGGGATTCGTAAGCTTCTCTTTAGTGCTGTGTAGAAAATGATTTTTCAACGAAGCGGAATAAAATTCTACAACGATAGCTTTTAAACTGCTCATTGACATAATTATTTTTCAACATTCCGCAAGCTTCGAATCTCGCGTAACGCCAGAGATTCCTTCTTTTTAATACGACAACATCCCTCGCCGACGCAAAAGTATTATTTCGCATAAAGTACGGGTGCGAATTTATTTCCGAATGAAATAAATGAAACAAATCATTGTCCTCATTTTTCCATTTATTTCAAAGTGTCGTTTGTCCCTACGGTTGTTTGTAATTTTCATCGGCGATAATTAAGCGTTTTATTTCAACGTCCCCTTTCACGCACTTGTCGATTCATCCTGTTTCTCATTCCATTGAACTCGAAACTTCTCCAACTTTCAAAGTTCCTGACTGGAATGGATCTTGTAACGACCCGACTTTGGGTCAACTTTTCAGCGCACGAGACATTAAGCATGATTGTATTTTATCGCGATCATTTGCGCTAACTTTGGTCCAAAGCTTGCGATACTGAACTCGATCTCGATTAAGGAACACGAGATTTTTTTCAAAACTCGATGGAACATTCAATCTCAATTCCCACGTTTTCCACCCACATCACATCAAATCAGGGTAATTTTGATATTCGGTATCGTTAATTGAATGTAATTTCGACTTATTTTGTCCTCGGAGAATTTTAATTTATTTTGTAAAAATATGAAGGAATTTCCATTGGAAAAATCCTCGTAAATATTTCCACCCACTCGTCTGTACACTCGTGTCTTTGACACGTACTTTTTTGCGTACCTGTTGCCAGGTATTTTTCGCTATTCGACGGTGTATACGATAGTACGTAGACTATAGCGAGTGGAGAGTCGAAAGACAGAGAGAGGGAGAGCGGCGTCACGACACAAAAGATATTTTATTGATCAGACGACAATGGTCCAACAAGGCGTTTATTAAAAGTATTGGCATTGCCAAGTCCATGTGACACTTTTGTCGTAACAGCACGGAGGAATTTAATTAGTTCTTCGGGAAAAAATTCTTCTCGCATGCTCCACAAATAGATCACTTTTGCATCTACTCTGTTAAGTTCTCGATGCTGTATTTTCCCTCGATGTCTTTTTTTCCTCTTCCCCATAAGCTCCAACGGAGAATTACATCTTGCCCCAAAGACCGACTATATTTTCGCAAACTTTCTCAATACCTGACGCTGCTACATACAGTTGACTTTATTTTTTATGGAACATCCGCTTTAAAAATGGAGTAAAATTAATGCGTCGTTAATATCGAAAGGAGCCGTAATACGAGAATACCATTGTTTTTTTCTCACGAAGTAAGAATCAATTTGCGGTGATTTAATTCTTCTCAGTAGGAAAAAAAATCCGACGAAGTATATGATTGAATATTTGCTTGACTTTTTCCTTAGTAAAAGTGCCCGAAAGATCCTTGGTCCATGGAAAATCTTCCTTCCTCGAAAGCTCAAAAGATTCGTTTGTTTATTCCGTGCTTGCAGAGAGTCGATGACGAGGAAGCTCTTCGAATCAATGAACCATGATTTTACCATTTTGATAAAAGCTCACACGTATTTATGCAGCGCGTTATACGCATTGTAATGGAATAATCGATATTTCGTTGAATTTTTCGTACGCAAGATTCTGCGTTTAGAATGTTAATTTGGACCGCTGCAGATGAAACACTGGAGGCTGTAAAAGTAGATAAGAAACTTGTCGTTTCCGTAGTATTCTCCCTGGGCTCGAAGTATACGAATGGCCTGCACGTACGAAGTTAGTGAATCCACGACAGAAGCCATTTAGTGCTGTTTTCTCGCTCGCTTTGTGCAAACGTTCATTGGCCAAGTACGTGCCGCAAAGAGACAGAGAGCCAAGAAAAGACTGATAAAATTATACGCTCTGGCGTAAGCACAAAAGGAGTAACGTTTGACGGCTCGCAAATTTCTAAAGATGTCACAAAGATGTAGTTTGCGAAAACTTTAACAAAATTTGCTACGAAATTGATACAGCTTTTCCGAGCCCCACCAGATGCTGAGAACGATCGACTTTGTAACTCTTCGAAGTAAATCAAAGCCCACTTTTTTCAACCTCATGTCGAATCGATGGTCAACATTTTTGAGACCCATTGACGTCAATCTCATGTTGACACAGGCGCGTCTGCTTGGGTTTATTCCAAGTGACAGACTGAGATAAGTGTGGAACGTGTACCGGAGGTTGATTGCTCATAAAAATGCTATCGCAAAGATGTGTACATACCTCTCAAAGCACCCAAAAGACCCTGCGACCATGAGAAAAAAAGTTATCTCCTCGAAAGTCATTCAAAGTTGCCATTTTTCCTTCGTAATTTGAGAATAGGATTTTATATTAGCACAAGTTTCAAAGTACGTTTTTCCAGCCAGAGCTCGTAATACAGAAAATTCCAAGACGATAGATTCTTTATAACAACTTTGGAAAGTATGAGAACATGTAATTGCAACAAGAATAATTGAAGAGGACCTTTTTTATTTCACGTTTTTTTTAATGATTCATAATAATGTACCGCAATGTGACGAGGTCCATAAAATTACAGATAAAATCGTAACGCCATACGCGATGTATTATTTTTCATTGAGGGGAAATTTTATCCCTGTGGGATTTCTTTTTTTCATTATGAGCGAGACTTTTTTTCATCCCTTATTTCGAGCTGATCGTCGTTTCCTTGTCGTCTCCCATAGCGATGTTGCATCTTATCGAATGATCAGTAATTTCCTCTTTTCTCGCTATACGATCTTGAGGAAACGCCAACGCCACATTTGCAACTCGACCTTTCGTCGATTTTGTCAAGGTTGTACGTTTTTCCTATCTCGTTTCCTGCTGCATCTTGTATAATGTACGCAGCATCCACAATGTACACACACACACACACAGCCACACACGTGGGAGAAGAGATTCCCTCGGGGCGTGATACGAGTTAACCAATTTTGCGACTGATCTCTCATGGTTTATTTCCTCCGATTTCGGAAAAAAGAGTTCAGGGATGTCTCGTGGGAATTCGTAATTCGACCTGTCTTGGAATCTGTCTTCAACGTTCGACGTGTGTCTTGTCGTACTCCATCTGCGGCAGACGAATTGCTTCGGTACGAATTTTTCCGCCATAGAAATTCCTTCACACAGTGATGTGTTTTGAAAATAATGAACGACCAAATTTCGGGATTAAATAAATTTATTGAAACTCTGATATACCGGTATGGAGTTAGTTCTGTCTAAAATATACTTCCTGTTGTGAAAAATACTCAAAATACAGTCTGGGACGCAACAAGAGTGTATTAAAATCGCGGAATCGTTTTGAAAGCACTCGACCATTGATATAAAAAAATACAGCGTCATAAAAACTTGCATAATAAAGAATCGCAAATTTCTCGTGAAATTTTACAAATCGATAAATAATGCTGGGACTTTCTTTGCAGTTTGACAGGTAGATGAATGTTGAAAATTTTGAAAAATCGTGGGTGACGAGTAAAAAATCGGAGCAATGCAAACGTGGCTGCGTTGACAGAAAAATCAATCATTTATTGTTTATTCTTCGGGGGAGAATGACGTGTGTGACATTACCACACGGTTTTCGGGAATTAGACGTAATGCACGACTCGTTGTTTAGGAGGATGGTCGTGACAGTTGAAACGCATATGGAGCTTTAATAAATCATGCAAGTTCGCGAATTGTTCGCTCTCTCGTTTCACGTCGCCTCGACGTTCACCCCGGACACCCTCTAAAATCTACGACACGAGTTAATTCCGTTTACATCCGGATTGCATTGCTCTTTTTGAACTGCGTATACTCGTAATTCTACATGGAGCAGTACGTCGGTGAAGCAGCGTGCGCTGCATTGATATGCCACATTTCTGGCACTTGCTAGCATCATACGTGTGTGTACCAGAGGGTTTCCGGATGAAATTCTCCAACTTTATTATACTCGGGAATAGGGAAGTGCGAAAGTTCAGGCTAAGCATATGGTATGATCTATATGTGTTCTTTCGTGTCGAAAATCAAGGATGCATGCATCCTTGATGGATCCTTGTAATAAAAAGTTAATGCGCCCGTATGTTTTGTTTTTGCTTGAATTTTACTGGTTTTTTTGTGTTTTCTTACTGAAATTTTGAGTTTTTGCGAAAAAACTGATGAGTTGCGTAATCAGCGGAGAATTTGCGATGGAAGAGGCTGTTGAACTATCGAAAATTCGAATAAAAAAAATTTCGTCATTTTTGGCCACTTGTCCAGAATCGTCGAAAAGACGAAATTTTAAAAGGCCATAACTATGTTTTAAATCAAGCTACATAGATTTATCGGGAGTGTTTTGAGAAGCCCTTGAGTAGACTCAAAAAAATGGTGAAAGTTAAATGTCGATAGCTAAATTCTTTCCCCCTCAAAATCGATGTCGAAAGTCTGCGAAAAAAACGCAAAGGGGTATGTATGGGAAAATTGGCGAAAATCGATGGTCAGCCTTTAAAAATCTGCCAAAAATTGAAAAATCAACATATCTCGATGAACCAAACGGCATTTTGAAGCCTCAACAATTGACAAGAGATCAAGCACAAGTTTCAGTGTCTACCTCAAAGGGGGGAAAAATGGCAATCCTTTTAGTGAATCAAGTCAAACCGGTGAAAAATGACGAAAAAATGTCGACCTCAAAAATTATTTGCAATGATCTAAATTGATGTATTTTTCCCCGGTGATTACGAAACACACCGGTATTTCATCGAAAACCCAATATTTTGGTCCAAAAATGCAATAATACGAATTTCATCAATTAATTAGTATTTTTTCATTGAAGTATCGAGTTTCGAGAAAAGCTCGGTGGGTTTCGAATACAGCGGGATATTTCCGATTTGATAAGATCTTGAAAGATTGAAAATTGAAAAAAAATTCGAGTCAGTTTTCGCCACTTTGCGCGTATGTTATGTTTGTGCTTGAATTTGACAGTTACCGTACTCATCCTTAGTATTATAAACAGTCGTATATACCTGAACGTTGCGGAGTCTGATGGAATCTCTTGGAAGAAAATGTAATTCAGAATATAGACATATTTTTATTAAGGATTACATTTATTTTGTGTAGCATAATATATTTTTGGCAAAAGAAGATATAAATTAATTCATAACGAAATAAACATCTTGATTTATATTTTGTTACTCAAAGTTTTAAGGAAGGGTTTTAAGGAGTTTCAAGGAAGGCTTACGAAGTCGTGCCCATGAAATTTTCGTATTAAAATACGATGTCAGAGAAAATTATATTCATGAAGAAAAATCTACGTCGGCATACAAGATACCCCTCGGTATCCTCCCATACCCTCGGAGGTGCGAACTGCATGTTAAACGTAAAATGCTTTATAATTCAAATTTTTTTTATGAATTAACGTTCCAAGGAATATTACATCAAGCATACATCACTTTTTTCTATAGACATAAAAGAATAAATTAAAAAAAAAAAAAAAAGACTCGTGCAAATACCTTCAGAATTTCCCGCGGTTAATTAATACAAAAGGGGAACAGCGAGTGAGGTCGAGAAAGGGCTTTAAAACACTGCACTATGTAAGACGAATTTTGAGTTTGAATTCGTCCGTATGTTCAGAAGACGAGGGAAGGACTTTAAACTTTCTCAAGATTTTACGTACGCGAATGGTCCAGACATAAAGTTTCCGAGCCCTTGAACTGAGTAATTAGAAAATAGAGAAATGGATATATATATATATTTACATATTATGGCAGTTGTTATTAAGAAAGGCTTTGGACGAGTATCGTCAAAGGATTAAAGCACGATGGTTGTTTCCCAACGTTGATAATTTGGAGTGCAAATTCTCTGCAAGCCACTGAGATTACTACAAGTTCCTCCTCTCCTGCATATTTGTCTACATATATTTAGGTGGATATTTCTTTGACATTCTCGCTTTCGCGACTAGCCATGAACTCTTCTCCCTTTTCACAGGCGTGTGCAATATTCGTTGAATATAATTGAATAAAAGTAAAAAAATCGAAAAGTAAATTCTTGTAACAAATCAGATAAATTAAATTGCAAATAGCGAGCGTTTTCTGTGCGGAACGTTTGCTTTATTGAATTGATTTATTCGCCATGTTAAAACATCTGATTTATCGGCTGTGCGTACGAAATACAGTTTTGTGAGAAGAACAATAGTTTGCCGGAAGAAGTTCGAAAAAAAGCATTTACTTTGGGATTCACGATTTTTTAATTTAAATAAGGTTTGATGATCCATGCTAATATTATAAATGCTAAAGTAACGGAGCCTAATATGCACTTTTACAACAAAACGTTACTTTGTTTCTTGACGTTAGGTCAGATATTTTTTTCAAAATAACAATCCATTCTTTAGTATCGAATTATTAAACTGGCTATTCATTTTTGAGTACGTTTTTTTTCGATAATTCTCTTTCGTGTTAATGTTTTTCGTCTTATTTTGACATGCCGCGCAAATGCGAGTCTGATCAGATAAAAAAATTACCAATTCCATCGAGGCGAAGTCGCGGGGAAAGCTAGTTGTTTATAAAGAAAAACGTGTACAAGTCCTTTACGGAATATCGATCGAATCAAGGAAGCGCTGTCCTCGAGATTGTGCAGGGGATGGAGCATCGCGACATATTGAATAATTCTTTCGTGTTTTGGAGTGACGTGGAATGCAAGAGGGAGGGAAAAAGTATGAAACTTGTCGATCTTCCATTTATGAAATACACCCGTGCAGTCGTCTTCCATCTTCAATCAAATTTTTCCACAGTATTTTTATTATTGGCTAACACAATTGGCCACTCTAGCTGGCTGTTATAAAAAACTCTATTGTTCGATATTCTTTACTTCGGTGTACAACGACTTTTATATTCAATGCCACATCCAATTTCTTATCATCTTCGAACGTAAATCTCATTACGAAGAAAATTTACGAAATAAAATCGCAAGATCAATACTGCGTGGTTTTCTCTTCTGGTTAAAAGTGAATTGAAACGGAATGATATCGAATAAAGCTTCTTTTTGCCGGTCGAAATAATTGCCAATTTCATCGAAACGTCGATGGACGTCTCGAGATATTATGAAGAATTGAAGAAATGTAAATTTTTTTCTGACGCAACCCCGAAAATGCGGGGTTGTTCTTCGAGGGATTATCAGGCCGATCTTAAGTCGGTTTATGCGGAAATGCCGAGTCAAATCTCCCGGGTCGAGGATTAAACGTCACTCCATGATGTTTTCATATTTTCACGCTGGGGATTTTATGGAGTGTGCACTTCCTCTTTATACCCTATGCCATCGCATAAATCCGCTTCAACGCCAAGTATGTTACGTCGTAGAAGGTTATATATATATCCACTGTTTATTTTATACCGAGGGTATGCTACAATTTTTCGACCACTTTCGTAGGGTGTAAACTCCAGTGATGCACGTAATACGCGATAAGTAATTTTCCAAGGTCGTTCGCCAGACAACGAAATTTTTTTTAGCCGGCTAAAAAACTTAGAGGGGTTGCGTGGTACAAAAAAAGATATGGTGAATGATAATCCCGGATAATAATCCAATGTAGAATATATTGAGGCGGTTTGGCACGATAATTCTCGATGCAACATTGCAGAAAAGAAAAAAAAGTTTGACATTTCGCGCCCGAAATTTGACAGAAATATGCGTTTGGGATATCGATTGATTTTAATCGACAAATAGGCTCTTGCGAAGAATCAGACGTTTTTTTTTAATTTCGCACTCTGCGCAACATGTTTCTAAAATGTTTAATGCCACACGCTTTTTTCAAGAGTTCGTGAAATGAGTCGCCTGACTCAAAGATCTGAGTTAATATTCTTTATCGTTGCTTTTAATTTATGAAAAAGGGAGGACGAAATATGAGAAGATCTCAGTCTTAGGAGGCCGGTAAAATTCGAGACTGTGAAATTTTCTAACAAATTTTGATACGCGACTGAGGAGCAGAGAATTTTTTTTTCTCACAAATTCGGCGATTCACGTGACTTTATAATGTGCGATCGCTGTTGCGCGTTGCTGCATTCAAGAGCGTTGATTGATTGATCCTGATTACGAGCGAATCGCCAATGTCGTGATTAAATAACGCGTTGGGGTGGCTTTACAGTGCACGAAATTTCGGACGGCATCAACGGAAAGTCGATCGAGCGAATCCCTCACAGAGTTAACACCGCGAGAGTCTCCGGCGACTAAACGCCTCGGCCTATTCACCTCGATACGATCGTTAATACCCTTAATTTAACGACCGCATTATCATACCCGGTTTGCACGCATGCTGAAAGCTTCCCAATCGATTTTTTACCTCTATTGTTCAGCATAAATCAATATTGTTAAATAGACATAGAGAATCGCCGATCTTTTCAAATACTCGCGGATTTAAAAACAACCATTCTTTTTTTTATTTCGTTAAAAGTATCGTGCATTTAATGTTACGAGTATTTTTTCAATTCACGTTTTTCCCAGATTGTACAGAGTTGCTAAATTCGCGAAATATTCACTCAATCTCATTTTTGCTACGATCTGACAGTTGGCTTATTTCGAATTAATTGAATCCACAGATACTTTTGGTAAAAAATGTCATATGAATTACCAATTAATTTATTAAAATCGGTATTTACCACATTCCATGTGTGAATATGTGTATATAAGCGTCGAGGAGAATATAATGAATTACACGTATTGCTGTAAATTCGCGAGACCGTGAAATGCACGTCGGGTACAAAAGGGACCGTCTGCATCGATGCCCACAATTAGCAGTTAACGTCATCAACATCTGGGTTTACATCGCGCTTTTCTCGCACCGTATATACGTGTAATATAGAACTTGCGAGTAGGCTCAAGACCATAGAGAGTACATGCAGAGTGTATTGCACGTGGCATCGCAAAACGAACGTTCCACTCTTGTCCTATATCAACATAAATATCTTCATATTCATACGTGTGTAAGCGTCAGAAATTCCCGATCGTTTTCCTTCTGTACTCTTATCAGCAAAACGATCCCACGATATCGTATGTGTTCCATATGTGATAGCGCAAAACACACGGGAAATAACGATATTTCCTCGCGAACTTTTGACTACGCAGTCTGCGCTCTTTACATTTATTATGTATTATTGTCGCTATTTTCAAGAAATCTGAAGAGAGGATATATTTCTTTTCTATTCGAGGAAAAATACTTTGATGACATTTTTCTTTATTTCTTCGGTGTTTTTAATGATTCGTCGATCGATTTATTACGTTACACGATCATAAGTATAATTCTGGTGTCTTGGAATTTATTGATACACTAGCTGACCCGGCAAACGTTTTTTGGCCATATACATTATTTCTATGATTAAGAAACCATATGATTAAAAACAGGGGTTGATCGTAGAAGGGTGAAGATCTGAAGTTGTATGTATTTTTCAATGCTAAATCATAATAAAATGAAGATAAAAAATTTTGTCAAAAAAAAATTATATATTTAGGGTTGGGTCACCCTTTTCGTTTAGGGGTATAAAAAATAGATGTTGGCCGATTTTCAGACCTACCCGATATGCACAAAAAATTTCATACAAATCGGTCAAGCCGTTTTGGTCGAGTTTGGTAACAAACATTGCGACACGAGAATTTTGTATATTAGATTTAACAAAAATTTCCGGAAACCGGACATGAAGCAACTTGTTCAGAGTTGTTTTCTCTATGCGTGGTTAAATTTTGAGTGAGTTATCGATCGTTCTTTTCATCTACCACTACTTTGAACGAAAACGCTTCTCGCGAGATCGTCCGATCGAAGAGTCATTTTTTGTAAATTCTATAAAAAAACTCAACAAAGTTTTCCGAAAACCGGACATGAAGCAACTTTCTTAGAGTTGTTTCCTCTATGCGTGGTTAAATTTTGATGGAGTTGTCGATCGTACTTTTCGTTTCTTGTAAATGTTAGAAAGAAACTGAAAACAATTTTCCGAAAACCGGACATGAAGCAACGTTTTCGGAGTTGTTTCCTCTATGCGTGTTTAAATTTTCATGGAGTTGTCGATCGTACTTTTCGTTTCTTGTAAATTTTAGAAAGAAACTGAAAACAATTTTCCGGAAACCGGACATGAAGCAACTTCTTCGGAGTTGCATCCTCTATGCGTGGTTAAATTTTCATGGAGTTGTCGATCGTACTTTTCGTTTCTTGTAAATTTTAGAAAGCAACTGAAAACAATTTTCCGGAAACCGGACATGAAGCAACTTCTTTGGAGTTGCATCCTCTATGCGTGGTTAAATTTTCATGGAGTTGTCGATCGTACTTTTCGTTTCTTGTAAATTTTAGAAAGAAACTGAAAACAAATTTCCGGAAACCGGACATGAAGCAACTTCTTCGGAGTTGCATCCTCTATGCGTGGTTAAATTTTCATGGAGTTGTCGATCGTACTTTTCGTTTCTTGTAAATTTTAGAAAGAAACTGAAAACAATTTTCCGGAAACCGGACATGAAGCAACTTCTTCGGAGTTGCATCCTCTATGCGTGGTTAAATTTTCATGGAGTTGTCGATCGTACTTTTCGTTTCTTGTAAATTTTAGAAAGAAACTGAAAACAATTTTCCGGAAACCGGACATGAAGCAACTTCTTCGGAGTTGCATCCTTTATGCGTGGTTAAATTTTCATGGAATTGTCGATCGTACTTTTCGTTTCTTGTAAATTTTAGAAAGAAACTGAAAACAATTTTCCGGAAACCGGACATGAAGCAACTTCTTTGGAGTTGCATCCTCTATGCGTGGTTAAATTTTCATGGAGTTGTCGATCGTACTTTTCGTTTCTTGTAAATTTTAGAAAGAAACTGAAAACAATTTTCCGGAAACCGGACATGAAGCAACTTCTTTGGAGCTGCATCCTCTATGCGTGGTTAAATTTTCATGGAGTTGTCGATCGTACTTTTCGTTTCTTGTAAATTTTAGAAAGAAACTGAAAACAATTTTCCGGAAACCGGACATGAAGCAACTTCTTCGGAGTTGCATCCTCTATGCGTGGTTAAATTTTCATGGAGTTGTCGATCGTACTTTTCGTTTCTTGTAAATTTTAGAAAGAAACTGAAAACAAATTTCTGGAAACCGGACATGAAGCAACGTCTTTGGAGTTGCATCCTCTATGCGTGGTTAAATTTTCATGGAGTTGTCGATCGTACTTTTCGTTTCCTGTAAATTTTAGAAAGAAACTGAAAACGATTTTCCGGAAACCGGACATGAAGCAACTTCTTTGGAGTTGCATTCTCTATGCGTGGTTAAATTTTCATGGAGTTGTCCATCGTACTTTCTCTCGTGCAACGAACGAACGCTGGACCGGAAGTTGCCTCTCAAAGATCTGAAACTAAATTTCTAAAAACCGGAAGTGGAGCAACTTGCTCAGAGTCGATTTCTCCGCGCGTGGTTAAATTTTCAGTGAGTTGTCGATCGTACTTTCTCTCGTGCACCGAACGAAAGCTGGACCGGAAGTCGCCTCTCGAAGATCTGAAAATGAATAACCGAAAACCGGAAGTGAAGCCTCTTGCTCAGAGTCGCTTTCTCCGCGCCTGGTTAAATTTTCATTGAGTTGTCGATCGTACTTTCTCTCGTGCGACGAATGAAAGCTGGACCGGAAGTTGTCTCTCGAAGATCTGAAAATGAATAACCGAAAACCGGAAGTGAAGCAACTTGCTCAGAGTCGCTTCCTCTGCGCGTGGTTAAATTTTCATTGAGTTGTCGATCGTCGTTTCTCTCGTGCGACGAACGAACGCTGGTCCGGAAGTGGCCTCTTAAAGATCTGAAACTAAATTTCCGAAATTCGGAAATGTAGCAACTTGCTTAGAGTCGCTTCCTCTGCGCGTGGTTAAATTTTCATGGAGTTGTCGATCGTTCTTCTCATCCGCCGATCGAACGCTGGACCAGATTCTGGGAAAACTCTGAAACTAAATTTCCGAAAATCGGACATGAAGGAACTTATTTAGAGTCGTTTTCTCTATGCGTGATTAAATTTGGGTGGAGTTGTCGATCGTTCTTTTCATCTGCCACTACTTTGAACGGAAGCGCTTCTCTCGAGATCGTCCGATCGAAGAGTCATTTCTTGTAAATTTTATGAAACATTAATGTGCAAGGGAGAAAGGGAGACAAATTTTCGCTTGAAAAAATGTGCAAGAAATGCTAGTTTAGTTTATCCACTGTCATTCTCCCGGACTATCTCTCATTTTTTCTCAGTACAATATAAATTTAACTGTGAAATATAGCACTCTTGCTTACTTGATATGGATGATTTCTTTTTCACGGAATTAATTATCGTAGAACTATAACCTTTGCTAACCGCGATTAATGTCACAAGTCGACAACTGCCCAAAACAGCATAAAAAACCGCGCGAATACAGTCTCGCACGAAATTCGCGGCTACGCTCATCGCCGACCAATCACGAAACAAATAAAACGACAACAAAGCATGCGATATTTCGATATTTCGATAATTTCGATCTATATCTCCTCATCAACTTTTTATTAGAAGGATTTTTTCACGACAAAATCGTTGGACGAAATTATGAGAGTGGATAGTTCGTATGGAACTCATCGTACAATTCTTTCGTATGTATCTATGAACGCTCGACGACGCGTGCAAGTGATAAGGGTTGCAGGTTTTTCGCTATATTTTTTCTCAAAATCAAGCCAAATATGTACGTACGTTGTTGTTGTAAATTCATCGCTCTTCTATAAACAATTTCACGGTGATCATGCCGGCGGAAAATGGTTCTGGATTTTTTGCGAGAAAAAGATTGCGAGAATCAGATACGAGAGGGACAGTGATTTGTGCTGCTGGATATTTCATCATTTCATTATTGCGACGCACGAGGTTACGATTAAAAATGATCGGAGAGACTGACGGGAGATTCTCATACTCGTTAAATCACGCGCATAAACGTTATTTCACGAGCTGAGCATTTTATCTATTCGGTAAATCACACACGTTCCATGTGCTCGGACGCGAGAGAAAAATTATTTTTCCGTCGCGTCGTGTTTTGCTATTTTTACGGCACACTCGCTTTTTTCTATTATTTTATTTTGAGTCTTTTTCTTAGCGTTTTAAAAGAAAATATCGATGATAATTCGCCGGATTCTTTTATCAAATTCGTATATTGCTCTATTTTATGAGACGGCTTTTCGTTAAAATATGATTACAGGCGAGTTGCCAAGAGGAGGAGGCCACCCGCTGTTTGCCCCGCAAAACATTCTTCGCCCTGTTGCGTCTTCCCGAAGTCGGCTCGAATCTAGCGGCTTATTCGCGCACCGCGCGTATCATTCAAGACGTCAAAGACCGTACCGATTACGTCAATCTCAAGAGTCAAGTCAACGCCGACGATGGCGAAGATCCGAAAATATGTTTGCCACCGGGAGTTTACCTCGAGTTGTTCAACGACCCGGCGACGCGTGGTCATCTCAGTGCTGCCGGACGCGTGCAAAAAATGCTCGAGGATCCGGTGGATCATGAAATTCGCGACTCCGAGGATACGATCGATTCTGAAAAGAGAAGCATCGCGACGCTCGCGAAGAACGGTGACTTGCCGATTTCCCTTCAAGATCGGGGTCAACCCAACGGGGACAACGATCGGACATCGGGTCAATCAACCGGGTGAGATGAAATTGAGGATTTTAAAACTGGGCCCATCCACAACACCTATTTTCCCTGAGTTCCGAAACGCCAAAGTATTTTTTAAGCCCAAAATCGAAGAAACGACTTTTTCGAGACTCCCACAGCGTCTTTTGTATCCTAAGAGTACAACCAACGCTTATAGTAGCGTTCACATAATACAAAACAACACTATGTGTAATGAAATCTTTTGAAATTTGGAATAGCGCTTTTGCGGTATGAAAATTGTTGATCTTCGCGTGTTCATGAACTTTTATCGATCGAATCTTCTTTTAGACTCGATTCCCTGAGCAGCGAATCGCTCGACGGCTTGTTGAAGATCCTCGCCGACAGTGGCGTCGAAGATCGGCACGACATACCGGATATCGCCGCCGAATATACCCTGCCGAACGGTGAGCTTGATCTCGAGGCGTCTGCTCGCGATTATCCACCAGCTGGAAAGAGAAACGTCGGCGCCCTGGCGAGAGACTTTGCCCTGCCGATGCAAGGTGCGTACGGCGGTAAGAGAAATATCGCCGCTTTGGCGCGTGACTACGGTCTGCCAAGTGGCAAGAGAAACGTCGGTACACTGGCGCGAGATCGCATGTTACCGCAAAATGGTAAGAGAAACATTGCCTATTTCCGACGTGTTTCTCTTTTGCCGAGTCTTTACGAAACCGCCAAGAGAAGAGGTTCCGTGGCGAACACGAACTATCGTTTGCGCTACGGCAAGCGTTATCTCGGCGCTTTGGCGAGATCGGCCGATTTTCCATCGCGCGATTACGAAAAACGCAACGTCGCTTCGATCGTGAGAAACGGCGACATTTACGGTTATGGAAAACGCAACGTTGGCACTTTGGCGAGAGACTGGAGCCTGCCGAATCAAAATCGTCATGGACGTTCGTTGACCGAGAAGGAGCTTGATGCCGAGCGCTACAACGACGAACTGCGGAAACTCGGTCTCGAGACTCGGTACGATAACGAGAACGATGCTGTGCGCGAAAACGATGGAACGACGAAAATAACGAGAACCATGGTGAACACGAGAAAACCAGTGCGCACGAGCGCATTCGAGACCGAATTGACGAACGCGAAAAACGACCTGATGAAAAACGTTGTGGGAGGCGACAGATCCAAACGAGAGGTCGATTACACGGACGAGTATCCACTTCCGGTTATGCAAAGTAGCAACGTTTTCGATTACGAGGACATGATCGAGGCGCTCACCGGCGAATACCCCAGCACGGAAAAGAGATTCATGGGTAAGCTCGATAACGATTTTTAACCCTTGCTTTTTATACCATCGTAAGTTTTTTTAGTGATTTTTATTATCGCTATGGAAGTTGTAACACTTTTAAATTAACGATCGATTTGTTCCACCAAAGTGGCAGTGATGACGATTGAGGGTGGAAAATATCTCGAATAAGACAGGATTGTGTTAATGTATTTTATACAGGAATTCATTGAGACGATCGGTTTGACAAGGATTCGTGTTAAAGTTAACGAATTGAACGAATTATCGCAGAGCATTTTTAAATCTGCGATTTTAGTGATTTTTGACAGATCTATACGGGTGCGGTAAAATTATGAAAAAAAAAGTGGTAACCGTATCCGGTAAAGAGCAGCAATGTAAAAGTTGTGCTGATAAGTTGGCAATGATATACGCACGTAGATGCTGCAACTGAGATGTAAATGTTAGGAACAGGTGACCGAATGGAGTTGCAGGACCGTGGGGATGCAACATCCGGTTATATGCACATGTACCAACCAAGTAAGAGACATATCGCGGCAATGGCACGCCAAGGATGGCTGCCACCCTTCAAGCCGGCACGATTTCCGCGCTCCCCGCGACTTCCGGTCAGGTCAAGCAGGTTTTCCAATCCGTGTAAAATCCGTTCTCTCTATTTTTTTTCTGCTCTCTCATTCCGATGAATGTACGCATCGATTAGTCTGGCTTTTCGACAGATCGATCGCCACAAGTTGACATTCGATTAGGTGTTTTTATTTCAAAATTTTTCTCGATTTATCGACCGCGACGCACACACGGTGTTTCATCTTGTAGCGGAACGATCGTCAGCGAATAATCATTTTGGAACGAATGACTAGGCAAAAATAGTTTTCCCTCATTTTTGGACGACAGAGTTTATACACTCGGGTTGTTCCGTTTGAAACACTCGGTGTGCATTTTATTTCCTCATTTCGAAAGAAAAATCGTCATTTGAAATGGAACGAAGTGTTTTTATTATTTTTCGAATTAGACTAGCCTTGATGTTTTTGAAAATTGTCATAAATTTTATTTTCTGAGCGTACTTTGAAACATTTTGTTCTTCTTCTAATGTCACATACGTTTGTATTTAGTTGTATCGGTGTTATTATAGACCGCTGCAGGAGATATAGACTCTCATTAGCCTCGATGTTGGCACTTTATAGACAGATTCCTGCTGCCATATCCTTTCGTGGAGAATCTGGATCCAGCTATCTTTGTCTCTGTGTTAGATCGATGTTTTCCACATTTCTCTCATTATTTGTACTCGCACTCACGTCACTCGCCCTTCATCGATGGAAAATAATCATCACGTTGTCCCCATACGTATACTTGAAATATTCGTTTTACATGCATAGATGTGTCAGTTCCATGAATTCACCAAGTAGCAAACAATTTTTCGAGAGCCTAAAATGTTGTGGTACAAATTACAAGTACACATAGATCGCTTACCTCTGCTGGTGACTGGTCAACACTTTTTGAAAAATATAAAGTAATATTGAAAAAGTCACATGTGACGGAAACGGAAAAAAAATAAAAATGCGGAAGCGTAATGCGCCGTTTTGTTTTTCAAACGATTTTATTCCTCTGAAATTGGAAGGGAACAATTTCTTTAAAGGAAACTGTGTGAAAAATTAAGAGCCAAGTAATCGCGGTTCGACGTACGGTAATATTTTTCACGTCAGCAGCAGAGAATTTAAAAAACAGTCCCTGCGTTATGAGTTTTTCTCGTAGCGGCAGACAGTCTGCGCAGATTCCTGTATCGTCGATGAAATATCGATAAAGAGGGTCCATCGGTCGGTAAGGTCGTCATAATCATTATATGTGCTCTCCCCTCTTATGTGTGTGCAAATTATCGATAGTCTAAGATGTCGAAGATCTCTGTCTTATCATCAACGTTAATTCTCCCTCTACCCGACGGTGGGTATTAGAGAAATTGAACATTGTTTCATCCAAATGACTTTATCGATCGCGCACTTTACATTATTCATTGTCAATCGATTGTTTTATTTACACGTTCTGGAAACGATGCAAATCTAAATGTTAGAGTGTCGTAAATTCGGTGTTGCGCGTTAGCGAGTCACCAAAACAAATGTGTATTAAAAAGAAAAATAGAGAAAATAGCGGCAAATTGAAATGGCCATTTGAAAAGTAGTATTTTCGTTTTTTTGCAGGAAGGATCCCACAGATGGGGCCGCGTCCGACGACCCCACCGTCTCGTCGTCTCGGGCGTTAAACCGTTACCTGCGGCATCTGCAGAGAGATTGTCGTCACGGCTTCAGGACGAATTCGCCATTAACTGCAGTCGACAATATTTCTGGTCGGAGGCTTCATCTCGGCGCTGCTAATTTTCTGTAAATTTATCATTTTTTTTCTCTTCCCTCCTGACACTAACGAGCAATCTGTCGAAAGTAGGGAGACATATTGATTCTAGGCTTGGCGATTTTATCTACTTTTTTGAACTAACTGCAACCGGAAATGATGAACAAATCGATGAGGGAAAAGAGAAAGAATACCGGAAACGAATCGGGCAATCTTCTATACTGTAAATATAATTCATAGCAACTTAGCGTCATTGGGATTAATGTAACTGAAGCACAAGACAATAACGAAAAAAAGATTTAAAAAACTAAACAGTTTCCGGCACGAACCTGATGGCACGTTTTGGAAAACAGATCTGTATCGAGCAGCGAAGGGATGCGATGAATCTTTTTTCAAAACGGACAATGACGAATGAAAAAAAACGTTTTTAATTTAATAGCGTGCTGTTAAAGACCCGCGTCAACGACAATTTATGTTCTCCCATTTTAATCGCTCTTCGGCAATTCCAAAATGGCGGAATATTTTCCACGGGCTTTCGACGAACGACTTGAACCTATCGAAATTTTTGCTACTGCGCCTACAAGATATTCCATGTGTATTGTATTATATTTAAAAAAGCACGTAGCTGCTAAATCAAAGGGAGTTTTTTCGACGCTGGCTCGTTCATGTTTTTCTCGAATTTCTCCAATTGAAACAACGTTTCAAATTACTCGACGTAGAAACGAAAAATATATCGATGTTATTCGCCAATCACCTATTTCTATTCCCCGCATATAGTTTTTACATAATAACAATATCGAATAAGGGAACGATTTCGAGGGACAACACATTTCGTAAGATCTCGATGAATTAAATTGTGAATTAACGTAGTTGTGAATTTTCCGTGTTGTTTCTTCGTCGATGTAAATCCGTAGTGGACAAATTAATGTTACATCATTAATATTAATTGCGTGGTATACTGATTGAAGAATTCCTTCGAAGAGAGAAAATACATGTGGGAAAAAAGAAACGAGAATCGAAGTGGCTGGCTTCGATTTTCGTTATAGAATGGCAATTACGATTCACGGGGCTTGAATTCTTCATATCGTTGATTATTTTCGAGCGTTTTATGTATAGAAATACGGGGATACGACGCTGATCATTGCTGTGAACGACATATAACTTGAATTTATTAATCTACATGTAATACGTGTTTTACCATAGACAATAATCAGGATTATGTAATTGACAATAAAAAAACTAAAAATACACAAAAAAAATCCGATAATAATAACGTTCAACTGTAGTGATATTGCATAGTTTTATTTCTTGCTTGTAATACCGTATTATTATTATTTTCTCCGATTATATGTATTGTATCGATTAGCCATTGAGTTGACAAAATAAACGAATGATTGATTGGTTCGAAATTACATGCTTTTGTATCAATTTCATGTGCTTCCTTGTATAACGTTTCTTTTCCATCGTAATTGTTCAATTAATTTCTTTTGATTTTGAAAAAAAATCCTGGTTGTGCATTATCGAGTGCAGACACTCTTCCTGCTCTGAAAATTTCGACAACGGTATAATGATTAATAATGAAATGAAGAAAGACATAAATCCGATCAATTTTCAAGGTTTTTCGATAAAAAACGTTTGATAGAAGGGACTACTTGTTTCCAATTTTTCCAATGGAGTCTCTTCTTCCGAGGAAATCGATATTCTCCGTCTCAAAAATGTTCGTTTCTTCTCCAGTTTTCTTCGCGACGCGAGATTCCGAAGTTTTCATCGACCGAGAATTTAGTTTACGAATCTACGCGTAAATTATTTCACGAGACGTGCGTATTTGAGAAAACGCGGGGCTCGCTAGAATAGCCGTGAAAAATGAAGAATATGACTCAATATCGCGAACAAAGAATCGTCCGAGGCGAGTTTCGAAATTCATATTCTCGCGTAATGGTAACGAATGTTTGAACGTACGTTGGTTACTTATCTGGCGTGCACGTGCCATAAAGTTTATCTCAACTTACCTGAGCGTGTATTTCAACGTCGAACTTGCGAGTAGTATACAGCCGAGCGAGGCTATTTTCGAGCGAAACTGGATAAGGAACGTGGGTGACACAATTGAATTTGCACATTTTTCACGACTGAAGGATTACGATCCACGGCAAAGGATAAAGATATAAGATATATTTATATATATATTTTTTTTCATAAAAAAGGAAATCTTTTTCGGGTATATCTATATATATTAATGTTTCTATATATTTACAATAAGTCTCATTCTACTTGTGTTGCACGATGCAAGTTAATGATATAATTACTCGAATGTTATTCGTTCGTTATCGTTGCTAATATATTCCGCTGATGCTACGATGATAATTGAGCTGCGCGTGTTGGGCGTAATCGTAACTCTGCTGGTCGTACCATTCGGCGGACGTTGCATTCGTCCCTGCAGTCACCTGACCACCTAGACTCGTGTGAGACGAATGATGATGATGACTAGGATGACCCGAAGCTCCGTAATCAGCACCGTGAAAATGATTGAACTGTCCCCAACCTAACTGCGCCCGGGACCAATCTGGATTTGCTGAGAAACAAAAGGAAACATGAAAACCATGATGGCCATTGATTTTTTCACAAGCTCCATTGGTGCCGAGACGTGGAATTGTGTAATGACAATAATAATAATGATAATAGTCCATTATCACGTCACTGCGTCTTATAAATAAAAAAAGACGTCTTGGGCAAATTTTCAACAACGAGCTTTTCCCCCGTCAAAGTACCATTGGATGAAAAAGCGAAAATGACGGTAGGAAAGTTTCATCAAGTTTTTCTTACCCGCGTTGTGCGACAGGGCGGTGGGAGCCGCGTGAGCTGTCGGAGGTTGAATAGCGCCGGGAATTTGTCCGAGCTGCATGCTGTTCGGATGTCCCGGAAGATTTCCAAGATGGCTGGAAATGGTGACAGCTTGGAGAGCTTCGCCTATTGTCGTTGGAACTTGCGGGATCGAGCTGGAGATCTGCGAGGAGGCCGTTATCGTACCGTGATTGCCGCTGGATGGTGAAGATTGATGAAGACTCGTTGGTATTTGGGCAACTCCGCTGGTCATTTGCGGGACTTGGGACAACTGTCCGAGCTCGTGGGTAGCCGTGGCGGCGTATTGACAGGGTGTCATCGGTAATCCGCCGATTCCATGGCCGATGCCTCCGGAATGTTTGCGCAAACGAGCGCGTCGATTGCTGAACCAAACTTGAATTCGAGCTTCCGTCAGACCCGTACGCTGAGCCAATTCCTCTCTGGCATAAACGTCGGGATACTGGGCGCGCTGGAAAGCGCTCTCCAATTGCTCCAATTGAGCCCCGGTGAATGTCGTCCTGCTACGGCGTTGTTTACGCTTCAAGGGAATCCCAGGCTCACTCGCCACGTCGGAATCGTCACCGCAAGTACCTACGTCGAGAGAAAATGATGGTTCAGAAAGGATCTCGCTGTTTTTTTGTAAATGGTACTTTAGAGGTGTACTTTAGGCAACTTTGTGTCTGGAAACGAGCTTTAGCTGCACTCGTTATCCGCAAATTATACATGCGAAAATGAATTCAGGTGTCTCGCGTCTTAAAAACTGATACAACCTGCGGGATGTTCGAAAGAAACTAGGCGTAAAATATCGTTTTTGTTGAATTATTTTGTGTTACGTTATTATTTGCGCGTAAAACGGGAATCGTACAATTCTTTCGCAAAAGATTCGTAAGATTTGAGATTCCCCTTTCCTCGTAAAATTTTCATAAAACTGTGCAGGCAAAACCGTTCGTGCGAGTATTCAAAAAAAAATGTGAGACGATTTTTTCACGAAGGGATGAGATTGCAAAATGTTGTGTGTACTTTGCCGCCTCGGATCGAGCCGCAATGCGGGCATCCAATTTCTTTCAGTCCCATCGACGATCGCCAGCATAAAAGCGAACGTTGTCTTTATAAAATAGAGGAATTTGTCTATCGATGCGAACCTGGGCGAATCTTCCGAGCGTACATGGCTTACGAAAAGCGGGCAGCGTGTACGTCAACATGTCATAATAAACCACTTGGAATCTTCGTGAAAGCCCTTTTCGTTCGCAAAGAATGATCCAATTGTCCTGACAATATCATCAATTGACCGTACTTACGAGAATGAAAAAAAAGGGAAGAACATAAGTACTGAATAGCAGAGTCGTCACGTGCACGATCGAGCGTGAGATCGATCATCCTAAATACGATTCTTCGATCTTTTCTTTGCCTGGATATTGCACGAGAGATTCGCAGCACACGACCAGCGTGTACTTGCGTAGCGAAAGAAACCGACAAAACCGCCAATAATAGAGAAAATATGAGATGACAACGAACAAAGTCGTCTTAGTCTTGGATGTATCTTATGAAAAAAAAAAAAAAACATTGAAAACTGATCTTGGATCGCCGTACAGAGACCGGACTTTCACGAAAGGAGAAAACGTTCGAGAATCTCTTTTTGGGGGGGATTTAAATCATCCAGGATGAACCGTTAGTCCGAGGTCTTTAAGGGACATGAAAATGTTGATCCTAATCTTGCGCACAAGTGAATTTCAAAGGCAAGTACCGCAAGATCTTTACCTCTGTGTTTTCATGTTTCGCCAGCACAAATTCGAACCTCAATGTACGGACATTAAATGGCTAATAACATATTGTATAGATATATATTTTGGTAATAAAAGAACAAATCTCGTCTTACGAAAATTCGTGAAAAAAAAAACGATACGCACTTAATGCTAAATACACATCGCAGGAACACACACGAAGTATCGAGTAATCCAATCTTTATTTTTCAGCATCGTTAATTCCATTTTCGTCTCATGAGGATGAACCTTTTCGTACGATTTCACTGCAAACGGTGCTCGTCGATTTGACAGACATCCGAATGATGGACGAGGGTAATTTAAATTTAAAAAAATGTCTGCTTTCGTGATGTTTAAAATATGAAAGAAGAATAATAAAAATTTGTTGCATAAATGAGGAGGTGAATCAAACGTGCGATTTGCGTTTACGAAAATTGGGAAACTCGTATACGTTTTGACGAAAAATCGGTGTAGTCAAAAATTGATGAGGGATGTGAAAAAGTCGTCGAGTACCAAGTTTGGTCGAGGCGCAAAAATGTACGATTCGTTTCTCCGTTTTTTTTCCAAATTGCGCAACATGGATGAACCCATTTTGCTCATTATGAAAATTCGCCCGGAAGTTCGTAAATGACCAATTAGTCGGGACGAATTCCACCCGCATTTTCGAAATTCCTATATACATTCCGTGAGAATCGTGGGAATTTTTTTCCATTTCGGAAGCGACTTTCTGATTTATCGAGTCTCCCGTGTATCCCGGGGACGATCTGCGGGAAGTCCTCTCTTCTCTTCTCAAAGTCCGGTGCACCTTGCGAGGCGCATAGATGCGCGCTCGAGATCAAAAAGGACAACCCGGTGTGATGTTTTCCCGAGATCACAGTACGACCTGCCATCCGGTGCTCGTTCAAAAATTGCTTCCAATTCATTGCAGGTATACATATAGTATTTTGTCAGTGGTGGACATGTATATGTATATAGCTTTTTCATTGAACGCCCATATATTCACAGCGCACAAAATATCCGGCCTATTTGTACGTTCGTGCGGTTAACTCATTGTGCAATACGATTTTGCCGTCGTACGAGCCAAAATCAATGATCCAATGAAGCTCACGGAGCGAAGAAGAAAACATTTAAGAAGGCAAACAGACAGACCGCGAGGGTAACGTTGGATCGAGAGGGAAAAGAAATAATTCGAGTGCACGAATTCCCAGCGGCGTGTCCTTTGAGTGGTCCTCGCGAGAAGATGATCCAAAGTGGTCGGGAAACTTTTTAGGATTATACCAAAAATACTCTTTTTGGTATATAATCCTAAAAAGTTCCAAACGATCAGTGATTGGCAGCCTCTGCCTCAAATTTCTCAAGCCAGAAAGAGATACAGTTTACGTCCTTAACCGTCTTCTCTTTCCTCCGTTTGGATGGACGATAACTGTATTCCTTTCCTCTTTTTTTTCATTCTCGCTATACGGCTCTCCGACGACTGTCACATTTGTCAAAAGTCAGGAAAGATGACTGGTCCACAATGAACTATGAATATATATATATTATGTTCATATATATTTATAAAACACCGCAGGACAGAGATCAGGGTCGGCTTCGAGTGACGAAGAATTAACAATGGGGCAACGAGGTCGGCTTCTTTTAAAAATACGAGAAACCTGCTACTGAGCTTTTTGCTGTGAACTCTTTCGACGGTGCGAGATGTGCACGACTGACGAACCTTCCTCCGGAAAGAGAAGGCAAAAATGGCGATTTTAATTACAACGAAAAAGATTCAAAGATGTGAAAGATTGAATAAAAAAGCATTCAAAAAATACATCGCGGGATACGTCAAGCTGATAAGAGAGAATTGATTCTCGACAAAACGGAATAATTTGATGAAAATTGAAAAGTCTCCGGTAAAAATTTAATAAAAAATCGAACATAACGAATAATTACAAATGCCATCGGAGTTGTCCATTTATTCGGCTGGAATACCAAGTTTTTTTCCATAGCTTATTGCAGCAACGGCATACAGCTTGTAAAGCCGAGTTTCCCGTGTTAAAAACACGCGGCAGGTGTACACCGGAGATACACGCGGAGCATCCTCACTCCCTCTTGTTCGCCTTTTCAATCCCTCGGTACACAAATAGTTAAGTGTGTTACGGGCGTGTGTGTTATAGTGAAATATTGCCAAACATACATTTCGGTATCTTTTCTCTCGTGTTGGCGTCGCATTTCGAAAAGACGTCGCGAGAGAAAGAGAGAAAGCGAGAGAAAAGGATTCCTCTCCGCGGAGGGGAGGAGGGAAGATGAAAAGGCGGTGTCGGCAGCTTACACAGGTATTATGAATATCTGTATAATATATATGTACATGCATATGTATATACTATGTGTATAGTACAGAGAGTAAGTGACAAGAGCCGAAAAAGGAGGCGGCCAAAGCGGCCACCTTTTATTATTGGAGATGCAACTTGTCCGTGCGGTTGACTATTCTTCTATTCTTCCGATTGTCATCCGGAAGAGTCGTAGGATAGTCGCCGCCAAAGGGATTCACCGCGGCGATCTTCCAATAGTCGCGTATACACAGCATCAACCATAGACGTATTATGCTTTGGTACAGAATTCACGTCACTCCTCTCATCTATTATTTATACGCGATTGAACGAGAGGAGTCAAGGGAAAAACCATGAGCAATGGGAAGCTTAAAACCTCGCTTTACAGGGCTTCGAGTACGGATAACCGATTCAGGGATTCATCGTTTACCTCGTAAGCGATCGTGAGAAGAAATTAGAGGTTGCTGGAGCAGCATCGATCGTAGAATTTTCGATACAGGGACAATAAAAGTCACAAAAGACACAACGAATATTGATTTCACGGTTATTGATCGAAATTATTGACGAGTTTTCGTCTAGTTTCAGTAACGACTTTTCATGGTTTTGTCCGATGCGTTATATCCTGTAATTACGTCGAGGAACTAGGATGCGGTTGAAGCGGGTAAAATCGAACGTGGAATTTTTCACGGAGATGATAAAAATTGATTTTGTCGAATTTGCGGATGAGCTTCGTAACACAAGCATAGTTCCCGATGGAAATACCGTGGAACGATATGTATTTTTTTACGGATGAAATTCATACACGAGAGATTAAATTACAGGATTGATGATGCAGTTAACGCGAGCAAAATCGGTCGTATCATTTTTACAGATATAACGATAGTTATCATCGACGAGTTTCAATAACGATTTGACGATTTTTATAGATCTCGCTCGTGAATTTCCTTCCTTTTCGCAATTATTTCGAGCAATGAAATCGATGCGCGAAGAATTAATTGCGCACAGGTGTAATTAACTTATGATAATCGTTCGATGGAGATTCATCGTTGCAATTTTTTTAATGCCAAACCGATAAAATATGAAAAAAAACATACGCGCTCTCGAGGATGAAGAGTAATAAAATGTTGGCGTTTTAACAAAATCTTGTTTGCTCTTGTTTGCGAGAGCGTTACCATGGTAAATCTCGTGAATGCTCCTTTGCAGCTGATCATGTTAAGATGAGCTGTTTTGCTCATATACGCGTATATAAAGCATGTACCTTTTTCTGTCACTCGTTATCCGGAACGCCCGCAGATATATACATGCTGGATATATCTGCGTACATGGATGTACATAAACATATATATATTATACATATAAATATCGCGTATACACGCAGATATATAGGTTTATGCACGTATCTTATATAACCGGGCCAATATTCTCGTACGCGACGGTAATTATCAATTATCGCAATTAGGACGTGTCGGGACGATGTTCGCTCTCGGGCTACACTTTCGTTCTTCGCTGATCGCTCATATCTTCCCGCGAGAGTCAAGCGGGAGGCGCGAACCGAGAGAAGAAATATCTATACAAGCAGGTACGGAGCTCGCGTGGACCAGGTGTGTTTCTTTCGAGTTCGAGTTTCAGTTGTCTCTCTCTCTCTCTCTCTCTCTCCACCTTTCATCTCTCCGTCTTTCTCGATTCAAGCCCTCGAGGGCCTTTTTTTGCGGAGAGTCGACATTCCAGCGTGCGCCCTCTGACACCGAGCGCGGCACGCGGGAAGAAATAAAGACTCAGAGACAGATAGGACGCAGAAGATGAGGCATACACACCGTAAGACCCGCGGTTTGCGTTGGTCCTGAGCTCCGCGGAACTCCTCGAGAGCATAAAGCGACTCTTTCAGAAATCACGCGGCGTCTCGTTTCTTTTCCTATTTCGTTCACGTCACATATATCGACCGGGGAATATAATATAGTCGTATGCAACTCGCGTATCGTTCTTTGCGTTTAAAAACACAGTAGAGTGGATGTAGGCTTTTTCCCGTTGGCTTTAAAGATTTAAAATGCGATGCCACACGCTCGGGATCATCGGGAGTGCATGGGAGGCTGCTGTGCAACGCGTTTTGTATCGTTTTACAAAACGTTTGACGGTTTTTTGAAAAATTGAGCTCTCGAAGACTTTTCCCTGCAATTCCGCATCGCTTGATGCGATTCTCATCCAGTTTTGTGCGATGTTAATTCCAAAAATACACATGTCGAATTTGCTATGAGCGAACTTTCACTTTACGAGGCTGCTTTGTTTTTTTTTTTGCTTTTTCATCTCGTCGTTTTTTCTCTCGCTCTCGCTCGTTTTATCTTTTTATTCTCGTCATATGTATTATATGGACCCTTCGTATAACGCACGCACATGCTTCATGCTCCATGCCAAGAAAGGGCGGCACTCGATGAAATCCTTTATAGATTTTATCGCCTGTGCTTCATGGGGTTTTGCTTTATACCCGGTAGGTTATTGTTTCATTTTTATCGACGAGAGAGAGAGAGAGAGAAACGGAGAGAGATCGCGGATTGTCGGGAGCCAGGACAACGACATACGTTACAGAGATTTCGACGAGTCGTTAGCAGGTACAAAAAAAATGTAATACGTTAATGTAAATGGCATTGTATCGTTCGTCTTTGAACGTTTTTTATCTTCGTAAGAACGTTTAAAGTGCAGCGGCGGTCTTCTTCTCAACCTTCGATACAATTCGAGATCGAATATCGATTTACGATCGAACTCAAATTATCAAGACAAATTTTTGATAAATAAGTCCACCAACCCGTGCAACCTCTTCAGAGATCAATTGTCATTGAGTCTTTGTGGCACGAAACCTTAATTTCCGAGCAAAGAATTCAAAGATTAACCCCATAGGACGTTTAAAAAGACGAGGTTGCGTAGTTGACGTTGCGCAGCTTGGCGAGGCAATCAGGAACGTTGTCATTGGCGGCGCGTTTCTCCCACCCTACGTCGCAGCAGCCATTTTGCGTTGCGTACGGGAAAATGACAGTCGAATTGAAGTTGGAACGTTAATTACTTACTTTTAGAAGAAAATTGATGGGAAAATGATATGAGATCGTAATTATCGTTTTATATCGACGAGTGTTTTACGGTAGCCAAAATGCCATCGGGCAGGCAAGAATTCCTAGGCTTTTTTAACCTGTCTGCACGTGCTATCGCTTCACCACGCATGCACGAATACGTTCCAACCGTTGTGATAGACATAATCAATAAGGATTCGTTCGCTGATGGAAAGCCTCTTGGGACGGAATGAATAGATCGCGTGAAAAGATGCGTGTAATCAATTAGTGAGCTGCTGCATCCCCTTAGGGCATGTGTGTGTGTGTGTGTGTGTGTATACAAGTGGGTATTCTCGCGCGCTTTCTCGTAAGCAAATAGCATTTCACATAAATACATCTATAAATATATACCGAGAAAATATATATACCTTTATCTCGAACACTTTCATCTCTTCGACTTTCTTATTTCTCGTTCGGTCTTTTTCTCTCAGACACTTTGATTGATTTCTCTCTTCTATGCTCTCTCGCATTGTTATTGGCATCGTCATTGAAAAATGTGCTCGTCAGCATCCCTGCTGCTGTCGACCTTTTTTCACATGTTAGCACGTATACCACATGCATACATATGTCCTGCCTATACTTCTTTTGACACTCGACCCATCGATCGATTCCCTTCGATCTTTGCCAATTCTCACGTGGGCGTTCGACGATATCTCCTTTGTACAATTTTATGAATTCTTTTCCGCGTCACATCGTGATATACGTACTTTACGAGAGTGCGGAGCAATATCTGTTTTTTATAAAGTCAGCCAGGTGGAAAAATGTTGTTTCCAGATGGATTCAGGTTTTTTGCTACAATATATCGATGTTTCTAAAAAAAAAACAATTGAGCTTCGTACCCTTAATCATTTTTCCGACCAAAGTGACTGTGTCTGTAGCATTTCTATGCAAATTTGGTACGAGAATCTGTATAGTTGAAAAAAGGAGCGTTTAAAAAAAAAGATGTGGTACTGTCGTTATATGATCATGGCTGATGCCCGACAGGAATAATAATTGTTTGCCAAAACAGGAAAATACGCAATTGCAAAATTACGAATCGTACAGTTTTTTATCAAAGACCGAAATCAAATGTTTTCTCATTTTTTTTTCGCGATCTTCATCCCCAACGGATGTAGTCTTCGCGTGCGTCGCCTGTTGCTTAAAAATCGCTGTTTTCCCGTCGACCTTTTTTTCTCTTCTTTTCCTCATCTCTCACATCCCTCTTCGAGAGTCTTGCGTGCTTTCCGCGTGTCGAATTGCACGGCGGGCCTCCCAATGAATGGTGAAAAAGGTGCCGCACCTCGTGGGCTATAAATCTACCGAACACCGAGAGAGAAAGAACGACGCGACAGAGCACCTTGTAGCTCCATTCCTCTCCGTCGCTCTCTCATCCCTGTTCTTTCTTCATCTTCTTATGGGGTCCAGCGTTGGGGGTTTGAGCCCCTTCTTCCTCTGCTATACATATACGTATATATGCATACATCTATCTCTCTTTTTCCCTCTTTTCACGTATTTCTACCTCACACACACACACGCGCGCATCTATCTCGATCGTTTCAACTTCAAATCGACTCTTGGGGGTCCAAAAGATGGAGAACAGAGAGGAGGGAGCGTGTGTGTGAGGTCTCTTCCTTAAACGTTAACGAATGCTCTCTTTTGAACTTCTGTATGCATTAACAATGCCACGGAAAGTGGCGTTCTTGCCCCATGGCGTACAGTTGACACACCAAAGAGAAGCGATGTGTTCTGCCCCTGTCAACGCCTGCAGCGTAATATATATATAGCTTTTTTTCTCTTTTCCCCTTCCCTCTTCTTCCTCCTCGTTCTTTCTCGATTTTCTCTCCACGTGACAGCGAAAATGTATACACGATACTATCCACATGACAGTTTCACGTATATTCGAGCTCACTTCCCTCAGGTGTCATTATACATTGTCATTTTGCTGATGACAGGCTGCCACAATTCAAATTTCGTCGGTCGTATGAACTGCAATCATCATCGCGAGGCTTTGTATTCTATTCACCATTTTTTAGCATCCACACCATTCTTGTCCGCAAGGCAATTTCTCTACATTAAACATCCTTTTTTCGATGTCAAGAATGATTTTATTCACTTGTTTTAACGAATTATATCGAAGCTTCTTGATTATTAAAGGAAGATACATTTTTGTATGAAACAGATGGAAAAAAATGGTTTTCGATTTTGATGAGTGCAACGTAAATTCGATTACGTGAATTCGTAATTTTGGAGAACTCGGATTTGAATGAATTTCGTCTAAAATTTAAATGGCACCCTATATGTATAATAAATAAATATAATCGTACGTTTTCATGAGTTTCAGAGAAACTATGACGGTGGTCTGTAACACCGATCGATACGATCTTTCTCGTGTACATACACAGCAACATGTGAGATGTATAATTACATAGTATAAGCCCTTTCGAGCTCAGAATTTCCTTCCGCAAATGCGATAGCTGTCTACGATCACGACATGAACGTATACATGTATCTCAAGAAAGTTTTATTATGTAGTCCGATGACGGACACGCCTCGATTGGAATTAGCATTTTATTCGCGTTAAATTTTTGCAGCAAATACGGTAGGGCTTTGATTAAATCGTTACCATGGCGAGTTTCGATCTCACGTGGATTCAGCAAGGATAATTTATATTTTCGTTATCGGAGTTAATTGTGGCGAGAAGAAAATGGTAAACGCCGGCAGAGCACGATCGCCGTTGGAATTGAGTTGACTAAATTCGATTCATTCGAGCAGCTGGTATTTTAATGGAATATCATTTAATTAAACAGTGATTGTTTGATTAGACTGGAATTTATTTGAATTCGTTCATTCGAGAAAACAAGATGCATCGAATCGATCGAAAGAAAATTGGTATTCGGTGAGAAGTTGTCCGACGGAAAATTCCCCGATCGCTTGAACGAAAATGAAAAGCATCGCGAAGAAATTTTGGATCAGTCACACGGAATTATTTTTCAAAATAATTAGTTATTCTTTCTGTACTTCTTCGCTGCAATAATTCATCTGATTTTTTCGATTGTTTGGCATGTTTTTCTATTATTTACATAATTATTATTGTTATGGCATTTATTATATTCTTCTTGATGCTGACTCGAACAAGCGACGAATATTTTCAAGAGAATTTACAAAAACCGCGAAATGATGATTATCAATATTTTTCTCGTACGTTCTTAGATGATGTCTAGAAAAAAGCTCGGCGTTTCATACGATTACACGTCACTGCGACTGTATAGGTATGCATATATCAGAGCGAAGACCCAAGACGAGGGAATGAAGAAAAAAACAAAAAATTGTGACTACGAGGATTATCTGTTCCACCGTTTTGTATGACACCGAGAGTATTATATCGCCTGTCAGTTGAAAGAGAGCTCTCGAGAGACACGAGAATTATTCAAATGCATTAACTTTTGCAAGATTCCGATACGCTGCTCTTGAAAAGAAATTCTATCAAAGTAATCGTACAGTCCTTTCGTACTCGGACAAATTTGTACACGTTTCGATTTTTTAGCCACAAAGAGATTACTCCATTTTTTTACATAAATTAAGCTTTTCGTCTCTGAATCGATCATCTCTGTGAGAAAAATATATTTCGACCCATTTCTCCCCCTTGCGTGCTCTTTATCGTTTTTTTTTCATGCATTAAATCGATCTAGACTCTGTTTGAGATCATGGCTGCGGTGGGGGAAAGTCTGAGCCAATGACAACGCTCCCAGCCGCGTCATCCGTTGCGCATATCCGAGAGCGCATCCTGGATCAAAGCGACAACAAGTGGGGGGCAAAAATGGTCTCACTGCTGTTTTCTCAGTCTGATTTCGTAAAATGAACGTGTGACGATGTTAATGAACTTGACTGTACCGACGCTCTCTGTACTTTATATGTATATATTTTCTTTTCCTTCAATGTCTCACCCTGAAACTACTCTTATGTTCCGGAGATTTTTTCGCACGTATTATCCAAAGTAGCATGTTTCATTTCGTACCAGCTTGCACGACTCTCTCAACTTCGATATTTATATGTTATATACGAGTGTATATATCCTTATGCGAGAAATCGATTTGTCTCACCATATGCTCCCGATAAAGAATTTTATTGATGTACACACGCTGGGCATTCGTTCGCGCGAATTTATAAAAGAAGCGCACAGAAACCTGCCAAGAGAGTGTCGTTGCATTACGACTCTATCGCGGAAGCGATTTAAAAATCAACTCGTACGTTTTCGTTAACGCAGGCATTGATAATTGATTCGGACATTTCTCGATTTTCACACCGAGAAGATTCAAAATTGACGAGGCGCGAGGAGGGCTCTCCGATGGCGAGTTCCCCTATGATGATTGAACTTTTTTTTCTCTTCCATGCTGCTAGGACCAAGATGTTTATTTTAATTTTATATGATAACCTTGTGCTTTTCACTTGAGAGAAAAATTTAATCAAGCTGAAATTGATGAAAGCTTTTTTTAGAAACGTTTCTGTGGTTCATTCAATCGAGTTAACCAGCATTTTCGATCAAAATCCAAACGTCATCGACCTGTTTTGGTCCATTATTCGTTCCTCGGTTGACAATGAATGTAAATTAATTCGATAACAATCGACGAATCGAATGACAACGTCCCAGGGTGGTCGATTCCAACGCACTTTATCAATGTAACGAGGAAGAACATTGAGTGGTCAAAAGTGTGCGAAATCTCGTTGGTTTTTTTTCGTACTCGTGAGTGCGTGTGTGTGGGGGCGTCTTTGGGAATCACCTCTGGATTTACACATACGATATTAGGTATACAACCACGTGGAGCACGATGACGAGCTATACGAACACGAAAAAAGGAAAGAGAATGAAAGAGGGAGAGAGAGAGAGAGAGAGAGAAAAAGAGGCAGAGAGTATGAAGAGCAAGGAAAGGATCGCGAGGGGTGGGCAGGACCCATTAGGCTAATCCCTCGTCGGCGGCATGAGGCCAAAGCGAAGGGAAATAAGACGGAATAAGAAAGCCAGAGAGGCTACGTGTCATTCCTGGTGTTTCTTCGCCCGCCGACATCCATACCCTACCCCCGCAATCCAACCGACACTTTTTCCTGTCTTTCTCTTCTCTTCTTCGATTCTCTGATTTTCTATATATCCGAGGAACAGATTGATCAGAGGTGCTCGCGTGGTATTGGTATCAATGGCATTTTCTGCTATTTAAGACCATCTGGAAGCCCTGGAATCGCTAAATTTCCATTTTTGTTGCGTCACGTGAACGTAGTTCACGTTATGCTCGCGTAAATTGTTTCGACAATGAACTATTTTGCATAATTTTCATGCATGAAAAACGACGACACACCGTAGGAGCGTAATTACATATCTCAAGATTATTTTGACGCATCGGAGTATTGGTTATTTTTTTTTTTTTAATGTCATTATTAGATTGCTGATTCTACAAAAATCTACCGATGTCTATTATCGATTATACGCGTTCAGGTGACGACATTTTTCAAATTCAAATTGAGTCTTATGCTGCGAGAAAAATATGTCTGCGTTTTTGGTCCAAGATTGAATGAGGAACGTGGACTGGAAAATGTGTGTGCGCTGATGAAACTTGACGATATAAATCGAGTACATTTTCGTACGAAATAATGAACCACCTCGTGTGACTACGTATATCACGTATGGCGATAAGTTTTCATGAAGATAACGAGCAAAAGAAACCAACTGAAATTATTCGTTAGGGTCAGAGGCAAAAGAAAAAAATACAACCAACGAAGGAGACGATGAGGTAATCGTACGGCATATCTCAGAACAGGTATTAAAAGAAAAGTAATTACGGTTCCACGAGAAACGATCATAAAGGATCACAATTTCAAATGTACGAGCCTCGTGGTGTATGATCACATCTGTGTGTATACTCCGTACAGCACAAGCCAACTCGAAACGAACAATTATTAGTCTCGTGTTCTCCAAACGTTTACGAGTGTTTAGCCAATTTTCAGCGTAGCTATACAGGATAGAAAGAGAGAGAGAGAGAGAGAGAGAGAGAGAGAGGGAGAAAAAAAACGATTGAGACGAAAAGAAAAATATTGCGTAGGATATTATACGAAGCAGCGTATCCTCTCGTACGAGTGAGATAACGAAGATGAAAAGTTGTCGCAGTCGCAATTTTTCACGACACATTTTTGTCCGTTGCAAACATAATGATGCATCGATTCTGCACGAGGCAAGTCTCGAGTCATTAAGCTCCTCTCTGCATAATAATGCAACGATGTTCAAATTGTTAAATAAAAAACTCATTATCTCTCATTCGCGAATGTCGTCATACGTTTTTCACGTCCGTTTCACGCTCGTGGGTTATTTATCAAAGATCTTTCAATTCCTTTTTTTTTCCTTCAAGTATGGAACATTTGCACTGTTATGTATGGAATTTTGCAGCACTTTCGGTCTTTTAAAATCTCTTTAAGTCGCTCGCTTGAAATTATTTGAGGGACAGACGATTTTCGCATTTTTTTCGTGTTTTCTTTCGTCCAATTATTGATTGAATATTCGACGTGACAAAATCATCTTAGACACGGTAAAGGTTCTCTAAAACGAACGATTTCTCTAAAACGAGCCTAAAAATGTGGAATGGACGCATTTTTTTTCGTTACGATTCTCACCGTCAAAGACGGCACTTTTCTTTAGAAATTAAGTGATGAATAAATTTGCCGTTATCTTTAAAAGTTAAATATTTTTCGTGTAACAACGGTTGATTTTTTCGCGTATTCAATATACTTTTATGTAATCAATTTTGAAGATTGAATTTTTTTTTCATTCTGTCATTTATTTAATCACTTTGATTCTCCATGATTTTTAGATATCTCCGATATAACGCGGGGAAATTTGAGATATTGGGGAATCAAGAACGGCGGTATTGAAAAAAATTGTCAGGAAAGAAGAAAAAAATATTTTTCTTGGACAATAGCTGAAAGTCCCTACCCTTGGTGGTACATTAAAATGGTTTTATTATTAACGGAGGGTTGGTCGTTTGAGCACCACTGGAGACGTGTGGCAGGCGGTACGTTTGATCTCCGCGGGATCCTCGCGAGAGAAAGAGGAAGGAATCGAGAGAGAAAGAGAGACAGAAGGCTTCCACCTTCCTCCCTCAGAGCTTCTACATGGTCCATAGCTTGAGAGGAAAGGAAAAGATCCTTCTCAAACTTTTAGTCCGCGAGTACGATGTGTTCTCGCGCTCTCGCACAAGACCTCCATAACGTTCTCCTCAATTCCTCTTCACGTTTCTCCGTTGCGTCAGTTTTGGAATCGAACTTTCAAGATTTTTCATCAAATACTCGAATATACATGTATACCCATACATCGACAATTCCAAAACCGAACAAACTTCATTTTCGGCGTGTTTTCCAACACGCACTCTGCAAAATATCTCAAATTCCTTACACGTCAATACACGACTGACCGGATTCTCGTTATTTATTACATCCCCAATTTTTCGAAAATTCATAAGATTCTTGCGAGACGATCGTCCAATGCTCGAATAAAACTCAAAAAAGCTTGTGAGCAAATTCCGTTTCGAGTAATCCAAATTTTTCTCGGCAATTTGTCATCGATTGACAAATTTGGGAATTACTTTTCAAAATTCACGAAATTACGAGTAGTTCACGAGCAAGTCGCAACCGGAAATGCTCGCCTGATCCGTGACGTTTATTCGCCTATTCGTTTAATTATCTTTCATGTTATTCCCCTGTCATCGTCATCGAAGACGGTAGCGCATGATAAATGGAAAATAAAAGAGATGATGTTTACGTGTTTCATGATGTGCATTTGTTCGTGGGGTTTTTAAATACTGTGTAGAACGAAATGATGCAAAAAAGAGACAACGAAATAAAAATAATAAAATGGAAAATAGAAGAATAACGCGTGCTCGCCTTTTGGCCCGTAAGATATTGACACTCCCGTAATCCGTTTGTCGGACGTGTGGGCAACCTGGTTAATCCAGGCTCACGCCCACCGGAGATTAAATCCTGTGGTCCTGCAACCGCCGCCGTCTCCACCGTGCCAGCGTTTTTTCGACTTGTTTCTTCGTTGCCTGAGGACCAAAACGGAGAGGAAAAACATCCTCTCTCTCTCTCACACACACACACACACATTTTTTCTCTCTATACTCTCGTCATCGTCGTCTTACTGTCCATGGACCAGGCCAAAAGTCCAAGAACGTATAATACGATACAAGCCTGAATCTCTTCGTGTTAACACGCGCGAGTCCGCGCATGTTGTATAATACAGCCGCACGAACGCTCTCACGTCAAACTTGGTCGGGATACATTCTCTCTTGATCTTTTATACATTTTTTTTAAAGCTCCTCTTGATACCTTTACCCGCGCGACGCTGAGACAGCCTCTCTCTCCCCCCTACTTTGTACAAAAACACGCGGCATGAACGTCTTCATTTTTTTCCTTCTACTTCTTATTCACGAAGATCATCACAAAATGACAGGAATTTTTTCCTTGGGGAATCAGAAGATCTACGGATTGGCCCGGTTGAGGGGATCATCGGATGATGATCCCTCGGAGCTTTTAACGTCGGTGCAAGTCGCTACCATCTGGCGCGCCTGATCTTCTTCAGCATTGCTGTATTATGCACAGAGATTTATCGAAATTTCTGTACGTAATAAATTAAATTAATTCCTTCCTATTTTTTTTTTCTCTCACCGGAAGCTTCCAACGTGGCGGCATATTTCTTTTCTCATTACGGCTTGTTCCAATTGTTATAGATTGTATAGGTGTATCGAGTATCAACCGCGAATATGCGAATATTAGCGAATATGTTCGATATGAAAAAAAAAATTCTAACGTGCACGACTTCATTTAAAAAAAAGCGACTACGACGTGTGTGTGCGCGTTTTTAACGCACGAAAGTTTCTTTGACTCACCACCACCGAGAATTCCATCGATCGTGTAATCTTTCTTGCCATCCTCGCCGGATCTTCCGCCGCGAAGGAGTCTGCTGATGGAACTAACACTCGGCGGATCCAAGAAGTTTTCCTGTCGGCATAATAACAGAGTATAGACACAATGAAGTTTGGCGTCGATCGCGGTTCAATGCGAGTGAGGATGATTAATGATACAGGTCTTGTAATTTCGAAGCGCCACTGCTGGTAAACTCGACATGTGTGAATAATACTGTATGACTTCGATTCAGGGAACAGTGGCGAGTTTGACTCTCCGTCCCACCTGGCTCGATCGAAGCTGCGCGATACTCTCTGCGCAGCTAACGAGGAATCTCGCGGCGCCTTCATTGGCCGAACGGGTCCCCCGCCAATGGCATTGGAGGGCGGAGTGGGGCTGGAATTTTTGCTCCAACTGCCTGAACCGAAGTCACGGTGTATTTATTTTGCAATCAAGGAAATTAAGGAACTCTTACTGCAAACTCAGATCGGCCAAACGAGAGGAAAGTTCAGACAACCATCGTGATTTCGATTTTTTCCTGATTAATCTGTTTTTAAGGAAATGTGATTTTTTATTATACACCCGAATTGCTGTTAAAGAGCGGGAAAATATAAATCTGCAAGGAAATCACTTTTGTGTGGTGGATATAAAGAAAGATTTTAAAACAAAAAAAACTCCCGCGAATTTTTCATTCATGACAGCAATATCGGAATACATTTTGCCGACGCAAACCCTGCTTCCGCCTTGCCTACACGTTGCATGTGCATAAGAGCCAACGTTTGGATCGTAAAAAGAGGAATAACAATAATAATAAACGGAGATAAAATTAAACATTCTTGGGTTGAAACTTTCGCCGGAAATACCGGTGTAATTATCTCCCCGCCCTCTTGTGCGCGTGTGTGTTTCGCAAGATTGATAAACGAACGGTCCAAGATATTACCATATTCTGCATGGGGTCATTTAAATAGGAAAAACAACATCAGCAACGATGAATCATCGGCGTCATTCGTGTTTGAGCGTGATATACATATTCGTCAAATCGTAAAATCAAAATTGATCAGAATAACGATTAAACCGATTAACGATTAAAAAGAATCGTTGGAAAGTTGAAGGATTGAAATATTCCAACCAAAAAAAGTCTCAAGAAAGTGTGCATGTGATGACGACAAAAATAAAGATATCGTTATGCTGCAGTTCTCGAGTGAGATGCAGGCTACGAATCCCGGAGGAAGAAGACGAGGAACGAAATCTATATAAAATCAAAATTGATCAGAATAACGATTAAACCGATTAACGATTAAAAAGAATCGTTGGAAAGTTGAAGGATTGAAATATCCCAACCAAAAAAAGTGGCAAGAAAGTGTGCATGAGATGACGACAAAAATAAAGATATCGTTATGCTGCAGTTCTCGAGTGAGACGCAGGCTACGAATCCCTGAGGAAGAAGACGAGGAACGAAATTTATATAAAATCAAAATTGATCAGAATAACGATTAAACCGATTGACGATTAAAAAGAATCGTTGGACAGTTGAAGGATTGAAATATTCCAACCAAAAAAAGTCGCAAGAAAGTCTGCATAAGATGACGACAAAAATAAAGATATCGTTATGCTGCAGTTCTTGAGTGAGACGCAGGCTACGAATCCCGGAGGAAGAAGACGAGGAACGAAATCTATATAAAATCAAAATTGATCAGAATAACGATTAAACCGATTGACGATTAAAAAGAATCGTTGGAAAGTTGAAGGATTGAAATATTCGAACCAAAAAAAGTGGCAAGAAAGTGTGCATGCGATGACGACAAAAATAAAGATATCGTTATGCTGCAGTTCTCGAGTGAGATGCAGGCTACGAATCTCGGAGGAAGAAGACGAGGGACGAAATCGAATTGGAACGAGTAGGAGGGAAAGGAAAAAGACACGAGACTATCGAGATCTCCCATAGTCTCAACTCTGCACACATCTCTCTTGCTCTGGTCCATGCGTTATCTCGCTGAGATCTTGGCAAGATCGAGCCCGCGGATCTCTCAGAAACAATAACGATCCTGGTTGTGGCGCGCGATATGCACACGACCTCGCGTTAAGTGCGTACGTACACGAGTTTTCCTGTACATATATATACATATATGTACATGTATTATATGTATAAATATATATGTATAATGCACACTCTGCATCGTGTATATAATACGTAAAATATCGCACGTGTGTTTATTGCCCAGGCGAGATTCTGGGTCCAGGGCGATGACAGAAGAAGAGAGATGGAGAAAAGAGCCTCGGGGGGCCCTCTTTGCGGGGCCCGGGGAACGCCTCCTTCCAACATTAAATGCCGTATTAATGCCGACCACGGTCTTTTCGAACGGCTGCCCTTCCTTTACGTAACAGCGTACGTGTTTCGGTTTATATATACATACATACATATAGACGTATATACATATCTATATATGTATATACTGTTTATGTATATCGGAAGAAAGGTGTGTACATGGCTATGTATGTACACGTGTATGTATATTATACAGCGAGACGCAAGAGACCAGTCTCGCTCGTCTTTTTTTTTCAGAATGCAATTTATCTCTTTATCAGAGAAGATCGACGAAGAAACCGCGAGCAGGCGCTCGTCGGGGACCGCGCGGTTAAGAGGAGAAAAATGGACCGAAGAGGAAGGGGGGGGGGAGGGTAATGCAAGAACTAATAATCCATTTGTCGTGTGTACTACGTTCGAATCATCTCAAATATATTCAACTTTCTTCATCGATGGACCAAACGATCGCAGAATCATTTTTACTGATGTACCTTTACGTTTTATGAAGTAAACCTCCTCACTGACTCATGGGATTGATACGTGTGATTTGTGCGTGTAATGCACGAATGCCAATTTGTTATTGTTTGCTATAAAAATATGTCACTTCATCCGATGACTGCGATAAGATATTTCGATTTGTAGACGTCGTGATCGCGTGTGTATAATCGACTGCGAGAGAATTATTGTACACGGGATTTGTAAGAGTCGAAAGGACCGAAGATGGAGCGAGAGAGATATGGGTTCATCGAGTCGTGGGTGCGTTCCGCCAGTCGGCAAAATCGTATTAGAGGACACGTGCCTGTGTGTCGCCTTGGGCGTTTTTTGGACGTTGCGGACGTGGACGTATGTAACGTCATTTGTTACCGAGTTACACTCGTCTTTTGTGAAACATTATAAAATCATCGATCCTGAATGTGATCGTAGTTGATGATACAAAGCTGTCGTACGTAATGGACCTACATGCTGCAGGGAATAGCGTCACTAGAATTGGAAAAATTACATCTAGATTGGAGATTCAGCTCATCGGGAAATAAAATTGCCCGTGTGAATAACACGGGAAATTTATTTTCTTATTTTTCAGCCATTAACATCTCAGTCCGGAGATCCTTTTTAGAAAAAATAAATTACCGACCATTTGGAGCATGAAATTTTGTAAAAAAAGTTCCTCAGCGGGACTCGGAAGGAACTCGACTTACTTCCAGGAGGTACTCCAATACAAATTTGAGTAAAATCGCTTGTAAATATAATAAAAGTGATTTTCAGATTGAATTCATGAGTAATTATGAGTAAGATTTGGAAATTATTGATTCATCAAATCATTTATTTAAAAAACAGTCTCAGATTTGAATGGGTCGTAAAAAAAATGTTTAAAAGTGTCACATGTTATTTTTAGGGTAATTGAATTTTTAATCAACCGAGGGTGCGATCGAGCTGAAATTTTTTCATTGGTGTGAAAATGTTTTTTATATCATATTTTGTTAGTTTTTCAACTTGGGAAAAAGAAAAAAAGGCTAAAATGCGCTTCCCAATGTGGAGAGAATTTCGTAATAATTTTCTGGCTCAGCGGGAGATGCTCCTTTGAATTTATGCCTGCGATGTGTAATATGGCGTGTTTCTTCTTGACTATATCGTCTACGGGACGTTTCTGCGTGATCGTTGCAGAGGTCAATGGCTAGCCGGAAGGAGAGATGTCTCGGTGTTGCAAGATCCGTCTCGTCATCTCCGTTTTGTTCTTCCTCCTCGCCCGTTGAAGATTGAAAATTATCTTGCACGAACTCTCGTATTATCGGATATACGAAGAAGAATATATAGCTCGAGGTGGCTCTCGCCTACGTGCGTACTCGAGCGCCTTCGAGAATTTTGCGAAAAGATTGGCTGTACTTTGATAACGATAAAAAATGACCGGAAGCATTTTCAACCCCTTTTCCCACTGATAAAATCAACAACGTCGAACATAAGATTATGACAGTGTCGTTATTTTTACTCAGCTATAACTGCAACGTCAAAAAAGACGTGCCAATTTTTCCCAAATTTTCTGTAAAAATTATACTTTATACAATCCTCAAAAAAAAGACGCGTATTTGTCGAACCACGCGGAATAATCTGCGTCAATTTGACTCTACAAATTTTTCGATCGAAATGCAGCAAAATGAATTTGAGAAAAGTTTATGTACCGGTGATAACGACTACGATTGCAATAATTGAAATTTCGTTCAGCGAGGTTCGAATATCGATACAAATTGCTGCTGGCGAACCAGTCACTCCTTGGGGTTCTCATTTTTCTTTCGCGTTATCGCTTGTGTATGTGCGATCGCTCGCCGTAGGGAGAAGTTTCGAAGTAACGACCAACAATTTGATTCGCGGCAAGATTATGCTCTCTACTTGGTCCGCAGATTTTTCATATTCACTTAACACTTCACTAATGGATATCGTTTTAGAGGATCGTTCGCCGAAAAAATAAGAACGAGATAACGAGAAATACGGTGGGAATGCGGAGAGAAGAAGACGAAGAAGTTTATCAAACAATTAGCCTCGCGTATTTTCCGAGCTCCGCGATCGACAACTTGATCATTGCATCATCGATTGTATATTTTTTTTCCATTCTAAATACAAATTTTTCTCGTATATATAATTTTTTTTAACGACCGTTGGACCAAAATGCGAATTATATAAACGTTAATAACCCTGGCGGATTTGCCAACCACGATTTCGTGATAGGTATGTTTCGGACAAATGACATACCACAAAATCGTAGTTTCCGTGGTTTGCAAACCAGAAAAACTACGATTTTGTGGTATGTCATTTGTCCAAAACGTACCTACCACGAAATCGTGGTTGGTAAATCCGCCAGGGTTATTAACGTTTATATAATTCGTATTTCGGTCCAACGGTCGTTAAAAAAAATTATATATACGAGAAAAATTCGTAGTTGGAATGAAAAAAAAAATATACAGTTGATGATGCAATGATCATACCAGAAAATCGTAGTTTCCGTGGTGTGCAAACCAGAAAAACTACGATTTTGTGGTATGTTATTTGTACAAAACATACCTACCACGAAATCGCGGTTGGCAAATCCGCCAGGGAATTAATTACAATCGTTATACGGTCATCACGTTTTTTTTCACTATGATTTAATTGGCTATTTAAAATCGGCATTGATGATTCGTGAAATGATGTCTTTTTCATGATTAAATAAACTTGCGTATGCGTTTAAGTTGTGAGAACAAACGTGAGAGCTTATCGAGATAATGCAAACGATATTCTTACGTTTATGAGTTTGTCTCGTATCTCCCAGGAGAATATTCCAGGATTGTCGCGTTTGAGCTCCTCGATTCTCGATTCTACCTCAGGGGTAGCGACGCGCGGTTTGCTTCCGCCGATCACGCCAGGCCTTATAGAGCCAGTTTCCGAATATCTGTTCAGTATCTTCGAGACGCATCCGTGCGATACCCTCAATTGCCGTGATATGACACATGGTCTTACGCCAGCAGCCGCCATTTCGACGATCTTCAGCCTTATTACATTCGGCAAGGGTCGTCCGTTTATGAAAACACCGCCCAACTGGTTCATGCGGCCTTGACCTGTATTTTAAAACAAAAAAAAAACGTTTATGTTTGAAATTACAGAAAAAGATCGACGTTAAAGGTAGGTAATTATAAAGGTAACGCGAGTTATGCATTAAAAGTTACGCTAAAAATGATTCGTCCTGGGTATAGTGGAGGAGACCTTGGACCAATGGACTCAATGGCGATTCCTGACGTGAAATCGGTTATGTGATGGGAAACTGATTCCTTGGACATTTTTTTAATCGAGATGAAATTGGTGAAGTTTGTGAGTGCTTACGGGACAGTCGTGTTGAGCCATTTTTGGGTGGTTTCGTGTGCACTCCATTATAAAAGTGACTTTTATTTTTCTCTTTTATCTTTTAAGATTAACAAGACTAGGATCAAGATTGTAAAGTCTCTATTATTAATCGAATCAGCCACTCTCTTCCTATACGCGATTCCAATCAAACCGTTTGAATCTATCGTGAGTCCTGAATTCTCCCGGTAGTTTTCTGGCCTCCGACACTTTTTTGTCTGGCTCCGTACTCCGCCATTATTTTTACAGGGTTCCCTCGCTTCAGGACCAAATCTGTATACGACGTAATTACTATGTTTATGGAAAATTTTAAAGGTCCACTGGCCAGCCTACCAGCTCACTGGCTAATTACTTTCTAATTACTGTAATCTACATGTGAATACGTCGCTCTTCTGTATTTCCCTCGAGTCTTTTAAGAGCTTTTACACAGACGGTAACACGAAGCTCCTCAATTCAAGTAGATAAACGACACTGACATTAAGAAAATTCACTGAGAGGGTGAATGACTCTCAGAGAATTTTAGGCAGAAGATTCCATTCCATAATGGATTTCATTCTCGTTTAGGCTAAATTACGATGAGGTTTTTCGAACCAGCGTATATAAACTTCCATGGAGAAGTTATCGCTGAAGTTAATTATCTTTTTCCATGTGTAAACGTGTGTTTTGAGGTTTCACGAGATTCCTTGGCACGAACAACGATCTAAAGTGCTAATCGTTGCTGCTGTAGTTTTCGAAATAACATCCACGTGGAAAATCTTTCGAGCGTCAACGCGCATGCAACTGTCTCCACACAAGGCGGAATTCAGACAGAATGAGGTATCCCTGAATTGTACGAGGCTTCACTGCAAATTATTCATTGCCAATCTTCTCCATTAGCGAACCAAGCGATCCAAGGTCCACTCAAAAATTATGGATGGCAAGTAAGTTTTCGAAAAAAAAACCTCTCTTCCAACGTCTTTAGTAATTCCGTGCATTTGCAAATGTGCGTCATCTTTGCCGGTAGAGCAAAGAGTCTTCCGGTTCAAAAGTCTCGAGGTTGTACTTTTCTCGTCGGCTAATGGCGCGTACTGATGATGAAAAGTTGATGGCAATTGTTTACCAACCTTGATACGGATATCCTCCGTAAATGGGTCGCATTCCTGTTGTACCGTCCATCGAACCGGATGCGTGATACTCGATGATAGCCAGCACGATGATTATTTCCAAGATCGGTATACTTTTATCCTGCACTCACAAACTCGTAGCTCTTTCCCCGCTCGTTAATCATTCGAGCGATGCGTTGCGTCACTGATCACTCACGTTTTACGATAATTCCGGATTTGCGTTGCTGCCTCGATTGATCCAACGTGCGAAAGAACGAACGAAACAAGAACAACCGCAAAGTCCGGTGAAACCGGTGTCGCGAAAAAACTTGTCGCGATTGTCACGTCTCTGGGGCACTCTTGGAAATTTACGAAGACACGATGTGGATAACACGAGGGACAGTCACAGAGGGAAAGAGCGAGCCTGTGTGTGTGTGTGTGTGTGTGCGCGAAAATGCGACAGGGAGAGCCCGGAGGATCGATCGAACGAGGGATACGATCCGCGAGTCGATTCAAAGTGGGTATGGTACAAGAGAAGAGAGACACGAGGAAGGAAGAGAAAAATAAAAGAGTTCAAGTCCACGAGACGTAAGAGATCGCGTGGCTTTCGTTACGAGGGGTTTCACAGCAGTAACTTGATTGTCAGAGTCGTTGGTGTGCGGAGGCTCTTCAGCTCTTTTCCGTCCACGGTCCGGGGGCTCTCTCCTCTTCCTCGGTATAGATTTCGTTCCAAGGGTCCGGAGCAGAGAGCCAGAGAGATAGAAAGAGAGGGAAAGATAGAGTCAGTCCGAGAAGAACGCGGACCCTGATGAGGATCCCGAACAACACAACCAAGGGATTTCGCGTGCTTTCCAGCACGAAGGGGGCAGACAGGATTGTTGGAAAAAGTCTCTGACGACTCGAGAATATCGAGGGGGCCCCCAGGTTCTCTGTCTACGCCCTCGGACCACGTGGTTGGCGAACATCCAACTCTCAAATGGGCGTACACCCGGTTTGTTTCCGCCTATACCGCATAGAGTTCTCGAGTGTGTGTATTAAGGGGGAACACACCTAGCGACCATATCGGACGCGATGGGACCAGATACATGCACGCGTTTCCATGCGTGTGTACGTGCATGTACGAGCCTCTTTACCGAGGATATTTATGTGCGTATATGCACTGGACGCTTTAAACCAGTTGTAAATGCAGGCCACCATTTTAGTTTTTGTATTATCTCTGCGAGCGAAGCGAAACGATTTCCATATGTACTTATTGATTCCCGCCATTTATCCGATACCGCGATTGGCGCTGCAATGGCGGGCATCACGCGCGTAAGTTTGCGGCTTTCCTTCGTCCCTGAAAACCTGCGGCTTTTTCGTCACGAGATTTCGCGATCCGACGCCGATTTTTATCGCACAAAGCGTTTTAGATGTATAAAGTACCAAAAAAAAGTGATAAAACATTGAATGGATATCGAAACGTAGAGGAAACCTTGTCAGGGTGTCGTCGCCATGTGCGACCCTCTGTTTTTTTCATGGCCCTTCATTTTTTATTTTCTCATTCGCTGATAGCTTTTGAAATATTGCTCTGCGCGATAAAATTAGTGAGAGCGATCGGGATGAAATAATTGTGTGAAAAACCAATCAGCCGAGTGTTGTAAGGTAGCCCGGGGGTTGCGCGCGCGATTGCCTTTCACCGGGTCGTATATGGTACACCGTAATGTACATTTATGCTCGAAGATTATTTACAGCTTTCGCAGTGTCAGGAAGTAAAATCATCATGCAGGTATGATGGATAGTTGTAAATTTCCTAGAGCATCGTAAAGTTCTTAGAGAGGAAGCACCCTGTGAAAAGTGTCGCATGGCAAGACAAAAAGGAGCACGCAGTCACGCTTCGACCTCGATGGAATAATGGGATGAAAGGTGGCAGCATAATTATTAATTAACTTAATTAAGTGGGCATTTTTGTATCGTAATTACGCTGAGCGTTTCCTGAATTTCGCCAGCGTTGGAAGATTGCCACGTCCGCCAATCTGCCGAGTATCTTTTTTTTAACAACGAGGAAATATCTGCCGGCGTTTTCGAATCGATCGTCGAATATGGCCCTGGATGGAAGTCTTCCGTGGGTCGTCGATATTTCGTCGTTTTATTTTAACGAGAAAACGCGAGAGAAAACGTGTTTTTTTCTCGCTGCTTTTCTTGGGACAACAAAACTCGGACGAAAAATTGCGTGAAAACTTTCAACGCGAGGTATTCTTCCTGAAACGGGGATAATCGTTAGAGCGAAAAGAATCGTGTCCCGGTAAATGGTTATGAGCGTACGTAGACGTACAGCACACTGCGAGCAACTGCAAGAGTGTCTCTTGGAACGAGGAATATTTACAACGCTCCGTTCTGTCGTCCGGTGAGTAAAATCATAATGAATGTATGATGGGATGTTATAAATTTTATGACGATGTTGGCTCTCTTGTATGAAAGCGTGTACGGTATATATATACGCATACATATACATATACGTTACGTACCGACCTCGGTCAGCACAGGCAGAAGGCGCTACGCTCAGCGTCGCGCTAAACTAATATAACACTGTGCGGAAAAGTTGTAAATCTTTTTGCCGCCTCCACGAGCTTCGGGACGCCACCGCTGGGAGAACGGTAGCGTGGCGGAAGAAGTCGAAAGCGCGCGGTCACCGAGGCAGCGCAACATGACAGAGAGGCAAGGAAAGAGAGAAGAAAAATATGAAGAAGCAGGCTAAAATGGATGGTAGACCGAGAGTTGGACAGGGACAGAGGGAACAGATCGAAAGTTGAGAAGAAGTTGGTCCGTGGAAGCTGCGGGAGGCCCTTTTCCGTTCTCAAGGAACAACCGGACTTGTCATTCGTTCGGGCAAGACCTAGAGTTCCAAGCAAATGCCTCTATCGCAGGCTCCTGATTTTGGATGCGAATCATAGATGCGCAATTTACAATTAATTGTCTTATTGGTACTCGCAGTAACGTTGAAAAGCAAAAGACCATGAATTAAAGCCAGCTGGCACAAGGTGTCTTATTACTTTGGTGATTGCACATGGTGGATGTTTTTTCATCTTCCTCATAGTACAAACACAATCCTGTTTTGATGGACCTCTTCAGCTTCTCCTAAAATATCCTGTCCAAAGCGCAGCTCAAAACGTCTACAAGAACAAAAGACGACTGCGAAAAAACCTGCTTACGGAGGTTTGATAAACCGTCTAAGAAAGATAAAGATACGTTTGTACGAAAAAAAAGTCATCAGTCAAACTCACCCCGTAATTTCGAGCGTCCGATAGATAATCAGTGAACAAAAAATGCTACCTGGCTATTCGTCATTTGACACGTTCCGAGGCACACCAGAGTCGAAGATCTCGCCGTGTTCGGTCTGTCTTTTTCTTCTTCATGTGAACAATAAGAGTCCGACGGTGGCAGGCTACAAATATTGTACTGGTCCAGGTCGAAGCGAGGATTGGGAAAAGATTTACAATCCCATTTTCTCTTCTTCTTCCTTTCTCTTTTCCTCTTGCGCCTGTCCATTGAATGTACCGACGTGTACGTACCTTGTGTACATGTGCACAGGGGTATCCGCGTTCAACTTGCTCTTCAAAAGTGAGATATGTATACATTGTTGGAACTTTTAACTACGCGACCCCTGCTGTAGCAACCCCGCGGAGAACTATAAACTTAATTTCGCGTAAAGTTCGCGTAGATTATTTTGCGCTACGGGACTCGTTTGAGACGGTGATCTGTTGAATGTGCGTGTAGAAACCGGAAGCACGCGGTGATACGCGATGGCCACCTTTGCGGGGCTACCGACTACGAGCCGTTTAAACTCTCGTCACCGTACGACCAAGGTCACGAAACCTAGTCTTGCCTTTTTGACTCGCTGCATTCGATGGGTCTTTGAGCTGAATTCTGGTGATCGCAGATCCTTGCAGTTTGATTTGCAAAGTAAAACCTCCGCCAAATTGGCACCGGATGTAAAGAACTGAATGATGTCCTCTTTTCGGTATTACGAAACATTCAATCCGATTTTTTTTGTTGTTTCCATAAGGAATGCGTAGTATTTTGAGTCTAGGCTCGAATTAATTAGTTCGCGATGGTTTTCTCCCCCGGTTTCTTCCAATTTCACACTGGTCCATGAATTCAATGCGATTGTCTTAATTCTCCATTTAGGGGGATGAAAAATCGAAACGCTGCTTTTTTCCTCAAAATCACGGAGGACCAGCACCTGTCAGATGCATCGATGAGTGTGACGCGCAAAGTTTCCATCCTGTATTTTGTCGTGTACAGATTTATTCGAATAGGACGTCGCGCACGGTGCGCGCGTTTCGAAACACACAGCGTGACATCCTCTGTGAAATAAGTGTTGCGAAGTCGTTTTAGTTCCGTTTCACCTTTTTTTTCTTCTTCGCACTCGCAGATTCCATGTCGTATATTTCGGGGCTTTCCGAGTATTATTCGTTGCTTTCAAAGAGCACGTGGCTTCTGGTAGACATCGAATATTAAAGTTTTCATTTTCTTCATTCAAAGATCTCAAAATTGGCAATCTCTATGGTTTGCGAGATGGCATTTTTTTAGCCCCTCAAAACGCACATTTCAACGCTTTCGGGGTGTGCAACGGGTGGAAACGCCGAGTCCCGGAGCTTTTAGATCGATGCTGACGTTTTTTTTTGCGTCCAAAAAAGCGTCCAAAAAAGCGTTCCACAAACATAACATAAATCGACGACAATAATTACATCGAAAGTTTGACAAGTAGCTGACAAGGAATTTTTAAAACTAGGTAGTTAGGTAGCCGAAGTAAACAGTGAGTAGACAAGTAAGCAACCTTTCATCTTGTATAAGTATGCTCAGCTTTGATAATATTTTTTTCGCCGGGAGCATAAAAATGGGATAATATGTAAAATGATATATTCGAGTAAGGTTAAATTAATTAATGATTTCTTTTGATTTATCCGACCGACAATGAAATCTCTACAATTATACATGCAAGGAGTTGCAGCATCCGAGAAACTACATTGTATTTAATCCGTTAAGTTATGGCGGATGCATTCTTTTGACCCTAAACAATCATTAGAAGTGCAGTGTGGATATACATTTTTGAAAAAACAAAAGGGTGTGAAACCTCTGGGCCAAACTCGTTGAAATCCCGCATCGGAGTTTTCCCAGCTTCCTCCGGCTAACGAAAAAAAAAGTAAAAGTTGTACTCGAAGGGTCAAAATGAGATTTTGAAAAATTTCTAAATAATTGGTATAAATATCGACGAAGCTGGAAAGAAAAATGTAATCTATTCCTCCTTGTTGCCGATGTGGCCGACGAAACTCGAAGGCTTTCAGAAATTAAAATGAAATAAAAGGGAAGGGCCTTTCCTTCGTTTTAGTCGCGATTCCTGGGGTTCTCGCTGTAACCTATTCTAAGGACACAAATAAATGTTCCCTTTATCCATGCCTTTTCACTATAAACAGTCGTATTAAAAATTCTAATGGGGCCCTAACGCCGCCTCGATTCTCACCTAGTTTAACATAACAACGACACATCGGCCATTACTCAAAACACGACCGCGACCGATCTCCTTTTTTCTACTTTTTCTATCCTCCTCTTTCCCTCCGTCTTTGGAAGAAAAAGGCAGCCTGGCTCCTTTCGGACTTCTCCAAAACTCTTCGAATGCTGAACGAGTTTCTTCACTCTTCTAGAAATATATTTATAAACACATGTGTATATATATACATGTATAATTCTTCAAGAATTAGTGTGAGGTCTTTGAGTCTTACTAGATGTTCTCTCTTTCTCTCTCTCTCTCTCTCTCTCTCTCTCTCTCATTTGCCGCCCCCGAGGCCCCTTTGACAACGACTGATGTCCGGTTATCTTTCATCAAGATTTATCGGAGACTTGGACTAATTGCCACATTTAATAGAATTTTTTTTCATTTTTTCCCTACTATATGCGATCACTTTGAAGAACGAGAAGAAAAAAACATACGTTCCCGCGTGTGACGTGCGAGCTTTGAAAGTCCGCGTCGTTTTTTCGTTTTCTGACGCTCATCTAAACAGGTATGTACTGTACCAGGACGAGAAACGTTTTTTCTATACGTTAATTTTAGGTGTTCTCGCAGTTGATTGAATATATCCTGATATTCTGTATATTCTATATATATTTATTATCATCTTCATTATTATTTTTCACATGAATAGTTATTGAGGTAATCCCTCATCGTTCCACCTGGTTCACGAAATTCCATGATGCTGACTCGTGTATATTTCTTCTCCCATCAAATATTTTCACTTTTCATACAGCAATAATTCTCTTTCCTCTTCATTCTGTTTTTGTTTGTCTCTGATGATCGAATTTTTTTTTCGGCTCAAGGCCATCCCAAAAGTCGAATTCACGCAAGAAACATTTTCGTATTCACGTAATTCTCGTTATATTTCACCTTTCTTTCGTTGCTTTGTTCCTAGAAGGTGGGGATGGTGTTCCTGTCTTTTTTTTCATGGTGTTGGCTGCTCGTCTTTGGGGGAAGGTTTTTCTCGTTAGAACGAGACAACGAAGTCTTTGAAACTATTATGTTTCCTGCTTAAAACGCCCAAAGGATTGACGTTTGGAATATATCGACGTGTTCGGTTAAATTTCGAAGATGGACCGAAATTCGGGCAACTTGCGAGCTTCTTGCACGCCCTTAAGCGTGTATTCATGAACACGTATGCATGTCTAATTCGTACTTTTTGTTCGAAAATTAGTGCTCCAGCGTTACCAAGAATTTGGCACTGGTCCATTCGTTACGATCAATGATAATTTCATCGAATCAATTTGAACAGTCAGTCGATTCCGACGAATTTTCCACCACTAAAATGTGGGTGTTTTCAATTTGTAAAAACAGGTGGCAGCACCGTTTTAATGAATACTCAATTTCGACAAAAATCATTGTTTTTTCTCACCGCATTATTTGTGCAAACACAAGGATTTCAAATTTTGAAAAGCTCACAAACAAAAAGTGACTGTTCAAAGTGGAAGAAGAAAAATCAAAAAACATACATTCGACGAATAACACAAGGTGTCTTACTGGTCTTTGTGGCTTTTGTTTCTAAATATATCGAGAAAACATTGGGAACATCTTCGTCACTGTTCGGATCTCATTAGACTCCCAAATGCCCGAAATATTCTTCGTGATTGCCTTATTGAGGCTGTGAACGAGCACCTGTTTAGCATAACTTTGAGAACTGGCTCAAAACTGGTACCGCGCGGGAGGCTGCCGAGACGGTGGCCCACCCGTGTGCACAAGTTTTTGAGCACCAGGAAAGTGTCGATATACGCGCTAAAAGCCTAATCAACGAGAGTCTCAAAGTTCGTCGACGTAAGCTGTGTTTTATTATTTCATGTAAAAAAAAATGTACAATTGATCGGACAATTAACAATTTATCGAACGTCGAAACGTCGAACGTCGTTTTTTTTGTTGTTTTTAGTTCAGGTGCTGTTGGAATTGAGAAAAAAAGGGAAATTTTCATCTGACAGACCGTAGGAATGGAGCAGCCCATATATACGAACAGAATCAATAGCTGCTGAACGAAGCGGTTAATAAGAGGTCGAGAAATTCTTTCAGAAATTATGCAAAATTCTTTGTTTGCTGTTCTCGACACCCGTAGAGTTTCTTTCTTTTTTTCTCACCTCTAACAAAGCTTCCATATATTTTCCGAGTGAATTTCAGGCGATCTGGAGAATACCTGTCTATCGATAATTTCAGACGGAGGATTGTTTATTTTTTTTTTTGGTACAACATGAAAAACCGCAGGGGGTTGCACCCTCGACCTTCTTTGTGTCGTTTTTACGGGTATCTCGAGCGCTCGAATTGTTTATTAATTTTTTTCGATATTTTCACGAACCTCCCAAAGATATTTCACTATTGTTACTTATTCCATTCGTGCGCGTAAAAAACATTAGCATGCAAAAATCGAACGGACTCAGCGGATTAATTCCACAGCCATTATGGAATCAACAGCGAATTCTGTTTGTACAAGAGAGCTTGATACGCGTAATGTAAGAATTATAACATATCCTCAACTTTGGAAACGTGGATTTTCAGGGTCAACTCCGTGACTATTCGTCTTTGGCCGCTTATGGCGCTGCTATCGCGCGGTCGTAACAGTTGTTCACAAAATGAGATTTTTACGCGCTAGGGACATGAAGAGAGACGGCTCATTTCGTAAATCCGAGGCGTCACATAATTTACGTGAAATTTGGCAATGAGCTCTTTGCTGGCCTCTCGAAGGGGAAGAGAGGAGACGAAATGAGACAGAGAGGGAGAGAGAACGAGAGAAAAAGAGAGGATCAGGGCGAGAGAGAGAGAGAGAGAGAGGTATGGTGAGGCAAAAGAGCGGCACCTTTGAAGGAATTAGTCTTATTGGGCACAAAATTGGAACAGAGGCCTTCTGACCCTGCGCATAGAGCCTCATATATATATATATATATGTTATATATATAAAGATATATATACGTATATTAAAAGAGGGCCCATGAGTCTCTCCGCGTTGCGCTTCAGCTTTAAGTCTCTTCTTTCTGGACCTCACTCGTTTTGCCTCCCTCCAAGTATACCATAACGAGCTGAATTATGTTCATACCCTTGCGCATATAGCCAGAGGCTCCTCATAGTTTGCGAACCCACGCAGCAAAAGCCCCCACACGAAGTTTTTCTCTTCGCCGGGTGTATACTTCGATTCACCGAGAAAATGTCATTCCCTCGAATGAGAAACCGACGAAAAATGGTAAATTCCACTTCCATTCGTCGGCACCGACTATAGCCAGCCCGTTTCCATTAGTGGATTGACATGTTTCGATGCGACAAGTACGGGATTACGAAGATTATCTTCCGAATGGAAAGGTAAAAATGATCGAAGAAACTTTACGCCGGTCGGACGGATCGATTTTAGGCTCGATGACGCCCGTACGTGACGATCGGCGGAATTTTAACGCCATACAGCTCGAAAATGATGATTCGAAAGTCTCCCGCGAGGGGGAATATTGACGTCTTAACTAAATTATCGAAGGTTGCCCTTGGATAACCGGTATCCGCGGTTTATTATTATTCTTACCTTTTGTGTACATATATATTCTCACGCGGAGTGGCGAGGAGGGGGAGGGTGTAAAAAGACACGCGCGAAAGGAGTTTTGCGAGACGAGCATCGCGGAGGTAGGTGATACAGCTGAAGAATAAGGGGAATTTCGCACCGATGAGATTCGCAAGTACGTAATGGGTATTGGCTCTGTGCGTAACTTACTTCGCGTAAGATATGTAGTGACCCTTGACATCGAGGCGTTGCGGATCTTTATTCTCCATAGCAGTTGGATATTATATACCCTTCTGTGAAAGCTTCAACGGCAGCGCAACAGCAGCCACACAACCACACGCGCAGCATCCTTTGCAAAAGATACCGATGATCTTTCCACTCTCCGGTCTCCAGGCAATTGCAATATTATATGCCCGCATCGAGTCTGCAGCATTCCTGTACGATGTGAGCAAAGTCAGCAAAACGTATTATCATCGTTTTGTATAGTGTACAGTATTACTTTCGACTCGGCCATTCTCTGTCCTTTATTTCAATAGGAAATTGCGCGAGTCCCGCGTATGCGAGAGGACGAAATGAATAATTTTTTAAAAATAAAAAATCTTCACGATGAGTATAGATATAAGAAAGATATTCCGGCGAATTCCGTCTTTGTCCTTCGTTCACACACGATCCTACGATTGGACTTGGCTTTTTTTTTCTCGTATCCCTCGGCCCTTGGCATCCACCCCTGATTCATCGACGTCAGACATTCGTCACCGCTGAAAATCTCTACAATTGTACGTTTATCGTAATGTATTTATCGAACGCAGTCGTTTATCATTATTGCCGAAGCGACATTTTCTTTAGAGTCAAGAATCAAACGCGTACTTGTTTATTTTCACGTGTAAGGAGAGATGTCTGAACGTTCGAAAAGTCTGCGACGAGAAAACATTTACGTATGTCGGTAATTACGTGATTGTTGCACGGGGTAGCGTAATTCAGCGTAACGGCGCGTATATACACCCCCTATTGAGGTACTCGGATAATGGCGACGGCGCGGACCGACAAAGAAGTTTATTTAAATAACTCCAAGGGGGTCACCAACGTGTGATATATTTATAGACTGATATATATCCGCGTTTAAAGGCCTGTTTCAAAATTCGCGAACGTGCAGCGATATTACTTGTGCGCCGAATGTTTGAACCCCCCCTCTCTCTCTCTCTCTCTCTTTGTCGTTCCTTAGGGACCTGGTCTAAATGGTCCGGAGGGTGGCGCGGTCCTCTCGTCGGTTATGGTCCATACCCGGTCGTTTACACTTTTGTTTTACATCTCTTTATGAGGTTCGGCATATGAGGTTGAAAAAAAACCAACCGTTGTTGGACCTCTCAACAAATTACCGAAAATGGATATACGCGGCGATTTTTCACAGTAGATTTTTTCGAAATATCGTACGAATTTTCATTACTCCATTCGTGTTTTTAAGTTAATTAATGATTATATTAATTCGTGTACTCATCCAATCATGGTTTTTCCGGAAGGTTTTTCCGAAACGTTTTTCACTCACTGTTTGACGAACTTTCGCAATTTTTACCATTTATCTACATATATAAACAGAAAATGTTTTATTTTCTATTGCATCACGTGACTTGAATACTCAGAATGATACAAAAATAGAGAATTTATTTTCCCAACAATGTCGTGAGTACAAAAAAACGTGCAAATTCTCGAAATCTCGAAAGCTTTGTACGAATCGATCGTGATTTATTGGATCGTTGGCGGGACATTTTTATACAGCAGCATACCACTTGAATGGTTCGCGTATCGTCGAGGTCTTAACTCCAATAAGGTGCAAGTCAATTCATTCTCATAGCGGCGATCAACAGTTCAATTAAACAGCGATGGGAGCTTTGTGCAATTCCGACAATGCGGGAGTTCGCGATAATTCATTTTTCGTATTTCTTTATAACGACACGTCGCGAGCCCCCTTATCACATTTTATGGGATATACACGTGTGAAATTATTTACAATGTAGCAATGGGCGGATGTGAAAAGCGTATCGCTTTCGAATTTCACAACCTCGCGTACGCACTGCAATTATATCTTGCGTACCTTTGACATGACGCGGAAATTCTATTACAGATTTCATGAAACCCCCATCCAGCTATGCAGATGACGAAATAAATGTTGCATCAAGAAATGCCAATTATATCTAATCGTAATGTTTTTTTTTATCGTGATGAGACGAGGAAATGGAGAAAAAAAGAAATATTTTGATTTTCGATTATTTCAGAGGAACGATATTCTGGGAGAATGACTGTGTCTTTTGTGTAAGGATCGTTTTTAATCAAGGGGGAAAAACGAGAAAATTGTATTTTTAAACACGTCAAATGCGTTATGCGAGAGTATCGTGGAATTATCAGGAGAAGAAAGGGCCTTACATCGAATTAGCCAAAGGTTGAAAACTGCGCCCTTTTACCCTTTAGTTCCTTATATTTACGTATATTCATATATCCGTCCACAATCAACGAAGAGTTCTCGTTTCGCCCACGCTGAAAGTGGTAACCCACTAAAAGCATGTTCGACCGCCCCCTTAGGGTCTGAAGCAGGGTCCAGCCAAGTTTCGCCATCAGCAGAGAGAGAGAGAGAGATGAGATCTATCGGAATCATATACATGTATACATAAATATACTAGTATATAGTAAGGGAACGAGGGAAGGAGAGAAAGAGAGAGATTAAGGTGGCTCGACAAGGTTGGGCAAAAAGGAAGTCTAATGAAAGGCACGCGCAGTGCCTGACGGCTCGGCGTGAGAATAAAATAATTAGCCCGTGTCGGTTCGTAGTGGGCGCAAAAAAAAAGGAATCGTACCTCTCTCCGAGGAATAAAAGGGATAAGAGGAAGAGCGAGAGAGAAAAAGGAGACGAGACCAAGAGAGAATTTAACGAAGGAAGAAGCCCAGAGTCCAAGACAAAGAACGCGAAAAGATCTCCGAGAGTTTATCGGCGCAGGGTTTGGACCAATGTGAGCTACGATGAGAAGAGAAAGAGATGAAGAACGGAGAAGAAGGAAAAAATATAGTTTGTCGAATAATCCGCGGCGCAAAGGACGCACGGAGGATGCGGGAGACGAAAAAAAAAAAACGAGACGCGGCAAAGGAGGAAGAGTTCACGATGGACCAAAGCAAAAAAGAAGAAAGACAGAAGAAAGTGAGATGAGAGTCCAAGAGCGGGATCTCTGAGAGACTGCGTGGCGAGAGACCGAAGAAGGAGAAAAGCGGATGAGTAGGCATATTGGTAAAGTTGAAGGAAGACCGAAAGTACGAGGGAGGAGGAAGGAGAGCCGCGAAGGGGGACGAGACGAAAGATCTCGCTGAAAAAGTGGCAGCGATGCTGATACGAAGATGCAGAAAAGGGAGAGACATAGTGAGCGCGCGCGAGAGAACATTCTCTACCAGGTGCGTCGTAAAGCCTTAGAATGATGCTCTAATAAATCCCACTGAAAAATTGCGAGCCCTCAGGGTTGCCGAAGCCTCCCTTCTTTCCGTCTTCGGCAAAGCCGGGAACTCGACATCTCGCGCTTTCTCCGATACTATACCTGTGGAGAAGCATCGAAATACCTCTTTCCTTCCTGTGGCTCTTGCGGATTCAACGAAGAGTATCGCCAGTGTAAACCCTCTCTTCGATTTAACCCCGAGTACAGGCCGTATCTGTCATTTTGGTGTTTCTTTTTATTCTTAAGAGGAAGAAGGAAGAGAAATCAGCCACTTTTTGAGCCTGATATAATTGCGGATGAATCTCGTCCGTGTGTTTCTGTGCGCCTGGCGTCAATGCGGTTACCAGTTGTCCCGGAGATGACCCACCAGCGGTTGTGTCTCCAGCTTCCGTGGAATGGACACTCCGTATCTCAGGAAGCTCCGAAAAGAGACCACCAAGAGGTTAGGTACAAGATTGCGCGGACCCTGTTTCTTTTCATCGCGTCAGAGAATTGGAATTCTCATATGGCCAAAGTTCCAAGAAGATGTCAATCATATTTTCAGGGCTCCACTTCTCCGATGATGATTATTCTCGTGGTTTCTTCATTGCGGAGCCGGAACGATACTCCTCAAGAGTCGAGCCTTTTTCTTTCATGCGATTGTCTCTATGGGCGTGCGACTACAGCTTGAGGCAGAGCTTACCGCGATTAGCGAGTGGTTCCTTCGGCTTTCAATTAACCAAAAAATGGTTTCAAACTCTAGACTGTTGATACTCGTCAATAATTGTAATTGTAACACCCACGCAAGTATCGTCGACATTTTTCCAATCGATTCATAAGCTATACGTCCTTGATTAATCAAAGAGGAATGCCGTCGAATTATTGAAAATCCTGCGATTAAACGTAGCTACCGCATTTTTCTTTCTTGCAAGCAACATTTTATCAAGCACTTTGCGAGGATAAATTTCGTAATTGAAAAAAAACAGTCCACCATCCGCACGGTATTTCGCTTTTGATTTTTCGATCTCAGCTTTGCAGAACCGCCAGTGTTTTAATTATTATAATTCCTAAGAAACCGAGAAATCTATCGATTCGCCTGGTCGGCGAGTAGCGGTGCGGGCTTTTGCAAAGACCACGCAATATCGCGTCATCGACACCGAAACATTCTTGGCGGCGAATGGGGAACAAAGAAACCGCCTCTTTCTTCTTTTTCTTTTCTCTCTCTCTCTCTCTCTCTCTCTCTCTCTGACTTATACGTGTGTATATACACAGTATACATCTCGGTGGAGCAAAAGGTGTTCGTACAACCGCGCCAGTGTGCGCAATAATTCTGAAACGTACGTCGCAATATTTCTCCACTTTTGCGACAGTTGTACACACACGTGTAGGCATGAAGGAACGATTAAAAATCAAAATAGGTTGTTTTTCATGAAAAATCATAACTTTTACGCTCTTTTTCCGTCGTACAGCTCATGACTATGTATACACGCGATACGAGACTTTAGCGAATATACACGCATCGAGTTTTTACGCTTTGCGAGAGTGAACGTAAAACGCAAGATGTATTATTATACGCTCCGGCGCGAGAAGCTCCGGAGCTCAAGCTGCACACGCGGCAAAACACTCGTAATATCGCTAGATTCATTTGCCGATATGTTTTAGCCAGTCGCACCAACAATGGAAAATATATCAAAAGACCCGCCTCGGGGTGAAAGCTAAAAAAATCTTTCGCGATAAACTTCTCCGCGCGAGCGTCTCGTTTTCCTCGCTTTTTCCCCTCTAACGTCGTACGCGAGAGCTTTCACATAAATTTCCATTTCTGCGCGAACGGTGATTATACATTTTTCATCGCTACTGAAAAAAAAAAAAAAAATTAATCTCGTCATAAAAATGGACCAGCTTTTCCACTCGGATTTCCTGTGGATTTGGACGCGTCACTCCGTTTTGCGTCATGGAACACCCATCACGCGAGAATACATGCCGTCATTTCTTTTCGCTTCTCCGCAAAGTACGGCTGCGATCGAACTTTAAAAAGTTACACCCACGCTCTTTGATCCTTTATGCACACGAGCCAACGCTCTCTTAATAGTTGGTCCTTTTTTTCGGCTTTTTTTCTTTCTTTTTTTTTTTAAGAAAGAAACACAATCTCGCAACGATCGGCGAGAATTTCTAGCGTGTATTATGGTATATGTGGAGATCCGTAAGATCCGTGTACCTCGGTGTACGCGATAGAACGTCGAAGCAAGAGCAAGCCGTGAGATTTCGTCACAGTTCGTCTACTCTCTGTGAGCGCGGATTGGATTCGGCCCGGTGTGTGTGTCGCTCTAGCTCTACGCTCGCGACTTGGTCCTATTTACCGATTATGCGGCGTGTCCTCCCTTTGCGTTGCGGCTTCGCTTCGTTCCATCGCTCTTTCCTTCCTTCCTTCGTTTCTGACTTTTACTGTGTATATATATATATATATATATACATACATATGTTATATGCATTGGATCCTTGTACTGCCGTTCGTCATGTAAACTCTGCAGTATTCCAATACATGTATGTTTGTGTGTATGTATATATACTATAAGACCGAAACGTCTGGAGAATCGGTAAAAGACATTGAACGATATGCTCTCTCCCGCTACCGATTTGGTAATTCGAGTATTTTTCCGAGTTCGCCGCGGCCAGCTGAGGGTCCGGAGCGTTGCGAATCTATTGAGAGTCAAAGGTCGTGTGGGTTGTCCCATATAATATGTATATATGTATATATAAAATATATATATATGTTTCAAAGTTTGGTTATTCGTGACGGGGAAACGAGGATGACGAGGTTTTGTGGGATTGAAAGAAGGAAAAAAGAGAAAAGGGAGAGAGAAAAGCGACAGGACAGATTGTCCTGTTGGGACCACCGCCTAGTTCGATTCTTTGCCTCCTTCAATTTTTTTCTTCTTCCACCGCGCCCTCTGTACTCCTTGGGAGTTCTCCCTCAGCGTCGAATGTCTCGATGATCGAAGAGTATATCGAAGGGTGTATGAACTCGCGCGTTCGCATGTAGCTTCGAAATCGCTATCATGGGAATTCTTTCCAAACACCATTTTTCTATTCATTACGAGGTTTTGCGATCCGTTTATCCCGATGACATCGACGAGTGTAGTCTCGAGCCCGTACTTACAAGGGCCAATCTCTCGTCCCTGCCCGTCGATACTCCTCTGGGACCGTCGTATGGAAAATGACTTGTTCCCTGATGAAAAAGCTCGTGACAACACTCTCCAGCCTAAAATAACTCTCGTTTCTTTCAGCCTGCGAATTCATTGAGACGTTTTCAATTCCGGAAGTCGTCAAAGTTGAGGGTTCTCGAGACATTCGTGTAATTTGCCCGTTTTGAATTATTCGCTTCGTCCTAAGACAACATTTCGTTGTACATTCGTACTGAATTACACCGCTAATCGGTACACACAAAAAAATGGTGAATTTATCCAGCTTTCGCTGTGCAAAGCTCTTTTATACTCTGACACACTGGGAAACGCTTGATTACCACTTTTTCCATTTTCTAATCTCGCATAACTTTCGTTCGCAGCGGTAACGTTCACTGTAATTTCGAAGAATCGCAGGAATTTCGACATGTCGTTTCGTTTTAGGATGGTTAGCCGCGATTTTGTTTATCAAAAATATTTTATGCAAATTTCAATCCGGCCCGTTTCGTTGAGTGAAAATTTCGTTACAAAGAAATGGAAAACAGATGAAAGATACGTTTTTTCTTCAACAACGACTTTCCGACAAGTTGATTCAAGTTCCATCGATTTCTTCATCCGCCTGTGCATCCCTTTTTCGGTTTCTGTAAGAAAGAAGCACGAACCTACTTGCAAACCCCCTACCCCCTCGCGCACATCGTTGACGCGACTTGTAGGTCCTTCTTAAGCGCGGGATAAGCCGCGAAGCCGACGCTAACCCCCTTAACCGTTAACCCGAAAACTTCTCACGTTGTGACTTTTTAAACCGTTGTTTATTTACCGCATCCCCTCTAAGCTTCTTTTCGCAGATCCGAAAGATCGTTGTCCGCCGATGTACAATGTGTTTTCCACCCGCAATATTTGAGGTCTTCCTTCACGATCCAAAATATATCCTTGCTGTGGCATCACCTCTAAAATGGTGCCTCTATAAATGGTTAAAAGTCGAAAAATGCCGTGATTTTTTTTTTCAAACGCACAAACTTTACTCAATTACGTTTTCACGATTGTTGACGTTTATCGATGGACGTACAATAATGTTCGTGCTTAATGTGAAATAACTAAAAAACAATCACAGGTCTTTTGCGATTTAAAAAAAAACATACTCAAAGATATATCGACGAAAAATGCCAGAAAAATAATTACGCGAATACAGCGATTGAGATTGATCATTCAGGTGGCAACCGTAAGGTGTATATCGAATCAACAGATACAGATGAATGAAAATAAAGAGGAAAGAGCAGTGCGTGACACTTCGTCGATGTTAACAATGTGATTGAATTCGAAATAACCATGCACGATATCCATAGATAAAAAGGTGTAACGAAACAGTCGAAACCACGTATAGGCACGTGGTTCGACACTCTCTTTTTCTCCCACCGCGCGGCAATTTCCACATTCTCATCGCTTATTATTACGATGATGGTAATAAGGAATGTCGAATTCGCGTGTCCACGATTTATATCATCGCCCTAACAGATCGAAACTAATCCCTCGCGGGTATACATTGCGACCGTCTTAACAGAGCTTAACTAAAGCAACAAACAAGGGACGTTACGGTTTGTCTGTAGCGTATCAATTGAGTCGGTATAGCCTGTATCTACATCCAGACTACGTTATATAGGCCGTTTTTTCATTTTTTCTTTCGTTTTCGAGCACCGTCGACCATTTTCGTTTTTGAAGCCCTAAGTATCTCTAGTGGACCTCTGGTTGAATATTCGCGCGAGCTTTCCGGCTTCGGTGGATTCCGTTGAGGGAGAAATCGAAGAAAAAAAAAATTTCCTCCGTGACTCGAATCGAATTTCTAGCTGTTATGAGCCCGGAACCGCGTTAATGGCACCAGCAAACGCATGGACCAGAAGCTGCACGGTTGAACGTAGTCGACATATTGTGTTCGCAGGCTGTTTCTGTCTCTCTCGCTACGGTCTCCTCTGCACGCTTAAATTACGTTACTGCGTACGCTTTATTCTTCGGTGCACTGTTTGAAAGCGAATAATCTATATATACCTGTAGAGAGGGGGGGGGGGGGGGGGGGCTAGAGAAGAGAATTCAGAGATCGATGAGTTTGCTCTAGACAACAACTCGCGAGGAGCCTCGTCATTTTTTCCAACTTTCCCGAACCGTAATAAGGCAGGTACGAGGGAATTCCACGCTTTCGTTACACGTCGTTTAGAATTTTGACGCCTATGGTTGAACGCGCTAAATTGATTGCGACGCTCTTTTTTTTTTGGAATTTCTTACGGGCGATGAAAGAGTTGAGGAAATTTTGTTCATCAATGACGCCCCGTGTAGCTGGCCTTTCCGCATGGGATTTGCGAAGAAATTCTTCAACATTGCGGGTTACGTACCGGGAGTCTGCGGTTTTCGCTGAAAGAGGTATGACAATTTTTTCAGTACTGGAATTCGAATTTTAGGAAAGATGATTTCTGAAGTTTTCTTCGCGATTCGTTTGAAATCGTAGAGTTTTTGGGTTTTTATGGGCAATTTCACGAAATGGAAGATGGCGAACGCAGTTGGGACGAGAAAGGCGCGGAAAGTTGACTGTTGAATCTTGATAAAAATTTTAGTGAAATTCCTCTGACCTACAACTATATGTTGAAGGAAAAAAGGAATATTAGCAAAGGAGTTTAGCCTTGCAAAAGTAAGGAGCAGACGGGCGTTACCTTCGCCCTTGTAATATTAGTACGGATTTAGTGTAAAAAATTTTGTGAAAAATCGAATTGTGGTAAATATACATATACATAATATTTTTAAGCTTTTTAAGCACACAATAAAACAAATCTCTGGAGCCACACCTCTCCGACTCTTACTTTGTACGAAATCAACCATTTTTTTAAATTTAAGTAATTCGATTTCGCAATTCAAAATATTTCCGGAGGTATATAAAAAGTCAAGACATTAGAAGAGTGGAAAAAAAGTGATCTGCCAAACCCAGTGACCCTTATATACACGGGTTTGGGGGTGTGGTTGACGAAAAATGTCGAATACGCATAATCGTTGCTCTGGGCTACCAGGACAAGTGTCGGAAGACCCTGTAGGGCAAGGACAAAATTATTTTCAAATCATGCCTACCTACTGTCACCACAATAGTCACAATTTTGACAAGAATCGAAGCTAATCTTCGACGCCCCGGCGAGCGCACCGGCAAAAAAAATGTACTATGTTTCAACGAGAGATGACCATACTTTTCCTCGATTTTCTCGACACTTTTCGTATACATGTCAGTGAAATGCAAGACAGAGAAAGAGAGAGAGAGAGAGAGAGCCGGAGGAACCCTTTTGCCGGTTGTAATCCCGCACTTGCGGACGCGCTCGAGGCTAGAGCGGACCGCCCACTTGGTGTTTTCACATTTTCACGTCAATCCCGACGTCCTAGTCCGCTTTCCGGGATTTGCTTTAGACAGGATTTTCATCCCGACTACTGTATATGCATACAGCGGAATGTTGAGCACGAGCGAGATTTCGGGATTTCAAAATATTTGACGAGCTTTTACGCGCCACGGAATTCACGAGAGATGATCTCGATGATCCTCTCTCTAATCGTTTGAATCCGAGAAAGATCGCGCTTTGTTTCACAGGTTTTTCGCGACGGGACGTAACGAGATTAGGGCGCTCTCGTTTATTCTGCGTTAAAATCTCACAAGAGTTTTTCCCTTTTTTTTTGGCCTCAGCGTATACAACAAGGACTCCGCGGTATCCGACGGGGTGAGTTTCAAAGCCGCAGATGAAGAGAGTCGAGTCGAGAATCTCGCTAAATCGTTTTCATGACTTTTTGAGTCTCTCCTTGAAATAGATCGGAATGAAAAACGTCTAAATCTATTCGTTTCACAGCGAGATACGAGCGTCGTCGTCTCATGAACAATGCGAGACAAAAGTATCACGAAGAGAGGATCTTTTCGAAGCGAGGGCTTATCGGTGAAAAGCGTGAAAAATCGCATCTTTTCGAAAAATAGATGTGTTTGAAAACTCTCGTAGAGTCGGCGCCTCGACCAAAAACATCCGGGAGATTTTTGGCGGGATTCAAAAAGTCAATTGCATTTCGCAAATTCGATTTGGGGAACTACAGCTCTGACTGACAGTTTTCGCGAGACTCGCATTGCGCTTTCCAATCGTCCCGACGTTCACCGTTCGTGTATGACAAAAATAACCTGTCTCGTAGGATTTTTGAATGATTTTGAGCTCAATTGACGTCGCGTAAGGTCGAAAAAACGTGGAACATTTACATACTAGCTCGAGGATAAGTGTGCGGTACGGAAGCGCGGCTAACGCGAAAGATTTCGAGTACAGCATCGTGCAAACACCGAGAACACAAGGGGAGAGATCCTGAGGAGTCTTTGAGCAGAACTAAGTTCATAACGCGTGATGACATGCTTACTTATGGCGTGTATACCGCGGTGATCCAAGTCGCGCGTGCTTTACGCTGTCCTCCTCGGGTTATATCACTGTATACATAATATTCTAGCAGGAGCAGACGTATTACTCAATAGAAACGCGTTGTGGAGAATTTGATTGGGTCAATTATGCGGTCGTGGTTAAATCCTCACGTGAAATTAGATTTGATACGTCGTTTTTCGTGACTCAAACCGAATAACGTTGCGTCTCAATACAACCTACAGTGTGTTCAGTCACCGGGAGGAATTTTCGATGAAGCGAATGAATTCGAAACGAGGTTTTCTCTATATTCGTCATATTGATTATTACCTTTTATTCTTCTAATCTTCTAATCGGCATCTTCGGCAAAACAAAGAATGTAATTGATGACTGTTAGTTCCGATGTTACAGAATCATTCTAGCTCGAATTTTCGGGTAAATAGCACACTCTGACGATTGAACTTTTACGTTATTCCGTGTACCAACCGTCAATGCAACTTTTTTCGTCAATCTTCTCATCTCCTAACCACGGGAGATCGGTGGAGCCTCGGTAAATTCCTAACCATATGTTCCCACATACTTTCCCAATCTCTCGCATCTGTTAACCGGAAGTGCAGAAGCTGAAAAAGATCTTTCGACGCCATTTTATTTTTCGAACAAACTCGCCCGAGTTTATCGATGAATCGCTTTGCCCTGCGAGTTGCTCCACAGTTGGCTGAGGGAGATGTTGTGTGTTTAAGGTGTTAAGGTTGTTAAGGTTCGCGTGGCATCAGCGATGGAATGGTAGGGCGTCGCGGACTAACGATGGCTGAAAAAGACGCGAGGGACACATCGCGGGGCAGCAACTATAACGTCGATAAAGTTTGGACGCGAATATGAATTTTCCAAATCGCTGCGAGGGGTTAGTTTTCCATTTGTGCTACCATAAAGTGCGGTAAAGCCTCCGCCAACATTGAAATTCGGCGCGGGGGTAACCAGGCTCATGATGAATGAACCTACCTTAAACCCCCCTGACAAACGTTGGCTCTTTAGATTTGTGTGCAGTCTTTGGCATCGTTGCTCTTATACACGCGTACTCCGCTACTTTTCTCCTCAATGCATTCGTCTTTGCTGATGCACATAGTCAGGAATCAAGGCGCGCGGCTGCAACGGCAGCTGGGACCGCCGACCTGATTGGACGCGCATCACGCCGCGTTTGTTGATCTTTTGCGAAGCGATACGCATATATACGTGTATATATGTACGGTCGCTTGTCGGCTACATGCTATCAAAGGCGTATGTGCGTGTATGTGTGCGTTTCAGCGTGTATATGGATATACATAAATATGGGGACCAAAGGGCGATCTACTACCCCTCCGACTCGGTGTCAAGACTTATTTTCCTGCGTTCGTTCGTTCGTCCCCCTTTATAGGTGCGGATACGTCAGGATAGCCGAGGACAGGAGCTCTAAGGGACGCGGGAGAGAAAGAGAAAAAGAGTCTTCGTCCTAAGCGCAAAAGCTTCAATCCCCCCCTCAGATACCGGCCATTACAAAACGCAGGAAGAGTCGTACAAACGAGGGTTTGTCTCGTCGTATTCCCCCTCTTCATCTCTCGCCATAGGTGTAAACTTTGGACTCGGCCATTTTGTTCCTCGTGATACGATTTTATCTTCACAAATGCTCGGTGCCGACGTGGCCAATTGATCATTCTTACGGATTTTTTCGAGGCTCGTTTCACGTCTCCGCGAATCAGGAATGCCAAAAGTTTGTGGTAAACCTATACTCAACGGAATTTCGCTCAAACTGGCATTTTCTTGATTTTTTTCAATAATATAGTTCGTTACGTGCACGGAATTATGAGTATTGTTCGTCCGGCAAATTGTGAAGATACTTTTAATCGCATCGCAAAACTGTACTTTAAAATTCTTCAGAAAACAGTGCAAATTTTTGGAGCGTTTTCGAAAAAGTTTTCTTTTTACAATCACCATTGTAAATGTATCAACCGTTAAATTCACTGATTTTCGTTATATTTTTTTAGTCTGTCACTGAACAACTAAACTGTCCTGTAGAAAAGAATATCATAAAAAATTAGGCGACTGTGGAACGCCTTTCCGAAAAACATGATTATCCTGCTATCGTTCAGATTTTCCCTCGTCGCCGGTCGACGAGACTAGTCGAAAAATCATTGAGAAGCATTTTTGCTCTCGTCACTTAGCGAAAGCGGCGTTCCATCATTAAATTCGCAACACCGGAGGTCTCGCTTGTTCCACCATGAATTTCCCATAGTTACATACATCCTTCGTTCGCCCTCTCGGAGAACCAGCAACGAAGCTCGCTCACATTTAGTCTCATGCGTTTTACGTCGACCCTTATGGAAAAGATTTGCACGGTTTTCATTGGCTCTGTTAAGTTTGATTAATCTTTTCGTACGTATACATATATACATACATATCTGTATGTGTGTTGTCCTCGTGCCTGCGTATCATTGTTCGTAACGGTCGTGACTCGTCGAGTCTTTGCGATTGGCCAAAAAGCAGCGTAAATCGGAGCTATTCATTACACACGAGGGTTGTATCACCATTAAGGGTGACAACTACCACTGCTAGAACTAACCGAACTGGTTTTTCTCCCAGCATCATGTACGTATTGTACTTTTCATTCGATTTATCGAACATGTCCTTTGAATCAGATAGCTTGAAAAAAATTCTACCAATTTCAACAATTATCTTGCGAGATGCGAGATAAATAACTTTTCCAAGATTGTTATCGATTTTTGACTGTGATGTTATCAAAACATTGCGGAGATTTTTATTTTTTCCCTACACATTTATATATACTTTTGAACCATAATCATTATACATTATCGCTGATGATTATTGCCGTCGAATTTTGCAGAAAATAGACTTGAATTCCCTCTCGATTTCGATAAAAAATAAAAAATCTCTAGATTGAACAAAGAGCGGCCATAGCGTTATGAAAAGTAAATCGTGTCTTACGAAACGGTAGAGACTCGACGGAATCATCGAGTATGAAATGATACATTATCGCTGATGATTATTGCCGTTGAATTTTGCAGAAAATAGACTTGAATTCCCTCTCGATTTCGATGAAAAATAAAAAATCTCTAGATTGAACAAAGAGCGGCAATAGCGTTATGAAAAGTAAATCGTGTTTTACAAAACGGTAGAGACTCGACGAAATCATCGCGTATGAAATTATACATTATCGCTGATGATTATTGGCGTCGAATTTAGCAGAAAATAGACTTGAATTCCCTCTCGATTTCGATAAAAAATAAAAAATCTCTAGATTGAACAAAGAGCGGCCATAGCGTTATGAAAAGTAAATCGTATTTTACGAAACGGTAGAGACTCGACGGAATCATCGCGTATGAAATTATACATTATCGCTGATGATTATTAGCGTTGAATTTAGCAAAAAATAAACTTGAATTCCCTCTCGATTTCGATGAAAAATAAAAAATCTCTAGATTGAACAAAGAGCTGCAATAGCGTTATGAAAAGTAAATCGTATTTTACGAAACGGTAGAGACTCGACGGAATCATCGCGTTTTCCTCATGACATGACGATCCGTCGTTTTAACTTGTAATTTTCTAAAAAACAACACATGTACATTTCTTTCGCTTTCTTCGAAGAAAACGTCGTGTGAGTTGGGGCGAGTATCGGTAAACATGATCGGTGTCCGCGTTAAGCGTGCCCAGGGATTTCCGATACAAATGCACACACACACACACACACACATACGTAAGGGTAGTGAAACGGCTCACCTAAATTTCTCTCACACATAGCATAGGGTGCGGCATAGAATCTGGGAGTTCGTCACGCCTATCAGCTTTGCCGTTGCCGATACATCTGTCGAGAGTTTTGCTCCGAGCACGGGTAATGCCCAAGGAACCCGTAATAGTTACCTCTATTCGTTTCTTTTTCCTGTCCGTTCTTTTTCTCTTTTTTTTTTTACTATACACTATACACGTTATTTATACGCGAAGCACAAAAAAAATGAAAAAAACGGTCGGTATACGAACCAAACTCTCGGTGGTCGAAGTATATCTCAAAGTTTGCCTGCGATTCGGCCAATGATCATTTCATCGTCATAATTAATGAGGTAAATTTCATTTGTTTTTGCCATCAAGTTTCCTCGCTATATTTGTAAAAATTCATATATGTATCTACGTATTTGCAGATGACAGCGAGTCTATGTGCAGCAGAGATACAGGGAATGAGAAATGGACCCCACATATCGTCCTTCTTCGCGGCCACGATGATTCGCCATTCAACGAACCCTCCGCCCATTTACCAACCCCCATGTACAGGCTCGATCCTTTCTTTCTTTACTGTCGCGGCGCCTTTGAGGCTCGATTCGCTTTTCCCACCCTTAGCCTTAAACTCTACTCCCAGTACTCTGCCGCGTTCTCGCTGGACCAATCCATTGACTTCTCTCCTCTCGGCAATTCCACAAGGGCGCGTACTTCTGCAGTGTGAATGTTAACAACTTGGAATGGCGGTATATGCGTCTATATACGTGGGCATAAATATACGTATTTTTGAAAACGATCATGCGGTAGGTAAAGACCCCACACGAATCCAAAGCTCCAGGCACTCCAGAAACCGTTTGTTCCTTTGTATCGTGGGAATTTTCAGAATTTTTCTTACCCTCCCATTTTTTTCATACTCTTTGGTCATTAAACGTCCGCAAAATTTGTGGACAAAAAATAACACGCAACGCGTCGGCCTCTATAAATCAAAATGTTCCATAAATCGACTAGTCAACGAGCGTTAATTTTTGCAAGATTTCTCATATTAGTATCGGTATTTTTCGTCCACATACGCAACGCAATGGCGGTACTAGAATTGTAGCGCAATATTTCTACGACAAAGCTGATTTAGTATTATCAGCGTCAATGTCGCAACGTTTTTCAAAATCGCTGAACTAATGGAAAAAAGTAAAAAGTATTGAATTTTTTCATAATTTTTTTCCGTGCAAAGACACCCGCGACCCTCTACATTTCGGTCCACCCGATCTCGAGGGATGATCTTCGTGAGCTGACCGTTCTTTCCCCGCTAACCGATTTTTTTTTGTTTCACTCTACCGTACTTTGAAAATTATATAATCCCAGAGAGGAACGGAGAGAACCCTGCGGTATTCCGTCTTCGCCGAGGGTTTCGACGGTAGCCGATCGGGAAAAATGCCGAGGAAAGACAAACGTGACTAGAGTGCGACCGGGACTTTTGTGCCAAGGCATGAGGTCGCTCGACATCGGAGAAAGAGAAACGGCGCGATGGGATAAAAAGAGGTTCAAGAGTGAGAAAGATCTTATACCGACCACCTACCACGGGTACACAATGGGTCACAAATGCGTGGCGACAGCACGAGTAGATATACGGCAGGCTGATTGCTCTCGTCGTTGTCGTTTGTGCCTCGACGAAGCGATTGTCGGCCTCGAGCCCTCCTCAGAGAACGCGAAGAAACATATTTTTTCTCTCTCGTTCTTTTCCCTCTCGGATCTCAAATGACAACGACGAGAACGACACGACGAGTTCTCCGCGTTGATTTCTCGCTCTTTCGCATTTTTTTCAAATATAAATTCGTATAATGCGCATAACAAATCTATATATATATATATAGGGATTCCCTTTCGAAGCGCCAGTAAACACACGTCGATTATTCAGCGCCATTTTGCGTAGGTTAGAATTTAAAAAAAAAAACCGCGAAAAGTGGAAAATTTTCCGCCTCAATTTAGCCCGTTCCGTTACGCCTGCTTGCGAAACTGACAGCGATGCTCGCACGATCCATTGAGCATCGAGAAAGCACCCATTCCAAAACGAACCACTCCCTGTTTCGGGATGATATCCATTTTATCCGCTCTACGAATAAATACATTCGTGTTATAAAGGTGAAAAAGTAATGATTTGAATTTCTGAAGAATCATTCGTCGATTTGGCGTTTTCAAAATTTCGATGTTTTTCCCTTTCGTTCAATTGCAATTGCGTCAACTGCTACCGATCATACCAGCCTTTGCGCTGAATGTCACAAAAAATATGAATACGAAAAAGATTTATCGGAGAGTAAAACGTACTCCAAAATGAATATCTAATTTTGTCATTCGAAACAAAAGAATAGGCTGTTGTACAGTAAAAATTAAGCAGCAGAATTGCAGGAAAACAAAATAACCGTTTGATGAAAAAGTGGGTATTAAAAAATCGGATCGAAGCGTATCGATGTAGAAAAGAATTTTCATAAAATTCATTTGGCGGTTGAGCCGTAAATGGGTAATAAACAGACAGCCTTTTCTTTCGCGATAATGACATTACGAATAATGACGGATTTAAGGATGAAGGAGAAGGAAAAAAAGGAGATAAAAACACCGAGTCCGAGAATAATTATCGTTTATTGCGTAACGATTAAACATAATACACAATCAAATGTACACTTGCGAATCGCATTGAGAAAGCGTGCACGACTTACGAAGAAATAACGAAGATGCTTTTATATTTATGTACAACGTTGTAATAACTGGCCAATTGATCAGACAGAAATTATCAATAATCACAACAGGATATACAAAATTGCTTCTGTATATTATTTACAAAAAAAAAAATTATTACTTTTCGTGTTTTCCTAAAATTACGTGAGTATACATATATAGTATATATATATATATATATTTGTACCCATATATTATGAAACAATGAAGGCGATACAGAAGACATTGAATAACAAGGCACTGTGCATATAAATAATACATCGAAGAGTCTTTAATGTCACTGGACCGAGATTTCGTCAGTGGATGAAAAATTCATCCGAAAATCTTTTGTTTTTTTTTGCTCTTTCTCATTCTCTCTCGTTGACCGAAGAGAAACGGGTTAATCTTTGAAAAACAACCCTTCTTTCGTTTTTCGCACTAATCTGTGGCGGAAAAGTTTCGTAACCGGAAATGCTGCTCTCAGTGCATTCTACCACAGACCTGAGAATCGATACCACCGAGATAAGGATATCCGCTTTTAGCTTCGCTCGGACTGTGCGGGGTCACGTGATGTCCCATACCCGTTGGCGATATACCGGAAGCTGCACCCTGCACCATACACGCGCTCATGTTCGATCCCGTTGGACTGGAACTTCCGCCCAAGCTACCGAGATTGATATTGCTCGACGAGAGATTCGTACTGCCGTAGTGCGAGGCGTTGAAAAGACTGCAAAAAAATTAAACAAACGGAACGATCGAACGCGTTAAACTTTCCGCCATTTTGTTTTTTCATGCGCGAGCTTGAAATACGAAAAAATGAGCTTCTTTATTCTCACAAAATGTAATATAGGTTATATCGTTGTAGAGTAAGATAAAACAAAGAATTTCGACAAATTTTCTAATTGTGAGGAAAATTGCGCAATTTCTCATTTGCGCATCGTAATGCTCGAGCGGGTTTCTCGGGGTCAAATAATAAATCGGACACTCGTGAACTTGAAGCATCTCAGGAAATCGTTCACATCCCCCTTAAAGTCAGCAGAGAGGTTGGTCAAACGAGATGGCCTAAATGGCTAACGTCTTTTTTTTATTTCCCAAATGTCGGAAGAAGAAGAAGGAATAAATGAGTGTTGCGCCGATGTTTCAAAGTAAACCGCCAGGGCGATTCTATGGGAACATTTCGGTCATTTTACGTGGCAGTAGTAATCAAAACGATTTTTTTTCTACTAGCAAGCCGGGCCGCTAGTTTTGCAAACCGATACCACCAGCGCCAATAACACCACACGTCGATACTTTGATTTGTATAAGTATATAAATAAAGGGTCTATATATATATATATATATATATACATAATTTTGCTTGTATACGGCTGCAGTTGGCACCGGAATCGGTTGAGGCGTGTCGGACACCCTCTTCTCAACACGCTGCCCAAGGAACCCACCGGAAAGTTTTGAGCATTTTGAGGAGAGTAAAAGAGAAACGGAGAAAAGAATAAAGAGTGAGATATGGGCAAGTATAGGGCTGGAAAGGAAAGCCATACAGTATGACAGTTGAGAGCTTCAAAATCGTAATTTGCTGCTGTGTTCCTGTATCCACTAAAATTCTAATTACTTAGCAGAGGCCCAGAAAACTCTCCGCCCACAATTTCCATATACGGTAGAACATAAACTAAATATACCCCTTCGACTTGTTACATATCGAAAGTGATGAGTTCAATCAATTTTGTTGAAATCGCAAGAGTATCGATCTCCTCACTTTTTGTTACTCGAAAAAAAACGTCGTAAAATGAACGAAGCGTTGAAGCGCTGTATTTAAATAACATTTGTTTATCGGAGCATCTCGTGTTTGAATCTTCAACGCGGAACAAAATTCATTATGAAAAATCTTTTACGATAAACGGCGAAAGTGCGATCGTCAGGCGAATATCCGAGTGCAAAAGGGCGCAAGTCCCGGAATTTCGACCGGGAAATAACGGGCGATTGAGTCTTTCGACGTGTTAACAGGATATTTGCTACATCCGCAGATTTTACAGAGGAAAAAAGTGCGAGATAGGAGGGACTAGCGGCCGGAGTGAAGATTCAGTGTGGCCGCAGGGTGCTCGATGGGATTATTAGCCGGTAGCGTTTCATTACGAAGCCAGCAGCAACATAATTGCGGACCACACCGATGTTGCGATCTCTACAGGGCTCGCCAATGTACCCAGCATCTCTGGGCCTTTTACCCTCTCTTTTCCTCCCCCCTCCCCTGGATCTCTCCTTCAGCCTTGCGTATGCTCGCGTAACTTTGAGTTATCCTTCTCTCCGTCGCTCTCCCCGTTCCTTTTTGTCGGTATTCTTTGGGCTCGACGCGAGTAGACACCGTTTCCTCGACCACCGTACAGTTTGCTCTCTTTAAATGCCTATTTTTGTTCGAACGGCCCTACTCCAAAGCGGCAATTCGTTATTTATTTTTTTGTTTATTTATTCATCAATATCGCGACTTTGGAAACTCATTTCCTCTCACTCCGTTCATTACAGCCTCCGGTGTGTCATTTCCATCATGCTCTCGTGATCTTAGAACCGTCAAAATCGAAATTGAATTATTTTTTAATAACATCCCGCGATTCTATGAGCATTTGCGAGTGCTTTTGTCACTTTTTTCTCAGCTTGTTTTTACGTTAATTTTGCAACGCGAAGCGAAACACCATCGGGCTGTTGCCATTGGCATTCGCTGTAATAAGCTTGTCAATTCAATCGTAAGTTTGCGAAATATGTGGATATTTATGTATATAAATATATAATATTGCGTACAAATAAACATGAGAGTTAAAGGCTATCTACAGGGTACAGAGTACAGGGGAATAATTCTTACAATCTTAAACGAGCAAAGAATGTACAAAGAGCGATGAAAAGACCTTATGGGGGGTCGCTCTATATGTGCTTCGATGCTACATCTCCCCTGTTCTGCCGAAGAACGGGTTTTTGCAATTCTCGCCCGCGGGACTCCCAAAGAAAATGAATTGACGACGAGACGAGATACGAAACGGCTTAATTAGTGGGTGGCTCTCTTGGCATTACGCTATTTTGTTTATGGCACTGGTACGCATACCTCGCGATCTCTTTCTCTCTTTCATTGTACGTGTATCGATCCGCGCGAGTGAGGAATGCCATTTTATCGAGAAAAAATTCAATTCTCATAAACTTTGTTCGAGTCTGCCAACATTTATTTCACCCACGCTCATTTTAATTATTCTCCGATTGGAAAGTCGATAAAAACTTTTTTTTTCAGAATTTCCACGAAGAAAAGTCAAATAAACAATAACTGATACGGGATAACATTGTTTTCGGAGGTTTCGCTCATTTTTCGAAATGAAATTTTCAATAAAAATGTTAAAAAATGAGAAAATATCGACTTACCCATAGTTGTCGGGAGTAGCTCGTGGCCATTGTTGCTGCGCCGTGTAATAATTGTCACCGGTGTAATTATAATGCTGCGGATAAGAGGTGGTCGTTGCAGCAGCTGCTGCAACAGCCGAAACTCCGGACTGACCGTAGCTCTGATAAGTCTCGCCGCCGCCGCCGCCGCCGCTGGCGTAATGCTGATTTTGAAACGACTGTAGGCTCATTGTACTGAAGGCATTCAATTGCTGGCTGTTCAATTGCTTGCGTAGCCTCGCACGTCTATTACTGAACCACACTTGTACTCTAGCCTCGGTCAATTTTGTTCTATAACGCAAATGAAAAGAAAAAGCAAATGCAAAAAATCCATTAGACTTTCACTCGTCACAGCCGCCTCTCGGTGCTCATTTCAACCGAGTGTTGGGACGAGAGTATCCGACACACGGTGTGTGGTAAGAAGATGAAAAAGTTGCGAGTAATTTGATTTCGATTCAATGGACTTTTGTCTCTCGAAGTTAATCGAATTTAGACGAGAAATTGCACGAGACTTTTTTCGAAACAGTTTCGTCATTTTTTTTTTGCTTTTATTCTCGAATGAGACTGCAGATCCAACTTACTTTTGAGCCAGTTCCTCTCTGGTGTAAACGTCGGGATATTGAGTACGGTGAAACGCAGCTTCCAACTGTTCCAGCTGCTCTCCGGTGAAGGTCGTACGACTTCTGCGCTGCTTCCTCTTGAGAGCGTAGCCGGGTTCGCTGTCGGTGTCGGAATCGTCACCACCGCTACCGACGCTACCACCTGCGAATAGCACAAAGAAAAGAAAAGAAAAGTTAACCCCTTAAATTCATTCAAGACTCCCGATATGGGGACTTTTCGTCATTGCTGATTTTTTCATAAATTTTCATGAATGTTTTTGCGTCCGACCGATGTTTTTCGAATATTCAAATGACCGCGTGGAATTCTTGAGCCTTCGGAGGAGCTTCGGAGGTTCAGACCGGAAGAATTCGAGTCGCGAAATCGTTCGATGAAACCAACAGAGCACGTGCTAGCCGTCAGATACCAAAGAGATAGGAAGCGGAGAACGCGAGAGGAGGAAAGAGATAAAAGAAAAATAGAGAGGGTATCCGCCCACAGTTCACACGCCCGAGCCTGTAACCCACCATTAAATCCTTCGTGATTACAGCTGTGCACAGGGCTAACCTATACTAAACTAAAACATCGAGGAGAAATTAGGGTCCGGCTCTTGCTCTCTCGCCAACAGGAATTAAGTTCTTTGACATGTCCTGTCTTCCCTTCCTCTCGCTACTCTCGCCGCCCTTTCTGCGAGAGCTGTGTGCATTTCGTTTTCTTTCAGCTCGAGTTCTTCTTCTCTTCTTCATCATCTGTTTTTATCTCTCTATACATCGGCAAACTGCAGTAGGCATTTCATCGATTCTTTTTTTCTCCCCTTAATCGTCCGCTACTTTTTCCCGTTTCGTACGCCTCGAACTAAGTGGAAGTCGAAAGGGACAAGAGTCAACAGAGCGCCGTTAAGGTAGTTCTCGTCCGAGATAACGATTATTCAACTTTTTTCTTTCATCTCATGAATCTTTTCTGCGGATCGATGAATGAATTTTTTTATAAACATAAAGTACTTTTTTCGTTCGCAGCGAGCGAAAAACGGTGAAATTGAAAAAGAAACTTTGCGGCATGCGCGTTGGATTCTTTCTGAATTCGCTACAAGCGTGTGGATAAAAGTAGCTTCGATTGTGCGTGAAGGAGATTTTTTTCACTTCGAAATAGCAAAAATCTGTGATGTACAGAGACGATTTATTCGAGTGAGAAATTATTGTATTTCAAAGGTGCGTTATTCACCCTTTCTTTGTCAATGTTTGTCGTGTTATTGCGGTTTCCAAACGTGATAATTATCACGTGCGATTCGTTCGTACATGCGTGCAATAAATGGCATCGGAGAAGAATGAAACTGTCGATAAAAATTCTCGAGAAGGATGTGAAGTCGATAATTCAATTTACTTGGCAATGAAATTTGATCGAAGCTAAACTGATGTAGGTTGAAATCGATGCCGGAGAAGGTATATAAAATATCGATCTTACAGTGGTATTGTAAACACAAAAGGGGTATATCATGCAGAAATGAAAGGCAAAATATTATCGGGAGTAGAAATGCGGTGCTCGCGTTTGTCGGTTGAGACGCGAGATTAAAGGCCACAGAGGCCGCTTCTCGCAAAGTCGTAAATCCTCCCGATCTGCAGCTTCCCTGAGACTCTGAGCGCATTACACCGAATGATTTTTGCCTCTACAGTTTTGCTTTTACATATATACTTCTATTTGTATGTATATATATGTACGCATGTATATACCCACGTATATACACAACTTTTCGCTCTATATACATTTATATACACATTGTTTACAATTCCCCGTTGAAGCTCGCAATTCAAAGTGGTCATTCGAGAACCATATTTGTCTTTATCTTCTCTTGTCCGAAAATTCCCGAGCGTATAGTTGCGTAGCGACCCTCGCGGAGTCTCGATAAAACGTTTCTAGGATTTGACATAAACCGAACGGTAACCAAGAAAATTGACCGTAGCAGGTATGAGAACGAGCAAAAAACAGAAAAAATTGACAAAAAAAACCCAGATATTCGTTGTGCGATCAATCGTTGATTGACAAGCAATTATCGATGTGGTTTATTTTAAAGCTTACGAAACCTTGTTATCCTTCGTGCAATATAAACATAAACATATATATAAATATATACAATATTTATGTACAACCGCGAACCGCAAATTTACTCAAATTTACCGGTACATCTTTCTCACCACGCGTCTATCTTCTTACGAATTCAAGGCGTTAAACGATCGTATGTCTCAATCAATACAGGAGCGATGTACGTGCACATAAGCATGGATACACTTTCTCGGACACTGGATTATGGATTTGCAGCATGTAATAGAAGAAAAACAAAAGGAAGGCGAAAGATTCTTATACCGATCGAGATATATTTGTGTTGTAAATTTATATGTGAATATACGCCTGTATAAATTCATAACACACATGTACGGGAACACGAAGGGTCTGTATTTTCTGGGGGCGAGAAGAAGATCGGCGGGGACTTCTCTCTGACCACGCCGAGCCTGGCGGTTCGCTCAGATTAGAGGCAACAACGGTGCACACTGCAGGAGGAGCTGCACCAGGTTTAAAAGACCACACGCCGCGGTATTGCCCGGGCGCACGCTCATCGTCTTGCTAAATATATATATATTATTTTTTTGGTCTTTCTGTATGACTGTATATATACATGTTTCCGATCCACAATAAACCGAGTGTGCACCTGCACTTGAGCACCCAAGTTGCATTTTCCGTTTTGCACCAGCGACCTAACTGTTCGCTGCCAACTTCCCTCCTCGATTTGATATTAACAATGTCGTCGAAAATCGTCGGACCAATCTCGTTTTCTCTAATCGCTTAGGCGTTTCCGATTAAAAATTAATAAAATTGTTAAAAGCGTGTGAAAAGAGTGGATATGAAATATAAAAAGCAGTTCATTTACAGCTCGAAGAAACATTTCACTCGACGTTCGATTTTCCGAGATATTTCACGGCTGCATGTGCGAAGCTGATTTTTTTCACCGCACGATGGACCAGATATCTTACTCGTAGCTGAATATATTCGCGTGTGTTTATTGTATATTACACATGTAAAGGCCTATTTGTAAAAGCGTATGTGAGAGGAAAGAGAAAGAAAAAAGGACAACACCGATCATACTTCATCGACGATTGCCTCGTACATGAGCATTACTACATACATTACAGGCTCTAATCAAATTGGAATCTTCCACACGCGTTGGCACACCAAGAGATAATAAACCGCTGGATGCACGTCCACGCGAACCACGGGGAGTCTAATATATTTCATCGCGGCCACAAGCTATATCGCACACCTTTACGTGTCATGTAATAAATAAAAGCGAGAGATTCCCTTGAAGCTGGCCGCTTCACTCGAATATACGTATATATTTATATATTTATAGTAAATGCATTTAGCTATGCGAATCTTCCGAGACTTTCGAGTCTATCCGAAAAATTATTAGAACCAGGTCAAAGCGCGTGTTCGTATGTGTTAACGTTTTCGTTTTTTTTTCTTTTTCAACGGAGGCAGAGAAAACTAGTTTAGCCATTTTGTATTCTCAATTAAATTCGTTCACCCAAAGCTAATATATCAATACTTTCTCGTCCTAATCCGTTGCACAATACCGTAGAAAGTTCATGAATACCATCTTTTTTTTTAATTCCCGTTTGAAGCTTCGAAATTTATGCATCATCGGACTTACCGAGAATTCCATCGATCGAATGGTTCCGTCTTGGATCGTCGCAGGCACGGGTTTGATTGTTAGCCGGTCCCCGAAGGAGTCTCGATATGCTGGATGCCGAGGGCGCCGATGTCTTGTCACAGACACCATCCTGCTGGCAGAACCACGTTGGACCAGTTAGTATAATTTCGTTCAAGGCCTTTTTTTCACAAAGGTTAAAATTAAGCGGTTATGACCCTTCGACGGTCAGTTGGCAACGATTTCTTTTTTATTAGCGTTTTCGTGAGGGTGAAAAGAAACTTTTTCCTGCGTGTTTATACGGCGTATTTTGACGAGAAGAGGTATTCGACTAGACTGCAGCAGTTCTCAATGACTTTATGCGAGCATTTTTTTTTCATCGTGAAATTCATTCCGGAACTACGTTCAAAGCAACTGTTCGCTTGCGATAAAAAAAAAACAAAGAAATGGCGCTCTCTCAGAGTTTGCAAATTCTTTTTTCAACGTAAATTGATTGAAAAATTGAATAAAAAATTATGATTCCGGTTCGGATGATAGCTACACTTGGGTAGAATACGCCTGTAAAGTTTCAGCGTGGTAGATGCAATGGTTTTTTTTCAGAATCTCAGCCAGGTGAAAAAAGGTTGTTTCGAGAGAAATATAGTTTTTTTTTTTTCAAAAATACTGCGATTGATTAACATTGATTTATTAACGGACCTTTATCAATTTATCCCTTATCTCCCAGCTGAATATACCGGGATTCTGCCTCTTGAGATCTTCGATCCGGGCTTCGACCTCGGGTGTCGCGACTCTTGGCTTGCTACCGCCAATAACGCCTGGTCTTATCGATCCGGTTTCTTGATAACGATTGAGAATCTTCGAGACGCAACCATGCGACACTCTCAGTTGTCTCGATATTACGCAGGGTCGCACACCGGAAGCGGCCATCTCGACGATTTGTCGTCGCGTGTGATTCGGCAGAGGGCGCCCGTTGATGAAGACACCACCAAGTTGATTCAGACGACCCTGTCCTGTAACGAGAAATTCATTGTAAAGTAAATCACGCAAACGATCCATTTCTTCGTTCATTTTCAACACTTTAATTCATCAAATCTGCTCTTTCCTGCCTTGATGAAAGGCGAAAAAGTCGCGAACGACGAAATGCCACCCACAGTGGAAAATGCTCCATTCGATGGGAGACAACAGGGACGCGAGATGGAAATTCGCAACCGCACATGTGTGCAGGTTCGAGCGCGTTTGCGAGTGGCCTCGTGCACGCAAGGTGCCGCTCGAAAAGCCTGTGTTTCACCCTAATTATCATTAATGAGACCCTCTTCATTAAGTTAATGATAATTACGAAAGTCAAACAAACAGCATACGGGCAGAATCGTCCAAGGATGAGAAGATGGTCAAGTGGCGGGTCATGTGTGTCTTTGCTGCACCCCCCGGTGGACGGTCAAAGAAAAGCGAATGAGCTCTTTCTCTCGTTCTTTTTTTTTTTTTTTTCTCGCGAAAGGAAGAGGAAACCTCGCGTGCAAGAGACGGATGGCCTGACGGACGGACCGTCATGTATGAGAACGTGTGTGAACGACGCCCGGGTTTGTCCGTCCGACAGAAATTACGGCCAAGCTTTTTTCTACTAGCAGTAAATTCTCTTTGGCTCTCACTACGTACCATGGACTTTGCTAATATCTTTTACCTCTGATACTGGCTACTGACACTATGCCAATGCTTTTTCTTATCCCTCCGTCCTGATGTATGCAATGTTCCACTCCTGCTGGACGAACTCTCTCATGCACCCTTAAAATCGCCCTTTAACCACGACTAAGGTGGTTCGCCGAGGAGCGAAGGGACAACGCGGGACTCGTCGGAAGACGCTAATTCCACGTTTACGCGTATTTACATAACCCTACACGTCCCGTCGAGTTTCGAGTGTCTCTTTCGCGACAGACCGTCCAATGAACGGGGAGAAAAAAGGGAAACGAAAACAGGTTATTTCCGCGTTTCGAAAACGCTGATTTTCCGCCCCGGCAAGGCGAGCAGTTATCGTCATTTCGCCGGTCAAGGGACCTTGGTATCTCAGAGAAAAATAGTGACAGAGGTAACAATTTATCCATCGGGTTAATAAATTTCATTCGATCAACGCGAGTTTTATCATACTCTCTGATTTCATTTATCAAACGCAATTCAATTCGTTATTTTCTCGAGCCATCGATACCCTCGTCGATATTTATCCTCTCGTTCTTTCGCGGTAGAATTATCGGAGAGCAGAGCAAAGTGGAATATATCGCGGAGCGATTCAAATTTTACGATGTTCTCGGTGTAATTGAATGCGATAAGACACGAGAGGTGAGGACCATTGTTGCTCTGGAAATATGGGGAATTGACGCTCGTGTATGTTCCTTTATTAGACAGGAGTAGACGAGCGTAAAACCTGATAGAATTTATTTATATATACCCGTTGCCTTTGCATACACATGTATATATGTGTACACGCATAAAACGCTCTCTCGATTACAGAGCTCGTGTACGTAAATATAATAACCTGACGTTTTAAATAGCGTGTTAATGGCTGCCTCGCAAAACACTCGCAGATATATATACATCCTCGCGAGATAACGAAGCTAAGATTATAGCCGAAAGATCGTGATGCAAAGCTCTCCCCGGGACGCGAACTTTAAGGAAGATCGACTTCCAGTATCCATATTAATTTATCCCCGAGGCTTCGTGAGAGGAAAAAGAACGAAAAAAAATATCAACGCTGGGGGATTCGGCGCTTTTCTCCGCAGTCCCTGCAGAGTCGATCAAACGATGCGATAACTCGATGTATCCCCGTAATATGCAGAGAAGCGGTAATGCATATGTTGCGAAAAAAAAATTCTTATTATTATTATACCACGGGTATATACGTATATTTTTTCATTTTATCAACATCATCCTCTATTCCGAGGGAATTTCAGCTAATGCATCGTATATTCAGATTTGTCCGATAACTATCCTCTTGTACGATTCCGATCGTTCTTGATACTTTTTATTAAAATTTGTACACTGGCGAAGAACGGCATGAACTATGGGCGGTACGGACACGCGTGCGTATTATGGTTACACATAATCTCACCTAAATACATATGTAAGCATGTATATACATGGATTTATGCATATATATATATATATATATATTGATGTGCGCGCGCGTGCTCTAGACGAGGAGAAAAACACGAGTGCGGGCGCGAGGCCTTCGAAATATTATTATACATACGCTGACACACGCTCACACACACACACACACACACATACACGTATATACATGTAGAATTTGTGCAGAGCTCGGACACCTCGGGTATGACGTCAGTGGAGCCGCGGGGCCCGCCGGGATTACAGGTAAGATCAAAAGGCGCCGACCGACGCCGCTGCACACACTTGGTGAACGCGAGAGAGTTCTCCGAGGCTCTGGACGCTCGTACTCGCTCGCACTTTCGTATATATACATGTCCATGTGTATATATGTATGTACTCGATCTTGGGCTCACGACGAAAAGAAGAGAAGCAGAGAGAGAGAGAGAGAGAGAGAGAGAGGGAGAAAGATGAGCGAGAGCTCACGCTTTGCTCCAGGGGCCCCACATTGGCCCCAAAGCAAAATGGGTCTGGTAAGTTCGAACTTGGTTGTAACCTTTGGGCCAAATATACCTCTGGATATTTCAGTACATTCATTGCCTTTTAGCACGCTGATTCAAAGCTCAAAGGAAATTATGTATGTGTGTATCGATATCATTAAATGTTTTCGTCAAACCTGTGTTTTCGTCATTGCAATAATTGATATTTTTGCTGGACCACTTTTGAGATCGTCCCTCCCTCAAGTGCATTATATCCTGGTACCTACTCGGTACGATGGTTTATTGGTCTTATCGGATTGAAACTACGATTTCGATTTTTCAACAGCGCTACTGCGTCGAAGTGCAATGAAATAATCTGTAGAAAAAAATCGTTAACTCTCGTCGATACTCTGGTGCGAAAATTCGTTCGTTTCTCCAATACTATTTCGTTGTAATTGAAATGAGGGAAACGTAGCTATTAACGTATAGGGTCTCGCGTATAATTTCGTGACGCGAAATCGTAAAAATGAAATAACCCACCGTTATTTTACGAGAAAAAATGCAAACGACGCGTGTGCATCTTGCTGGTCGAGCGCGATGAGTAGATGGAATATCTCGAACTAACGAAAAAATAAACGATTTTACAACTTTCTGGTGTACACGCGTGAAGTGACAGAATTCTGCTAAAGTTCGCCCGTAAGTTTGCATTTCATTTTATTTTATTTTTCGTTTAACGAGAGCCTGTAGCTGCGCAGTTGAAATCCGAAAATCTTTATTTCACGTAATTACAGTGAATTACGATTTTTTTCTCATTGTTATTACAAAAGCTTTCGTTACTCTTAGCTCTGTGTCATAATCGTCAGAGTTACGACCGGGTCATGGAATTGCGAGGTCTCGCACGTATGCAGCGACTTCTCAGGCCGGACGCGAAGAGAACATAAGTTCCTGCGTTAATATCTGTACGAATGTACAAGAATAAAGAAAAAAAAAGTTACTGCAAATACATTTTTTTTGTGCTGGAACCAAAAGTGCTCGTAATCCACGAACGCTCGCACGCATACATTCGCGATGTCGTTGTATATTTATAGGTTAGTCAATTCCGTTGATAATTTTATTACTCACACTTGACGCGTCACGACGATAAAATGAATTTATTTACCAAACGAATTAATGGCGAAGCGATAATAAGTCGTCTGTATTGTCAAGTAATTAACGCTCGATGTATAGATGTATCTGACCGACGATTTATAGTGTTAAATAACTCGCATCATTTGTCCATAAAAATCAATCTTCTCTTTTTCTATTCATCGCGCCTTTTGTCAGTGCTTGGCACGAATGTCGATGGAATGAATAAGTCACGAGTGGAAAAAAGACCGCGGCGGTGTTTGTCAAACGGCAAACGAAAACGCGATACGGAAGCTCGTCACGTTTCCCCTCGTCCGTTCATTAAATAACTCAACGCTGGACGATACGCACGATAATTATGGGTTTTTTTCGCACGTATACGGGGAAATTACAGCACGCGGAAAGACGGCGAAATACAAGCGTCGGAGAAGTGTCTCTATGTAGGTTTTTAGGGGGTCACGAGAATTTCGCTTCCTTCCTCCATTATTAAATGTATACATATGTAAAAGCATGTGTATATACAGGTATTTAGTACATAATATATTATATGTATATAGGTTTAGCGCTGCACAAAATGCATGGAAGCGAATGCGCGCGATCGAAAAAGTGAGGTGCGCCACGCATTTTAAAATGAGCCGAGAAAATAATTTGGGGCATGAATTATTGATTACGGGCAATTGATTGTGAGCGATCAAGTTAATACCCATGATCAAGACGATATGTCACGCGATATGGAGCCTCTTAAACACGTACTGATTTCCTTTTGATCGAAAATAAAGTTTCCCCATCTCTGTTTTCTCCTCCACTGCGGAGATGCTTTCCCAAGGGCTCCAGCTACACAAAGTCTAGCACCTGAATAGCAAGTTACTCTTTATGCTCGGTGGGTTTTTATCCCAGATACAACATTTTCACGCAAGCTACCTTCTACTTTCACAGACTCTCAATTTTGCAAGATTAGCCTTCGTTCCTCCGATGATTGTACCTTTTCAAGAATCGTCGCAATGATTAATCGAATCGCCAACAAATTGTCGAAAAAGAAATCAACCGGAAGAACAAACGGCCGCTCGGCAATGTCAAGCTGAGATTGGTGTTGGTCTTCATCAATCTCAATTTGTCAATGGAATTGATGTTTCCCAAAGACGATTTTCGTACGTGAATTCTATCAACCGGAAATTTGATTGACGAATATATCACGCTTTTATGATCGATCTTTAAGAATTGATACTTGGACGCTTCGTAAATGGCCGATGAAAGGAAATTGCCAATAGAAAACAATAGACGCTTCGGTAGGGAAGCTCGCATCCTGACCAATCTTTCAAGATCGTCCCGGCCTTTCATCTCGACCATAAGACCTGTATACCTGTGCGGTCCGGCTGGTGGGTAATGAGACGGTCGATGTGCATCGGTACCACCATTCAACATCTTCCCTATCGGCTCTTCATGTACTTTGGTCTTGATGTAGATATACTTGCTACGTATAGATATACAGTGGTGCATGAAGGTCCGCGCTCATTCTCGCGAAGGCTTCAATCAACTCGCGCGCCGTCGCCCGAGGCCGATCCGATATCAGATATTAGAGTCGTGCCTCGCACGTCGGAAATTCGTCGGGACTCTGATCCACCGCCGCCCACCAACGCAGCGATATAAATATACCACTGGGTATCTAACTGGTTCTTGCTGTCTTCGCCTTCGCGTTTCCCACCACCCACGCCATCCCTTTTTATCCGCGCATTTGCATCTCAGGAAGCTTCAGTCGGCTATGGCGCGTCATCGATACCAGTACGAAAAAGTGTCACGAGTCCATGAGATCGCTTTTCTCATACAGCAACAAACTTGAAGAAATATCTCGCAAAACGATGCAGCAGTTGGTTATCGTTGTTAAAGAAACATTCTGTATGAACGAGCGTGATTGTTCAACATCAGATCAATGAGAGATTGGCTTTTTATGTTTGTAGGATAGTTATAGGATGCGTGATTAAATTATTTCGCGTATTGTAACGAGTAAATTGCATCGCGAGAGTGACTGCTGTTGAATCCCGTATGCCTTAGCTTTGTGATACGTTCTTGCGGACGTCTGCCTAAGTATATATATAGTATACATGTATATACATGGGAGTTATGGTATTAAGTGTTTAAAACATCCAGTTACTCGAAGGTTCCTCATAAGGTCGAAGGTAATTTTCCAAAGTGCATTGACCAGAGAGTTAGCCGAGTCTTCAGACAGTGCTGCTGGTACTACGTTTATGGCTGACCATTATGGTTTTACGATGGGGACACATATATATCATAATCTAACGTCTTGGGACCATCAAGACAATCTTGACGCAGGACTCGTTTAGGCTGCATGAAAGTTCCCAAGACCTTTGTTCACCTTGGAAGAGTATGCGCTGCTCCGTGTTGAGTAGGCAGACCAGTTTGACAAGAATCACACGTAATAAAAGAGGGTACACAAAACGCAATCGTTAATGGTTCTAATGGGAAGGCGTACGTATTGCCTCCAGAGACGGTCGACCGTAAACGTCCGAGAAGTTTGGACAATTTTGCAAATTCGTCACACGACAAACCGTCGCTAATATCGCTTGAAAAGTATAAGGACATATTGGACTCGGGGTATTTTTGATATCCTGAGAACGTCAACCTCGGGACTCGCGTGTCTTACGTGACATTTGATTGAAAAAATCTTGTCGTCCTGTCGTGAGCCACTCTAGAGAATATCATGGATTTATCGTTGACAAGTCGCAGAATAAATTCAAATGCTCAAACGTCTTACCTTGGAAGGGATATCCAGTGAAGTACGGGGCCATGTTGAGAGTGCTGACAGCCATCAGGGTTGTCGCGGTCGATGCAAAAGGTCTCAATAATTCGTTTCACTCCGAATGTGTCGCTATCAGATTGCGATACAGACAAACTCCCTTTCACCGAAGACAACGAAAAATGTCCTTCAGCACTTGTGCGATCCGATGCGAAAATTACCGACACTGTGTTTTAACACTAGAAATGGCGAACGTTTGAGTACCGATAATTCTGATGCTTTGTCGTTGATGACGATGAAGACAACGGGGGAAAACGTTGGGGAAGATCAGAAAGAACTGACAAACTCAGCAACGATAGTGAATCACGAGAGAAAAAAAATCTGTTGGTTCTCCAAGACGATGACAAGTTGAGGACCTGTTGTGCTGTCGGGGTCTCGACTTCAACTGTCGAACAAACTCCAGAAGTGGGAACACTCTAGCGGTTATGCTCTCTCCTGTTCTGCTGCTGCCGTTCGTTGTAATATCCGTGACTGAGGGCCACCGGCGCGTTTGAAAGCAAAGCCACACGGCGATATATGAGAGAGTGCGGAGCCTATGAGGTTTAAAACCCCGAGGTGCAATAGAGAAAAGAGATCAAGACAGGCTCCGCCTTCTTCGTGGTCGAGTCGGTGAAGAAAGTCTTCGCGGCAACAACCATCCTTCGAAATAATAAAAGCTGCATTGGTCGAGTTGCTGGTAGGGGCATCTTGTTCCAGCAGAGGTGGTCACTATTGGAACTCCGCCTGCGTTCGAGTTGGCAGCTTGAGACATATCCTACACCTACGCAGGATTATCGCATTCCCCCTCTGTCCGGTTATCTACCTGTTGAATGGACCTACACGTATGCAGAATCACTCGCAGGCCCCTTCATGTTTTTGAATCTTGCAAGTTCCTAATCAACTTTGCGACCATCCATCATTTACCAGTCTCTTTCCTTTATTAATTTTTATCGAATCAAGTGTGTACTTTGTATTCCAGTCCACTTATGGACATTTCGACATATTTATGATTGTATTCTTTGACGTATACTTAAAGAAAATCTATTCTATTAAAAAAAGATGAATAGATCGTCAACAGGCTTATCAGCAGCATTAAAGAACTCTGGAAAGGTTGGATATGTAGCGAAAATACATTGAGTAATTGGGGTTGTATTTTATAACACGGACGGCAAATAGACGAACTGACACTTTTGAAGAATGCAGGCACGATTGATCGTTACACCTATATTTTACATGAAATATTTTCAGGCTTTAGCTGATTAGATTTCAGACATTGGAGCACAAGTTCCCTGTGGCGACCGACACAGAGACTGCTTAATGCGCGTATAATCACTCGTCACGCCATCAACGATCTTGCCGTCTCTTCGCCTTAGCTAGGCACACATAACCCGAAACCTGAGCTTGAATGGGTCATACGACGGGCAGAGATGATGACAGCGCTGACGCTGATGACGCGTTCAAATGAGCATCGCAATCCACCCTGATCCACAATGGACACGTGTTAATGCGGGATACTCTACCGCAAATTGGATACACGTTTCAGACTTGATTGTTCGAACTTTGTGAATGAAAGGACTCTTATTGTTTACTTCGTTGATGTATGACGCTCTGCGATACAGGAAAAAAAAAGTTATTTGGTCGTTCTGGAGCAGTTGATGACGCAGCTCGTCGGCATCTCGCAAAAACAACCCTGCCTGGAATTTAGATGGGACCCACATTTGATACGAATTATTTCCGGTTAGCAATATACCAGGCTAGAAAAACCGTAGCTTTCGTCAAATTTGATGACAGGAATCGTTGGAAAGTATCATTGAAACTTTCCAACCGAAAAAGGAACAAGCACCTTTATTTGGTCGGAAATTACGTTACATCGCTATCCATCCGAGAGGAAATGATCTCAACGTGAGCGCCAGCGTGTCCACGCTCGAAGGTAATGGATATTTTCCAAAAGAAGAACCTTTCCGCCGCATATACCAGCCGCACACACACGATCACAATGGTAAATACGTGGCGATAGCACGTGTCGTGATTGTAGTTTATGGAGAGCTGATTGCGGTAGCGTGTGGGACGGGTGTGGGGACCCAAGTCGCCCCCGTCCCAGTTGCTGAAGTTTTGCATTTTATCCTCGCGTTCTGGATGACGCTGTGGACGGCAAGCAATGCCGCACAGTCCCTCCCTGTATATTCAAGGGATTGGATATACACATACACGTCATGTGCACATACATATGGTTATTGGTATTTGTACATACGATGTTACAATATGATATGTATATGTACCCTTCCCCACATCAGTGTTTCATTTCGTAATCATTAAGATATGCATTATGCTATAATGACGAGGTGCCGGGCGGTGCATAGCGTGACCGATCAGGCACTTCGACTCTTTGCCATAGCTAAGACTGCCACTCCGACTGTTCACTTTTTTCTTTGCTCGATCTCAAAGCTTGCCACGCTGTTAACAGTACAGTGATGTAAGGTAAACCACATAAATTGACTGTGAAACGCCCCTGCTAGTGCGTAACTGCATTCTTGTGAGGTCGAACCTCGACAGTCGATGAGGCACGATGATGAATTCGATTCATCGTTCCATGCGTTTTTACAGTTTAATTTAACATTCTCAGCGATTTTACTCAAGGTGGAACATTCGGAAAACGCTTCTATACATTTTTTGTCTATACATTTATCGATACCCTGTGCGAGAATCGTTCCTGAGTTCGATGCCGATTTTGTAATTGTCAAATCGAGCCAAACGGATGTCTTAATAATTTTTCACAACGTCGTCCTGCGAGCGATCGCCAAAATGAATGGGTACATCGCCGATAGTTACAAGCCTTACAAATAAACTTGCAAACATCCCGGCGTATTCCGACGATGGTAAGACAAGCTACAATGATGTGGAGCTATGGAGAAAACTCTCCCGCTGCTCGGATGATCAATCGTCCCGTCCTGGCTGACGTTTACGAATGCTTATATACACACGCTGATTCCCTCGTGTGTCTTTGGAGAACGGAAAAAAACCGCGTAGCGTTTTTCCCGCCTGCTGAATCAAAGGGGAAGGATACGTATCTCAGCCTGCTCGCAAGGATGAGAATCTTTCCGTCACGTTCATTGGTGGATTCTATCTGTAAACGATATTCCACTGAAAATCTTTTTGTTGCATCCGGATTCGTAGCATCGCATTGCCCGAGGGACATTAGACGGGCACCAGAAACTCTGTACCAAACATTTCAATGAATCTGGCTGCCCTAGCTGCAACACACGACAAGCTTGAATTGGCAATAGAGAAATAGTAGGAGTGGATTGTGTCGCTGGGCGTGAAGTGCCACGCTTTCCCTCAGGACCCACCAGCCATCTAATTGTCTCCCATTGACACCTTTCGTGGCTGCCGTTCGCGCGCCATCGATCGAGAGAAAATAACGAAAGAAAAAGAGACGAGAGCAAGCACACGACGAGTGGAAGCGAGAGAGGAAGCAGCGCGAAGAATGAAAGAAAAACGATAGGCGTGTTTACTCGATCTTTCCAATGGCATCTTCGTTCACGTTAAAATATTCGCGACAATCTCTGTGGCTCATAACTATTACTCATTGCATTGACGTATTTTGACAAGTCAGTTAGGAATGACAGTAGAGAGAGTTTACCCTCCTACGTAGTGAGACGATCTAACAATTTGCTCGCGAGAAAATCAGTCAATTGTACTCCACGCGATGGGCGGGAGTTTCCTTGTGAACGTAACTCCTTCGATGTACATGTCGATGTATGCATGTATTTTGTATATGTATATATGTATGTGCATGTGAAATGATTAATTTTCTTCTCAGCTGCGTGAAAGTTCCCACCAGTGGCTTACATGCGATCAGACAGTTTGGCGAGTCCCTCGAGAATTTTGACTTTCCGGGTAGAGTGCAAAAGATTCAGATGTCACAGGGTACCGCGACCAGGTGTTTGAGTATCGAATTTCATTATCTTACCGTTATTAAAAAGAATATTCCGTAAAAAACTAAATATTACACGTTTTGAACGCACATTATCTTTACATGGGAATAAATAATGAACGTAATACATGCGTTCATGTCTTTTAGAAGTGACGAATCGTGTACTTTGGTAATCCAATTGAGTTTACACTTTAGATCGTCCATGACATAGATCGATTCTAATCCACATAATTTCAAATCTCATGTTGAGATTTGAAATGATGTCAAGATGTCGTGGAAATTCAAAACAGCTGATCTCTAGTTTTATTGGCATGAAATATCATGTACGTGGAAGCAGGAAAGTCGTATCGACAAAGCAGGATGCAATCCATTAAAATAACAACTCCCAAGAAAGGTGATAGATGGGTTGCATGCCAATCGTTCCTGTTGGCAAGGCCCATTAAAGTGTGTGGGCATCCACGAACGAGCTCACATTTACACCTGAGCCTCATGGAGAGCAAAGGCGCGAGCCATTTCTGTTGTTCCTAAGCTGTCGGTGGTAGTATCTCCGTTTTACTCGGTAGAGAGAAAGACAAAAAGAGCGAGAGAGAGAGAGGCAGCATGGTGAACCGTGTCGTTGACTCGCGCAGGGGGCTCCAACTTGGCCCGCAGTTAATTGCCAGCATTTAATGAGGACTCTTTGACGTGCCGCGTACCGCCTCATGTATGCACCGGGTATATAAGAGTTGTGCACGCTCTCTCCGTCCATGGCCTATCCGTAACGCGCTCTCGTCGTATCAGCAATCGGGAAATCAGAGAAACAAAAAGCCCAAGCCATTTATCGATATTATTATATGGATATATGTGCTCTGGTACATGCAGGCGATTTAGCCTGTTTCGTTTCGGATGCTGGTGAATCCGCGAATCAAATAAGAGCTTATCGGTGTAAAACGCTCGGTACAGTTTTTTCCAGGATTCGCGAGAGAAATTAAAATCGGGTTGTTATGATTTATCGTGTGCGCGATATATAACGCGTTAAACGGAGCGGAGAGCAAACGCAGGACGTGCAAGTGGCTTGCACCGCGTCGGGTTTATTAAGAGAAATAATATAGGCAACAAGAGTACTCCAGGATTTCCAGACAAATCCATGAGATTTATGCTAATTGGTTGTAATTAAACGAGGATAACTCTTCTCCAGTCGTATAAACTCTATTCGTCGCGCTGTAATTAAGCAGACATTACCCAAGTGTATTGAAGAAACCTTTAATCAAATGTAAAAAAAAACGAGATGTTTTATATAGTTACTGTTGTCTTTAAGCACGAGCTTTGGAGTTAAGCAGACGAAAACATTGCAGCGCACAACACGCAATGAGGAAACCTTCTCCGAGGCTGTACCGTTTTGAACAAGCATTTCCGGAGCTCTCTCGTGTCAGGCGAGCAATAGTTATCACGGCATCAGGAGAAAAGATAAGGCGAAGGGTATGCGCGCGAGAGAAAGAAACTGAGAGAGTGCCATCCGCAGTGACGGGAGGCTGTGCGGACTAAACGAAGTAATGGTCATTTACTGCATAATTAATCATCTGAAAATTCAGTATGCAGGTAATATAAGGCCTTTGAACCTCGACCATACGTTAATTAATCCATTTTGACATTCACGACCGCCAACTACCCTCTAATTTTCCCACAATGCTTAGAACGTATCTCGGCCCAGTTTCAACCGATGCCGGGGAGTCTATGGACCACACGCAGGTACGAGCGATTCATGAAACGTTAAAATGTCCGGAGTCAAACGCTCATACTCGACGAGTCAAACGCGCATACTACAACGCCAGTTCAGGGTCTCTCCTTTTCCCTCAAACATCGCATAGAATTGCATGGGAGGATGCCAGTACTGGCATATCCAGTTTGCCAACAATCAAGCCATTGACAATTGTGGTCACTAAATCAAGATGGCGGCGGCTTTTGTCGGCTGACATGAAAATGGCGCATGTGCTTCTGTCAAGTTCTTTATACCGATGCCGCCGCTATTGTCGAGCCGAACGATTTGAGTGGATTCGAACACGAAGCCGACAATAGTCGGTGACAAAAGGAGAAAAAAGAGATGCTGGTGCGGCATGCCTCAAATACCAAAAAGAAAGAGAAAAAAGGAAATGCCACCCTGGTTGACCATTTTTTTCTAATATTCCTATTGCTCAGGTGTAGCGAGTGTTGATTCTCGATATAAACGAGAGGAAGTTTGGTTGTGGGAAGGACTTTGAATAGAAAGGAAGAGATCACGTGTGTTATTAGCGTCTTCGTTCATCTTTTGTGCTTGCTCTATTTAGCTTTTGGTACTTTGCGATCAACATTGCTGCAGTTGACCTATGGAAGTCAGTGGAAATAGATGGTCGTAGAGGTTGACTGTTACACACAGGACGAACGGATCGGCACCGCTATCCGGAAGTCAAGGATTATCCCGTTTGATGGAGCCCAACCGTTGACCAGAAGCGAATTTGCGCAATGAATTGATTAGCTCCGCTATGACTAACGAGGACAGAGGTAGTTTCGAATTGAGCTCGAAGCTGTGTAATTTAGTTTTCTGGCGCTAATGGCTTAGTCACAATGAAAATAAGGTGATTATCTTAAGGTCATAGACGTAGGTGTTTAATCCGATAAGGTCCCTCTGTAAAAAGTTGATGAGGTCCCGAAGTTGATCCTTTATCGAAATTATATCGCGTGATTGTTGCCATTTTATTCGTTCCGTGATTGGTCGCACAACGTTAGTGAGAACGCAGCCGCGGCATGATTCATGCGAGAGCGTATTCGCGCGGTTTTCTATGCTGTTTTTGACAGTTGTCAACTGGTGGCATTAAACGCGGTTAGCGAAGGATAATATAATTCTACGATAATTCATTCTGTGAAGAAAAGAAATCATCCATATCGAGCAAGAAAGAGTGCTATATTTCACAGCTGAATTTGTATTGTACTGAGAGAAAATGGGAGATAGTCCGGGAGAATGAGAGTGAATAAACTAAACTAGCATTTCCTGCACATTTTTTCAAGCAAACATTTTTCTCCCTTTCTCCCTTGCACATTAATGTTTTATAAAATTTACAAGAATCGGACGATCGGACGATCTCGCGAGAAGCGTTTTCCTTCAACGTAGTGGCAGATGAAAAGAACGATCGACAATCCCATGAAAATTTAACCACGCATAGAGAAAACGACTCTGAGCAAGTTGCTTCCTGTCCGGTTTTCGGAAATTTAGTTTCAGATTTTTGCGCGGATTCTGTGGTCCAGCGTTCGATCGGCGGATGAGAGACACGATCGACAACTCTATGAAAATTTAACCACGCCCAGAGGAAGCGACTCTGAGCAAGTTGCTTCTATTCCGGTTTTCGGAAATTTAGTTTCAGATTTTTGCGCGGATTCTGTGGTCCAGCGTTCGATCGGGGGATGAGAGAAACGATCGACAACTCTATGAAAATTTAACCACGCCCAGACGAAGCGACTCTGAGCAAGTTGCTTCTATTCCGGTTTTCGGAAATTTAGTTTTAGATTTTTGCGCGGATTCTGTGGTCCAGCGTTCGATCGGCGGATGAGAGAAACGATCGACAACTCTATGAAAATTTAACCACGCCCAGAGGAAGCGACTCTGAGCAAGTTGCTTCTATTCCGGTTTTCGGAAATTTAGTTTCAGATTTTTGCGCGGATTCTGTGGTCCAGCGTTCGATCGGCGGATGAGAGAAACGATCGACAACTCTATGAAAATTTAACCACGCCCAGAGGAAGCGACTCTGAGCAAGTTGCTTCTATTCCAGTTTTCGGTTTTCAAGTTTCACGCGTTTAAGAGGCTACTTCCGGTACAGCGTTCGCACGCCGTACGAGGGAAACGACGGTCGACAACTCGATGAAAATTTAACCACGCTCAGAGGATGCGACTCTGAGCAAGTTGATTCGTTTCCGTTTTTCGGTTTTCAAGTTTCACGCGTTTAAGAGGCTACTTCCGGTACAGCGTTCGTACGTCGTACGAGGGAAACGACGATCGACAACTCGATGAAAATTTAACCACGTTCAGAGAATGCGACTCTGAGCAAGTTGATTCGTTTCCGGTTTTCGGTTTTCAAGTTTCACGCATTTAAGAGGCTACTTCCGGTACAGAGTTCGTACGCCGTACGAGGGAAACGACGATCGACAACTCGATGAAAATTTAACCACGCTCAGAGGAAGCGACTCTGATCAAGTTGATTCGTTTCCGGTTTTCGGTTTTCAAGTTTCACGCGTTTAAGAGGCTACTTCCGGTACAGCGTTCGTACGCCGTACGAGGGAAACGACGATCGACAACTCGATGAAAATTTAACCACGCTCAGAGGATGCGACTCTGAGCAAGTTTATTCGTTTCCGGTTTTCGTTTTTCAAGTTTCACGCGTTTAAGAGGCTACCACCGGTACAGCGTTCGTACGCCGTACGAGGGAAACGACGATCGACAACTCGATGAAAATTTAACCACGCTCAGAGGATGCGACTCTGAGCAAGTTGATTCGTTTCCGGTTTTCGGTTTGCAAGTTTCACGCGTTTAAGAGGCTACTTCCGGTACAGCGTTCGTACGCCGTACGAGAGAAACGACGATCGACAACTCGATGAAAATTTAACCACGCTCAGAGGATGCGACTCTGAGCAAGTTGATTCGTTTCCGGTTTTCGGTTTGCAAGTTTCACGCGTTTAAGAGGCTACTTCTGGTACAGCGTTCGCACGCCGTGCGAGGGAAACGACGATCGACAACTCGATGAAAATTTAACCACGCCCAGAGGAAGCGACTCTGAGCAAGTTGCTTCTATTCCGGTTTTCGGAAATTTAGTTTCAGATTTTTGCGCGGATTCTGTGGTCCAGCGTTCGATCGGCGGATGAGAGAAACGATCGACAACTCTATGAAAATTTAACCACGCCCAGAGGAAGCGACTCTGAGCAAGTTGCTTCTATTCCAGTTTTCGGAAATTTAGTTTCAGATTTTTGCGCGGATTCTGTGGTCCAGCGTTTGATCGGCGGATGAGAAAAACGATCGACAACTCTATGAAAATTTACCCACGCCCAGAGGAAGCGACTCTGAGCAAGTTGATTCGTTTCCGGTTTTCGGTTTTCAAGTTTCACGCGTTTAAGAGGCTACTTCCGGTACAGCGTTCGTACGCCGTACGAGGGAAACGACGATCGACAACTCAATGAAAATTTAACCACGGTCAGAGGATGCGACTCTGAGCAAGTTGATTCGTTTCCGGTTTTCGGTTTGCAAGTTTCACGCGTTTAAGAGGCTACTTCCGGTACAGCGTTCGCACGCCGTACGAGGGAAACGACGATCGACAACTCGATGAAAATTTAACCACGCTCAGAGGAAGCGACTCTGAGCAAGTTGATTCGTTTCCGGTTTTCGGTTTTCAAGTTTCACGCGTTTAAGAGGCTACTTCCGGTACAGCGTTCGCACGCCGTACGAGGGAAACGACGGTCGACAACTCGATGAAAATTTAACCACGCTCAGAGGATGCGACTCTGAGCAAGTTGATTCGTTTCCGTTTTTCGGTTTTCAAGTTTCACGCGTTTAAGAGGCTACTTCCGGTACAGCGTTCGTACGCCGTACGAGGGAAACGACGATCGACAACTCGATGAAAATTTAACCACGCTCAGAGGATGCGACTCTGAGCAAGTTGATTCGTTTCCGGTTTTCAGTTTTCAAGTTTCACGCGTTTAAGAGGCTACTTCCGGTACAGCGTTCGCACGCCGTACGAGGGAAACGACGATCGACAACTCGATGAAAATTTAACCACGCTCAGAGGATGCGACTCTGAGCAAGTTGATTCGTTTCCGTTTTTCGGTTTTCAAGTTTCACGCGTTTAAGAGGCTACTTCCGGTACAGCGTTCGTACGCCGTACGAGAGAAACGACGATCGACAACTCGATGAAAATTTAACCACGCTCAGAGGATGCGACTCTGAGCAAGTTGATTCGTTTCCGGTTTTCGGTTTGCAAGTTTCACGCGTTTAAGAGGCTACTTCTGGTACAGCGTTCGCACGCCGTACGAGGGAAACGACGATCGACACCTCGATGAAAATTTAACCACGCTCAGAGGAAGCGACTCTGAGCAAGTTGATTCGTTTCCGGTTTTCGGTTTTCAAGTTTCACGCGTTTAAGAGGCTACTTCCGGTACAGCGTTCGCACGCCGTACGAGGGAAACGACGATCGACAACTCGATGAAAATTTAACCACGCTCAGAGGATGCGACTCTGAGCAAGTTGATTCGTTTCCGGTTTTCGGTTTTCAGGTTTCACGCGTTTAAGAGGCTACTTCCGGTACAGCGTTCGTACGCCGTACGAGGGAAACGACGATCGACAACTCGATGAAAATTTAACCACGCTCAGAGGATGCGACTCTGAGCAAGTTGATTCGTTTCCGGTTTTCGGTTTTCAAGTTTCACGCGTTTAAGAGGCTACTTCCGGTACAGCGTTCGCACGCCGTACGAGGGAAACGACGATCGACAACTCGATGAAAATTTAACCACGCTCAGAGGATGCGACTCTGAGCAAGTTGATTCGTTTCCGGTTTTCGGTTTTCAAGTTTCACGCGTTTAAGAGGCTACTTCCGGTACAGCGTTCGTACGCCGTACGAGGGAAACGACGATCGACAACTCTATGAAAATTTAACCACGCCCAGAGGAAGCGACTCTGAGCAAGTTGCTTCTATTCCGGTTTTCGGAAATTTAGTTTCAGGTTTTTGCGCGGATTCTGTGGTCCAGCGTTCGATCGGCGGATGAGAGAAACGATCGACAACTCTATGAAAATTTAACCACGCCCAGAGGAAGCGACTCTGAGCAAGTTGCTTCTATTCTGATTTTCGGAAATTTAGTTTCAGATGGGAGAAACGATCGACAACTCTATGAAAATTTAACCACGCCCCGAGGAAGCGACTCTGAGCAAGTTGCTTCTATTCCGGTTTTCGGAAATTTAGTTTCAGATTTTTGCGCGGATTCTGTGGTCCAGCGTTCGATCGGCGGATGAGAGGAACGATCGACAACTCCATGAAAATTTAACCACGCGCAGAGGAAGCGACTCTGAGCAAGTTGCTTCATTTCCGGTTTTCGGAGATTTTTGTTCAGTTTTTTGTATAGAATTTAAAAGTAATGACTCTTCGTTCACTCAATCTCGCGGAAAGAGTTTTAGTTTAATGTGGTGCTAGATGAAAAGAACAACCCGCAACTGCATCAAAAATAAACCACGAATAGAGAAAAAAACTCTAAACAAGATGCTTCATGGTTTGTTTTCGGAAAATTTTTTCAAAATGTCTTATAAAATTTACAAGAAATGACTCGTCGATCAGGCGATCTCGCGAGAAGCGTTTTCCTCCAAAGGAAGTTTTTTATGTTAAATTGCAATTGTTTATTTAAGTACATATTTGTGATACAAAGATGGCTTATTGAAACAAAATTTTGACTATTTTCGGCAATGCATTTTATGAAGATTATTTATGATTTATTAATTATTATTGTTTGTACTTCATTTTTGAGTCTAAAAATTTCTTGCTTTACCATTAGCTACATTTGCCGAATTATAATGTGTTTTGTAGGGGTCTATACTCAATTCAAGATGGAGCGCTACAGCGCGACAATGCAGCTGGTCGCGCGCGCGAGCGCGCGTCCCCAATCCCTAGTATTGTAAATTGTCGCAGCTATTGCTGTAAATCGATGACGATCTCTCATCGAATCGACTGTGTCAACGAAACTTTATCATATTCCAGGGGTGGGTATCACATTTATGAAAAATCCGTGAAACCTTTTTTGCATTGCCATATGTAATATCATTGTTTTGCTTGAAGGTTTCAACCAAATGGTTGGAATACGAAGATTCGGAATAAAATCTTAGAGAGTTTGCCGATTGTTTAATTCAACATTTATTATGGATCGGATGGTCAAAGAACTACAATAAAACTAGAAGCTTCTGATATGAGGGTATCTCGTAACTGATATTTTCGTTGTCTCAATTTTGAGGATATTAGAAAGTCGTAACAGATTCCTGGATTAAATAATTCATACTCCGTGTTAGAAACATCGAATATCATAAGTATATAATCGTCGAGACTAGCGTTGACGACATAAAGTCGAGTATTAGGCCATCTATCGAATTTTATCTTTGGAAAAAGATTCAAGTTCATACTTCCAGTCGTAACAGAAGTGTTCGTTTTATTCTCTCTCTGGTAAGAGCGCACAAAAATGTATATGTGTGCTGAATCTGTTTTATCGGCAGTGAGGAATGACAAATGTTAAGTCGATTGCGCGTCTACGTGTTCGACTCATGTCAAAGGGCGCTGCATGTTGAAAATAATAAAGAAATCTGTTTGATCGATGAATGATTAGTCGGTAAGGCAGTCTTAGGAATTCATATTGACAGCTGGTAATACCGGCAAGAAATTCTGTCGGTAAGGTATCCATAGCGATCTTCCATCCCACGTGAGTAGAACCCAGTGGATAAATGGATTTTATTTCTGAATAGTTCGTCAAAAAAGCGCCATCTATTTCGGCTATATGATGAACGCAAAGACCTTTACGTTATTTCGAATTCAACTACATCGAGATGTCGACTTTTTAAAAATTCATTTTCACTATCGTTAATTAGAAAATGAAGGTGAAATTTTTATCAATATTCTCATCGCGATTCTACAACGAAGCCACGATCAAACATAATTCTTCACGGAGAATTTTGATTAATTGAAAAAGTCTTCATAATAAGTCGTTTGTGACAAGGATTAAAAATCGATTACCCATTCATTAAAAAGTCATAAATTTTATTCAGTATTAACACAAGCATGTTATTCTTACTTCTATCACAGAATTATCACGGATGAACATTCGGAAGATATCGTACATAATAAATATCGTTTATGTATATTCATAACATTTAAGAACGAATCTTGAAAAAAAAAGCAAATGGCCCAAAACATTTCAGGAACCAGATTCGATCTTCGTTGTTTCTTCAATTACAGCTGGAATACAATAATGAAAAAGAAAATAAACATAGAACGATGCGTGCGAGCTGGCACGTGTATCTTATTACAGATAACATTTTCCAGATTAATCCGAAAATGTACATAATCTATAACGTTTTTAAAGCCATGTACCAAAACATTCAACGATTCCGTATAAAATCTATTCGTTAAAATATTCTCTTATCATCAGCTGAGATTTCTCAACTGTTACACAACTATCGATAGTTCATATATTTCCATAAAGCCTACGATACTCGAAGCGTTATCGAGTTTTCGTAAAATTTCACGAAATTCATCACCCAATCCGCTCGTAGTTATTCTTTCTCATTTTCGCTATGGGGAATTCTTAAAAAAAATCACAATCAAAGTTTTGCATCTCGTCGCTACTGCAGACGTGATAATAAAATAAAATAATGACAATGTTGATAATATTCGCAAATATTTATCCGGAAGGTATTTTTTTAAAAGTATTTTTCGAAATTACTACCAAGGCCTCCACATTGGATCGCCCTCGTCGACGCCTTCGACATCGATCTCTTCTTCGTCATCGCCGCCTGTTGGACGAGCATCGATCTTATACACTTTGCTTTCCGTTATTCTGGCAATCAGCGATATGGACCCGTCGTTGGCCTCGTCTTGCCCCGAAATAACGTTCGTTTTTGTGGCTTTTACATCGTCATTCACGTCCCCGTAAATACGAACGGAAATGGGTGGGACGTTCGAGGCATCCGGATTTTCGGAGGATTCCGAGATAACGGAATAACGCGAAGAAACAGCCGGTGAATCGGTGTCTCGCAAATCCATCGACACCGACGTGTCCATCGGTGGATGACGATTGTGAGAATCGACAAAACTGTCGTTTCTTTCGTGATTCGGAATAATCGACGGCGACGCGTTGTTGGGCGTCACCGGTAGGCTCTTTTGTCGCGTTGTTTGAAGACCGGAAGCAAGATGACGTGCGAGCCTTTCGCCAGATTCGCCGGGAAGAGCAGCGAGATATCGGCAAGCTTCGGCAGCGCAGTGTCCGAAACCCGACTGCCATCGATTCTCAGCGGAGCTCGAATCCTCGTTCGGAAATCCCGAGGATGACAATCCAGAGGGTCTGGAGGCGTGCAATTTTTGCAAATGTCGCACCGTCAGCTCGAGAATATCAGCTTTCTCTAGTTTACTTATGTTCTCACCTTCGGTCTGTAAAACACGAAATCAAATGAAATTAGTAGAAAATTACATTAATCGGGATATGTTGGGCAATTATTTCTATGCAGTTGTCTTTGTTTCGAAAAAAATTTCCAACGCTATTAAAGCATCGAATTTTGAAAAAGATACACTTTTTTCTGTATTCGTGTAAAAACGTTTTTCTCTCTTTCATCAATGATAACGAAAAATTTAAAATGCAAAGCTTCGGAGTGGCCAGGGATTTTTTTTCCCAAAGACGTATTTTATACGTATAATTAACCAAGCCCAAGTTCAGAGAGTACAACGCGCCGTGATCGACATTCAATTTTGAAGGTTCGTTATTGATTTAGATCTCTCGAGAACCGAACGTGGCACGATCCCAAAGTTCTCGCATACCTGAAGTGTTCGAATATCACAAACGGTTAATGATTCATTTATTGTCTATTGTAAATTTGATTGACGTCACTGGTTTTTTTTCAATCAAGATTTATCGGTCTCTTCTGTATAGATGTAAAGTGCATAAATCAGGCTTGGATAAAAATAATCTGATTCGTCAAGCTGTCACTTGGATATTTTTTATAACGATATCACGCACAATTATTCAGAGATCGAAAGAAGAAAGAGAAGTCTTTAAATCGCGTACATGTGTTGGAACAAAATTTTTTTATCCCAAGAGGGAGATTTTTTCGCTCAAAAACCGTTAAAAAATGCTACCATGGAATGATTGATTGGGCAAACAGCAATTTTTTTTTTAATTATCGAAACCACGTATTTTCGCGTTCAATACGATGGTTATTTTTATAACTTTATTTTATCCCAAGGATCACCATATTTATAGTGGAAAAATGTTGTTTGTCTTCTATAAAATAATTCAGTTTGTAGTATGCACATGACCTTTTGAATTAATTGACATTTTTTTTTCGTATACAGCGTACTTTTATTTGCGATTTCTTAACGATTTTTGAGCAAAAACAATTTGAATTAGTCTGGTGCAAACGCTTTCGCGGTTATACATTTTTTGAAGCAAATGTTTGCGAAACAAAGTTAACAAAAAAAATACGTTCCTGCGGTACTATTTACCCACAAACACCGGCTGATATCGGTAAATAGCGATAAAAAATATTGTCAGTCAGGAAAGTAAAAAAATAAGAGCTTGCGAAGATTTATCTGGTTATCGTCGGATGTACGGATAGCTCATCGTCGATCCTGCTACGGTTCCCAGGGTTCGCCGTGGTTCGTGTGAAAGCGAGGAGCAAATAACGAGTTTTTTTCATACTATCGCGCGAAATATTCCCGAGGGATGTATATACACAATTTTTTGCCCCACTATGAGCTCGAGTGCCGCAAGGTTCTCCTGTTTGTTCTGGAGTAAAGCCCGCAAAAAGAACGGTGAGATTGCGGTGTAACGAATTCAAATTACAAGTCGCGCAAAAATCGCAAGTTAAAGCGCATCGTGCGGTAAAACCGACGATGATGGCGTGCTCGGATGGTCAGTTTATAATCGCCTAGGGAAAAAAAACTACTCAACAAATGCCGAGAAAAAATTTCACCGATTTTATCGAAAAGACTCTTTTTCATTTTTAAAAAATAATTGATACCAATGATTTCGTCTCGAATACGTACTATTTTATCAGAGTATCGAGTATAACCACGTTTATCGCGCGGCGAGCTATTTTTTTCTGAACAATGCTGTACGATAGTTTTTCGTACAAAAATATCGTTCGAATATATATACTTTGAAATATCCTGATGTTCGTGAAGAATTTTAGGCATCGCGATAATAAACATCAACCAGTTGTGTGAATAATCAGCGTCTGATGAAATTGATTAATCGGGCTCGTGATGAATGGGTTTGTTCTCGCCATGATGTGTCTAAAAATGTATGCGCGGCTCATTGCTTGTCACAGTTGATGCCAATTTTACTTGTCAAGCTCGCTCGTACACGATATATACATACATATGATAACACGATCGTTTGGCACGTCGTTGCGGGATCGACGGTATATAAATGTCACTCGTGACTCTGTACTCGACGAGGACTAAAATATTCGTGTGTAAATATTTTTCGTAAACGTCTATATAGCATAAATATACGTACCTCTAGGGCATCGACCATGAGATCTTTCAATTCGTCGAGGCAACGATTGATACGAGCTCTCCTCTTTCGCTCCAAGAGCGGCTTGGTTATCTGGTGAAAATTCATCGCCATTATTCGTCGGATGAAAAACACGATATAGTCGTAAAATATCACGCGAAAACCATTATACGATTGAAAATTCAGAAGATAAAAATCTTATTTGAAAAAAGCGACGCGCAAAGAAATTCGGCACGTTCGTATCGAATATCGATATTATTCGGACGAAACCTGCAATCATGGCTCACCTTTTTGTACTGATAAGTCCTGGAAACTGGATGCGGATAATCGTACGACATCATTGCACGTGTTTTTTTTTTTGTTTTGAGTTAAATAATCGTTGTTTTACAAAAACGCAGGCGATTTAAACGATAAACGAAGAGAAGGTTCGACAAATCGGTATAACTGTGTATCCAGCGTTGCACAAATGAGGTTTAATTGTTTAAATGTCGTGTGGGATGACGATTTTTTTGACTGGATTTGCCAATTGACAAATCGACATTGACGGACATTAGTACCAACGGGTGCTCTCGGTGGAGTCCCTACGCCAACTGACTCGTTCCTCCGGCAGCCATTCCGGTAGACCTTCCCCTCGCTCTGCACTCGAAAACCCTCCGCTGAAGCTACTTTACCATTTTATTCTCTTGGTTCAGCTGCGTGTGAGTTACGGTGGCCCGCGTAAAAGCAAAGAGCTCCGTGTATACGTGGTTCATTCGGATATCTCCCTCTCTTTCTCATCAGCCTTCCTTCGCTCCAAATACCGTGGGTCGGATTGATAGTAGATCCAGCGAGCGAAGGAGGAGGGAGGAAAGAAAAATGTAGCTGGATCGATCGTTAAATTGAGAAAAAAACCACGAAATAAATCAATATAATTATAGCCAACACCGGTCCCACTGGTTTTTCACGAGCAAGATCGAGATCGATTCGCCCACGATTCTGTGAAAACTGTGAAAAACCACTGGTGCAATCGCCTGTTCGCACGTTAAACACGTGTGTGAGCTTCCTTACCGCAGCTCACATAAATTTACCCAGCTCAATTAATTCATCAAGATGTATCTTTCGCAGGATCTTCTCGCATCCTGCCGTATCATTATCCTCACTTTTTCTCAATTCGAATAATCGAGATAAAAACGGTTTCCGCAGTGGTATCATAATTGTGCTCCGGTCTTTTCCAACGTACGGGCATTCACATTGTTGCGAAAGTCAATTTGCATCGGGGCTCCAATTTTTTATGCTACATTTTCCACGATATCCATCAGCATATCTTTCTCTCGCGAATATCGCGTCGGGTCCGATCGCGGTATAATTAAAAATTCGACGACAGATTTATATTTCACCTCGAATTCTTCAACCGAGGTTTGAGCTTCCAGAAACTTTTCTTACAGTCTTTCACGAGTGTTACAATTTTTATTTGACTCTAACGATGAGCTTGCATCAATAATCACGAAATTGCCATGCATTATCATTGTCATTACTGTCTTTCGTTTCACAGCTCGCGTTGAAATGAAAACGTTTGTTAAAATGATTTTACACTTTGATTGCTCTTTTTTCAGGATCCTTTAGAGTTCAATTTTTTTGTTTCTCTTCTCACGTAATGAGACGCTAAATCGTGGGAGGAAACTGACAAGAAACACTCACGTCTCTTGACTGTAATGCGCGAAAGTGTCATAAACAATATGTCTCTGTGACGTCCATCTCCTGGTTGTACATCGGTGATATAGTCAAGAGGGAGATTCTTGTCACTTGGCTATCAAATTTTCGGCCGCATGCAACGCTCACTTCTCTCATCCGCGACAGAGAGAAACTGAGAGACGCTGGGTATTGTACAGAGGATAAAAAAGAATAATAAGTGCGGCTATTCCTTCGTTCCATTAACCTTATCATCGTTCTCGATGTCAGACGATAGGGCGTAAATACGTAGTACTGAAACGCGTCTGTTGGAAACTGAATATGTAAATATACCGAGTATCGGAGGAAACGTCCACGTTTCTTTACGAAATAAAATCGAAACAATGTTCAGTACACACTCGCGGATAAATCGATCCATGCTTGAACGAGATCCGGGTAATATATTCGACATGATTGAGCAATTATGAACCCAATTTCGGTAATAATGGATAATTAGACCTTCCTCCAAGGCTTCTTTTCACTTTTATCTCTTTCTCTCTCTCTCCCATCAATTTTTTCAACATCGAAGTTGGCAAATTTTCAATTCGTTTTTTTTATTCAACTCTCTCCCGATCGCTGCGATCGCGGATAATTTTCTCGCGGTTTCCGCGCATCGAGGCTCCGTCGCACGATTATAAAACGCCGCATCGAGCTCATCGATCTCTTCGCTCTCTCTCTCTCTCTCTCTCTCTTTTTTTTCAATCGGCATATATACGCGTAGCACGAATCGCAGTGGTATGACGTTGTTTTATAAAAATTCGAGCGAGTCCCACAGTTCTCGCGTGACATTTCGCTGGATACATAAGCCGAGACGCGACGAGGGTGTTGGACGTGCGACGTACGAGCTCGCGGATTACCAGGAAGAAAAACAATAATTAGTGATGTCATCGACTCGAGCGCTGAATCCGAGCTTATCGCACGTGGCTTTGCGGGCGCGTCTTATCGCAACACACGAGCTCCGCGCAATCGCCTCGTATGTACACACAAACAGGCGTAAGTCTATGTATGTGTATGTGTGTGTGTTGGCATTGATGTTGGCGTATTAAGAATGTGTTTTAATACGAGCGGAGCGTGCGAATGTTTACAACTCGTGTCGCGGTGATCCACCGCGAGAAACGTGAACGCTCTGTTAGTACTGCATCAGCTCGGTCTGTGAACTGTACTTGTATGTGAATATATAAGGATTTATATACATCAGTTCGATGTGTGTGTATATAAATATATATATTTCGTCGTATGCGTATATATGGATGTGTGTGCGTGTGTGTGTGTTAGTTGCGATGGCAAAAGCGTCAATGAGAGTGGCCAGCGAATGCATGAATGACACTGTCACGTCAGCCTCCTCCTTTCCCTCCTCTCGTGTGTGTTAAGTAGTCTCCGAGATGCGAATTGCGTGAAGACGATCTTTAGAACGCTCTCTCTTTGACGCTCGCGAACCGCGTCACGATCGACCAAACAATCTTTTTATTTTCTCTTCTCGTACGTCTTCGTTAGGGTGGGTCAAAGAACGATTTTTTTTTCATCTTGATAGACCGAAAAACCGATTGCTCGACACCTCCGCGTCTTAATGAGCGGATTTGCATGTGTGTACTCTTATGACGTTTTTGTCAACGTGTCTATTGAGAAATTAGAAGAGGCGTATATTTATTCGCGTTCGTGCAGATAGTGAAATTTATTTTGGATAAATTTGGAGGAAATGGAGACGCGCGCAGGCGTCAATGAAAATGGCTAACGGTGATTTTCGGTAAGACGGGAGATTTTGAGATTTTCCACCGGGCTCAGGGAGCTTATTTCCGGAATGGTGACTTTTCGAACGAAAAGTATACGACAATCGTTGTCTCACAAAGATGCTCGCTTCTCCGTCCCATTGCAGCGGAGCTCTCCGCAATACGTGAAAACATAAAAACGCTAAACGTCGAATAAATAGAGAAGATAAAAACCCGTGCATTTTTCTGATCAGAAGACTATCGTCGCGCAATATTTCATCCGCCCATAACTAATCCACTCAATCATCCGAGGCAATCGAAAAAAAAGTAACAAAAATACGTTGAATAGCGCGAAAAATGATGATAAACGGCGAGTGGAATCTTCTCGAGACGTCAGTGCGGACGCTAAAACGAAGGGGTGCAAAAGTCGAGGCGAGCGGACCAAGGTGGAGAAGAAAGGTAGAAAAGTGTGCTGAAAGCGAGAGACAAAAAGTTACGGCGCAAAAGAGCGGCGCATAGAGAGACGGTGGATGAAGGAACGCTGAGAAAACGAGAGACAAAAAAAAGATATATAAAAACAATAAAAAAAAAGCTCGTGGTTTGTGTTCGCGGCTCGAGCTCCCCGGAGAGGACGTGTGCTAGTCGCGTGTGGGGCTCGCGCCTGGCTCTCCATCTCCGTTCTGGATTGCATTCAGCTCCTCGGTATATGATATCTATATATATTTATACGGTGTCTATACACACACACAAATACATATGCATATACGTATACATACAGGCGAATAGTGTGTATCGGGGCTCCTCGGTGGCGTTCGCGTCGCTGGGCCCCGATCGCCCCCTCTCTCGCTCTCTGGTCCCGTGCCGGCTGAAGGGCCCGTGTGGGACGCGATGCCTCGCCTCGTTCTCACGGTAGCCTCTCCGAAGGGGCCCTCTGCTTCCTTCATTCGTGCGTTTCAACTTCTACTACTACCAAAGCTACTATTTCTATACACATTGGCGCGAATCAAGCTGCGACTGTTGTGTTACTTCTGGCGTGACGCGCGAGAATATATTTCCCTCTTTGTTATCCGCACGCATATTACGCGTACGTGTAGGTATATATATACGTATGCACGCGCGCAGCACGGTAAACCCTCTCGCGTGTCGTTCTCTCGCTATACATATGTATATATATATATATACACTCGCGTCGTGCTTGTGCTTATAGTTTGCTCTCTATAGACGAGAGGCCCCACGTGGGCCAGTGTACAGTATACAGCAGTCACGCGTACGATCAGGCCCCACTTTTTTCGCCCCTTCTTCCTCGCTCTCTCATCCTCTCGCCTTCTCCTTCCCCCTTGCGCGCTTCTTTCCGCTCCTTCGCGTATACGCGCACCGCGCTTTATTTCAAATTGGCGAGTTTCTTAAGGCCCATTTGCACAAACGTAGATTACAGCGTGTGGCAGTTTATGAAAGCGAGAAATCAATGGTCTTTTGTAAGTAATTCCCATCTCGCTTCTCGCTTTCCATCTTTTCTCTTCTTTTTCTTTATCCAACCTCGGGCACAATCGTTCGCGGTCTGATCGATCTTTTTCTCGCGAATAAAGCAGCGTTTTTTTTTATCGATGACTCATACTACCGCGAATGTATGATATTGTATTATTATGCATATTATCAGAAATATTATACGACTTTGGTATCGGATTTTCGTGGAACTCGAAACTCTAGCGCTGCCTCGTTTTCTTTTTCGATCCCGTATAAATTCCTTATCGTCTTATCCACATTGCATGCGCAGCGGGCTCCGAGCAGTAATACCACGCGCAAAATCATTATCGGGCCTCTTATGCGCACGTGACCTTCGCAAATGAACCTTTGTGCTGCATTTTCGTCAGTCGTCTTTCTGATTCATTTTTTGGGAAAAATATTAATACGTTTATCGTATATTTATGTGTTATACCAAAAATTGGAGTATTCAAAGCAAAATATAGCGTGTATCGAAAAAACGAATGATAAAGCAACGCTCATAAAGGATTCAAAATCGAAAGAGCCACTTCCTCGTGCGAGAGGACACGCACGATTTCTCACCTTTCGTTCTAACGAATCTGTATTTTGCTCAGAGGCATGAAATTGACGGTTTTCTCGAGTATTCGTGCCGTTGAAATCGCCTCGCTTTTTCTTATTTTTACTCCAGACACGAACAGCAGCCATTGTTTCGCATTTGGCTGCGGTCTAAAATGGACAATGCGAATTGTACAGGCAGAGTGAGAAGGGAGGATATACTCTCGTCTATACAAGAAAGGCGAAGAGTAAAAATACGTGTATCTCGAAGATTGGCCCGGGGACACGAATCACTTCCGCAATATAGCGAAGAAACCACTTCGCAACAGAACCATTTGGTCGGCATTTATACGCGCATACACTGTACGTACACGTATAGGTATATGGGTACGTATAAAGTGTGTACGAGCGTCATATTGCGGCAAGTGAATGAAACATGTACGGCAGCTCGGCCACACGCGAAATTTCAATTTCCGGTCCATTAACGCGGTAAAAGGCATCGTAAGCTGACTCGCCGGTCGTTGAAAGCACACCGGATCGGTCGACAGCTATATAGCTATCCCGGGCGCGAAACAAAATCTCTATTCATCGGAAAACTTGAATTTTTACGTTCTCGGTATGCGTGAGCTTACATCATTCAGATACGAGAATATACTCGCGATTCGCTGACGAACAAAAGGTCGCAAATCACGCGAGCGCGTCGCGTTACGCCCGTGCGAGTAAGGCCAGTACGATATTACTGCAAAACGCGCGTAAATGTACGCGAATTTCTGTTACTCACGAACGCTAAAATTATAGGAAATCGGAGGCTCTGAATGGAGGACAGTTGGTTGCGAAATCATTGGCAATTTTTATGAATGGAAATTCTCGCCTCCAGCCCGCACGATTCATCGATGTATATTCGCTCTCGTACTCGACACTCTCTTTTGTCGAACAAACAGAAGCGATACATGTTATTCGACAAAAGAAACGCTCAAGATGTATCTTCGAACGTGCAGATTTCACGCGCGATTTTACCGGTCGAGCGAAAGAAAACGCGCGTATATAAAAAGTGATCGAGCACATCCGAGTGTGAGCAGAGAGATAAATTTCACAGTGTTACAGACCTGTTCCTGCATCATCCCGCGAGGACTCGGAAGAAAAGGGAAAAGCACGTGCGAATCCGAATTCTCGCGGCGGTATTCTTCGCGAGTTTTTCTCACCTAGCGGGTACACTTCGTTATAAATTGATTTATACGAGAGAAAAAAAAAATACGCGATTGAATTGCGGTGCTTTGTCATAAAAGCAAAGGGGGGATTCCCCGTTCGTATACCGTGGTAATTTGCATAATAACAAAAGCCAAGTAGCCTAAAGCGACTTGTGTGTTTATCACTGTGACGCGACAGAGTTTCCCTCTTGACCGAATGCTGCTCGCACACCTGTTCTCTCGGATTTATGCGTTCTATACACGATCGAACAGCCTGCGTTAAGATTATAACCGAATAATACAGATGCGCGAGCATGCTGCGTGTTCATGTTCAGTAAAAAACGTATGTACTATGTACTTATTGCGATAAAGGATTAATCCCGCTCGCGTTCGATTCTCCCGAGTTATTTATCTCGAAGGAAAAACGTATACGCGATTTCACGCGCGTGCAGAACGCTTCCAGCATCATCGGGAGTTGGATAAAAATTTCAACGGTTTCCATGGATGCTTTTACGTTTATATACACGCGTGTATACATATGTACACAGACTGTACGCGTACATATGTGATGTACCTATACACGGGCACAAATGAGAAAAGACACGTGCGCGTATCCGGCGGTGAATTGACTTTTGAAATCCGTACATCCGGTTATCAACGTTGCTCGTCGAATTACTCGCATCGCTTTTTGTACCAGCAAGTATATACATACGATTGTGCGCATGTAACGAGCTTCGGGTGTACCGCATGAACAGTACACGCGGTATTATAAAGAGAGGAGAGAGACTGCGCACGAAAAATCGTGTATCGTACATTACATACAGGTTGTCCTAGAATCAGAACCCCCTTAAAGAGATTTGGCGCAGTCCGGAATCAAGAATCAGCAAATTCGTTACCGCGAAGCATCTTTTTCGAAACATTCTTCGACCGGATGCTGAATAAATCGGTCCAGAATGATTTTTGGTACACGATTACCTCTAAAGATCCTTAGGGGGTATTGCATCAGACCCTCGAGACGTAAGTCAATATTCTTGGGATGTTGTATTATAAAATTGAAAAAAAAGTATTCCGAGAAGAAACTTACATCTCACGCGTTAAGAAAATTCTCGTAAAGTAATTTTCGTAACACATGCCGACCATATGTATAACCCCTTAGTGTGAACAATTTTTAGATTCAGGACACGAGGCTAAAAACGAATAGTCCAAAGGTTTATGCTCCTCGATTGGATGAATTCCTGATGATAAATTAATCGCAAACTTTCGATCACTAAAAAAGAAAGGCTCTCGCCTCGAAAGACTCGCCCCAGTGGCTCAGCAAGTACATGCTTTAAAAATTCATCAAAGTTTCGTCGTATCATAGAGTGCTCAAGTATTTATAGGCTGAAATGCTCGTTAAGAATTTACTTTGAATTTTGCAACAGTGGATTCTGAAACGCCCGGTATATATTTAGGGAGAGGAAAGACAAGTCGGGATCACGCAATGGATATCTGTCGGATGGCTCTCTTTTTCCCTCTCGTATTCGACGCGCCCCTTAAAAGCATGTCAGTCTCAAGTGCAACTGCAACTCATGGATACAGAGACGCACACAGGCGTGTAGAAATGGAAGCATAAAGCCCGGGGCACTTCATCTACATATAATTGGCCTCGTGGTTTCGAACTGTTTGCCAACGCGCGCACCTCTCCTCTCGCGTTCCATACGCTCATTCGACTATTCTTGCTTTTTTTGTAAATTAATTTTTGTTACTACAGCGACTACGGCGCTTCTTCACGCGCATATCGCGCTCGTTGTAATTTATACAGGATTAATTTACCCAAGGCGATAGTACGTTTGTCAGAATGGTATTCATGCGCATGCTCTTTATTATTGCACGTAATGGCGAGCTTGCACGATAATTATACTATATCAGCGATTTATATATGTATATATATATATATATACGTAGCGCGTAAAGAATAGAATTTTTCTAAAACAGTCGTTAGAAAACCCGTTTGGATGTTCGATCAAGTACGAGAAACACAAAAGGGACACGAAGATCGAGGACAATAAGAGAGAACACCGCGAGCATGAGATTGCTCGTGCCTGACTGTATAGACGAGTGGTCGACTTGTTCTACTGGCGGAACGTGCTTGGAAAAGGGAGATATTTTTTCTCTCCTCTCACTCGATCTTTCTATCTGTCATAGCAACGGTACGTGTATAACTATTAAATTTTGCAACTACTGGTGTTTTATATGACACACGTGAGAAGAGCAGTTGCGGTTGCGATCCGGTAGAAGAGGCAACAGAGGTAGTTTGGTGATACGAGGTAGTCGTCCTAATATCGAGGATTAAGAGACTCACAGACTGCAATCGAGCTCGTAGAACATATTCGAAAGATTCGATACGTTAATTTCCAACGTTATCATAAAAGATTGTACGGCGGTATAAGAAAATCATTTTTTATTCGTAAAGATACAAATACATTTTATTAATACCGGACAACAGGAGAAATGGGAAGAGAAAAATAGGAAGTGGGAACTTTGTAGATCCCGAAAGGATATACGAAGGAATTAGCACGAAAAATAAGAAATATCAATAAAATGAGTTTGAGGAAAATAAATTGATATATAATTAAATACATATTTTACCGCAGATTTTTGTGTCACATACATTGTAGAGATTGTAGAGACAGATGTGTGTGTCTGTGTGTGTGCAATGTGATGAGACGATTTGAGCGTAAAAGAAGACACGATTCTACGAGGTCTGCGCCATTAACGTAAGCGAGATACTCTCGTCTGACATTTTGCAAACGCCTGCTGCATGAAGCCAAAGCGCAAAGCGCCGTATCTCTTTCTCTCACATCAGTGGATTCGAAGCATTGTAAACACGTGTAGTTGAAGCTCTCGGCGAAAGAGTTCCGCGGTGGCAAAACGCACGCTCCATATGCACGCTTCCTGCAACGCTTCGTGAATCTCCTGCTGTAAAATTTCGTTCCCACGGCTCGTGGGCATTCATATCCTCGTGTTCCACACATCGACCGCTTCCAACTTCCTATATATTCATGTGTGTGCTCATTGGAGAACGCGCAAACGCGCGCTGATCTCTCTCTCTCTTTTCCACTTGAATATGTCGTCATCAGCGCCGGCACAGACCAGCGCACATAGACACGCACACCCAGAGGAAACCAGCGAACCCGGACAAATCGTCACGGATTCCGACGTCCAACGAGCGTGCCTCCATACCCCATTGCCCCGTCCTTGCCCCCGTGTGCAATGTATACGTCTATAACTATACAGGCGAACGGAGACCCGCAGGAAGCGTGGCAGACACGTGGTCAAACATAGCCGCACGCCAAAGTGCTCTCCATACACACTGTACATAAAACCGCGTCCTCGCACACTCCTATACTGACACGTAATTCGCGAATCACGCTAATTACGCACCACTCGGAGACGAGAGCTACTAATTCACGAGCGAGATTTCATTTGCGTATGTCTTGACGATTGTCATTGGATGAGAGGGGGAGAGAGAAAGGTGGTAATCAAAAGGACGAATGAAAGAAACGAGAAATCATACGGTAATTGTGAGGATCGTTCGACTACATAATTGCGTAGCAAAAGTAGGATCGAGTGAGAATTTTGAGTACTGCGCGAGTAAGAAATCTGAAAGAATGTTTAAAAACGAAATTTCGACTTCGGAAATTTTTCGCTGATTACGAAATCCATCGACTTTTTCTCGACAACTTGATATTTCAATGAGAAAATAGTAATTAATTGATTTAATTTGTATTCTTGCAGTTTCGGACTGAAACATTGGGTTTTCGATGAAATACCGGTGTGTTTCGCAATCACCGGGAAAAAATACATCGATATAGGCCATTGAAAATTATTTTTGGAATCCAACATTTTTTGCTATTCTTGGCCGGATTCAGTCGGTTCACTAAAATGTTCGCCATTTTTTTTTTTCGTTTGAGTTAGAAACCCCGATTTATGCTTATTCTCTTCGCAATTACTGAGGCTTCAAAATGCCATTTGGTTCATATAGATATCTTGATTTTTCGATTTTTGGTAGATTTTCAAAGCAGCATCATCGATTTTCGCCAATTTTCCCATACATACCCCTTTGCGCTTTTTTCGCGAATTTTCAACATCGATTTTGAGGGTGAAGCAATTTAGCTATCGACGTTTAACTTACACCATTTTCTAAGTCTACTCCAGGGCTATCCAAAACACCCCTGACAAATGTATGTAGCATCAATAGAAACGTAGATATGACCATTTGAAATTTCGACTTTTCGAGGATTCTGTAAAAGTGGCCAAAAATGACAAAAAAATTTATTGTCCAAATTTTCGATAGTTTACCAGACTAATTCATCGGAAATTTTCCGCCAATTACAAAACTCGTCGAGTTTTTGGCGGAAACTCGAAATTTCGAATAAAACGAACACAATCCCGCGATATTTTCTTATTAGAGAAAGGAAAACGCGATTCGTAAATGCGTTGCAAAATGGTCGCAAAATATTGCTCAAAAAACCGCGATTCTCTCGATTGAACAAAATCGTTATCTCTCAACCCGCAAAGTGACGTCAAAGTTGTGAGTAATTGACCGGAAGTTCTCCTGTTCGAGATTGCTAATACGATACACAATTTGGATATTAACGATAAATCAATCTCCTGCTACAAAATTGATAGTGCGAATCTCATATACACGCGCGTTACGATATCTGTCATATAACGCCGACGGCGACGAACGAGCTTCTAAAACGTGGCGGACGCGTGATCGCAGGTAGACCCAAAAATACACCGGCGCATATTGCATGACCCAAAGGTGAGATTCCTCATCTACGGATCGAGAGGATTCTTAAAGTTTTTTTGGTACATCCTTCTTCTCCCGCACAAATGAGTCAAGCATCGGAGAAGAAGACGAAGAAGAAGAATAAGAAAAAAATGTTCCCACGAGAATGGAAGCGAATTTCGCGGCTGAAGGAACGAAGAGCGTGTCCGTCGCGTGGCTTCGTCCTCTTTGACTGAAGGACCAGAATTGGACCAGGTGGTCGAACCGTTCGGAGGATTCTTTATACATACACACATATACAGATCGAAAGGACCTTTTTTTTCGTCACTAGGAATACATACCGTGAGATTTTTCCCATGAATATCAAAGGCTCTGGTCCAGGCGCGCGCTCGTCACTATTCTTCGCTCTTCTTTTTCTTCCTGACCTCAAAAGTGTCCATCTCCTCGGTTCTTTGCTAATCATCTCCGCATCAACGACCCCGATCGCTTCGCGTTTCATTAATTACGCTCCCGATGAAATATACCCATCTTCCGTTAAATAAAAGACACCGCGAATGATCCGGACAAGTAGCTTGGAAACTTTTTGCTTTTGTGAATAATTTGCGGAATCTTTCAAGGTTTGCACATCGTGCTGCGAGACAGGCGTATGAATGCGAAAAGCTTAGGAAGGAAAGAAACGAATATGGTGGAAGAAAAGTTTATCTGAAATTCGAAAAATGTTTGTCCGCGACGAAAGATCGCGAACGCAAAATAAAATATCAACGTTACGCGAGGACTTTACGATGATAAAACGCCGTTCAATAAATTTATGATAAATTTGCGTGGAATTAATCTCAGCCCTGGCAAAATAATTAGAATTGACACGCGTGATTTCTAAAGAAAATAATTTCGATAATTAATCCATTTTCTTGTGCCGAAAATCGAATCTTATTATTGTCTAATAAATATATCTCCTAGAGTGTGAAATAGGCAGGCCTCGGTATTTCATCCGTGAGGTACTTTTTTTTGTCGTGATTTCATTGTCATCTCCCTCGCTTCTTCGTTTTATTCAAAGTCCGAGCATATAACAGTAGTACGAACAGACAATATTCTCGAAGCGTCCGTTACGACTGAATCAACTGAAAGAATCGCGTATTGAGTAGCCAAAACGTGGGAAGAACGCGGAGTGTCTCGTCGAGGGGCGAGCATGCACCTTCGACCCTCCTAAGGCCACAAGTCGCGAATCCTTGTAAGGAACCGTTCTATACTTCCTGAAGAAGGTGTCCCGCACCTGACGTCCTTACCGTGAGAAAGTTCGTGTGTGACGCGAGGGGTTCTGTTTTTGTCCGCCTTCGTTTTTTATTCTTCTTTTTCTTTTCTCACTTTATAACCTCGAGAATGGAGATGACTCGCATACGCGAAGGGTTGGTGGTTGATGCAACGTATTCTCACTTTTTACCGCATGTGTGTGTGTCTGTGTGTGTGCGAATGTGCGCGTCTTACTTCGGTGAAGATGCTACTCTCGGATTACACACTGAAACAGGTATAACGTGCGCGTTTTAACCGCCACGCGAACAGCACACTTGCCACAGGAAAGATTCGGATAGTCTCGAGTGTTGCATGCGCACGATGACAATTTTGAGATCACCTTTTTTCGCGGCCTTTTCTTCAATAATCCGCTGATGGTATTGTGAAATATAATTGTTTTACGATTTAATAAGACGCAATGAATAGACGAATAGAATACGGAATTTTGTTACGTTTTCATCTACGGATATGCATTTTTATTTCAATATTTTCTGTGCACGTTCGTATGGGAATGTACAGCGTTAAATGCTCAATTAGATTTTCGAGGATTTCCAAAAATTCAGCGAGTCCCTTTAGCCTCGAAATGAATCTGTTGAACGTTTCTTTCTTTCCAAGACTCGTTCCCTTTTGTGTTCCGTCTCGAAATATTCCAAAGGAGGTCGAAGTCGTGAACGATAAATTTCAGATCGTACGAAACGCGGCAATATTCGCGTGAGTCACGCCATACCGCTTCAAAATACAAGGTACTTTTTATACGTCTAACTTTTTTTTGTATAGTCCAAGAGAAAAGGTAACAGCGCGAGGAGTACGTGCGAGACTCTTCGATGTACTGTCATTTGGAATTATCCGCGTGCTCGGTATGCGCCACCGTCGCCGTTCGATGTTTCGGCCACAAATTGCAGGTAACGTTAGATTAATGGCTACACCATGTCGCTTCGAATGTAGGCTCATGGTAATGTGAAAAAAGCAAGCGCGAGAGAAATGACGGGGAAAAAAGAGAGGATAAAAATGCGCGAGCCTTTTTCGTGTGGCGTCTGAGAAAGGGAGCAAGGGCAAAAAGGTACGGACGCTCGTGGGCACCTGCAGTGGCAAATTGAAGATGACCCACTATTGGCGATAATGATGATATGTTTACGTATGTCGAGGACGTATTACACAGAACGAGTTTCAACCTGACTGGGGAACGGTAGATGACTTTTTTTTTGCCGAAAATTTACTGTTAATCTTTCTTTTATAATGCGAATTTTTCACCTGCGTTGAAAACCTTTTCCGTCTTGAAATAAAAAACATGCTCGAAGCAGCGCACAAAGATGGAATATTCATTTATGGAAATACCTCACAAAAGTAAGCCTCAGACTAGTAACGTGATTGACACACATGCATGACTGCAGAGACGACCACTCTGCGAGCAAACTCACTCGTTCTTTGGTCAAAAAAATCACAAGTTAATAAAAAAAATTGTGACAAATTTATGAATTTATAAATGATTGAGGCTGCGCAAAAAGTAACCGTTCATTCGTTTGGTGACTCAATGAAAAGCTGATGATCGAAGTTCTCTTGGCCTTTAGGGGAAACTTGGGGAAAAAATTGCAAGCTCTCACCCATGTCAGCTACATTCAGGGTATTCGCCACGGATAATGAAATTGGGTTGAAAAAAAAGAAAACCCTCATTCACGATGTAGGCTTCTGGAGTCCCGGCTGCATCAAAAGACGAATCAGCTGAATAATCATGAAAAATCATAGTGTTCGTAAATAAAATTAACAGTTTCAAAAAGTCTATAAGGTTTATCGTGACGGCTATTAAAAAAGAATTTTAAATTTAAATATACGTAAATATATGACGCACGCATCGACGGGAACATGCGGTGGCAGAATAACCTGCAATTTCTTAAAGAATTATTGCTCGGAGGACAAAGAAGATGAGAGTGTCGAAGAAAACGACAATGACGATGAAGATCCTTTATTTATGTACGAAGAAATAACAGCGTTCCTCGTATCGCTGCAACCGCAAATTCGACCGCAGCAACGTTCCACTGACAGCGATGTAATCGAAGCCAACCAGCCTTTGAGATCGAGTCTCTTCCATCACGTATCGCCGTACCTTCGATTTCAACTTCACAGCTCGAAAGGCATCGACTTACCATCGAAATTGACGAATTTTCTCAAATGGAAGCTGACACCTACAACACCGAAAATCATTCGAAAGATCGTCACGAATACCGGTTACGTCATGACGCAGGATCCGAGAGATTGGAGCGGGTCTTGGTGCGAACCAATGTACGCCTTCAATTTCAAGTCCATCGGGCATGATCAAAAAGTCAATCATTTCCCTGGCGATTACGAGATCGGACACAAGGATCGTCTTTGTCTCAACATAAAGAGACTCGCGAGATTGCACGGTAGCGGGAAATTCAATTTTATACCCGATACGTACATCGTCCCGGAGGATTTGCCGAAAATTCGAGCGAATTTGCGCAAAGGTAGGCGAAACAAGTGGATCGTCAAGCCACCGGCATCTTCTCGTGGACGTGGAATTCATTTGATCGCGGAATTGACGAAAATCCCACGTGCCCTCAACAACGGCAAGATGATCGTACAGCAATATTTGTCAAGGCCGAGATTGATCGACGGCACGAAATTCGATCTTCGCGTCTACGCGCTGGTGACGAGTTTCGATCCATTGAGAATTTACGTTTATCGCGAGGGTCTGGTACGTTTCGCCTGTTACAATTATCGCAACAGCTTCTCCAATCTCGACAATCACTTTATGCATCTGACGAACTACAGCGTCAACAGATCTTGCTCGCGCTATGAATGCAACGACAATCTCGATACGCGAAAGGGTCACAAGTGGTCTCTCGCCTGCCTGTGGTCCTACTTGGACAAGGAGGGAGTCGACACGTCATTGCTGTTGAACAAAATTCACGATCTTATCGTCAAAACGATCATATCGTGCGAGTCTACCATCAACTCTTTTACCAAGGTCTATCTTTCCTCGAGATATTCCTGTTACGAGCTCTTCGGTTTCGACATTCTTCTCGACGAGAAGTCGAAACCCTGGCTGCTCGAGGTCAACATATCACCGAGTTTGCAGACAACGTCGCTTCTCGACGAAGCTATAAAAGGTCCTCTCGTTAAAGATACTTTGAATATCGTTGGTCACCAAGTACCTGCCTCCGCTTCGCCGCTCTTGGTGCGCAATTTGCTATCCGAATATAACGACCTTGATGTTCGTTCGCCATCGACGATCTGCCAAGATTATCAATTTTACCGCAAAGAAGTCAGTCAAATGGCGAAGAGTAAGCACGCCTGTTACAACCGCAAGTGCGATCTTAATGGCAAGGATCACGTCAATACGATCCTTGATACTCTGACACCCGACGACGTGCGTCAATTAATGACGTACGAGGATGAGCTCGCGGCGATCGGCGACTTTACGAAAATCTTTCCTACCCTTCACACTCGCAAGTACTTCAGGTACTTCGACAGAGTAACGTATTACAACTTGCTGTTTGACGCTTGGGAGAAATTCTGTGGGTCCGAAGGAAAACGCGAGGACGGTATAGCTTTGCTTCGAAATTTGAGCAAAGGAAAATATCACTTGATCCATCCGAGCGTTGTCGACAAAAATCTTTGAGGCCGTTCTGTTCCGTACTCGGTGATTAACAGAAAAAGGTTCTTTTCGACTATTTCGCGAGTATTATTCGTTTGATTTTCCAGCAATTTGTCGCAAAAAAATTGTAAACAGTCTAATTAAAAATCGTACAACTCTTATTAAATTTATTTTCCATTCTTTCTACGAGTTTTATTTTAAAAAAACCATTTTGAACGACGTTCAAGGGATTCAGAAGTGAGAAATTCGTTCCAAAAATGAATTCTAGGTTTCTGGAGATACACTCGAGATTCTACGATCGTTAACGACTCTAATTACAAAATTTAACATTCATAAGCGTAGGGACTCGAAAAAATATCCACGTAACGTCTCGGCATGCCTTATATCTATGCGCGTCATCTGCGATTCAGATCAGAGTGGTGGTACCCGTGATCGTTGCGAAGCATCTTTAATTGTCTATGATTTATTTCGATCATTAAACAAAGGGGAAATCAAATTGTCGAATTTAAAGAAGGAGACCAGCCCTCGCGTAGCTTCTTGCATCTGTAACTGTATATGTGTAGGCAAAGTGTACGACCCGTGCTCGATCCCTCCAAGAAACATACGAGGTTTCACGGTCATAAAACGTGCCGAGGTTAACAAATGTGTACTGACAATTTAATGTCTCTATTGTATGTACTATCATTGTATACTCTATATACATATAGACACGCACACACGACTTTTGGACGGACAACAAGACGAATTTGAACAGCGAAACAGCATCCACGGCGAAAGAACAGCTCTCGATGCGGTTAATACAAAGGAGGGGTCCAGATTTCTTGGCTTCCGCCCTTTGAATTCAATTAATCAAGCATTCCGTCGCTTAAAAGATATAATATATCTGACATATAAGTTGAGGAGGAAGTATTATGTACGTGCATCATCACTTCACAGGGTGTATAATTACGCGTGACAATGCATTTGGTGATTTCCTTGATAGACGAAACCGGATATGACCCGAGATGCATTACGAAAATTAGTGGACATTGTCGTCGTTCTCTGGGTGATAATTAATCTACCCAACGCAAGTGACAGCTCCAATTTCCTTGTTCCGGGCTATTTATTTATTTTTCTTCCTGGCATTTACTTCCAACAAATCTCTTCGTGAAGAAACTCGTTGTAAATGGGTGATACGAGAATTCAATGCATAAAAATTCCTGGCGACAGGAATAATTCTTTTCTCGATTTTGTATAGGCTACAGGCGTTCGAAATTGATTCCAGATACCATTTTTGATCAATTTCCAACTCGTATAACTCTCAAGCCTTTGCTCTCGAAGACTCGGAGCTCGCAAACAATTTTGTAGAGCCTAAAATTCCCGACAAAAATGCTTTTTTATCAAATTCTTTTGTCCGAGCTTATCAAAAGCATTTTACAAAGAAAATTCTCAGAAACGAAAAAACTGAGAAACGTTTTTTAAAACAACCGGGAAAAAATGCCGAATTTTCTTAGCGGCCTATTGCGCGCAAAAGATGAAGATACCAGATGAAGAAGCAACGAAATGCGAGAATGTGCGTGTTTGACGAGGGGTATGAAATTTTGCGAGAGCACACCTAACTGTCGTTTGAAGACAATGGGGATGAGAAGCAGGCACCGCACGTTCATGTGTATGTCTGCATGTACATAAACGAGTACCGGCATACAACGCAGCGTACACGACAGTCAATGAATTGATATCGTTATTGTAACAACATAATAGACATATTTTCTTATTGAGATTGCAGTCTCGTACGTGTGACGTGAGTATGCGACGAAGCAAAAGCCGCGACTCGGCCCGAGCGCCTTTATGAATGTATTCATTCATGCTCGGAGACTTCTCGTATGAAGTTTGATCTTGTCGGGTGAGCTGTAACACTCGTGTGTTTTTAATATACCGACACATGCTGCGTCTGCGTGTTTGTGGGTCCGTTTGTATAGATTTAAACGTATATTAAGTCGGTGTTACTTACGAATATATCAGAAGGAGAGGCTGGCGATTACACGAGGCTAAGGACCCCGGGCGACTTGGAGCAATCGCGAGACAAGAGGCTCTCGTGTTAGAAAAGGGCGTAGCACACACACCCACACACACGCATCGACGATGATTTTTCAAAACGTATCGTTATCTTTAAGATGACGTGACACACGTCAAGACAAGAGCGTCACCATTTTCCTGTAAATGCTCCGAGACTCGAGTACATTTCTTCACGAAAGAGGGTCCTCTTTCGTCTCTTGAGACTTTGTCGGCGGAATCTGAAGAACCGAATGGAGAAACTTTCGAAAACACTACGAAAACAAAACGATTTTGAAAACACTAGAGTGTTTGAAAACATCGGAAAAGAGTGTCAGAATGTATCAGGTACTTTTGATTAAACGATTTTTCAATAAATTGTCGTTACTCGGAGTAACTTTACTCAGTATCTTATACGTAAGACTGATTTTTATTTCACATTTTCTCATGGCAATGCCGAGTGCTCGAGATCGAATCAATGCTCATTCTGCTGGGAGCACGTCGAAATTTGCTCCGCCATAGGAGAGAACAACCAAAGACACCTGGTGAACGCAACAATCCTCCGCCTCGTCCGAGGTCAGAGGATCAACCGCGGTAGTCCGTCGATGGATCTCGCGTTGTATCAAAGTTTCGTCAAACAATGATGTTTCTTGTCTCGCGAAACTCCTACGCACGTACCTTTAATAAGATTCGGGCCTCGTCAATGGAATCGTCTCGAGAGCATACGTGTATATACGCGTCTGCCCACGTACAGATACATGTAAAGAGCGGAGGGACGAGTCGTACGAATAAAGTAGCATGAATCTCGTTAGTTGTACAGCAGAAGAAGATCGCGCGAGTATACACGGCATGTTCTCCATCCGGTTAGCGGCGGTCGAGAGACAGAGAAGATGTATCGCGGCAGTGGGTGCTATCCTATCGATAAAAGTAGCCTCGTGCCAGCGAATAAAGCTCCGCGCGCTGCTGCTCGGCTCCTACTCGTATCTGCTGAGAGGATACAAGCGGGGATAAGGCGACGAGCGGGGGCGTGCGCTCTCGAGGAAAGCCGCGATGTAACGACTTAATAAACCGTTGGCCGCGGCTGCCAGCGAGATGTAGAATGCGGGGGAGGACGGAGAAAGAGCGAAACGAGGAGAAGAGGAGCATCGGATGAGAGAACGATGGACCTGCGAAGGAAGAAGCTTGGAAGGAGGAAGATGAGAAGAAGAAGCGAGAAGGAGGAGAGAGAGGAGGGTGATTGCGGAGGAAACGAGTTGTAAAAGATGCTGTAGCGGATCGAGCGGATCGCAGATAGCGGTCAGGTGCGTCGCGTGCCTGGCAGCCCCCTTCTTCTTCGTTCTTCGACTTACTCTTTTCCTCTCGGTATCTTCAATAATCTTTCTCGCTCTTTTGCGGCGCGACTGCGGCTCGTGTTCTGTTTTGGGAAGGCCCGAGCGAGCTCGTTCCCACGCTTCCGACTGACTCGTGGCTCTTCTACGTACGTATATTATATCAGTATCGCTGATACACGTACGAAATTTACATATATATACAGTACGTATACGCGCGAGTGTACGTATGAATTTACACACAGACAGAGGGCTTCTGCTGCGGTTATTGCGCGAGCCTCGTGGACACTCGACGTGAGCGCAATAACGATATAAAGAGCCAACCAGCAGCAGGGCCCTCATGCGATAAAGACGACGGTTCGTTCTGTATAGTATACATATATACATATATGCTGATTCGTTTGGCTCACCATCAGTCCACTGTCATCCTGCAATTTGTTACTCGCCGAGCTTATTTTCGGCGCAAATGCGCGTTAAATCAATAAATATTAATCGAATGGAAAAAATTTTATTCGCTCCTCAATGAGATTACGTTTCTCACTGATGTTTAACGCTTGGAATTACGTATGCAGGTTTGCTCGCTCGAATTTTACTCCGTATAACGCGATATAAATATACATACAGAGAGACGCGACAGCGTCTTGACGGCGAGTAATTAAAAAGAGGTTTTTAAGGAGTCTGCCTGGTGCTCTCACGGCAAAATCGACTTTTAACGATCATTTTTAAACTTTCAGCCGGCTATGTGTGATTCTGTACAGAGACAAAGTGCCGAACGTCGAAATAAATAATCGCCGAGAGCTCGTGCCATGTATGGACGTTAGACGACTTTTTCAGTTATGTATGTATATACGGATGTATGTCGCGTAAAAGTACTGCGTTTGAAGTTACCGTATAAAGCGTGTGCTTGCGTCAAACATCAGGGATAATTATATTTACAGCGGGTAAGTAGAACTACGAGAAGTAAAATGTAGGTTATTACGGAAAATAATCAGTTTTATCCGTAGAACTTTGAGAATCTATATGGAGAATAAGGGACGCAACTTGTACAGCGAGGAATTCGTCCTACTTTGTTATTTCACTTTTTTTTTTAATCCGCTCTTCGTGTACCAAACTTGCCTTATTATATTTGGTTCAGAAAGACAAGTATACAGCAAGATCGTTGGTAATTCGATGTATTCCTTGAAAGCAATTATTCCACGGCTGATTTGCAATAAATTTGATCCAATAAACCAGGGGTCGAAAATCTCTGATTTTGAAGTTATTCGAACTTTTTGATTTCTTCCATTTTTATTCCACTTTTCTACGAAAGAATGATAATGATTAAAGAAAACTTTTTTTGAGAGACTCGCGAAACGAGGGACGTATTACTGTCTTTTGTACGCCTCGTGTCGTCAAATTTTTCAGAGCAGCCCTCTTCGATTTAAGATACTTGATTCGCCAGAAATGTTTCCTTGGGAATCGTATAAAATTTGAACAGCAGGCTCAATGCTTAATTTCGAAAATATCTTTTGTCAAGCATACCGCTATTTTTTTCGCACATTGGCAAGCTAAGTTCCTGCAGCAGCGGAGATTTCAATTTTCGTCTGTAATTTACGATTCATGAGCTGTTGATTAAAATTTGTAGGAATTTTGAGTATGCATTTTTTAAAATACTTACTCATTCGGCAGCTGCTGGAAAAAACGTGATCTAGTATTCAAATTGGGGTAGTTTTTCTCACCCAATCCCTTTCCAGAAAAGTTTTCGATGATAAACAGCTCTGTATAATAATGAAAAATATATTTTTGAAAAATTGAGTATTAAAAAAATGATTGGCGGATGGATATTCAACGTTAAAGTTTTATTGTACCTCGAACTAGCAGGAGGAGCAAAAGTGTGAAAGGGATGGATGAGAAAGAAGCGAGGAAGGAAGGAAAAAGGCAAACAATTCGGAAACAATCCGCTTCTTTTATTCTTTATCGTTTTCCGCATCGTGGTTCATTGATTTTCTTTTGTCCATTCAGATTCTCCGATCCGTGCGATCGAAAATTTTCAACCTCCAACAATATTTATATTCATCGTCTATTACTCGATGTCAGACCTCGTGAATCGACCAAAGAGGAATTTCATTCGTCAGCGCGAACTCAAATTCGTCGCGTGTCGCGCGTACGCGATCGAGCTACAACGAGCCGGCGTATAATAGTGTCGCGGGTTTTCCAGACGTACCCTCTCGAATCCCAAATGTGTGTTTAATTTCATACAAACAGCTGACTCGCCGCATATTCTCACGCGAAGCGACACCTCGCTTCTTATCGTCCTACGACGAGGCCCTTAACAACTCTGACGGGAAACGATCATCCCGAACGTTACGAACTTCCAACACATCATTAACACGCCTTCGTAACACGACGTATAAACTCCGCGTGTGAATATTCGCTCTTTCCGTTACTCGCCATTGTTCGTAATGTTAATATTGTCACGCACTGCATGTAGCCGGGAGAAAACAGAGGATTATGCTAATTACGCGAATAACAGAAGCGAGAAAAATTCACGAATTTGTTCAACAAAGATCATTTATCCGTCAATGTGAGAAAATTAATTGAGCAAGTTTATTCGCGATTTTTTTCGACCCGATCGCACTTGCGTTTGCGCGGCAAATCAAAACAGGATGAGATATACTAATACGAAAAAGAGTAATCTCAATAAAACGTTCTCAAAAATTGGTATCCAACTTAATCATCTTCGACAAAAGAGTGCGTTGTTATAACTAAAAGTACCCAACTTGACGAAAAAAGAAAGCGACAGTTTGTCGCAAAAGTGCGTGTCGATTTCGAAAAATCGAGCCCAAAACATACCGACAGAGAAGAATTTTTAAAAGGCACTCTTCAGCGTCATTTTCGCATTTTAATGGTCCCAAAAGTCAATTTCAGAAGCCAGAAAAATTATCCCGAATGTCAATTCTGAAAAGGCGAAATGCCGGTTTCAAAACGCACTCGGATTTATAAATAAATCAAAAAAAAACATTTCCGAAAATTCAACATCGTTGGGACAGCATCGCCAAATGGTGTTTAATTACAAAACCCTCAGCTGCTCCCCGCTCTTCGATCGTCGATTAGTCCGTTACGAGTGACAAAGACTCGACAATCTCAGCGCAAAGGGGAAGGAGAAACGTAGTCGGTGCATCGAAGGCTCAGCGATGGTCGACCTTTATGATGGTCGGCGGAACCCTCACGAGGCAATCGGAATACCAAAGTATTGGGGTTCTGTCCGTGCTTGTCGTGCTTGTATCACAAGCGTGCTCCCCACGCGAACAGCGTGTGTGTGAGGGCATGCGAGCTGCACGTGTATGGAGATACTTAATAAAAGCTTTGGGACAACGAGAGGAAAAGAGCGGGGGAAAGATGAAGAAGGAAGAGAGAGAGAGAGAGAGAGAGGGCGATCTGTGGATATAGAAGAAGCAAAGATTCCTACAGAGTTTTTCGGTTCCCACGATATGCCGTTGGGGTGTGCGTCAGGTGGCTAGCGTTCCCCCCAAGGTATCCTCGCTCCGTTCTACCTCGACCACACGACTCCCTCTCGATCTTTCACCTCCCTCGCTCTCGTTCTTCTTCCGTCAAAATAGGGCTAACGGCCCACACGAGGACCTGAAACTCGAGCTCTCTAAAAGGGATATATACGTCCCGAACGTTATTTCGGAAATACGCATCACTCTGGGCCCGATAAATGTGCATCCACGTGAAGTCACGCTGAGAGAGAGAGAGGGAGAGAGTCTCCCGCCCGGATGTCACACTGAGAGAAAGGGAAGATAATAAACACCGTAAATTACCGACGGAAACTGTTCTATGGACCGTTTTCTCTTTGTTTACGATATCGAGGGCTCTAATACGAAGAGATCATGGCTGCCGCGTTTAATGGCTTGTTTTTAAACTTCCGGCTCGTTATTGCTCGCGTTACCAAGTTGTGAGAAAGATGGATTGCCCTTGGGCATCGCGTCTTGCATTACGACCCAGCGTAGATTCGTTCAACTTCGTCTCTCGACGTTCGTCTTTACGTTATAATTCGCACGTCAAAGTACGAGCTGGGAAAAGTCGAGAGGAATTTTTTCGTCGAGCTTCCACGCTCAGCCGCAAGGAGAAAAAAAATTACTCACCTCATCCGCGGTCCGGAAAATCGACGACGAAAATGAGACGGCCGACCTTCGGAATATCATTTATTCAAATTCGGATTCGATACAATTGAAAATCGTGAAACCGTTGAAAGGCACAGACCTTGAAGTTGCTCGCGCAACTTTCTCGTTTCGATCGTTTAATATGTTTAAGACGGTATCACGTTTTCATGGGATACAAAGGTGTCGCTGGTCGAGTTGCCCAGTCGGATGATCAAAAAACAAAACAAGAGTAAAAGAAAAGACACTAAGATACACGGAGAAATGCGCGTCTGAGAAAAAAAGGAACCGACAAGAGTCACGCGTAAATTTGTACATCTCGACGAATCCCGCCGACGGTTTACCGCCGTCGGCGATCGGCCGACGATCGATCGCGGTCCAGGCGCGATCCCGCATCCGCGTTTGTCCCCTTTTCCGCCAAAACGTCACGAAAGTCCACAGCCGGTGGCGAACTAAGTTTCCGTCGTTGCGTCAAGATGAAACTTCATTTTGCACAAGGACCGTAGCCTCTCGATGCCTTTTTCGCGATCATCCCCGTACCGATCTTCCCACGCGTCCAGCAGCATGTTGTGATAACGCTGAACGTCGAAAAACTGAAGGTACTCGTGGGTGGTGGCGGTGGGGAAGATTTTTTCGAAATTGCCAATTTGCGTGAACTCGTCCTCGTAAGCGACGAGATGTCGGACGTCGTCGGGCGTCAGGTCGTCCAGTATGTCGAACAGGTAATCATCGCGGCAGGTCGAATCGGTGTAGAGCGATTGCTTCTGCTTCTCCTGTTCGGCCAGGCTCGTCCTGTGAAGCCGCGGATTCATTCTTACCGGCAATTGGAGATTGTGAACCTTGGCGAGATTCAACGATTCCCGGGTGGTCATCGCGTCGGGTACTTGATAACCAGCTATGTTGAAGACGTTCCTTATCAGGGGACCCTTCACGGCGATGTCGAGGGGCGAGGAGGACTGCAACGAGGGCGATATGTTGACCTCGAGGAGCCAAGGTTTGAGATTCTCGTCGAGGAGAATATCGATGCCGAAGAGCTCGTAACAACAGTACCTAGACGTGGTGTTGCATCTCGTTAAAGCGTTGATCGACGCTTCACCAGCGATCATCGTCTTGATAACGATGTCTTTGATCTTTGCCCACAATTTTTCCGTATTAACGTTCTCCTTCTCGAGATAAGACCACAGTGCTTTGACGGTCCATTTGTGACCTCGGCAGGAATCGGCGCAATCGTTGCTGGTGTAAGTCGCGCTAGACTTGTTGATGCTGTAGTTCGTCAGATGCATGAAACGATCGCTCAGGTAGTTTATGTCGTCGACGTATTTCACCGAGGCAAAACGGACGAGACCGTCGGGATAGATGTATATACGGAGGGGATTGAAGCTGGTAACGAGGACGTAAAGACGAAGGTCGAATTTCGCGCCGCCGATGAGCTTCGGCTTTGACAGATATTGTTGTACGATGACCGGGCGTTTCTTCGGTATCTGCGACCACCGATGGACCACCCTTATGCCGGTGCCGCGTGCCGATGCCGGCGGCTTCACGATCCACTTCTCCTTGCCGCCGCTTTTTTCCCATATCTGACGGAAGCATCGAAAATCTTGGGGCAACACGTAAGTTCGCGGTGCAAAGCCAAATTCTTTTCTGCCGTGTTTCACCATCATACGGCTGAGACTGCGCCACAATCGATCCTTGCGACCGACCTGAAAGGTGCCCGGGAAGTGATTGACCTTCTGCGTCTCCTTGATCGTCTTGAAGCAGGCTGACTTCATGTGTTTCCCCCAAATACCGCACCAATCTGGTGACTTTTTGACGAGACGGTAACCCGTATTGACCAACGTCTTGCGAACGAGCAACGGTGTTATCGTTGTCAAGCGCCATTTTAGATGTTTTCTCAAAGGACGTGGCAATATCGGTCTCCTTACGCAGTCGTAAGACTGAAAAGCTATGTACGGCGGTACGTTTTCGAAGAGGCTTCCTCTCAACGGCAGTGTGAAGGCGTCGTCGTCGACATTGGCAGCGCTAGTTTCGTCATTGTCGGTCGTCGAGACCCCGTCGACGTACGACAACTCTTCTTGGTCGTCGTCCTCGTATTGCGAGTCGAGATCTTCGACGTTGTCGATGTCCGTACTTATTCGACCAATGTCATGATGATTGTTATAAGCTATTACGTCCATTCTCGATTTTCTGCAACAAGGAGCAACGAAAATTTCATGCATTCGATAACATTGTTTTTGTCGTTTGTTTGTTCTCTCAACGTTCGCTATTGACATCGCGAAAGCGAGGAAAGATCGTCAAGTCGTCACTATACCGAAGCGTCAATTGTCATTTATCGAAAATTGTCTTCGACTTTCGGCAGATTTGTGGTTAGATTTTTTCGAAAGCTATGTATAAAGATTTCAGCTTCGTTTCATGGAGTTTCTATTTGTAATCAACGTAATGACGTACCTGTCACAGATTGCCAGGCATCGGTATTATAATCAGAAGTCAATATCGAAGAGCCAACTGCAACAGAGCAAATACAAGACTTTTTATGAGCCGTTGTCGATCGTGTACTAATGAATAGCATAAAAGGTCATGAATCAGTCTGAATTCCCGATTACGTACAACTCAATGGCAGGTTTTTAATACCGAAAAAAAAGAAAGAAACGGTATTCGCAAAGAATAATGATGCGTGTAATACCAACTGTGTTTACACCTGACGTACATAGTCCGTTCGTGTGCATTCGCGATAAGTAAAGTCTTGATAATTCTCGAATATACAGAAGTTTTCGTTTTTCACCGTGAAGCGCCTCGGCGGGTAACAATTTTTTTCTCTTCAAGGTAACGACAATCTCCTTTAAAATCAGCCAAGCTTCGATCTTTCCAAGTCGCGTGTCTTTACCATCTTGATATGTACTCGAGTGACGTTCTTTTTTTTCGTAAGACGACGATGGTAAGTTTCGATCGAAGTTTGGATGAGTTGAGGTCGTTGAAGGAGTGGTTCGATAGGGAAAGAAAGGTAAATAACAAATAATACGAAAGAGTGATAATTTTGTGTTTGAAACGATTGTTTATTCATTTGTAAGATCATGCGATCTCCCGCCCATTGTGCGTTTGATTCAGAAACGGTCGCGGGATTAAATATAAGAGAAAAAAAGTCATATCTTAAACATAACAAGTAAATTTCTTATCACGATATAATAATAATATTATTACTTTATGAGAAAACAGTAATCTCAGGTACAAAACAAACATCCCTTATCACAGACATCAATTAAAGCTTGATCACCTACACGTTTCAGTTTTTCCTTCATATATGAATATACATAGACATATATATATATATACTCTACAATATCGTATTGCTCGTGTATGTATGTCATATCGTTATACTTTGCGTGTGTTTTACATGAGTGCATATGAATCTCAATGATTGCTGAATTCGCAGATTCGTTCAAGATACGATAAACATTATTGGAAGACATTGATTTGTCGTTCTTGTTAAATCTCCTCTCTTTTCTCTCATTCCCTTTCCCCTTGCAAGACCTCAAGCGCGGTCTTCTCTGTATTCTCGTTCTCCCGTTCTCCAACGAGAGCCGGCGAACCTTCGATGTCGCCCCGATCGTTTCACATCGAAGAACTCGTTGACCCCATGCTCGAAAATTCTTCATTTTCTTCTCTTCATTTATTTCCTTGCAAATATCCTTCATCCTCGATAGCGACGTGTCCCAGTCGTTTCGGAGTCGTTGATGATGTCGTTGCTCACCATGGACGCCATACGGCGGCTGATGAAGATTCCGTGGAGTCGCCCGATGAGCTGGCAACGCTCATTGGACTTTGCGGTGGTGTGTACACGTTTTGCGGCATATTATCCGCCATTTTTGGACTGCTACTGACCGGAATGGTAGTGCCATTGATTTGCTGCGTTGTCGATGGGCCTTCGAGACGTCGCAGACAACCACCGAGATGGCGCATAAGCGACGCACCGGCCGCCGGATGAACTGCGGAAGCCACCGGGGTCGACAGAAATGTCGAGACCTCCTGTGCACACTGAGTGAAGCCCTCGCGAAACCTGTCGGCGTAACTGTTCTCCGGCGTCAGAGTGAGTCTGCGGGCTGCTCTCAGCGTATGAAGATGACGTACGGTAAGCTCGAGTATGTCAGCTTTTTCCAACTTTGCGACATTTTCACCCTCAGCTTGGAGCGCCGTGACCATGAGATCTTTGAGCTCATCGAGACAGCGATTGATGCGGGCTCGTCTCTTTCTCTCCAGCATCGGCTTCATCACTTTCCTGTACTGATAGGTCCTTGAGACAGGCTCCTCGTACTCCATGCCTCCACTCACTGCTGCGTAGGTTGTGTGCGGTGCCATTGTAGTGATGATTTTAGTGTCGATGGTATTTGCAATGTCAAATTTGACGACAAAACACTCGTTAACACACTGATTCCAACACTTGCTGCAACCGGTTGAAAGGTATAACGATTATACCAACGAGCAACGAAACAAATCTTTTCGATCACTTGGATTGACTTTTGCTTCTTTGACAATTCACAACTCGGAATCTCTCGGAGCTCTTTGAGGTTAGATGCTTGTTCCTCGGAGTGCCGAGCTGATCTGTTGCTGATCTGAGTTCTGGAGGGGGTCTTATACTCGTATTTATACTCGGCGGCCGAGTCCCCCACCACTGGATCGTTTCTACACGAGAGCCACCGTCGCACCGCATCGTGTGCAGACCCGTGAGCTCGGAAGATCCCCCTCGAAAACGGCCCCGACGGGGCGCACGCACATACACATAACCGGCTGCGGGAGAGCGAGAGGGTGCTACGAGCGGGGACGTGCTACCGACAAACGCAGACGGAAGGGGCGATAATCGGGGGAGAAAGAGAGGGGAACGTATACAAGCAACAGCAGCTACCAGCCGGAGGAGCGTATCGTGGGAAGCTCGCGGGCCGAAGCGTTCCCACAGCCCAACAAGCGGCGCGGGTCTGCCGGGCCAGGTTGGCTGCTCCCGCTTGCGGGAGCGGTGAGCGGGCGCGGGGTAAGGAGCATTTCGAGCGACACACCTGCACCCTCTCTCGGACGTGAGGCAGGCCTGCGTAAGGCCCACGAGGATCACTGTGACTCTTTCGTGTGGCAACGGAGACGGGAAGAGAGCGAGGGAGCGAGAGCGAGAGAGAGAAAGAACGGTGGCAAAGCGAGCGAGATATACAGAAAGAGAGAGGGAAAAGTAGACGCACAGCCGAGCACACGCCACGACGCGCGACCAGCACGAGGACGTCTCGCGCGTCCTCCTCTTTCTCCTCTTCTTCCTCAGTATCCTCTTGCCTCTTCTGTTTCTTCTTGCTCTTCTTTCTCCGGCTCAGACTCATCTATGTATTCTCTCTACTTTATCGCGGTACAGAAACACACCGTATACAAAGTCATGTCTACATATATACACGTGTGTTAACCTCGCGGACAGCCAGCACAACGAGAGTCGCCTATCGCGTTGCGGCTAGCTAACGAACGAGCTTGCGCTTCCGACACTTGTTGCTCGCGCTGTATCGAGCTACAAGTGTGCGAGAGAAGCGTGTATAGACGCGGCCTCGCGCCGCGTCACGTGCACACTCGCTCGTAATTGCGATCTCGTGCGAGCAGCTACTTGTTGCAACTGTGATGCTCGCGTGTATATACGTTTATACGTTTGTGTCTTACCAACGGACTCGGTAACTATACCGAGAGAAGCGCGAATCGGATCTACGGAATGTTAAACGTTTGCCGAAGCTTTTTACGTCAACCGATTGTGTGGCTATGTTTTGTTCGCTTGCCTTATACGAGGAGGAGAAGCGAACTTTGCGTCGTCAAACGAGACGCTTCGGTAGTTGCCTTTTCTTACGCGCCTATGCTCGTTAAATTTTCGCAATGTGCGTTCCACTCGAATCGCAACTTGGAACATTTTTCTGCATTCAGGCGAAATTCTTCTTCTCCCCTGAATGAGCGTTTTGGACGTACAAATGTATCCGACGATGATACCAACGCCAACGGGTACCCGTTAGGATCTCGAAACCCGAATCTTTTACAATTTCTTATAACCGGTTTACTCGAGAGATCAGATCTGTCGTGTAGATGGAAATGGATGCGAGAGAGAGAGAGAGAGAGGGAGAGACAATGTCATGCAACGACGAGAGCCAACGATGCTTCTCCTCTCACTTTTCTTACTAAACGCAGGCTTTTAACGATTCCGCCGTGCGCCTACCTCATACCGTATTCCAAAAAAATTCGACTTCTCGAAATCGAAACGCGAAACGCCTTATGCCTCGTTAGGACGAGGGCGATTCGGGTATGGCAACCCCACCGCGACGACTGGTTTTACATGCGAGACTTAACGGGGTGTTTAGGCTCTTTTGAATAGCCAATATGCCAAACATAAGCGAACGGCGCGCTCTCGCGTCGACATCTCGCTCGTATAACCATGGGCACGGGTGGAGCTTTCTAGCTTCGCGAGAGTCAAGCTTATTTACGATTTGAAAAAAAAACTCGGCTGCTGGCAATAGCGTTGACCGAGAACTTGAGGCACTTGGATGACTAGCGCGATGAAAGATCTTATTTACAATCAAACATGCCTGTCGTTTTCACAAACCGAGTCAGAGTCAAAAATCACAGAAAAAATCAAAACTATCCTCCCGGTTTCCGGCAATTACGTTGAAATTTCGCTCCTCGCGAGCCGCCATTTGCGGTACAACGCGTGCTGCGATGGTGCACAATCAGCGAGAAAAGCGGGAACGATCGATGGAAAAACCGTAGAGAAAAAAGATATACCGAGAGCGACTTATTGATTACCCTAGGGTTCAAGAGCTTTGTGCGCTACTCGTTTATTCGCGTTAACGTCATCAGGCGTGTAATTACCTGCGATAATAATAATACGCGCGAGATTCCTGCGATACGATATTTTCAAACGAGTGCACCCAAGACTCGGCGCTATTTTCCATTGACTCGTACGCGTATCGTGCAATTCCATAATTTCGATTAACAGCATACATCTGCATGTGTTAACGCGCGTGTAGTACATTTAGGTGCGGAGGCAGGCAGGCAGGCAGGCTCGATGTCGTTTTTCTCTCTCAGCGGGTGCGCAATCGCTTCGTTAACTGGATTCCTATACTCAACGCGAAATGAACGATTTGAATGTTCAACACGTGGTACACGATAAATCGAATAATCGACAGAGTCTGTGGCTCATAGTTCGCCCACGTATCGCGTAATCGAGGCGGTTGTAATTGCTCGGGTAGGAAATAACGAATAGCCGAGGCACGAAGCGGCTTTAGATATCGGAGGACAAAAAGGTCTATCGTTTATTAATAGCATACCAATCTACGATTTCTCATTCATCCACAGACTACGTATGTATGTTTATCACGCGGTGTGCACACGTACGTGCGTGCACAGATCGATACCCTTGAGAGTCTCGTATGTCAATTTGGCTAGTCGAGTGTCTGCGGCTTGCGGAATTAAGTTTATTGAACTATACTCACGGGGTACATGCGTCGTTGTGCAAATGCGTACTCGCTGCGAAGGAAGTGTCCAGCTGGCATTGCAATTATCGCATTGATCGCTTGTTCGAACGCCGGATGCGAGCACGTGGGTATGATATAAGCAGCGATGTAACAGAGCGAAGCATCATCCGTGTGTTCGGCATGAACGACGGTGTACAGCCGTTTCGCTGCATGGGACCCCTACGGGTGTCTGTGCTGGGTCGTGGGGGTCTCAGTGGCAGGGCTCGCGCTTTATTACGGACGTGCTGTAATTTGATGGTCCGCTGAATTGCGAGAAGGGAGGAAGAGGAACCGAGATCGAGTACTACCACTGGTGCACGGATTGTATATTGCTCTCTTCCGAGAGCGAAGGGACGCGCGGTGATTCGGCCACTTGAATCGATCCATTGAGCAACCGGCGAGTAGGAGCACGGGAAAAAATAACGGGGAGTTTCGCGTTTCGCGCAGCGAGCTGCTATGAAGTTGGCAACTTTATGGTGTATGCATTCGAGTGAATTGGTATTCACGAATCGTACGTAACGTTCGTACCTGCGGTGCGAAACGAATTTGCTCGGTAAGGCTTTATCGATTCATCATAAAAGAAAGAAGCACCTTGCATAAAATAAACCCGCGCGAACTGCAATGCTCGAATGTATATCGAACCGCAATTTCGCGAAGAGAAAAAAATGGTCAGCGTTGCTTGTTTCTCTTCTTCTCAATGATTTATCCGGCACGATCAAAGGCACAATCAAAGTTCCGAATCAGCGTACCAATTATAAAATCACTATCGCGCCCACCTTGACGTCCTTTTTTCGGTTTTCTCGCACACTTTTGCGTTATTCGGCGTCGTATTATCGTCGTCTCTATCTCGCGCTCGTGTCGCGTCCGCCGGTACACTTCCTTGCCAGCATTGTTCTCTGCTATCTCGTGTATTCGTGATATATTTTACATATACAATACACATATATGTATATATGCCTTTGTACATACAAGGTACATACGAGGATTGAGAAACAGGCATTGTGGATGAGAAGGGCGGTAGACGCGTGTACAAGACAATGGTATATATATATATATATATACATAGAGAGCGAGAGAGAGGGAGAGAGCAAGAAGGAAAAGCCACCGAAATTCCACGAGTTTACTCATTGGCTCGTGCTACGCCCGACCGCCGACAGCTTGGCTCGAACGTGGGAATTTTCTCAGGCTCGCTTCTCGAAGAACCCGTCGTTCCGGCTTGGCGGATATACGAGAGGGGCAGAGGTATATAGACTCACGAGACCACGACCGCACACACACGGGATGTTCGTTCGAAGCTACTCCTCCTTCGCAACTTCTTATTACTTATGCTTCGTTTACCCGGTGCTGCTGAGGCATCAAAGTGGTATGGAAGCCTTGGATTTCTCGTTGCTCAAACGTCATCCATGCGCGCGTTAAGAATGTCGGATTGGCCCTTTTTGATCGGCTCGATCTCTTTCCAGTTAACGTTGGTCCATAGGACAATCTTTTTTTCCAACCAATAACTGGAAATCTGGACGCATACACACGGGGTTGCAGACCATTTGGTTTAAAAAGTGGAAGATCCGGAGAATCTTTATTGTGCTCTCAACCGTGCGTCCTCTTTTACGTTGCACGAGGGAGCAGGATGAATCGGAGAACATGCAATTCTGCCTCTCCTTTGGTCACGGTTTCTTCAGTGTTTTCCATTCTTATTCGTTTTCTCCAGGCATTCTTCTTCCTTTCCATTTTCATCATCTTCCTCCATCGTCGCTAAACTACAAGAACCCTGTCCCTACCATCGCGGGTAATGTCATCTTACCACGACCTATTTGCCAAGCTCCGAGCTTCGCACGAGGCTTTTGTGAACATAAATCGACGCTATTGTGCGGAGCACGGGCCATGCGCTTCTTGCCCGCATCGCACTCGGCTCCTCGAACGTGAGTACGGCGAAGGCTCATCTTTCTACCTCCAGGCTAGGAAGCATTAGATTCCCAAGAAGAGCGAGTACTAATCTCTTTTCTCCTCTTCCGCTCGGTCTTTACCTTCATCGTTGGTTTTTATTCTCATTCTTCTTTACAAGCTTGATGAAGTCAAAGTCGGCTTCTATCTTTATGTTCGACTCCTCAGACCCGCTAGATTCTACAAGTCCACCAAACTATACCATCAAACGCGCTCTTTTCTTTTCTTTTCCGCTTTTCACTGTCATCATCATTATCGTCATCATCATCATCCCCGTCATAAAACCGTTCTTTTGCTTCGCGGCACTCCTGGTTTATACAGAGCTACCGCGTTTACGATTCGTCAATTATCCGCACGCTTCCCAGTGCCATCTATACACTCTCAAGCCGCACGGGCCTCTCCGTGTTTCTCTAATGATTTGCCCATCGTGTTCTCCATTCGCTCCACGTGTGTGTAAACTCTGGAGGCACTTTTGCATTTATAAGCACGTGGATATAAATAGTATCTCGTGTGCCGGATACAAGGTAATGACCAGTTGACCCGGACGTCGGTATTTTGATTTTGTTGGAAAAATAATTTACTCGATTTATTGACAAACCATAGAACAAATCATGTACTCCATTTATACGATTTAAATGTCAAATAAACGTTTGAGAAAATCTACATCATGCTGAAGCTTTGTGCGTTTTTTTTTCGCGCAAGCCGCACTATAGTTTGTGAGATTTTCAACATTGTTCCCATTCAACCGCGCGCGTTTCGACGATGGAATAAATCGAGTAAGAATCTTCATATACATATTGCGTATATACGTGTGTATGTACGTAATATGGCCTCGTGCCGAGCCGCTCTCGTACGCTCGGTAGTGATTAATTGGACTCGCGCGCCTCTGGTGTGCTCACTCGCGCGATCCGTTAAAACCGCTTCTTCCCGGCGTACCGCCGAGTAATCCTGACTCGACGCGAGGTCTCTCATGTGAATCGTCGTCGTTTCGCGGTTGTCGTTGCGCAACACACCGACAATCGACAACGCAGCGACGGCTCAATTGATCCAAGTGAAAGTATGTTTAACCTACGCACGTATAATGTAGGTATACCCTGTGTGTATATACTCTGTAACAAGAAATGCTGAGAGAAAAAATGGCGCGCTTCACACGGATCAAACGTCGAGTGATTAGAGTCGGGTCCTGGAGCCAGGTGACTATATACTCTTCGGTAGCCAATACAGCCACTTGTTCGACGTCGTTGATGACGTTTCCCAAAGTCGTCCTGAACGCGTAATAAAAAGTTGATGAAAATAAAACGGGCGCGAAAGGTCTGTATGGCTTTGCCGAGGATAAAACGAAAAAAAGTTGACGTTCGTGACCGATGGAGCGTGCCAATGTGAAAGATGGATCGCCGATGAAACTGGGCTGAATACTCGATCGTGATATATACACGAACGATTGATCTTAATCAAGGCTCCCGGGCGTAGATTAAGTAAAACAAAAAAGTTGGAATAACTAATGTCACATCCGTCTATCGTACGATTCGACAGGTCGATCGGCTCGACTTGGTTCCACCATCCGCAAACCCATCTCTGGATCATTTCAAGAACTGGTTAATCGATTGTACTCCATCACAAATTTAAAGTAGCGGTTTATTGAGATCTTTGATGGGAGAAAGAAACATCACAGTCATTCCGATAACTGGATAGCAAGGCATTGAAAAAAGAAATGCCGTCAGAACACTCACGGAGAAGCTGAACGGGCGGTGGGATTCAATGCACTCGAAGGGTATGAGAACACTGAAAGTCCATGAGTTGCTGTCGAGTACAAACTCGGAAGAACGTGTACAGATCGTTTCGTTGGTCGGGTTTCTGGTTTCCCCCGTTTTTCTATTAGTTGGATTCGTCCATCGGAGTCTTCTTATCGAGATAAAAAATGGTATCCACTAATTAGGATCGAGTTAAACGACATTTCGCTGTATAAGTTTCAAGGATGATCCTCTAATCTACGTTTCACGAAGATACGCTCGGGGTACGACCTCCCAACGATTTTAGACTATAAGACGCTTTTGGGTATTCGTTCGGGCTAAACGACTTTTAATCGTTTACGAATAAGAGTCCGAAACGCGATGTTTTCTAGCCATCTTTGGTCAGTTTCAAAGTCTCCATGATTGCTCCTTGGTATTCGAGTAAGATGAATGGTTCTGCCGTTACAGAGTATGGTTCACGCTGGTATGGTATCTTTAACCAGATAAAAAAAAAAACAAAACACCCGAATAAACTATGGATCAGAAAGCCATCCGTGACTTTTCCGTCTGTCATTGACTCGTTCAACTGAAACTGAAGCGACAGGACCTCTCCCGATCCATCAACTGTCTCATCGACCGACGAGCACGCATCCCTCGAAGGGAAGTGTGTTGATTGAAGACGAACTAGCGCATATGAGACGAAAAGCGAACAGTACCGAAGGCTTATGCAACTTATGTTCTGTTCTCGTGTTTCCATTTTTGTTCTTTGCTTCTTCTTCGAAACAAATTTTGGAAAGATGCCAATGAAGGCACGTATCTTCCGATTTACGTTCCCTTATTCTCCTCACTTAACTTTCCAAACCTGAAGATTTCTGCGTCTCTCTCAGCGGCGCTTGAAACTTGGTATCATTTAACACCCTTCGTATGCCTCTAGGGTTCTTTCATTCGGATGCGTACATATCGTTGAGAGAGGGCAGCTCGCCTTCTGCGTCTCTCCCTTCTTACCACCCGTGTGTTTGTCTCCGTCCCATCGAGGGCTCACAAAACCGGGTGCATTCGTCGAAGACAGTCTCCTTGTCCCTTTCTCTCGCATCCAACACCCGCGTTCTGTTTTCTCCGTTTCTCGCTTCCTCCTGTTCTTTCAGCGCGTCACGCGTCTTTTAGGGGTTGGCTGTCGTCGTTCGGAAGGCACAGGTGGTATCGCTACTCGTGGGAACTCACGGAGCCGAATCTTCCCGTGGTCATTTACACAAGGATCCTCACGTCTACGTACGCATACGTGTATATATGTACACGCGGAAACCCTTAAGAAAGAATCGTATAGGACGAACACAAGGAAATGGAGCCCGCAGCAATTCTGGTATAAGAAAAGCCGTGCAAGTGTGTCAGCTCCACCCGCCTGAGGATTGGCCTATTCTTTGCGGGTGTTGGTAAATGGGGCTGTATGCAGAGCGTATATACATGTACCATGTATCTCATGAACCCTCCGTCGTCGACGAACCCTAGTTTCTTCGCGTCTCTGTTGCTCTCTTTGCTCGAACTCTTATTCCTTTCCCTTTTGCCTTTATTATAACCATCACGAGCCTCGTTTGGCTCCGTATTGAACCGCCCCCGGGGTGTCTTACGGGTATGTATTCCGGTAGGCCCCTTACACATACCGATACACGATTTACCATTTAGGGGTCGTTCTGTGTATAGCCTCGCGACTGCCTCGTGGCTGGCACGGACATTTTTCTTCCCCCAGTATACATTGTGTGGATACTGTGGGAGAATCGGTACACACGTATGGCTCGTTCACAAAGTGTGTGCTTGATGCTCTACACGTGATTTGAAAATCGGGATCACTGCTCGTTCATCCAGTAGTGCCACCGTCGATTTTCATGTTTTCCCTCTTTTTTCCACCATCATTCCTCTCGCTCGTTTATCGCCCTATTGAACACTTCATTCTACGTTTACCTTTACAGAGGGTGTACCCCGTGTCGAGGGGTAATGGAGAAAGAGGAGTAAGCGACGAATCTTTACAATGTACGAAGATCGACTTAAATACTTTGGATTTTTGTACCACCGAGATTTGTCGTAATGATTATGGTTTTTGAGTTGTCGACTGACCGAGGGTATCGATGAATTGTACACGGTTTTATAAACGGGCGAAGCATAGGCGTGCCCGAATTGCCGGTCCGAATTCTTGAAGAATATTTCATCCCTTAATTGGACGTTTTCTGTAATGTAAATAGTACGCTCATTCGCTTCGAAATTTGTATCACCAAACCCGAGATTTCAATCACATGTTGCCAGAATTGCGCTAAGCGTAAAATTGGATTACTTTCGTATTTCAAATGTCACATCACAATTGCGATTAAAATCAATACAGAAAATAATAATTTTTCTAAAAAAGCATATTTCTGCATCATGTAATAACTTGGAAAGTTACTCTTATCAATCGACAGATATTTTGATTTTTCATTTTGTCTTAATAAATTGTTGGAGAACAAAATAAAAGGATAATTTTAATTCGACGGAGTATACGATTATATCGGGTCAGTTGAGAACTTTACCTCGAAGGCTGCGTGTGCGGACCCTTTAGTATCAAGAAGGTTGAAAAATTTCTAGCGAGCGGCCACCAGCGCAGCTTATACCTTCGTTTCTAGCCACGCCTTTGCTGCTTTTTTCTTAATGTGAGAGAACCACGCACTGTACTATTATAATACGTATATCCACTTTACAAAGCTTTTACAAGGAGCTCTCGCCACGAATAACCAGTTTGCAACATAAAGAACCGGTTAATTACTCATCCGTCGATGTCTGACGGTCGGTACATGTCCTAGCATAGAGGATCGCGCGGCTAGAAGAAAAATCATCGCGAGATCGTGAAGGAGCGCGCCCGGATAATTATATTCTCCGTCTCTCTGCGGGAGGATCGAAGAAATGAAATTGTAAATCAAAGAGGAAAAAAAAGGTTCAATCTTAGTACGAGGCATAATTCGGTCGATCATCCGGTCTTGGAGAAAAAAAAATTGATTAATAATTGAGAGACCCCATTCTCTGCATTCTGTATTTTATCGATATTTTCGAGAATCATTTTTCGAGTGTCGAAAATAAAAAAATGACTGATTACCTCTACGGGTGACCGACAAACAAGTTTGACAGAAATTACATCCGCATCTACATAGTGGCACCAAATTAGTCGCTGTCTCAGCTTCGGGAAATTCAAGAAAGTAGAGATGAATAAATTTCATCTTTATCGATTGTTGAAACATAATTGCGCGAGCAAAACTGTTGCAAAACTGTTGCGCAGAGGAATAAGCGAAAGAATACGTATATAAAATACGAAACTGTATGACGAGACGGGTGGCGCGTCGTAAATTCGATCCGCTTCACTCGCGGAATGAGCGTTATCTTAAAATGACGCTTCATTGAACGCCAACGTCGTTGATTCACCTTCATCCGTATGCAAATCTGAAGAATATTATAGGTGCTACATTTGGTCCCGATCAAGACCGATAAACGTCTCATTACGGTTTTCAACGACCGTGCGAAATGCTTGATGACCGCATTTCCGTCTCCCTTCCTGTCTCATTTCGATCACGAAGTGTCTTTAGAATGACGGACGTCAAGAGATAAAAGCACGTCGCTGTAATTTCTTTCGCAAACGACTTACGCACGAGCAACTTTTTCCATACAATATCGATCACGTACATAAATTTACAACGTAAAAGTGCATGTATTCGTATATATTTATATACAAAAAAACATTGCAAGGGGATGTATGAATGTAAATTGTTTGACTTGTTTTTTTAAATCGTACGTGCAAAAAACACGACGTGAGAGCATACATCTCCGCGGTTCTTTTTCACAGAAAAAGGTTGGACCAAAAAAATATAAAGAGTCTGCAACTATCTCAGATTACCCGGATGAGAGGATGCAAAAGTACCGCGGCTGTGGAAAATATCGCAAGACCGCCGAGGCAAAGACTTCAACAAAGTGCATATTTATAACGAAGAATGCGGGTATGGGGGCATTACGGACATGTAATTCGCGCTTTTATATCGATTGTGTGCGCCCGTGTGAATTTAATAAAAAAAACAACAACAATACTGGTTTGCTTGAGTGTATATTGCTGACGAGTCAAAAGTTCCAATAGAAATTGGTGCCGAGCTAAGTGAATGTGGCAGGTGCAAGGTGACATGTACGGAAGAAAATTACAAAAATTTTGCCACTCGATAGAATGTAACTCGCCAAGTACACAATGTACATGCGTTTGTCATTGATATGCATGGTGGCAAAATTACACCGCACTTTTCAGGCACCTGGCGTTTTCATCACCGTTCAAAGCGAACCTCGAAGAATTTTGCCACGACCATGGTTGCACCGAGGTCAACCTGCATGCGAGGAACATCGATAATTACGAAGAGAGAACGGGAAGGAATTAAAAGTGCGCAGCTTCATTGAGAATTCACTTTTTTCCATACGACCCCATGGGTTTTTTGAAAAAAATGAAGGATTCGAAAATATGCTTCGGTTTCGTGTTTGCTGTTTCTTTTTTGACACGATTTCTTATGAATTTCTACGGACTTTTGACGAGTCACGAGTTCCAATACTAATTAACCTCGAAATTAGCGAATATGGCAGGTGCAAGGTTACGTGTAATACACAATTACGACATTTTCGACACTAATAAATACAACAATGTCGTATAACGTGGATGCGTTTGCGATTGATGTGCTCGGTGTAGCGAAATCACACCGCGCTTTTCTGAGGCACCTGCGTTTTTTTTAAACGTTTAAAGCGAACCTCGAAGAATTATTTCGCCATGACCATGGATGCCGCGAGGTCAGAGAAAACTTGGAGAATGGACAGAGAGGCAGAAAAAGAGGATATCAAAAGTCCACGACTTTATTGAGAATCCATTTCGTCGACCAAATGTTTGTAAAAACAAAAGAAATGCAGATTATGCAGTTTCACGAAAGACTGGAAAAAAATTGCATTCGTCGTGCCAGATTCTTGCGAATTCTTACGAATTTTTGAATACTCGCTCCATTTTTTCAAATTCCCTTTTGGTAGACTCGTACGAAAACAGTTGCACGGAGAAGGAACGTGTTTTTACGAGTTTTTCTCTCGGTCTTCGAATTGATGAAATATTTTCGAGACGTTTTGGTATTCGATCGAAAAAATTGACAACGAAAAAATGTGTCTCCTGGTACGAGATGCAAGCAACGCAAGTGCGAGGTGAGGTACATTTGTTTGACAATGCTGTACACGATCATACGCATACGCACAAAAACACCCGTATGACGTGCGATCTTGGTACATGAATCTTTTAAATCTCGAGATAAACGTGTGACGGTATTTTGTTTTATTCGCGAAAAACGCGAGAGAATGTTCCGAGGCTGTGCGACGAGCATGTCTACACGTATACTACCTCTGTGTATATATATATAAAAGCGTGAGTTGATTTAACTTTTTCAACTTCCGTCCTTGCAATTCGGAGCAACTTTTATTCGCTTCTTTTGCAACGATACATATACGTACAACACTTTGGCAAATTTTTTTACGTCTCCCGCAGTCGGTCGAGCTACGCCCGTCGAATGTCGCGTCAATTTTTTTCCCCTCTTTCAGCCGCCAACGAATTCAACGGAAATGATCGCGGAGAGAACGCGTAATTTTATACCGGATCGCAATTTGATGCACGAATGAGAATCAATTCGCGTGCGTATTAAATTTCCTTTTTTTCTCGTCAAGAAGAACGCCGGTGCGTCGCGGGTTTTCAACGTGGTATAAAGAAAATTGTATTTGTTCGTCGGTGGAGCGAAAAAACCATAATTAACGCTGCACAGAACTCGCAAGGTGCGTTTTTGAAGGCACTCATGAGGGTACGTACAAATTCAGCGTTTTAAAAATAGTTTCTACCTTGAAAATCATTTTCATAAAAGGAGACGATATTCCGAGACGACAATCGAGCGAAATTAGTGGAAAAAATTCCGAAGAATCAAACTCGAATTCGAAAATTTTCGAAATTTCCGTGTACATCCGTGCGGCAATCACTGCGGTGAATTCGCCTCTGATGAAATCGCTCCGAAACAATGCGAGTCACAAATAAATGACAATTAAACACCGATTTACGTCAACTGCATCGCGGCAATCACCTTGAAAATCCTCGAATATACAGTGTATCGGAACGCGACTCATCGATGAATTTTCAGGCTCGATCGATGGACATAAAATCACGTACATATCGTGTCGCGGGGATCGAGAAGAAGGAAAACGTGGCATGTGCTCGCAAAGGCCTCTTCGACATTATGCACACACGCGCAATGACTATTGTATATGCAGGATATTTTTTTCATTACGCTTTCTCTCTCGCCCTCTCTCCTTTCTATGGCACCCTCGAACAAACACCCCCACACGCGCAAATCATTGACGATCGTTTCCTCTCGTCGTAAAATTCTGACGATACTGTCCTCTCTTAAATTCACGACACGACACGTCCTCCAACGGCCTCGAGAGAGAGACGGAAAACGGTAGAATGGACGAACGTGCTGTACATTATATTTATTATCAATATATACGCGCGATACATATGGAGATTCGTGTGTTTGGGATTATATAGGAAAAGGCAGCGCATGCCATCACACCGCGAGTTCCCATGCCGCGGTGCCATTGCCCGTTGTTGTATATCTCCAAATGCCCATAGCCATGGGTATCATCGCCCGATGAGAAGCGAGAGCTCGTGCCTTTCCGCTACGTGAGGCCACGTATGGATTATCAACGATACACACGTAAGTCGACGGTCTCGTCTCGCGGGATCGCGTTCGCGTTTCACGTCCATCGGATTCTTTGTAGTTGGCTCTTTTCCCTTCTGCGAGATATCGTGAAACGCGCACGGACGCACGGGGAGCGACCCGAGAAACGCGTCTCGCATAAAATCATTATCGCGAGAGGGGAATCGATGTAACGTAACCAGCGAGAGAGGATCGGAGGAGCGCGAAGGAAGAAGCCCCGAAGAGGATCATCCCGAAGGGGAAAAGCTTATTCGCTCCATTCGCGAGGACAAAACTGCACGTTTCTTTTAATTACCCGACTTGATTCTTCACTTTTCACGAATCAAAATTATTCTTTCGATTCCTCTTACCCGTGTAGGAATTTGATCTGGACGTCCCGACTTTAGACCGGGCCCTGGTCTGGATTTTCATGAATACAATTCTGAGTTCTGAGTTATATACATATACTCCCGATATGCTCGCCTTCGTTGCGCCTAACGCGCAACATTCGTTGGTAAGGCAGTGCGACAAGGGAAAAATAGAATTTAAAATATGATCTTGCTTACATTTGAATTTTATGTTTCAATTTATTCCGTGTGCTCTACTTCCTTATTTCCCTACACAAATGTGTATGATTTCATATTAAGTCTCAGGTCGGATTCCAACCGGGCTGTGGCATGGAATGACATTTGAAAATCAAGTAAGGGCCATGGCTGAGCATGGCTATTTCCCGGCTTACTGTTCTGAGCGGGTGCTGATCAGGCCCTGGTCATTTCCCGATTATTTCCCGGTGTATGGAAATCAAACCAGGCCCTGACTTATTATCCGTTACATTGCTAGCCGGATCCCGGCCTGGTTAGCCTGGCTATGCCCCGATATCAAATCGGGAAAGCCAGTACTGGGCCTCACTTGTTCCCGATCAAAATTTCTACACGGGTATTCACGGTTTTCATATGAGTTTATGCGTCGATATCGGTCTATTCTTAAAGTACTTTTTACTCATACTTTCGCGGTACCATTATTCTTGTCTTATGAATGATAAACATTCTGTTCCGCAAAATATAAAAAGTCTATAAAATATGCATCAGTATTCAAAGCATAATCAATATTTTGCTACGATAACCAGCGCGTAAGGGTCAGGCGTATATTTATTTATTCGTCGCAAAAAAACACCCTTAAATTTACATCAGTGTTGTACATCCAAAGAAACAGTCAGGAGATGTACAGAATTTTCGAATTCGTTTGAATTTTTATATCTTCCCTACAACGATATACTGAAAATCGTATTGTAAATGATTATTTTTTTCTACGCCTCACCGTCCTTCGCTGTGATCATTTAATAGCGCTGTAAAAGGCATGACTCAAGTTGTAACTGGGTGGAAAAAATTTCTGCAATAATTTATGCGCGTATATTCAGTGGCACGCTCACACACACACACACACAGTGTGTGCTTCCTCGAATCTCCCGCGACGACCAACAGGCTCAGGAAAATCGATCCATCGGAAATTCCAATCACGAAATAGTCCAAGTGATGAATGAATAAAAACTTTACGGCTCGTGGCAGTAACCTTCTCGAGTTTTACACGCGAGCCCGCGATGGCACGATTATCCGGCGTAAGAATAAGACGAGTACCACGAAAGCTCATCGTCGTTCATACCCAGCTCCGTCTCTCTTCATCCTTGGCACTCTCCGCGTTCCGGAGCGAGGCGTTACAAAATCGACGATCAACGATCTTTTTACTCCACCGCCTGTCCAACCCCCCCCCCCTCCCCCCCATCCGCCGTACCGTCGCAAAGACCGTCACGCTTGATCGTCTTCGCGGTCGGTTTTTTACGCAACCCCTTGGCCTTTTTTTTCATCTCATCTCGCGATACACCCTCGATCCGTATCTCTCTGTATACTCAAGCGGCTCAATACGGTAGAAAATACGTTTATACACGGTCCGCGGACAAACATCCCACCGAGGCGATATTTTTTCAAGTGGTTTTGCGCCTGTATGGAATATAACGAGGTTGCGCGTGTATTGTACAAGCTCGAGCCAACTTCTTCATCTTCGCGCCGTTTCGTCGAAATTTCATCAAAGCCAGCATGGCAGAATCCCGCCGATGTTTAACTTTCGATCCACGGAACCTCAGACTCCACCGCGAAGTATTTGTTTCTTTCGTCACATCTTTCGTGCACACATACAATACCCCCCTGGCTTTCGTTCGATCGTAGAAGCGCGAACACGAAACCGATCGATCTGCTCTGCGACGCTGGCGAGAAGTTTCACGACCGTGAATCGATCTCGATTGATCGGCAAAAAAATGTTCATTTTGCCACGTCGTCGCTGGCGATTTTGTTCATGTATATAAAGGTTGTGTGATACACGGAATGATTGAACACTTTTCCCGAGTGAAAAGCACGGGGATTATCGTACGAAACGAAAAAATTTTCATCAAAACTCAAATGTGAAAGATTACATCGAGAATTAATGATTTATCGGACGAAAATGTTTTTTCAGACCTTCGGGACGGTTTTCTGTCGTATAAATACCGATCTTTATCGAGAATTTTCGATAAAAATTCAAGGAGCTAGCTTGATACTATTTTTAAATTGTTATATATCGCGATGGGTCTACATGTCAAAGTGAGACGTTTCGAGCAGACTTTTGAGATATCATTGGGTTACGATCGTGTTAACACGCATCTCGAAACTAACCTCGTATCGGTACGATCGAGATTCGTCGTCGATAATGAATGAAAAAACTGTCGGATAATATACGCTATTAGGGGTCAGTGACCAGTAGCCGCAAGACATCTTATTTGAGTTTTTTTTTTCATCTTATACATATATCATCCTACTGTGGATGCCAGGGATTCTGAATGTCATACAGAGATACAACGATCGATTTTGTGATTCGATCAATATCGAAGGATGCTCCGATAGCAGAAAAAACCGTATGAGAATCTCAAGTATACTTGTCAACGAGAGAAAAGTATTTAGAAATCATTAAAAATCAATCATCTGCATGATAGACTCGAGACACGTTGATTTCGAATAATAACGATAAGAAAAAGTTGTCTCAAAAACATCCAAAGACAAAGAGCACGCAATGTTGTTAGAATTGCATTTTTCGGAGATAAACGTACTTTGATAAAATGGATTTTTTTAATAAAATAAATTCAAAGAGTCTACGACAGTTGCGGATGGAAGATTTGCATGAATCGTCAGCGAAATTAGCTTTCTTCGCGAGACTCGTAATAAAGATAATTGGAAAATAAGCTGAATGGACGAATACCGGTAGCAACGGATGGGAGGTTAGTCCGCTGGACCAAAAACTGTTGGGGCCGGCCGAATACCTGAGATCGTCGTGAGATAAGAGATGCTCAAGCGATACACGATATTGCGGGGAAGAAGAGAGACGAAGACGACCGACAAAGAGAAACGATGTATGCTGTACGAAAGCATCGGTAGGTGAAGGAATTTACAGAGGAGATGTCTCACGAAAGTGGATCGATCTCGCGTCTCACAGGATATCGAGCAATCGGGCGTGTCACGTGATGAGAAAGATAATAATTAAGAGAGTGCTGTAAAGATTTTTCGGCCACTTTCCTACCGAGGAGGGACGACGTTTTCGTGTAAAAAAAAAAAAGATTATCCACTCTCGATAATTTTTTACAGCAGCGCCATCATGCTGATTACAACGAACACGAATAATTATCGAGCTGTAATAAAAATTGCTAAAGTATTGGGCGGTTATTTTTTTCATTGCACGCGAAAACAGAGAAAACCTCGAGAGATGTGCAGGAAAAAAAGACAAAATACTTGTGACATTTTATGAAGTTACATAAAAAGCAACGAATAATCTTGACGTGTTCAGTCTCGCCGTTCGATGATCATTTTCATCTTGAGCGTCATCCTCAACACGCCGGACCGAGAAAAAAACATTTTTCGTGAAGGAATCGAGTCTCGTTATTGATGCAAAAAAAAAATTAAATAACGCCAATTTTATTACACTTTCAGGATGCAAACTACGAACAAATTTCGGCATCTTGTTTCATCAGAAAATGTCAATAAAAACATGCGATTATTTCGAATTTTTTTGTAAATTCGTACTCAATTCCTCGATTAATGCTTCAGCTAAAGTATTTGGCGAGAGGTGTGAGGTATATTTTACGAGTGACGGTTTTCCAAAACGATTAACAGCGATCTCTCGTGGAAGGACCGACTCGCGTTGCATGTATTATACTTGTAAGAATCATTCGTAACAGGCCTTGGCATAAAACCAACTATAATTACGATGAGCGTATATACATGGTACACGGAGGTCGAGGTAAATTTAAAACTGCTGTCAGCGTACACTTTTGCCATCCTCTCCTGTCGCCGAGTTTTCCTCGCGTTCGATCGCGACGGACTTAATGGTCCACTCTCGAGCTTATACGCTCTCAAGTCGCAGCGGCGACTTTATCGATGATTCTACGAATCGTATAATCATTTTAACAACCATCCATAGCAGCCCGTGCAAGCGTGTATGAGTGAAAAATGTACGTGCTGTACGCTCGACGATACGAACGTATTTTAAAGTACGTGCGACAATTTGCTGCTAATTGACATTCGGCATATCGAGCGTAAAGACCGCTCGTTTGAAAATCGTGAGAACAATGATCGATGCGAGATCCGCTACTGTCAAAACTTGCAAAAAAATATCACGAGCATACGATCATTCACAATGGGACGCGAGAAAATGCGTCAAACCAAGTTCGATTTGTTTTATATCGACTTTTGTGCCTTCCTCGATACATTTATTTTTTATTCACCTTCTTTTCATTAATTGCAATTATTTCGTTGCAAGCAGTCTGTGATAATTGTCTTTTATGGTGGAAAGTATTTTGCAAAAAAAAAATGTTGCAAGGATGGAAAACAAAACAATGATATTCGTTCAGGAATTTGGCAAGAGGTATTGAATAAAATAATATTGGATGATAATTGGGCGCCTGGCATTGCGTAATGGATGGACAATTTTTTTGCAATCTTCGAACGATTGATTCGGTGATTAACGGAAATGACGATCGACTGCACATTTTGCGCACAGTGCACAATTTTATTTTGACGAGTACAACAAAGTCTTGGCTGGAAAAACAGTCGTGGATTTACGCGACCGCGAAACCAACGACGACGTTTCTTTCACGAGGCGGAAAATTATGTCCGTAACACTCGAGCAGGGAGTAATCACCGATTGTGTTTTTTATGAGGTTCCTGGAAACGAGGAAAATCATCTTTACTCGTCAGCCTCGGAAAATCTATACGTTCCTTTTTCTTATCAGTACATCTTGGAAAATAAAGTTTTCCAAACGGAAAAAATGTTTCATAGCGAATTGGAGCGATGAAAAAAACATTAATATTTCTTCGTTTCATGAACGAGCCAAGAACTCATTGTGCAAAAGTGTACATAATTTTTTTTTCCGCGCCAGATGAACATTGAAACGATTAAACGTTTGCTGTTACAATTTTTTTCCTTCAAATTCGTTCATTACAGCGAACGTCATCGAACGTTTTTTTTTAACAAGTTCAATAAGTTTTTCTTTAGCATGAATTTCTCATGTAAACGCAATCACCGTTGTATCCCCACAGGAAAAACGTTACGGATTTGTACGATGATTTGAACGAAATCAGAACTGGTTCCCGACACATTTTATTCATGAATTTCCCCAAAAAAGAAATGGCGATAATTTCAGTAATCTAATGTGATAACTGAAATGTAATAAAGTTTATCGATCGTTCGAACGTCATAAAATTAAAGCAACACCAGTTACGAGCACATCGAGTCCGCGGCAAACCCGCGAACTTTCTATCCGATTCTCACGCGGAATGTTTCGCAAAACGACTGTGTTCCACGTCGAATCGTTCGCGAGTCTTAGTCCTGTAATTTTTTTTTTAATCACATAAAATTTTGCGTGACTCGAAGCCATTTCTCCTGTATCGTTCTATTATACCCGCTGTGTGTTACACGATGTATAATAATCTCGAGGGACTTGCACACGTTTCGTGTGTACCCGCGTACGTTCGTGTGCGTTACCTGGTCCCGTGTGGAGCTCAAAGAGAGTCGCGACTCGTACGCCCCATTCTCCGTAACGATTACGATGAAATTACAATCGTCCCGTCTCATGAAGGTCCGGGCACGATCGCGTACTTGGCCAAGAGACCTCTCTCGCGTCCCTTATGCCCATCTCTCTCCTCTTAGTATTCAGCGATAAAAACGTCCGGCGTAATCATAGCTCTCCTCGTGGATATACGAGAGCACGAGAGCTCATTCACATCCTCCCGCTGGCGTGTGATTCGTTTAAAATTGATCTATACGTGTTTTTTTTAAAGCCCTCGTATGTATACAGGAATATGAAGAGTTATTTGATCAAGTGCGGTGAAAATGTTTCTCGCATCGTCTCTGTGTTTTGCCATGAACTTGAAGTTTGCATCGTTGGACCTCAACGAAATATCGGATTTCCTCAAGTTTTTACACTCAACTTTTCTGACTTTTCATTATATTTTCTATCATTTTTCAGGAGTGCCATAATTTCGAAAAATTGCTGAGAAAAATTTAACAAATCGTCAAATATTGACGATACAAAAAAAGTGTATCGTACATTTCGTTGGATTCCAACGATGCAAACTTCAAAATCGTGTTTTACCTTGGGATTTGACGTTAGTGTCACGTACATTTATTCGTCAAACGAGATTAAATAAAAACGAGGGTTTTTTTTGTTAATGAGGCAATACTTAAATAATTAAATAATAGCGTATCGAAATCGTTGTTAATTAACAGCGTGAAAGGTTACAACAGTTCCTGTCAAAGTTCCCCAAATACGAGTCGTCATGACGGAGAGAAAAAACCTATTAAAATTTCGACCGAATCTATCCGGAATTATCGCGTTTTTTGATAATAGCGAAGGAATCGATCGGCAACAAAAAAATTACCATAGGACCCCGAAAGTTGCATAAAAGATCGTAGAATTCATCGCATGCTTGTCCACGTATTCCTACAGGACGGGAAAAATTCTCACCCACCACGGTAAAATTTCTACGTTATCGTTTTCGCCTTTTTTTATTCAAAGAGATTGTAAAATTGTCCTTAGCACACCTTAGCAAACCTTAGCAATCCTCGGCAAACCCGAGTTTTCACCGTCATTGACGCAATTTTCGTTGGGAAATTGTTTTAATCGACTCATCATCGTACGAACGCGATTCACCGTACGAATATGTGTGACACGCGAAAAAAAATTTCCATAACGCGTATGTATATGTAATTCGGAGTAACAAAAAAGTGGCAGCGAGATAAAGGAGTGGCTCCGTTGATGCATCTCAGAGTTCTCTTCGACCAATGTTGCACCGTCGTGCAATCTTTTTTTTTTATCTCGTATCGCCCTATTATATGTACACACGTGCATCGGACCATAATGCCCCGAAGATGGAGGGGCAAAAGGGAATAAAATTTTCACTCTTTTGTATGCGCTGTTGGCTGCGTGAGTAAGGACCGTTTTACTCCCCAGCAAACATGTGTGTATAGTATATCTTTTTTATGGGATGCGTGCTCGTACAGTTGGTGCAATCTTGGCTGTTTGGCTCCTCCTCTCTGCCGGCGCGATTTTCAATATATATATATATACAAGTGTCTATAACAATGTGACGGAAAATGTGGACGTCAGAGGGTGCGTCGAGCTTGTACAAAACCCGCGAGACTTTTATTACGCGATACATGGAATTACATTTGGAGCTTCAGAAAATGTAATTATACGCATCCGACCCAAACCGAATGAGCTTCGCACTTCACAAAAATCGTACACCAAAATAATCGTAAAAAAATAGTTTTTTCCGTCGAACGTGATAAAGAGGAAACATGATGGATGAGCTTTTTTTTTGTGATTCAAGTTAAAAATCCTTCACCCGAGAAAAACGTTTTTGCAAAATGGTTCGAGAGTTTTTTTGACCAATCATGATTGCCTCGTGGATAAAAATACATTTTAGAACGCACTTCGTGTGTTTTTGGAAAAATTTATACTGATTTTATGTTCGAAAAATATAATCGAAGAATCTCTGACTCGACGATATAACTGGAGTATATTTTTGAACGAAGGCAGAGTGTTTTGTAGCATTTATTTTACTAGAGCTCTCAATTTTCTCGAGAAGTTTCGCCAAATTTTCAGGTTGGGATTTCTCGCTTCTGATTTGATTTGATTATACTTTTTGAAAAACTGTATTTCCGTGTGTACATTTGTATTCCAAAAGTGCAGTGCGGTGCAGCATCACGGACTTCAAAAGACGTTGTAAAAACGCCATTTTTGATAATACCGCACTTGCATTATGGCGCACGCACGTACATACGGCAAAAAATCGCGGTGATCGACGAGCAAACAGACACGCACGAGGGAAGAAGTGAAATTTTGAGAAACCAAAAAAGAAATGAGGAAAACAGTCGGCGAACACCGTCGAACGTCAACAAAATTCATCAAATATTCGAATATATACTTTGAGCGATATCAAAATTTATACTCGAGAATTATCCGCATGTGCAATGGACGAGAGGGATGGCGAGTTAACGCGGCCGAGTTATCGAGTTCTCCGGCGCAAAATATTATACATGTACCAGTTTCGGAGTACTCGGGAGTGCGTCTGTGTGCGGGCATGTATTTTTAACGCATACAAAATCACGAGACGATTCGTTTCGTTTGCGCGGCGAGTGATGAGAGAAGCGCGAGGATATCGCGTGGTCTCCTCCACCTCTTCCTTTCATTATGCATCTTTTTCTCTCGCTCTCGTAACAATCGTAACATATATCGAGGGAAGACGACCCCCCTCTCTCTCTCTCTCTCTCTTTCTCTCTTTGTCGCTCTCCATAATGATGAGATTCGCAGAGATCGCCATCCAGCGACGATTTCATCTCTGTTTATATACGAATCAACAAGAAGAGCAAATCAAGTGTGTGCATGCGTGTGTGTGTGTGTGTAAGTGGTGAGCTCGAACGAGCGATAGGCGAGAGCGGACCTGATCGTGACGTCACGTCCGGCGCGAGAGGGACCCGCGCCTCAACGAGTGTGGGAACCGGCGGCAGGTGCGCGTCCGAGAGTCAGTCAGAGATCGTGCATTGAGGGACGCTCGCGCGGTTTCAAAGAGAGGGGAAAAAGGAGGGAAAAACGGAGAGAAGGCAATGAGAGGTGAAAAAAAGGGCGAGAAGGAGAGAAGCGTTTCGTCGATGATAAGAGAGAGACATGGAATGTACATATACACGTATATACACGAGTGTATATGTTGTATTTCCCTCACTCTCGAACGTCCTAAGCGTTTGAACGCTAAAAGGATCTCCCCGGGAGCGACGACGCGCCGCCGTCGGGCAAAAGGGTAAGGGGCAAAAAAGTGGTACCCGTGTGCAGCGTACACACGCTCGCAAACGGTCTTTATACACGAGTGTGAAGGCATTTCTGTGTCTCTATACGTCTAGATTTGTACGGGAGGAAAATGTCAGAAGGGCGTTACGTAGATGAGTCGTACACCCTTGCTCGAGAAGGTTCGGGCCCTCTTCCAGCTGGTAGCGTTTATACGCACACATAGCCTCGTCTGCCACGCTTGTCGCGCACGCTGGAAGCTTCAATGCACTTTGGATGCATGCATAACGTACAAATGCCGCACACTTGGCTTTTCGAGTGCATATATATATATATATATATATATATATATATATATATATATATCTACATATATATACATATATGTAGGAGCATAGAAGTGCGTCACGCACGCGTTAGTCGTGTGTACTCGACGTGCTATCCACGCACTGTACCTCTCTCTCTCTTTCTCTCTCTCTCTCTCTCTCTCTCTCTCTCTCTCTCTCTCTCTCTTTCTCATGGATTCTTTCCCTTCTCCTTCAACCCTTCTTTTTGCCTCCTCTCTCCGTACAATTTTTCTCGATATTTTTTTGCATCTTTGCGACTGTTTTTTTTTTATTCGGTTAAAACGGTGGCGAAAAGAAAAAGAGGGGGAAAGATCCTTTTGTCAAACGCAATATTTAATTTGGATGGATTTTATATAAACAATGTAATCCGAAATGCAGAATATGCTATGAAGGTGCGCGTTCTCAACAAAATCGAAATGGAACGTGAATTTCGCGTACTCGTCAATTACGTAAGAGTCTCTGAAACGATAGGAGGAAAATCATGCGGAAGATATCACGTGGATTTTGGATAAAATAAAAATAACGAAATTGCCAATGGATTAATGAGAAAGAAAAACATTTTTGAAACGTACGTTTCTTCGATGTGAAGTAGATTCGTTTATTTTCCAAGTACGCGCGAATTTTTGCGGAATTCTTCCGTGGTTTTGAAATTCCTTGTGGAAGATTTTGGAAAATTTGAAAAACAGACATTTTTATCTCATCGAACGAACGTTTTTTGAAAGTTTATATAAACGGAATTTCAAAACGACGGAAATATTGTGAATAAAATCATGTCCGTTCGGAAAAATATACGGATTTATTTCACGTCAAAAGAATAAAAGTGCTGCAATTTTCCTTGTACCAATTTGTTGATAACATTTTGGTACTGTTATTATCCGAAATCGCTGTGCCTCGTACCTTCTGCATGAGTTATTTTTCATCCCCTTTTATATGATCGGCGACTGCGCGAAATTCACACCCGATTTTGATTTCGTTGGAATCGTACCGCGAGAACATCCTTAATGCCAAATTTGGTGGCAAGACGTTACGATTATATAATAATTCCGTCTTGCCTCAAACGTAAGTATTTATTATGTATTATGACTGCGATAACAGTTATATTAGCATAAAAAGTCATTAATTAAATATACGATATAATCAGAGGGATGAATTGATATACCCACAATTTTGCTTTAAAGCTGCGTAAGCTCGACGTATGAAAGAACGATCGAAAAGAGAGAGGAAGAGAGAATATAAGATTACCGATCGTCTTTCAAAATAATGAGGTCCGCTTCGTCGCGCAAGTTACTCAACACGAGGAAAGCCTTCTTTTTTCTGTACCCCTTATCTCCTCCACCCATGCAACCATCCACGAAGATACAACGTAAAATTTTCTTCAGGACACGTAGAATGGAAGGTACGATTATTATTCATACGTTATTCACACGTAACGTGTATGCGCATTATGTTGGCATTTTTTAAAAATAAATATTTAGGATCTGCAACATTATCGTATTTCTCTTCATCTTTTTCAACACGTATATATACACACATGGACGAATTTCGCGAAGAAAGCTCGTACGGAAGGTCGCGCGACATTTTTTTTGAACGCGTATCGTGAAAATCGCATCGTAACCCGTTTACTTTTCCTCGGGGATGTTTAACGTTGTTAAAAAAAAAATAACAAATTGCGGCAAGTAATTTCGGGATAAATTCGTACGCGATTGCCGGTTTTTTCGTCCGACACTTGTAGCAATACTCGATGTCTGTTAATCATTCGATTCTCGAGGTCGCGACATTTTGTTCGTCGATCGGCAAACAGAAGCTCCATGTTATTCGAAAAAAGACGGAGGGAATAAAGATGTGAATATATTATTGCGGCATGTTTTTGTGAGACCGCGGATCATCAGAGTACAGCTGCGAAACGATGTTTGACAAACAATTCTGTTTGAATTATTATCGCCACGAAACACCGCGTATTATTCGGTGAGTTGAGAAAAATTACAATTGCACGTGGCACTTTTGTTATCTTGTCCCCTCGTGAGTATAAGCCTTCCTCGACGGAAAAAAACGAATTTTCAAGTGACATCAAAACTCTTTCGTTTTGTAACGGTATGGATTTTTTTAGTCAACGAGAAAACTTTGTAGGAAAAAAATATAGATATTTTTGAAAATATCAAAATATGACGAAGAAGTAGTTACATATAAATGATCCATGTAAACATATAATCGAATTCATGCGATATTTCGGCATTTTTTTCCCTTTCAGCAAGCAACATTCATGGGATAAGCTCTTTTTTTCTCATCGATAATAATATCGATATTCAAGCAAAAAAAAATTCGGCGATATATTAATAAACTTGGGCTCACGGTATCCTGGAAATTTTCAATTTCTTTCATCCACCTTAAATACACGGCACACGCGAATTCACGATTTATATGTTCCCAAAATACACGAGACCGTTGCATGTACACGTTTGTTAACGAGACAAGCGCATACTCGACGCAACGAGTGTCGATGTATCAACACGTTATATCAATACGGTACACACTCTCGAAAATTAACAGTGCGACGGTCATGTCGAATTATATATTATATACGTAATTAATTCAACGTGCAATCACGAACTATTCGCGTGACAATTTGATTGTATACTTGTATGTTTTTTGACAGCACTTCCCTCTTTCAAAAACCATCACATAGATATTGACGCCTCGGTGATTGAAAAAAAAATCGACGATCAAGGACTCAATGAAATTGAGAAAAATTCCCATTGTAAATTAAAAATGATTTATATGAGCGAACTTTTCATGCAAATACCTTGAAATCTTTTTCCATTCAAGGACGTCCATATAAATACTCGTGTTCATATTTGTAACGAGTCAGTCCGAATTAAGGGGGTAAGGATAACAAGCGAAATTCCAATGGGGGAATAAAAATCATCGGAAGAATTTTTGATTTCGCTTATTTTTCATGCCTTGACATCTTTGGCGGTACTCGAAGATGATCGCGCAGAAAGACACATATTCGTGTTTAAAAAGCAACAGCCAGAATCAAGGGGGTAAAGGTATCAAAAAAAATTCCGATTGGGGAGTAAAAATTGTTTATACCGACGAATTTGTTGCGCAACTATTTCGACAGTTTCTCGGGTCTCGTTGAGGCCGTTTGCCCGCGACGTGTATGGCAAGATGAATATGGCTGCCGAAAATTGAAGATTGCGGTTGCACATCTCGTTAAACGATAATTGGAAAAAAATCTATACGAATATGGCGAAATGAAAGAAGGCAGTAATGGATTATTGCGGAGGAAAGAATGAATCTGAATGCCATATACAGTAGCTTGGTAACGAAAGACGAGCGAGAAAGGGAAAGAGATGAGGAGGAGAGGGGAGCAACGAAGACAGAGCGAATAAATTCGATTATCGGCGAAATGTACGACTGGTATATACACGTATATACACGGATATATACATACACAAAGTTTTGAAAGAAACAGAGATATCAAAAACAGGAAAAATGTCTATGTATCTGTATAGTGTGTATATACTACACGTTCTAACCACCCTGCAATCACACACTTGTTGTTTCGAGATCGATTTTCATACTTTTGTTCGTGCATAACGTACTTTTTTTCACCATCGCCCAAAACCGACTTCGTGCACACGAAGGGGGGCTGTGGAAATGAAAAAAAGCGAAAAAACGAAGGGCGCTCGGCAATTACGCAATCCAGAGGCCTTCCATATTTGATTCACGAAGATTCGGAGGAGAAGAAAAAAAATGCGGGTTTCTCTCAGCATCTCTCTCCTGTCTGCTACCGTTCTTGTAAATTTCGTCCGATGGACATCGCGCCTTCGCGTATAAAAAGCACGCATGAATCGAGAAATCCACGAAGGACGAATTTCTGGATGTTTCTACAGTCGTGCGGTAAAAAAATTCAATAGTGTCGTTGAGAAATTCTTAATGAAATGTTGTTCGCGAAAAAACAACGATATTTCGAATATCGTTGATGCAAAGATGGTGTCGTTTCTTTCGTTTTGCGGACTGTACATTAATTTGTCGGTAACGCAAAAAACGTTGATGAAAATGAGACACGAATATCGAAGTAGGTTTTTTTCCACGTGTCCTATGATTGGGTGTTCGTAAGCAGTGAGAAGAGAAAAAAAAACGCGAGAGCTGGAAATTTGACCGCAATTACGGAACGATTCTCGGTAGAGAAATTCACGGCCGATGATGAGTTCTTTCCTCCGTGGGATGCTGTATCTGCGCGAGAGACACACAGCCTACGCGTTATATACTTCGATTTCGCGGAGGTCTTACACAGGCGGTGTGGCAAAAGGAGGTAAACTTCTTGTAAAACTCGGGCATTCCCGTCATCTCTCTGTTATTTCCTGTCTTTCTGTTTCACATATCTTGTAATTGGTATAAATCAAAGCCGATGTGGATAAACATACACGCGTGCAATTAGCATCTGTAATAAGCAGCGTAAACATGCAGGTGTATAATTGTAATTATGGCGTTTCTCTCGATGGTGCAGCGATAGGAAGAGAAAGAAGGACAGCATGAGAAGAAACGGAGAGAAAAATATGAAAGTCTCGCCGAAGAGAATATCGTTTCTTTCAATGCTCCGGTAGACGAGTCAATAATTATGGATAAAAAGGGAGTGAACTTGGTTGAGGACAAATGAAATTAATATCCACGTTGCGTCTCATTACCGTCTGCGATATTTTTAGGATATTTTAGGTTGCTGACGTCATCGTGAGCGGCGAATATTGAAAAATGCACAAGCTTTTGAGAACCACGGAAAAATCGTAACCACTCAGCTGCGGGTATGCGAATCGAGAAAAGTAACAAGATTAAAATAAAAATACCTCAGTATATTTACGTTTGATTCTACGTTGTACAGAATTGAGCACACGCGTAAAAGTCCGCACGTGCTTTTATCTCTATCGTTATTATTTATGATTATAATACGCGGTTGCGATCTTCTGCTCTGCAATGAAAAACATCCTTAGTGTGCGCGAAACTAGCGGGGAGCAGTTTCGACGTTAGGGCGATAATAAAATTGACTGCGCACACGCGCAGTGCCGCTGGAATTACCGATCGGCCTGCTGTGCTCGTCGTTCGAATATTTAAAACGTCTATAACGGTCGATAACATACGAACGACAGTGTATATACATATCCGTGTGTGTGTTCACGTGTACATCATCGGCAGATAGTCGGCACCCGCGATAAAAGGCGTCGCTTCCAATTAAGGCACGAGGCATTTATATCGCACCGTGGAACTATCAGTTTCTAAGCCATCACGCCGAGGACCACGGAAATAAAATGCATTACCAATTTATACTTTTTCCCTTTCGACGTTGGGAATTAAAAAATGTCTAACATGCTCGTTGCACGTCGAGTCGCCGGATAACCAGTTTTTAACCGCGTAAAGCATTTTTCCGTGCGATCTCTTTCCCGCCACTTTTCTCTCTCCCTTTCTCTCTCTCAATCTCTTTTTACTTTGATCGTTGTCCGAAGCACCGACGACGATCAAAGTTGGCCCCGCGTGGAGATTCCCTTTTTCGACTTCTCAGCAGAGAGACACGCACGACGGCAACGATTTTAGAAAAGAGAAACGAAAACCCGCGAGATCGTTATGTTATCAGTCTCGACGAGACTCTTGATTAGGCTTCGCTGTGTTTGGGAACGAATTTTTGTCATTTCATTCGGCGAATGAATCTGATATTGAGAATTTTTATACGATATTTGATCAGCCGGTCTATATGTGTTACGGTCTTCTTGCATGGTGAATTTTTGGACTCGTTTTGCATTGATCGTTACACCAGAGAAGTCTCGCCGAGATTGTTTTTGACGATCGGCTTTTCTTTTCAAGATTCTTTCTCCCATCGATGCAAAAACATTCTCCCATCTGTAAAATCGTCCAATTACGCTCACACCGTGGCTATTTGAACCAATTACACGGTATTAAATTCCCGGATTCACAGACATTCGTTGCCCGAGAAAGAACGCACGTGTGCAGTGCCTCTGCTGGGAACACCTGGCTGGTGTTAAATTGGGACAAGCACTGATGATACAGATAGTGAAAGAAATGAGATTTTCGACATGGACTCTCTTATTCGAGGCTTAATGCATCGTACCTGCCGGTATTTCCACGCCTTTTACCCTCAAACAATCCGTAATTGCGTGACATTCGATAAATACGACGGATGCACGAAATAAAGTTTCGGGAAACAAGTTTTATCAGGTCCGATTAAAAAAATCGATCGCCTTTTTACCCGCTAATTACCGCCACGAGCGCTCGTAAATATTACGTGATTTTTTGTTGTTGCAAAAGTTTCGAATCAACTGTTGAAAAATTCGAAAAGCACGGGAATAGAAAAGTGATGAAAGAATTCGCGATATTCTTTTTGTAACTAACGAACGAATTCTTTCTACTCTCCCGATCAGACGACGCGACGCCCGCGCTTTTTCGACACGCTCGTCGCCACTCTAAATAAATCGACCGCGCGAAAGCTCTCTGTTCTCTCGTATAAACTCGCTCTCTCCCTTCTTCTCCTTCCACCGGCTCTCTCGTAAGCTCGCGTTCAACCAGTTCCAGCTTTCCGATGTTCGCCTGGTGTTGGGGGCTGTTCACAAGCAACTGCTGGGTGCTTTGTCTTATCGAAAGCTCCCTTTCGACTGCCCCCCGCGATGCTTACGAAGCTTCTCAACGAGCGAGGAAAGAAATTGATGAATTTCCGACATCTTTCTGATGTGCGAAAAGAAAAAAAAAGATCAAAGTCCAAGTCATCGAAGAAGAAACACGCGGGGGTGATGGGATACGAGGAGCTTTCACAAACATGTCGTTCGAACAATCGATACCCCACGCCCATTTTCCATTCATAAAACATGAAAAATGTAAGCCACGTATCGACAGTTCCCTTCCTCTCTTATCCCTCTTGGCAAAAAACCGAACGAGTTCCGAACGCGCGGGAATCGAGGGTGCATTTTAACCTCGTGATTTCCTGGTGCCGAGCCGTGACGCCGATCGGCCCACGCCCCAAACTAATTACGTATTCATGTATTGTCGCGAAATAAGGATCCAATGGCTTCTACCCCTGCTGAAGTCGATCAAAACCTCACTAAAACTGTTTTGAGGAAAAGGAGAATTTGTTGTTAACGCTCAAATAAATTCCATAAAACGTAGGTACCCAAATGGTCTGGCGGTCGTGCGAATGGAAAAAAATAGGTCACAGAGTGCGCGTCAAACATGTGTTCCTGATATAAAATTTTTTTAACGCGGTATCGGTGTCTTACACCTGCGCGTCTTTTACCATCGGTTGAGGGATTCGCCTGTGCAGAATTTCGCGACGAGATTCCGATTCTGATCGTCAAATGCTTTTATCGCCATTGGATCTAACTCAGTCTTCGAGAAAGTCCTTTCTGTTTCCCTGTTCGAAGCTTTGATCATTCCGAACTAGGCCCGGAAAGCTTAACCATCGCAGCATTCGCCTTTCTGTTTTCCTGATAAGCAGCGAAATCGCGGAGTGACAACGTTCCGCATTAGAATCAGTGAAAGCATGACTAACGTCGAAACTACGTTTCTACACGAGAGATAAGGCTGTCACTTACCTCAGCCTCAAACGGCGTACGGAATCATGAAGAACGAATCATGACATTCAGGACGACTTTACAGGACTCGAATCATTGCAAATCGTCGGCCGAAATGGTGGAAACGTCGACCAATCATGAGAACTGACAATGATTACAATTTTCATTTTTAAACCCGAAATGACGTTCGAAGCGGTTGTCATCACGCTGCACGCAGTTTCGAGCACAAGTGGGCTCTTCAAACGGGATGTTATCCCGATAAATTGTCACGACAGCGACGGAGCACTGCCACTTCCGTCTGGCGCAGAAGCTCCGTTCCGAAAGTTCGAAAGTGAACGAAAAGCTAAGTATGTCAAAGCTCGCGAAGCTTACTCTCAGTACCCTCTGGAAACTATGCTCCAGACACCTTATGGTCTCTTGATCCGGAATATCGTTGATTGTCGACCGCGTAGTTCGTACGTCGAAGCAACATTGGGATTTCCTCACAATGACGCAACGTCGCATCGCGCTACATTTTTCGACGAAGCTTGCGCAGGGGTGTATTCATAAACGTGGGAGTTCGTCTCACAGAGGGGACAGCGATGGCGCGCGATACTCAAGCGTGTAAAAGCTTTTCCGTGGGCGTCGCGAAATGCCCTACAACGCTTGATAGGCGCCTGGTGCGGCGCCAGCCCGTCTCTCAACCTGCAACTTTCGGGTCTCGCACCAGGTGTGGGTTCCACGACCGGGAGCTTTCTCGGTCACTGACCGTCTCCTTCATCCATTACCCAAACCTTCCAAACATCGGGTAGCTTTCATTTCCAACCCCCGCAAACACTGTGCCGTTTGGAACGCACCCAACCATTCACGAGCTCGAGGTGGAGCGAGAGGATATTTCCCCGAGTGACCAGCGAGGTTAAATGATTCCGAAGGAGGCGGACCGCGGTGTGCGTGGCGTTGCGCATGATCTTCCTGGATGTCAGATATGACGTGGAGATCTGCCAATCCGTCGTGGCTCGGTCACAACGGGTTCTCATCTCCGGGAAACATGAGGATGGTGAAGGTATCGGTGCTTGCGACAGAGGACCGTGTCGCGGGAGGTCTTTGTTGGAAAGCTACTCAGTGGAAAGCGAGAAAGCTCTCTACCTCCGATGCGCAGTCTCAAAACCATCGGAACTTTGAACCAGCGTTCTTTCAGCGAGCTGGAAATAACCTTTTACTGGCGCGCCAGTCCTCTGAACTCACCAACAGCTAGCAGGATAACAGAGGCTCGTTGGAGGAAAGCTCGGAAGCTTTCGTTAAACCCCACGATTCTCTGCTACCACAGTTGCGTACAAGTCACTGCGCACGTTATATAACATCGTATTCCGTCTTATTCTCCATGGTAAACGTCGTCGGTGTGCTTCACCTCGGATCAATATCGTAAAGCTTTACTCGTGTATGAAGCATGCGACACATGCTTACGCGCCCAGACCATGGTCTGAAATCAATAACAAAGGGCTCTGTTTGGTCAAATAGTCCGAGGATGGACCATCGTTTTGAAAAGTAACAAAAACCAATGTCTCCACGAAAGCATGATTCACAAGTGTGCAGCCTGAACACTGGTCGATCTGGTTGCCAAGCGAGTGGTATTGAAACACGGATCGGTTGTACGTGCGCGGTTGTCCCTGGGAACCGTTGTGGCGCCCTAACATCGCGAAAACCTACCCGGGGAACAGAGCAGATGCGCGGATCTTAGTGTTAACAACTGATGAGCTACATTTCGTCGAATACGCAAACTCCACGAGCATACACGTATATGCATCGCCTGCTGACGTCTGACAAAGCTGCCCGTCAATCGGAAGACGTCGTCTGACGTACCACAAGGTCAGGGTACCATGTCACACAGGAGGGTTGCAAGCACTACGACGCTTGCGCAGTTCTCTGTACAACCATTTTCACGTGTATATAAACATAGACGGCTCAATCTCCCTCCGGGTGCAAGCTTCTCATGACCAGGCTTGACGTTATCCTATAGACATCGTATAAAAGCTTCACCAGAGCCAACGTGAAGCCACGTTGATTGAGATTCTGCGCTCATAGCACATACGCTGCAGTATAGGATAGAAATGATCATCGGGGGCGGAGAATCGTCGACGTGGACATTGTCTCCGTCGTCGTCTCGACGACGAAGCCTTCGACGTCTTGACGGGCCCGACGTCAAGCGTCGTTATAACGGAGTTTGGCAGCCGGGAAACATGACGAGTTAGGAGGTGTCGAGGCGTCGCGACGCCCTCCTATCTTCTACAGTGATATTACGCTCGAGTAGACCGACGCAGAAGCGTATGTAACAGGGCGCGTGTATGCGGGACTATTATAGGATTTCGGGCGTTGCCGAGGCATCGAGTTCCCCGCCGGCACGCAGCGGCCAAGGGGATGAAAATAGAACGGAGACTGCGCGTTCCAATTCGGAACATGTGTGTGCATGAGTGCTTTCGAGCTCGGAAAACCTCCTCATGCTGTAGAGACTTATGATCCGGCGCAGAGTAAAACACACATGGGCATTGAATCTACGGATATGTTCAGAGGAATGTATGAGCTATTGATCGGTGAAAGCCTCGTGTTTTGGTGCTCGGGGCTGTTGAAGAGCCCATCTAGCTACGAGTGCTTGCAGCAGCGTGTCGTCAATAACTCCATGCTAGGACGTTATGCCATTGTTTTTGCAGCTACCAGGTTCGTGATCAGCGCTGCGCTCTCCATGGTATTCTAGAGCTTTTCGTCTCAGTCGAGATAGTGTTATCACGACGGAACCAAACGTTTCGGAGCTTTCCGACGGTGCCGTTCGACTAGGATAGCATAAATGTAACAGAGGGTTGATAACGGGACTCGCTCCCTCTCTTTTTGTACATATCTATTTATATCATGGGCGGGTTGAAGCTGCGCTAGCTTCGTGGGAGGGTGCGCGCCAAGGAAAGCCTATACCACATAACGACAGAGGAAACGCAGCGCCGGTGCGCGACCCACAGCGAGAGCAAAGAAGAGGGAGCAGAAGCTACAACCAATGATAAGCTTGAAAAGCTCATTTCGTACGTAAAGAGGCCTTCCACGGATGAAAATCGTGAAAAAGATTTGGGCAACGGGCATCCGGATGAAATCCGTCGGTCTTACCAAACAGCTGTAATCGAGCTTCGCATACATTTTTGCAGTTCTCTCGAAAAGCTTGCTCCACGTTCGTTCAGCGAAATATCGCAAGGGCCAATGAGATCATTAAGGATACAGCAGCAGCGGTACGAAGCATCGTAACAGCAAAATGGTACGCGTATCCGCCAGAGATATATTGTTCTGTGACTCTGTGTGTGTTTGAGTCTGCAATGCACGCTGCTGTGGGCTGCTTCATGTGTTTTCGTATATCTGGCTCCGGTGTATGTGCGTAAAAGCGTCTGAGGGCATGTTAAATTTATGGTTTCTTTTAAACGAGCGAACGAATCGCTCCAACTTCGGATGCTCCTCGTTCTCCCGTGCATGCACGTATGCATGTGCGTGCGTATTAAAATAAAATTGTCGAGTGTAACGCAGAGCCCAGGTCGTACACTAACAAACGGCTATTATTCATTTGAGAAGGCATTTTATATGGGAGTCAAATGCGTGTATATACCATGTGTATAGTCTGTACGAAGTAGGCAGTGGCAATACCTTAATGGCTCTGCCGGCGGGAGTGAAAATGCAGGCTGCTGTACGATATTGCCCGAACGTACACGTATCTGGTGGCACATATGCGCGCTTACACACGGTCGTTAATATACTCACGAGTGAAAACAAGGCGCGGGCGCGATCCGCCCATCGCGAGACCTCGTACCAAGAGCTTATAAGTCGCGAGAAATTTCAAGAGCTTTCTTTTTGCCAAAAGCTTGCAATACAGAGAGACAACCACGCGCGAAAGTTTGCAGAGCTGGCTCCACGCCGGTGCGCAACTCGTCAAACTCGAGCACGCCTTTCTTCACTGCTGTATTAATTTCCAAGAGTACTTACAGAGTATACAGCTTTAATGAAAATTCAGCCACGATTATTCGAACGATTCATCAAAGCGGCAAAATAAGTTTATCGCGAAAGCCAGCGCTCTTTTCCGCCTGTAGTCGAGTTGGGATTCATTAGCTTATCTTTCCAACGAAATATACAGCGATATCAACGATCATTGAGTACCAAAATCAATTTTACTGAGCATCAATATCGAATTTATGTGACGAACATTGAAAAAAGTGTATATCCTCTTCCGGGACAATCGGATGGGTATAAATCGAGCATTTGATTGTTCGAGCGAAACCGTAATTCCGCGACTGTCAATTTGCAAAACCGATGTATGAAGCTTGTCTTTTCAACGAAATATACAGCGATATCAACGATCATTGAGTACCAAAATCAATTTGGCTGAGCATCAATATCGAATTTATGTGACGAACATTGAAAAAAGTGTATATCCTCTTCCGGGACGATCGGATGGGTACAAATCGAGCATTTGATTGTTCGAGCGAGACAGTAATTCCGCGACTGTCAATTTGCAAAACCGATGTATGAATAGCGTATAAAAATCAGCCGCACCGTCCGCATTTTTTATATCGCCTCTCGCACGCAGCATCCGCAGCTCCGCGATTTATTAACCTGCGGGTATACTTGAATTTCCTTAGTGGATAAAGTTGGCGCTGCGGGTTTATTGTAATAAACGGACTCTCGCTTTACCCATATTGCTCCATATTTAGTATCGTATTCCAATTTAATTTCTTACTCAACCATCGCTTCAAAAGGTCATGCTAATTTACAATAAATTGTTCGTGCGGTGTCTTTAACGAGAAACAGGAGAATCGAGTTTTTCCCCTATCGACATCATCGCCGGAGACACGTGCATAAAACTCGAACGAGATATTTATTTCGTATTAATATTTGTGGCTTCATCGTATATACATGCGCGCTATCTTCGACCGGATCGAGTCGTCTCGCTCGCTCCCGTCAATATCGCGATTATATAAGCATACCCGTTCGCCAAAAGCGCATTATCGCACCATCGAGACGCGTGTTAATGAACATCAGGAGGCATTGAGCGATGTACGATCGGCTTGGTGTAATAATAACAGGTTTACGCGTGTTGCGGCGTTTAATACCCGATGAGACTGCTGAGAAATTAAGAAAATCGATCTCGTCTGTCATTTATCCTTGCGACCTGTCCGCATTGTCGATTGAATATCGAGAAGAAATTTACATTTTCATGAGATTTTTCAGAAAAAACATGAACCAACAATTCGATCAAACACCTCCCATCCGTGGGACCGGTCCATCGATATAAATAATGATAATTACAGGCAGGTTATTTTTCATTACTCAATATTATTGTATTTTAATTCCCTCTGTTTCCGAGCCAACGTCAGATTTATGTCAAACGCACGTCGCGATAAATATTCACCGAGCCGAATTGCTTGTGCGTGATGAAGATGATTATTATGTGTCGTATGTTGGGATGAAACGAAGGCAGACGCAGAAATGTCGCAGGAGCGCGTCAGGCTGGCGCACAAGACAGAAAAAAACGGGGATTCCCGAGTGCATTTACATTCAAGGGTCCGTGTTCCACCCGCGCGTGCACAACTTTTTGCTTTACTTCGATTTAAGGACCAAAGGACACTGGTGAGAGTCGCACGAGGCGAGCGCATCCGCAGGTTGCTGAATTTGCATAGCGAAAGATGGATGTGAAAAAAAAGCTCGCGCACGTTGCAAGAGCGACGAAGAGGCGGAAAAAAATAGGTAGACAAGGTAGAGGTGGGCGAGAGCATGAGAGTAAAAGATCAGACGAAAAGGATGTGGGCGCGAACTGAAAGATCGTTTTTAAGTAAAAAAAAATATAGAGACATGCATAGAACGTCAAGGATCGAGTCAAGGGACCCTTTTTAATTCGTTTAAATTCAAAAGAAAATTTCACGTATATATATACAATTACGAAGGGTTCTCTCACACCCGTCGAGTATTTCGCGATGGTCGTGCATTCGAGAAGATATCTCCCGAGGGCAAGAAGGAACGAGGCCTCTCAGAGAGACAAAAAGGATGCGAAAGAGCGAGTGAAAAAAAAGTGTGAGAGAGACGCGAGATGAAAGAAAGGTGAGGAGAAAAAAAAAGAGATCGCTGAGAGGAAATCGCGAATCGGCCGAAATCGCCTCTCAACGGCCAATGGGATAGAAGCGAGGATCGGCAAAGGCGTGGCAAGAGTGTGCAACTCTAACCAATCTCGTTTGAGAACAGACCAATCCTCATCGAGAATGAAAACCTCGTGTTCTTGGTCTTCTGAATTCTCCCAATTGCGGTCACGTGTGCGTCCCCGCGAAAGCCCAACGGTACAGCTCTAACACGCTCTCTTTGCTCAACGGCAAAACGGCTTCCCAACGAGGCCCGGAATAAAGGTTCTAACCCTCCCCACCTTCCACCATTTCGAATCTTCGCGTCTTCGTTCTTTCCTCACTCATCTGGACCAAAACAAAATCACATCCAATGGCAAATGTCCCACAGTTTTGAACGCGTTTGTACGTTCACCGAAACTTTTTTTGACACGAAACCAATTCCGATTCCTCATCATCTTCCGGTCGTTTTCTTCGTCAAATCGATAGATCGATAAATACTTTAGAGGAGGATCATTGTGCTCCGCTTCTCATATTTCAAGCTTCAGAGGTTTTGTTAATGATCAACAAGTTCCGAGGTTGCATGACGCTGAGGCAATCCTTTGGCTCGTCAACGACAAAGACGGCTGATTAATTTGACGAACCTGCCTAAATTACCGCTGCCACAGCACGCTGACTTTAATCTATCGAGCAGTTACCCTTTTCTCAGCGATTTCGTAAACCTCCCAGGTTTTCGGAGCGTCATTGTAGAATTTTTTGTCATATTTTCATCAAGCGTAACAGCGTGATTGCCATAACATCGAGCGTACCTTGTAGTCTTCTTTGACACGAGACTTCCTGCCCGTCGTTGGGGAAGAAATGGTCTCAAAGTCCCACGAGATAAAAGAAAAAAAGTCGTCACTTTAATGACAAGCCGAAAAGGTTTGAAAATCGGAATTCCGAGCAACAGGTACAAAATATACCAGAGAGAAAGAGCGCGGTGCGGGGGAAGTGGATGAAAAAGAGACGAACTTTTTACGAGGAGGAACAACCCCTTTATCTTTTCCACAAAACGTCTATGAATCACGAGCACGTGAATACAGGAGACGTCATTTATCCAGCGACCATGCACGGTCAACGAATCGGCCGCAGCCCTGAATTTTCTATCTCACGCGGCTCGGTCGTAACAATAAAAGAAAAAGCTGAACAAAAAACGAGGATTGTGGGATGAAAAGAAATGTATGTAATTTTCTGACGCATTGAGAGAAGCGCGTCCGATATGAATCGTCCTTTTTTTAAGGGGCGACGTGTCTCTGCGGTCCGAAGATTCGAACGACCCCCTTCGCTACCGCCATTAAGCGGTTCACGCTCAAATCATGATTCGTTTAGATCGTCCACGGTGTTATCTTTCACTCTCTGTCTCACACCAAAACCTGTATGCTTAAGTAGACTTTGTACAAATATACGTATATATTTATTTACGGGACCATAGTGATCCGTATGCACCTGCTCGTTGATGCCCCAAAGCACACGGACAATGCCACTTGTCTCAAACGACCACGGGACGAGGATCGACAACCGCGTATCCAACGCTGCTTGTGCATATATGTATTAGAGTCCATCCTCTTTGACAATAGAATTCGGTTATTCGAGATTTTCCAAGTCCTGATTCGCCGCTACACTGATTTTTTTTAACCCCTCGCACCCCCCGTCCCGCTGCGCCCCCTTTCGGCTTTAATGGGGTCTCGCCACTCCCGGAAAAAGGGGATCAAGCCGGACGAAGGGCTCGCGAGGAGACCAACGAAATACGAGAATTCCGATAAAGGGACCTGTATAAGCCATTAGCCACGTATATATATTCCGCGCACGAATTTTTTCGGGGGATTTTGGTAAATAGAAAAACTACCCCCGGATAGGGGTGCTTTCTGTGCTCGGGCATTTATGCATACATGCACGTGTGTGACATATGCCGGAGAACTCGGCGGAGAAATTCAAAGGTAAAGGGTGCGTAGGGCACAATGGAAGGTCGCATATGTTAACGTTAGGCAAGTTCAAAAGACCGGTAACGATCGACTGGAATCATCATTCCGAATTCAACGGATTTGCCCGCAGACTGTTCGCCCCTTTGACGCGCTCAGCTTTATTCGCGAAAATCGTTTGCATTTTTCATGAATTCCGTCCCTGCATCCGTGTGGCCGTTCTGGTTCGTAAATCCACGTCCTTCGCGAGTTTTTCATATTTTTGATGTTATTAATAAGTCGTTTTTGTTCGATCAATCATACAGCATCGTTATAAACAGTGATAGATACAAATTTAATTCGGTAATTATTATTCCCTCGCTGTTTTGAAAATCGCATATTTTTCAGTCGTTTTTCGTTCTCGTCTTTCTCCCACTCGGTGGTCCAGTTGTTTCTCGACGTCACGTTCGACGCTGTGGCACCGTATCAAAGCAACGCAGCTGTTTTTCTCGATTTGCTGGATTAATTTGACAAAATATCAGTCCTCGGATCAGAAAAACGTATGACGATCGTGAATGTTCAGTAAAAAAAATTCACTGGCGAATCTTTAGCCGCGAAAGTCGATTATTCTTCGAGTTGTAAAAAAGTTTTGCTCAATCTTCGCAGCAGCTTTACGACAATCACATTTCTCTCCTCTGATCTCTCGTGAGCCCAAGTTAAACGGATAACACACGTCGAGTCGTCGAAACCGCCAAAGATTGTACAAAATATTAGTCTCCCCCTCGCCAATGCTTCATTTATCTCTTTTTTCGTTTCATCTTTTTTTTTCAACCGCACAGACGTATATTTTGTAAAGCACGATTACCCGTCTGAATTCCTCGAGGCTATCGGTATCAGCGTCGCGTTTTCATCCCCCCATCCGTGAAACTCCGCGTTTCTATACCGATTACATATACACACAGGCGGTATGTATTCTGCAGAAAGAGATGTGGACCACTCGCAAACACGAGAGACGGCAAAGATGCTGCGATGAGGTCCATATATGCAAAGAGAAACGGGGGAAAAAGGGGGACGATAAATAAAGATGAACAGAGAGATAGAGAGAGGAGAGAGAGAGAGGGAGCTCTCGAAACAAGAATATATCGAAAAAATAAACAAGTGCCCCCCTACGGTTTTCCCCCCTTTGATGCTGGTGCACACGTGTGCTCGCGACGACGCTGTGGCGGCAACGAAACGAACAAGAAGAAGAGGACGACGACAACCGACGACGACGACGAGGGCAACGTCGTCGTCGTCGTCGTCGTCGTCGTCGTCGTCGTCGTAATCGTCGATGAGGGAAGAGAGAAAGAGAAGCAAATAAATGAAAGAGCAAGATGAAGGACCGGTGAGAGGGAGGAGAGAGAGTTGAGGAGATGAACGCGAAGGAAAGATGAGGCGAACGTGAGTCTCAGCGTGGGAATATGCGGCAGGTGCGCGACGGCGCTACCGGGGAGCCACTTGAAGGGGGGCAAGGCTCCCGCTAGCTTTGAGTTCCCCCTTTTTTTCGGTCCCTCTTCACCCCCCTGCCTTTTACCACTCGCTCTCAACGCTGAAGTGCATCGGAATAATGCACCAGCGCATTACCACACTTTACAAAGTGCATACATTTGCACATGTTCCAGTATGCCTTTCTATTTGTGTGCATGTGTGTATGTGTGTGTATACGAACACATGGAAACATCTACAAAACTTTGCAAAGTAATCAAAAAGTACCGCAGGTGTAAATCGATCGGGTGCCAAAGAGAACTAGAGGCAAGAAAGGCGGTCGTCAACCTTGGACCGGAAAATCGTAAACGATGGATTTTTATGCACTTTTCATTACCTCCAATTGTCGTGATTAGCGGTAAGGTAATAATCGGGGGAATATGAAAAATGAATTTCACCGAGAGGAAACGGTGGATATATGACGTGATTCCGTCGGGGAAAAAAAGAGAAAAAAAAATAAACAAAATGCTCCTTTTCCGCTTATAAACTAAAAGTTGAGCAACGCAAATTGAGCGAATTGATGACGGTACTTTTCGTTGCTTTTAAAGTTATTTTTTCTAACATCGAAACTAACGGGGAAAAGCAGCACGCGAGCCATATCGGACGTGGTACGAGATTCCGTCAAAGTGAAAAGAATTTAAATCGCGAATAAACAGTTCGAACGATAAAGCTCGATTGAATGATTGGTGCTACTTTTGCTGTTTTACTTTAATTATTTTTTTTCAACATAGAAAATAAAGGAGAAAGCAGCACGTCCAAGTACCATCTCGGAAATGAAAAGCAATCGTGTCAAATTTAATCACGATTATTTCCAAGTGAAATTTTTACTTTCCAACTGCGTTTCTCCAACAAAATGGAATTATGTCATAATTTTTGCAAATTTACGTACTCTTTATCAACGCTTTGTCATTTCACGATGGTAGTCCTCTCTCTCACTCTCGCTTCCCCCCATTTTTTTAAATTTCATTTTTCGTATATCTCATCCGTAATACACTGTCAAAGTCAGAAGCTGCAATAGCCCCTGCGGGTTCTTTGGTGCACAAGCCTACCTCGAAACTACCGTACAGTGGCCGCACTTGCATTTTGCGGAGAGAATAAAGAAAGGGCTCCCCTTCCTCTGCAGAACGGTGGCGAGGTCAAGGATATCAGGGGGGTAAAAGCTTTTTTGCAATCCTTTTTTGTTTTTTTTTTTGTTTTTTACGAGAGGCATCAGGTGCGCAACGTGCGAGCTCACCGCATCGCTCGCGCCCCAAGGTGGAATTTAATTGTTGTCGTAAATTTACAGCCAAGGACGCATTCATATGTGTTTCAAACAGTAGAAAGAGGAAACAGAGAAAGAGAGAGAGAGAGAGAGAGAGGGCGGGAGAAAAAAGATTCGCGAGGCAAGGTCGTCGTTCGCTCTTTGATAAAATGAAATTGCAAAAAACAAAAAAAAAATGAAATTAAAAGACGATACAATAATGTATACATCCCCGCATAATCCCTCGCGAAACGACGAGATGCAACCGCGAATCGCTGCTCCGCGGGTATCTCGAACCGCGCGCTCTCCGTCGTATATTAACATTGTTTTATAATCCCGACGACGGCTTACCGACTCTCGGCGCTCCGAAGCTCAAGGAAACATTGCGCAAACGGAGTATATACCGGCGATAGATTGAAACAAATTTTAATCGAATTGCGAATCGCAAAAATCGTATCATCCGTTTTCGGTAATAAATCGTCCGAGCCGCAGCATCCCGATCCTTCTACAGAGGCAACGATGTTACGCGAAAAGCGATTTTTTTAGAGACCTCAATCACGCCAAAACGGGAAAGAAAATTCTCCGATAATTGTAATTATCAAGGTCAGTACGGGGATTTTTTCCGGGTTTTTATTAAGTACGGTAACACACGCGAAATGATTTATGTTTTTACCAATATTTTTCTTCTCAGCGAAATAAATTTCCTTCCATGCGGGATCGTAATTCAGACCAGTCGTAAATTCATAATTCCCGGCGTTCTCGCGCGCGCGTGTGTGTGTGTGTGTGTGTGCGTAGCGTGGCAAATGTAAGGTAATTACATTACAAGTACGCCTTGAAGAGTACAAAAAAGCCATCAGAGTCAAGAACTCAATATGTTCGTCGAACTTGGTATCTGAAAAAAGATGGAGAAATAATCGCACTCTGTCGTTACCTATCCGAGCATAAACGTTGAAATCAATTTTTTTCCCTCAACGTAGCCGGACTCGGACACCGCATAATCATTCTCAGGATGGACATTTATTTTGTACATCTGCGCTGCTCTCGCGTCGCTGGGTGGCTCCGCGATCTCCGAGCTGTCAACGAGATTGCGGACGATTTTACGTGAATATATGCGCACTTTCACGAAGAAAAGAGAGTCGTGTGTGTCAACGCGGTTCCCCCCTCTCGATATCGATGTAACGCGACAAAAAAACGTGCATTATGTACTTGCGTAAAAGACCTTAGCCGGTATTGCAAAGAGAGGAAATTAATCGCGTGTACATTCTGCAAAAACGACAAAACGAGGATAAAACGATGGACTCTGGACAGCCGGAACACACGTTGATTAAATGAATTTATGTCCGTAGCTTTCCGAGTCTCCTCACTTTTTCTTCCTTTCCTCTCTTTCATCCTTCATTTAAATTCAATGTCGTTCTCGTACAATTTTTCGTCCTAATTACATATATACACGTTTAACGCAGATATTCATCATTTTCGCATCAACTTCACTTTTTTTTTCACAAAATAACCCTGCGAAAAATGTTCCATCATCGTTTCTACGATTTTTTGCAGAAAAAAAAACGATATCAATATTTTGTCTGGTGATGTCTGTTTTTTCTCGAGTGTTTTTCCTCGATGATACGTTCGAGGGATGAAAAAAAACATAACGAGGCTTTGGCACGAAAAATAAATCGTAGCAGTAATGAAAATTTCTGTTATTCCCCTTATTGAAGTTGAACAAAAATAACCGATAGTCTTTTATCGTTATTATAACAGTTTTGTAATCACACGGTGGAATTTAATCGTGTGCGACGCTTGCACGTAACTGCCATGATGGTACTGTTTTATTCAAAATGCCTTGAAAATGATACCTGCCTGGCGAAACCAAAAACGAAAAGAGAAACGATCAGGGAGGGAGAATAAGATTTTTTTTAACGTTAGCGAGAGTTAACGTTACAATATACACGCGCTTATAAGTGGCACTGCTGTACAACTTGGGATCGTATTTTTCTCGAAAAACAAAATGTACGAAAATACGTGGGTAAGCTCGCTGCTGAGAGCTGCGTGGCTCCTCGATTTGCATACATTTACCGTATCCTGATGGCTCCGGAGCATCATACGAAATAAGAAAAACGAGAGCACCGAGTTGTTCCGATGCTTTTATGGATACGCGAGATGTGCATACGAGTGATGCATTGCGTTTGCACAATATATTTATTTTTCGTGTTTACATTCATCTTACTTATGTAATTTTTCATCCACGTGTATGAGGCTCGAGCCTTTTACGGCAACGATAAAATTAATTCAGCTTTTAATGCGATAATGTTGCGACTCGAAGATGTGTTTTTTTTTTCGAATGTCTCATTCGCAAAGTATATCAAGGATGAAGTCAAAAGTCGGAACGACATTTATCTTTCTATTTTATTCTTATATTTTTTTGTTATTATTACAAGAAAATTCGAAAAAAAACACGACTCTACGAGGCTATTTATAACATTTCGGATCTTGTGAAAGATCGCGCGAATCAGAGGCTGGAATTTTGGTCCTAATGAGCTCGAATCTGAAGAGAAACATTACTTTCCAGCGTATTATACGTTATATATATCCTTGACCTTTTTTCAGATGATTTGAGAACGCGCGTATCGCGCGAATAATGTTTATCCGCGAAAGGTCGAAAAAAGGCAAATTCCTCGGCGGCTAATTTTGCGGTGAATTAATACGACTATAGGATGGAGTCCACGCGTGAGTATATCAAAGACAGTAGCCGTGAGAGATCCTATCCAAGGAGTAAAGTGGCTTTAATCGAGAGTTTGGATCGGGCCACACAGAAAGAGATCGAAGTCAACGATTCGCCGTTTTTGTTTAACGATTTTACAGCGCATGACGTCCAAGCGAATTGAGCCTGATGATTTATCCTACAAAACACGGAATTTCTTTTTTATATCGATTTCGCAACATGCAATATTCGGCCATATATATACCTGCGAGTAAAATGGCGTCCCTTCAGTTTTCTATTAGACAAAGATTTTCGTGTCAGCTTTTTGGGATTTCTCTCGAAAAATTTTACGCTCGTCACGCACAGGTATATTTTAATATTTGAATTAAATATATTTATTATTTGAAATTCTCGATAATCATCGAGTACTCCGAACGAATAAGACACGCGAAATTGCAATGACTTTAATAACACAAACGATTAATTTTCAATTTCTTTTTGACGACCAGGAGGAGGAGAAGAATATTCCCCCGTTTTATCGAGCGATAAAATAAAAGCTACGCGTGAACGTCCTTAATTCGTTACATGAATTTCTTTCGTGCGAGACGAATGCAAAGAGTAAAAAAGCGCGGAAGTTCGTAGAAGACGAGGAGACGTGCAAGAAGCTTGAACATTTAAAATATACATCAAAACGATAATAAAAGGAAGAAAAAAGGCGCATTTTTATACTTGAGCGAAGATACGGACAAAAAAAAGTAATCGAAGATGATAAAGATCGGAGGATCGTTGACGATCGTGTTTGACAATTCACGAGAGTGTGTGTGAGGGAGAGAGAGAAGGTGGTGTGTGTGTGTGTGTTGGTGTTGGTGACCAATAACGAGAGCGAGATTGGCCTTAAATCGTGGCCGGAAATGGCCGAACGTAGCGGACACGGGAGGATTCTTCGGGGCCCAGCGATATTACAGTCCTCTGCTGCGGTGTGGGGCCTCGCGGAGGGAACGCGCGCGCACCCGTGCGGAGGCTGTTGGAGGCGAGCGATCTCGTGGGAAAAAGGAGCAGGTGTGACTCGAGCGAGGCTCGCTCGAGCCTCGACGTGGCCTCACGGGCAAAGACGTGTGCATATACATATATATATATACATATATAGCGAAGAAATGAGAAGAAAAGAACGCGTCGAAGGAAGAAGGAAAAGAGAGGAAGAAAGAAATACAAGAACGGCGAGGGGCCTGACGTGTTGCACGCACACGCGTATACACGCGTAAGAAGCGTGTGGAACACGTGGTCACGCCGCAGTGGGCGTGCTCGAGTGAGAAAGAGGGATCACAACACTGTAGGAAAAAAAAGAAAAGAACGAAGAGGAAGAAAACGAGAAACGACGGAGATGGAACGAGAAAATGGTCTAAAAATTAAATAGAGAGACAGAGAGATAAATAGATGGATAGAGAGAAAGAGAGAAAGAGAGAGAGAGACTGCACTGTCCGTGTATCGTATTGTATGCCATGCGAGATGAGAGCTTTCGTAGAGAGTTTCCAACGGGGAAAGAGAGATGGAAGAAAAAAATAGAAAAATATAGAAGAAGGAATCTTTACAGCCTAGAGAGAACTGATATAATGGGCATGCTTATAATACGTATGGGGAATCAAAGAGGGACGATACAGAGGAAGGAATGAAGCATACAAGTGTACATGGATAAGGGATATAAGAGTGTCCAACGCAAGCCGTTGGGCCTCTTGTATATGTTATTATCAGCGACCCACACTAAAGGCATATGGACAAATGTATATGTATACTATAAAACACGCATAGTACATGTAACCCCGGAGCGGATTAATCAACGATTTGTCCCGCGTGATTTAGGAACTCGAACCGACCAAACACCCCTTCCCTCGGCCATACGCTATCTCGTGATCTCTCTGGATTTTTATCTTCCAAATGGTCGTTATTAACGAATAGAAAAAGATCTTTTTCAAAAAACGCTATCCACCAAATATACGATATAATGTACTTGTTATGTTACATTTTGCTTTCGTGATAACTATCGACGTCTGAACTGTTAATTGTAAAATTTCTTAAAATTTCAAAGACCATCGTGTGTATTTGCAGTGAACATTTCCAAAAACACGTTTGTTTTTTTCGCAAAAAAATCGGGAACGTCGCGAATCTTACGAAAATACGTCGAGCTCGAGGGCAAATAATAACACTTTTTTGGTCTCGAGCGCTGAATTATGCCCACAGATTTCGGAAGCCTTCGATCTCCCAGCTTCTGTTTCATTATTATTCTTATCATTACTATTATTATTATACTTTCTTCGCCTCTCTGGCCTCGCCCCCAAAACGCACGATCGGCGTCGATCGCGTTTTGCAATACACCGCAATATAGTATAGTATACATGGCGTTTGTTATAACGACTTAATAGCACATGTGTACCCTATGGCTATTTATAGCGGGAGAAACAGCGCAACAGGTTAACGCCTACGTTTCACAAAACGTTTTGGTACATATATATATATATGTATATGTAATAAACACATGTATATACATGTACAAAAAAAATATATATATAGCAGACAAAGTAAACTCAAAGATCGAGTCTGCGGGTACAGGGTGGAGGCGCGGGCGCGAGAAGCACACGCTTTAATCGAGCAAGGGCGTTTATATACGAGATCGCTCGAATGATTACGCCAGAGGGGAAGTTTCAATCGTTTTTTTTCCCTTTTTTTTTGAATATGAATTATACTATACCTTGTTTCACTGGGCATTCGTAAAACAGCCAAGGGCCTATCGATATATATAGGTATATGTGTAGGCATATACATAAATATATGTGTATATGCATATATGTATATATAATTCATATCTCGAGCCTCGGAATCGGAGATAAAAGGCAGAGTCTGCGTGTTCCTTTGCTCTCATGCGTGAATTCGTACGGCAAGTATATGAGAGTATATTTGCTCTTTCGCTTTTGATTTTTTTCATTCCCCACTCGCGTGTGTTGTACCATCGGGAAGATAATTTCTTTCTGAGGAAGTGAGCAATTCCGGAGACTCGTCGGGAATGAATTGAAAAAAAGAAAAAAAGATACGAAATTGTAAGAGAAATTATACGTCCTGTGTGCTCGCTCTCTCGTAAATCTTTTCGGGGAGCGCGAGATTTATCTGTGAAATTTTTCGTCATAGATTACATCGAGGGAAAAATGTATGATCGATCGATGCCTTCGTTTACACACGAGAGGCGCGTGTGGCGTTTTTCTTTTGCTTAACAAAAAAATGCCGAAAATATTGTCTTTTTTTTCTCTCTCGAGCGAAAACCACGTAACTCTTTTTCTCGCGTCCTAACGACGCGAGAAAAAGGAAGGAAATTTTGGCAAACCTTCGAGTAATATAAAATGCGTTTTAACGGACTCGTATTCGCTTCGAATTTAAACGCTTTTTTGTTTCATCGCGTATACACGCCGAAACAATCCAGTTTTAACATCCCAGCCTCCGCGCGAGAGTCAAAAGGATGCATACTGCGAAATTCTGTAGCCGGCTATCTCGCTGAATCTTTTCTCGATCGATTTTTTTTCGTTTCTTGTTTTTTTTTTTTTTCATCGATATGCCCGACAATCCGCGAGAAATCTTGTTCGATAACCTGAGAGCGCAATTTTCTTCTGGCGTATATATCGTTGCGTTTCGAGGAAAAGTTACGGCAATCGGATAATCTTCCTGTTGCGCGTTCGTATAAAATCGAGGATTTATTTCAAAGCAGACCGCACGAGGTGGCGCGTTTTTTCCTTCAAGACACTTTTATTTTAGCGCGTGTGCATTGGGGGCGGAATGAGTCGAGCGCGCAAACGTACTTTCTCTCTCGCGAGTGTATCTTAATTATACATACGGCATAGCAGAGGATAAACTTTGGAGACTTTAGCTCGTACCAGATACGTGAAAAGTGTAAATTTGTTCATGCATATAATATCGCGAGGGGTTCCTTTCGAAAGGGTCGTCGGCGAGCTCAAACAAGGAGGGCTTTTGGGGGCCTCTCGAAAAACACGTGGAAGTGTGTACATAGGATGGAACTCTCGAGCTGCGCTGGGAAATGGCTGCGAGATCCGTTTGTTTGACGTTTTAGATAACGTCCAGTTTTCCTCAACGTTCCAGCACACGGATCATCACGTATTTTCGCTATAATTGAGTGTCATTGCATTTTACGAAACGTGATGACGAATTGTTCATACCTCGATCGCATTTTTGGGTATGCGATGGGAAACGTAAACAATGAATCGGATAAATTGGAGAAACGTTATATGGGAATAAAGAATATTAATGAAACATGTATTTTTCATAATAAAAGTAAAAAATGTAACTCAACGCCGTAAGTTACGGAAGGAAAATTGATGTGTGGTGAATTGATTAATATTGTTTTTATATTAATGAATCATGTGTGTATATATATAGATGACGTGAAAAAATGTACATTGTAAGAATTCAAAAACGCTGTCTGATGCGCGCGTATGTTTTGTTTTTGCTTGTATTTGACTATTTTTCGAGTTTTTGCGAAAAACTCGATGAGTTTTGTAGAAGATCGAATGAGCTCCAGAAAGATCGAAAATTTGAAGAACAAAATTCTGCTAATTTGTTTTTGCTTGAATTCGACAGTTACCGGATTTGGACGGATTAAATTGCGTAAAAAATGAAGGCGCAATCGTGCGATCGCGCGTGGGAGCGCGAGTACTCATCTCTAGTTTTTTCCAAATTTCATTTACTCTACGTACAATCGTATTAATAAAGTATACTGTTACTTATACTTGTATATTCCGAATAATATATATCTTTTTCAATTTTGGCTACCATCCTCACAATCCACACCCTCTATTTACGCATTCAAAAGTTTCGTAAAATTGCTCCCGAAAGATGAATCGTCCCAGCTTTCAGGAATTAGCTCACATGTACACGTACAAGTGTACAATAATGCATGCAATATCCTGAACGAAAAAAAAAGAAATGTATATGTTTTTATCATAATACGCGTATACCCAAGTGCATTTGAGATCAGAGAGCGGAACGTGTATATATCCACACCTGGTGAAGAGAGGTTCGATGTTCCTGATTGCCCCACTTGTACGGGGTTCGTCGAGGGAAGCAGAGCGGGTTGCACCCAAAAATGCAAGCCAGAGAAAGACGGGTGAAGTAATCAAGGGTCCAATTATGGGACTCGTCGTTTTTTGCATTTTCGCGCGTATAATACGCGAAAGACACCAGTTGCGTGTTAACCAGGACGATGTTACAGCCCTCGTGTACGTTTGTTGATGCTGTTTTTTCCTCTTCTTCCTTTATCGTAACGAATTTAGCTCGTATATACGTATACGTACAAAAATATGCTCATAATATGAACGTTCGTTGGAAGACTGGAAGAATCGCGCGGGGGAAAAAAACGTATTTTGGAAGTTCGAGCGCGAATGGACGTTTTTGACCGCAGCATGTATGGCGGAGATGGCGTCAGCCACGGTAGAATGTCCCGTTAACCGCAAGGACCTCGTTACGGATATATCCACGGTTTTAAGATGAGCTTTCTCTCTGTCTCGACGTTTTATCTCTTTCTCTCGCTCTTTCTTCAGCGCCCGAAGTTGTCAGGGAGCAGGAAGAGGCGCGAACGAGAGTATCCGAGTGCAATTTAGTTTCTTACTTTCGATAAACGTCGAAATGAACTCTGCGGTTTTAAGGGCAGGGGCAATAAGAGCCCCGTTGCGTGTTACACACACATTCGGTGGAAGAGATCCGGTGTGTAATATACTCGTAATTTGGAATTTCGTGGGGTCTCGGAATGTTGGTAAAATACGGAAAAAACCTCGTAGATATAACGTGTTAGAGGTTTTTTGCTGATTCTGGAAGGATAATGAGTTCAATGTTGAAAAAGAAAGAATCAACGACGAGCCTCAAAGTATAATGGAGAAAACGATTTTGTTCGCCTTTTTTTTCTCTTCTCAAAACGTCCTTTCGATGTATTTTTTGCACACACGTGGGAACAAAAGCGTTTGCTCAAACGCGCATGGATCTTCGAAGAATTATCGTGGATTCTCAAAAATTTACCCCGTAATATGTATTTACACTAACGATAAGATGGTTAATCATGCAGCATTGTTACAGACCTGTAATATATAATCGACAATAGTAACGGGACGAAAAATAAAAAGAAAATCAATCAAAATTTATTCCAATTTCTCTTCTCAAAGTATTTCGACGTAATTTATCGATGGAAAATTTTTAAAAATTCATCAATACTCCTTTTTATCGATGAAATATTCGCTTATAAATTTCCACTCTTGGAGAATATACATTCTCTTTTATAGGCTGAGCATTAATCATCCTGATGTATAAATCGTATTTTTCACTCTCGACGTTGAGTCTACCAATTTCTACAATCGATCAAACGGACATTGAATTAATCCTTCTAATAAAAATTTGATGAGGAGATATAGATCGAAATTATCGAAATATCGAAATATCGCATGCTTTGTTGTCGTTTTATTCGTTTCGTGATTGGTCGGTGATAAGCGTAGCCGCGAAATTCATGCGAGACTGTATTCGCGCGGTTTTTTATGCTGATTTGACTATTGTCGACTTGTGACATTAATCGCAGTTAGCAAAGGTTATAGTTCTACGATAATTTAATAATTGAATGAGAGTGAATAAACTGAACTAGCATTTCTTGCACATTTTTTCAAGCGAAAATTTGTCTCCCTTTCTCCCTTTCGCCCTTGCACATTAATGTTTTATAAAATTTACAAGAAATGACTCTTGACGATCAGACGATCTCCCGAGAAGCGTTTTTCTTCAGAGTAGCGGCAGATGGAAAGAACGATCGACAACTCGATCAAAATTTAACCACGCATAGAGGAAACGACTCTGAGCAAGATGCTTCATTTCCGGTTGTCGGAAATTCAGTTTCAGTTTCTCCCCTTAAGAGTGGCGGCGGATGGAAAGAACGATCGACAACTCGATCAAAATTTAACCACGCATACAGGAAACGACTCTGAGCAAGATGCTTCATTTCCGGTTGTCGGAAATTCAGTTTCAGTTTCTCCCCTTAAGAGTAGCGGCGGATGGAAAGAACGATCGACAACTCGATCAAAATTTAACCACGCATAGAGGAAACGACTCTGAGCAAGATGCTTCATTTCCGGTTGTCGGAAATTCAGTTTCAGTTTCTCCCCTTAAGAGTAGCGGCGGATGGAAAGAACGATCGACAACTCGATCAAAATTTAACCACGCATAGAGGAAACGACCCTGAGTAAGATGCTTCATTTCCGGTTGTCGGAAATTCAGTTTCAGTTTCTCCCCTTAAGAGTAGCGGCGGATGGAAAGAACGATCGACAACTCGATCAAAATTTAACCACGCATAGAGGAAACGACTCTGAGCAAGATGCTTCATTTCCGGTTGTCGGAAATTCAGTTTCAGTTTCTCCCCTTAAGAGTAGCGGCGGATGGAAAGAACGATCGACAACTCGATCAAAATTTAACCACGCATAGAGGAAACGACTCTGAGCAAGATGCTTCATTTCCGGTTGTCGGAAATTCAGTTTCAGTTTCTCCCCTTAAGAGTAGCGGCGGATGGAAAGAACGATCGACAACTCGATCAAAATTTAACCACGCATAGAGGAAACGACCCTGAGCAAGATGCTTCATTTCCGGTTGTCGGAAATTCAGTTTCAGTTTCTCCCCTTAAGAGTAACGGCGGTTGGAAAGAACGATCGACAACTCGATCAAAATTTAACCACGCATAGAGGAAACGACCCTGAGCAAGATGTTTCATTTCCGGTTGTCGGAAATTCAGTTTCAGTTTCTCCCCTTAAGAGTAGCGGCGGATGGAAAGAACGATCGACAACTCGATCAAAATTTAACCACGCATAGAGGAAACGACCCTGAGCAAGATGCTTCATTTCCGGTTGTCGGAAATTCAGTTTCAGTTTCTCCCCTTAAGAGTAGCGGCGGATGGAAAGAACGATCGACAACTCGATCAAAATTTAACCACGCATAGAGGAAACGACCCTGAGCAAGATGCTACATTTCCGGTTGTCGGAAATTCAGTTTCAGTTTCTCCCCTTAAGAGTAGCGGCGGATGGAAAGAACGATCGACAACTCGATCAAAATTTAACCACGCATAGAGGAAACGACTCTGAGCAAGATGCTTCATTTCCGGTTGTCGGAAATTCAGTTTCAGTTTCTCCCCTTAAGAGTAGCAGCGGATGGAAAGAACGATCGACAACTCGATCAAAATTTAACCACGCATAGAGAAAACGACCCTGAGTAAGATGCTTCATTTCCGGTTGTCGGAAATTCAGTTTCAGTTTCTCCCCTTAAGAGTAGCGGCGGATGGAAAGAACGATCGACAACTCGATCAAAATTTAACCACGCATAGAGGAAACGACCCTGAGCAAGATGCTTCATTTCCGGTTGTCGGAAATTCAGTTTCAGTTTCTCCCCTTAAGAGTAGCGGCGGATGGAAAGAACGATCGACAACTCGATCAAAATTTAACCACGCATAGAGGAAACGACCCTGAGCAAGATGCTTCATTTCCGGTTGTCGGAAATTCAGTTTCAGTTTCTCCCCTTAAGAGTAGCGGCGGATGGAAAGAACGATCGACAACTCGATCAAAATTTAACCACGCATAGAGGAAACGACCCTGAGCAAGATGCTTCATTTCCGGTTGTCGGAAATTCAGTTTCAGTTTCTCCCCTTAAGAGTAGCGGCGGATGGAAAGAACGATCGACAACTCGATCAAAATTTAACCACGCATAGAGGAAACGACCCTGAGCAAGATGCTTCATTTCCGGTTGTCGGAAATTCAGTTTCAGTTTCTCCCCTTAAGAGTAGCGGCGGATGGAAAGAACGATCGACAACTCGATCAAAATTTAACCACGCATAGAGGAAACGACTCTAAACAAGATGCTTCATTTCCGGTTGTCGGAAATTTTTGTTCAGTTTTTTCTCTTTCAGAGTAGCGGCAGATGGAAAGAACGATCGACAACTCGATCAAAATTTAACCACGCATAGAGGAAACAACTTTAAACAAGTTACTTCATGTCCGGTTTTCGGAAATTTTTGTTCAGTTTTTTCATAAAATTTACATGAAATGACTCTTCGATCGGACGATCTCGCGAGAAGCGTTCGAAGATGAATCTTTAAAACATTTTTTCATGTAAAATTGCAATTGTTTATTTAATTACATACTTGCGATACAAAGTTGGCTTATTGAAACAAAATTTTGAGTCTTCTGGGTAATCCATTTTATGATTTATTAATTATTATTGTTTGTACTTCATTTTTGAATCTAAAAATTTCTTGCTTTTCACCATTTGCTACTTATGCCGAATTATAATGTGTTCTGTAGGGGTCTACACTTAATTCAAGATGGAGCGCTGCAGCGCGAAAATGCAGCCGGTCGCGCGCGTGAGCGCGCATCTCTAATCCCTAGTAGTCAAAGTGACGAAAAGGTCCATCATTACGCCCGAATAATCTTCGATCTCCCATATGGACCTTTCCCGCTTGCGTCTTGTTATTTTTTCCCCTTCATCCCTTATATATATTCTCGTTACGCGCGACACGCATTCCTCCGCTTCGACGACGGTATAACGATCCTGAATTCGCGCAACCGCAATCGAGCAAGGACGAAAGACTCGAAAGCGCGATTATTTATAATATACGTATTACATATGCGTATATTTTCTCTCGCAGCGTGTACATAACGATGTGCTCCTGTCATTCCTGCGTGTACGTTTGCTCAGGGTGTGTCCGCGGAGGAAGGCTCGCAGCAATGTGGCTTAATCAAATTGCAACGATGTCCGTTACGAAAAGATCGTACAAACCGAGGGATTTTCAACGTTGAACGATTTACGTTACGCCCTTCTTCAGAGTTCTCGCCGCGATCGAGACGTTCTCGAGCTGGAAGAGGGCAGCGTGTGCGGATATAAAAGCGAAAAGCTCGTTCTACCGGTCCTGGGGTGCGACAACGACGACCGCGAGCGCGGTGTACGCGAGTCGCGTGAGTCAGGATTAAACGACGATTCCGAACGGGTTGACGAATACGTCGACGAGAGGCTTATACAACCGAGTCATCGGCCCTAAACCGCCGTCTCTCCAAGTATAGTCAAGCGATGTACGCGCGTCACTGAGCTTCCTTATACGAGAAATGACGGCTCGGGAGAGCGACGATCGCGTTCGCGAGACACGGCGATGGAAAACCGCGCGCAAACTCATGAGAAAATGAAAAGGACGCAGAAACGGTAATTGGCATCGTTGTGGCTTTTTTCCGTCCAAGACGCTTTGCTCCGGGGACTGACGATTATCGGGGCGATACCGATAATTGTGTTTCCGTACGAGCGTACATCAGAGTCGTTCTTAAAAAGTGAAAAACAAAACATATTTGCACCCTAATCCGTAACAACGCGGTCCAGCCACTTTTGAATACACTACAGTATTTTTTTTCGTGCGATAAACATTTTTGTTCATCAAAAACGTATGCAAAGACGTATTCTTATGGATTTTCTATCGTTGTAACGAGAAATTTTCGAGGAAACGTTTGTTCGAAACGAGAATCTCTTATTCGGAATAACGCGAGTCGGTTTTACCGCCGAAAGCATCTTTCTCACGTAAACGCCGTCCTCTCGAATATAGATCTTGAAGAGTCATTGAAAAAACACCCCATATCCGTCCCATTATCCCTTCACTGTCGAGGCGTTGAAAAATACATGTGGCTACTTTTTTTACCCGCCTCGCTTCATGCATGCACGTATATGCACATACAAAATATTGTGAATCAAAAAAATCATCACGTATCCGTGAGCTCTTATAAAGTCGATCTCGTCCCGCAGCATCACCAGCACGGACCGTCGACTATCCGTCTCGTTTTCTTTTTCTTCCCTTTTCCCTCTCGTTTATATATCCTTCAATTTAATCCTTTCCCTCTGCCTCTGTGAATCTCCCTCGTTCTTTCGCTCCCTCTTTCTCGCTTTTCTCCCGCCTCTCGTCTCAATATGACGATCTCATAAATAACGCATGATTCCTCTTACCGAGAGCGAGAACGCGTGTCTCGCCTCTCGCATTTGGCATGTCAACCGGCTGTCAAACGCTCGTCAAAAGTCACGGTTCTCTCCGCGACGATACGTGAACGGATTTCAAAGTCACTGTCAATCGCGTGCATCTCTCTCGCCATTGCGACGATCGAAAACGATATTTGTAAAATCATTTCCAGAATTTCTACCGGCGTCTTCATTCAAATCTGCACGTATAAACGGGAGTAAAACGATGTGAATCGGAGGACGATGTGAATTTCGATGAATCATCTCTAAAAATGGCAAAGAAGCGTCGGACGTTGTGTAAAATGGTTCAAGAAAGATCGCGAAAGAGAAGAAAAAATAACGAAGGCAGAAAAAAAAACGTAGGTGTTGTTTTTACCGACGAGTGTAATTCCGCGATGCTATCACGGACTGACCGCGTTTCCTCGAGGCGGCAATTGGACGTATATATGTAAAGCAGGAGCAATAAGCTCCTCGCGAGATGCGGACCACGGATGCTGTTGCGAGAGCATTTCCGAAAGGCCGAGATATAACCCGGAGCCGCGAGAGGAGCGGAGGGAGAGAGGGATAAAAAATGAGAAGAAACAACAGCGGGAAGAAAAATTGCTCGAGAATCAAACGGTGAAGCCGTATCCCGGTTATTTCGCGCTCATGTGCCATGAGGCGAGCCTCGTTTTCGATCCGATCGGTAAACACGTTCATCACTCTCGCGCGCTGTTCTCCCGCGTGTCGGAGTATCAGCAGGAGCAACAGCAGCAAGCATATAACGGCAGCCACCGTGCACCAGGAGCAAAAGCAAAACGCGGCAGCAGCATTAATCTGGTCGGGATATATATTCATATAATATATATATATATATATATATTATGTGTATGTATATATGTATGTGTTATATGTAACAACTTCTCGAGAACTCGATCAAGACAACGAAAAGTCCGGTATATACGACCGTTACATACGGGGAGCTCCAATTTTCTTCTCCGGTAACGCGCGAACAGTTACGGATACGTCGATCGCACTGGGCAGCTCGTAATTTGCTTTTATACATGCGCATTTGTACCGAGTACACGTACATGCATGTAGCACTACTGTGTATGGATATCGGCGAACGTTTCACCGATATAAATTCGATGCTTTTGCAGCTCTCGTTGCTGAAAATAAAATGAAAAAGAAGGGAACCAAGTTAACGTCGAACGAGAGTCCGAGAGCATTACGAGGTCCGGAGAAGATGCATCAAGCTAATGAGTACGAGAGGGAACGAGCCCTTATTAACAACTCTGCGTGAACGGAGGATATATCGACATCGAGCGGAAAATACTTATTGGCTTTGCGGTGATATTTAAAAAGCTCCGACTGTGGACTCGGTATTTTCCAAGGCAGCTTTTCCGGCCTGAGCTTGCAGGCTCGTGGATACAATATAATTCAAACAACGCGGTTGAATGTTAATTAAATTTTTTTCCATTTTCAGGCCAACGTATTTCCGAGCCAATGACAAATTTGTTGTATTCTTTAACTTTTTTAAAAGCAATGGGTTTATGCAAATATATGCTGCTTTGACGTCACGCTTTTATTTTATAATCGAGGAGTGGTAAAAAAAGGTCTGATCGAAATTAATTTTATACGAATTGCGGCTCTTTCACTTCTGAATCATCGTAATTCGCCCTAATTACGCTTTATCTTTCCCAACTCGCCATTCGTGAAGTAATTAACGCCCGTAGAAAAAAAAACCGTCCAAACTGTGAACCCACGGTGTACAGATATACGTGCGACTCACGTAATGTTACATCGAAAATATGGTAAAGAAAAGTAAATTGTGCGATCGAAAAGAAACCTCGGATAAATTGCCTTGCCAAAGATTTTGCACTTCCGAATCATCGGAATTCGCGGAAATTGCGTTTCCACCATCCTCCAATTTAACCATCCTCCGATCGATTTAAACCGATCGATCGAACGAGGAATCTTGAAAAACGGAATACAACAAAAAATTCATTCGAGAGCGACGAATTTTCCACAATGTACAGGGGATGATTCTGATGCACCCTATAGGTTGTACGCGCGTTTCGCGCACACGACCCCCACGTTCCGTGCACGCTTCATTCCCGCGCATGAAAGCACGGAAAACCAGCGGAGAAAAACATTAAAAAGGACATGCACGTTTCTATACGCGCATACGCTAGACAAACGAAATCCATAGAAGAGGTCACGAAAAAATAGTCGTAGTTACAGATCCACATACGTACATTTGTGTATACATATATATATATTCTACGAGAGCACTCGGAGGGTCGTAGGATGACGCGCACTCACTATGCGAGGGTGGAGGGGAAGAACGAGGTTTCAAAAAAAAAAAAAAGAAGCAGAAAAGGAAAAAGAGATAGAGAGGGTGTGCACACGGGGCAAGCACACGCATTTGCCTCGAGACCGGCACACGAGGACAGGTGGCGACGGGAACCAGGGAACCTCGAAGCCACCGAGTTCTCACGCGCGAAACTTCCAGCTGCCACCGAGACGATGAGGAGGAGGCCCTCGCTCATATACACAGCACGAATAGAAGGCGAGAGAGTCTCTGCTCGCTGAGCCATCAGTTGTGCAGTGAACGATTTCCTCTCTCCTTCTCTCTTTCCCTGCTGTTGCTATTACTCCTATTTAGCTTGGCTGTCTTTTACTACGAGCAGCGATCCTCCCTCTGCCCTGTCCCTTCTCATTCTTTTTCTCTCTGTAAATATACGGTCCTCCTCCTCTAAACATTTGTGCGTCATCAGCAAAAGGGCTCGCACCCGCGTCGTACACGCTCTCGACACGCGTTTGCGTTATCCATTGGGGCGCCACTTTTGCATATGGGAATCCGCGCCGCCTCGAATTCCTCCGCGAAAGGATATACCGTGTACAACGTCATGTACACATGTACGAGGGGGTTGAAAACGATTCGAAAGATGATTGCGCCTTGTTCGAATACGAATCGCGGTGAATGTTGATGATGGAAAAGCAACGGACTCCCACGTATGTCCAATGTGCGACGATTCAGGAGTTTCGCGTCGGGAATCAATGTTTGTTTAAGCAAATAAACGTCTGCATGCAACCCTCGAGGGTCGGGAGTGTGGATATCGGAAACGCAAAGAAATTGACGAAATTTCGAAAGCTTTGAAAAATTCGAAATCTGTTTTGCGGAATCGTTACAGGGCCATTTATGACTCTGATTCAACCTGGGTTTTTATGGCGGATTTTGCATTTGTGTTTGCGAATGTATGTGCACTTGGATAACACGGAAACGTGTAAAATTAGTGTAGGATTGGTTGAAGATTGTACAAAAATTGCGTACGTCCTTCTGTGTAGATGAGAGAAAAATGTTTAAACGAAGATGTCGTATATCTCGATGGCGATTTGATGAGAAAACGTTCGCTCTTCTCCCGCGAGACTGCATCTGCGATGAAAATTTCAGAAGAAAAGGCACTCGAGGGTTTCATCCCCCTTGCATAAAGTCAACTCGTTTTCACTCAAAAATCGAAAACATATCGAGCAATTTATCAATGAAATATAATACGTTTCCTCCTTGATGAGCTTATTTACAAAGTTGTCACAATTTCCATAAAATCGACTTTTTTTTTTATAAATACCGTGTCACAGGATTGATTTTTCACGCTTTTGTTTCACTTTTTTTGTTCGAAACGCGTACGAGGGTGAGTCGCGCACACCCGTGAGCAGGAAGGGGTTTTTGTGCGTATTGACTCTCCCTACTGCTTTTACCACCCTTGTCGTCATTCATAACATCGTCCCCATTGACCATGGCATTGTCCTGGCGCCCAAAATTGCGCAGTATAATACATGCTTATACTCGTTGTTCAGGGTCAGTTTTACGCGCTCTCAGACTACCGGAATATCCGGGGCGAGTTCCCCCTCAAAGCTTCCCTCCTCGCCGTTATTTATTTCATTTAATTCACCTTCCGGCCCGGACTCTTTAGAGGGGTCTAGGCACAGGTGCGTAACACCGCGAGTTACGGTCATTAAAAGAATCACGAAGCCAAACAGCTTATAAAACACCAGCTTAACACACATGGGGGTTAATTTACCGATGGCTGTGATAACGGATGCGATGAATATTCGGAATGACTCGTAATTACATTGATCAAGTTTGAAATTACACGGTAAAAAAAAACGGAAGGGAAATATTTGAACAAACGGTATTCCCATGCTATGCACGAAAAAGAGGATAAAGCTTCAAAGTGAGCTTCGTAAATGAGAAGATCAAATATCCGGTTCTCGATACTTTGAGCCTCTGATGTTTCGCGATCGATAAGTAATTAACGTTTAATTTCACGTTTCAAAAAATGAAGAGCTATTGAAACGTACCATTTTCTAATTGATCCAACACAAATAACGTTTTGGAATTATATTACTCATTTTGCAAAGGCTTCGCGTTCGTACGAATAAATCGTTATGCATCTCGTTTTTTCGGCGATTGAATGTCGCAATTTTATTGCCAATGTGTAAAGAATGTCTGGTCGTCGATGCGTTAAACTTTGCAAAATATATTTTGAACGTATTACGAACTGCAAATAGCGAAGAAAATGTTGAATTAGAGGCGAAATGTGAACCTTCGTACATTGCAAGAGGAACGATTGTAAATACGTAGGCGTGCTACGAGAGATGAAGAAAAACGTTCGGATTTATCGATTTCAAAAAATAGTTCGTCTGAATTTTGTTGCTGCTCGTACGCCAAGGGTGAAAAAGGTTTACGGTTACGCCTGATCAGAAGGGCGCCTGGGTGACGATGAACCGACCGACCTGTCGGCATTTCAGGTTGCTTTTCGCAACCAGCAGTGACTTTACTTTAATTGTTATGTAACAGATTATTTGATTGATCGAAAGAGCAATGATCGAATTTGTCGGGTGTCATGTATGGTCGAAGTAAGCGATGGTTCAGCATGGAGGGAAAAAGAAAAGAAAAATTATGCAAACTCGAGAGAAGTTGAACAATAATTTAAGAAGCTAAAAAATATGAATTTGTTGAAAAATATTGCATAGCAAATAAATGGCATTCTTGATAAACCAAAGACATTGCCATCCCGAGATGTAAATTGTTATTCCATTCTTCGGGGAGCTTGCAATTCGCGTGCGAATATTAGTCTCACCAAATGTACTCTCGCTTTATTACAAATATTGGGTAATCGGTTTTTCATACCGCCTTTACTCAAAAAATGTAATTTGAAATTCTAAAATCTGTAATTGACGGATTTTCGTGTAAATTCAACGTATAACGAACATTTTTATTCAAACCATCACCGGTAATTAAAATTTGTATGTTCAACTACTATTTATGAAATAAATTTTTCGAAATTTTTGCAAGCGTTGTTTAAATTGTTTCTCCATTGTCTAGAGTAATATGCTAAAATCTAACGAAGCTTTGAATTACGAGAGTTCTGTGCAAATATACACGCAATTAAAAACGTTATCAATTTTATCACAGAAGTTGATGGACGAATTACGAACGCGAATTGACCATCCTTGTTCATCAATGACTGTAATGCGAGCGTGAAAACCGGCCTGAGAGAGCACGCACGTGTGTTTCAACCGGTACTGACTTCAGCGTTCGTTCTCTCTCTCTCTCTCTCTCTCCCTGGATCCCCCACCATCGCATCGCTCTGGCGCGCTTTTCGTCGTGCTCGAGCCTGGCTCGCTTCGAGCACAAGCCTCAGCAGCGGAGCTCTTTGTCCCTGTTCAGCACACGTTCGCCCTTTGCTACGAGCGTCTACCGTGCGCTCGGCGCGCCGCTCGCTCTCTCAGGCTCTCGCTCGCGACGGCATGTGCCGCGCATGCGCCAATTGAGCTACTGTGCGCTGCTCGTGCTGCGCGCGCGCGCCTGGCTCTCTCGCTCTCCTTTCTCTTTGTCGCACCGTCTTTGTAGGTATCGAGCTCGCGGTTCCACGTGCGTGTGCAGTTCCGTGTGTGTGAGTAAATGCCGGTGAATCAGAGGTTGGGGAACATTGGGGTAATGCGAATCAGAGGGAAATAAACTACATACTTTTTGAGAAAAATTCGCGAATATTGTAAAATCAAGTTTTAATCCATTTACTTAATAATATTGATTGCGGAAATTGCGATATAATTAAATTTCACATTTTCCGACAATTTCGTCGTTGTTTTGAAATTTCGTGTGTTAAAATTTCGCAAAGCCTGTCTGATCGAAGGATGAGGAACGGATGTTCAATGAGTGGGGAATCTTCCTATACAAAAATGATCAATAACATAATTGTATAAATTTTTCAAAATTCAAAATTCCCAACAACAAATATTGAAAATGATTCGTAATTGTTTCGTAACTACGTATGATATAAATCCATGCGTATTTTTAGACATTCGAACTTCTGCGGTTACAGAAGCGTAATAAATATACTCGATATTGTTAATCGATTATAATTTCGATCGATACCGGTAATCAATAAGATTTTCGACAATTTCTTTTCGGTCCTCATTAAGAGACCTTCGTTTACCAACAAATGCCCAAAAGTTTTTACCTAAAGTGACGTTTATTTTCTACACGATGACCCTTACATCTTTTTCGCACCCCTCATTGGTTGTACCTTTTCATTCCACGCTTTTACTTAATGTCCCTTTGGACTTATACAAGTGCGGTTGCGCGTGTGTGTGTGCGTGCCTGCTGAAGCTGGGGAGGGATTGAGGATACCACAGCAGCTACAAGTTGCCAGCTTTTTTCTCCGCCCTTTTGTGTGGGTGAGTTTGTTACAGAGTGCACGTGTTGATGTATATCGTGCTTGTGACGGTGAACACCAACCCGTAGGGCAGGAATCCCCTCAGCATTAGCTCTCATCTTTGCGAGGCTCCCCCAACAAGATACCCTTCCCCCTTGTCGGAGTGCGCATGCGTCAGCGAATGGTATATAAGTCTCGGAGATCTCTTCCCAACCCACATTCAATCACACCCACTCGTGAACGTGAGCACGGCTGAACAAGGGGCAAAGACCACGGTCTTGTCGAACCCTCGTGTCCTCGTGACTGACGCACTCTGTTGCACGTGCACGATCGACCATCGTTCGTCCTTGAATGCGAAAGAATTCGACTTCCCTCTTTGGACCATTTCGACGAGTGCCTTCGGAGGGAAACGGAAACCAGAGGGACAAACGATCGAGAGCCGACAATTCCTCGCAAATTATCGCACAATACCATCTCCGAGCGGATCACGGTACGATATCTGGGTGTCGTTATACCCAATCAAGCCCGAAGCTATTGATTCTCTTCGCCAAAGCCATTTGCATCTCGTATCGTCATGAAGATCTCAGCGAGCGATATAAAAGTGCGCGCTACCGAATTGCTGCTCGTTACGGGAGGTGCCAAGGCCGCGATCATTCGGCTGCGACGATGGTACAAGAAGATTCGATCGGCGTCGCGTTGCGATACCGGTAAAACCGGTGACGCGATCGCCACCGATCGATCGACGAACCGGGAGAACGAGATCAACGAGGCTCGTGTCTTCACCGCCGATCTACGTAAGGACGCCTTCCACGACGTGGACGAAATGAAAAACTTTGCTAACGAGAATCTGGAGAACGAGTTGAGGCAGCTGATGATTACCGGCATGGGGATGACTGACAGTGATCACCATGCTTGAGAGAAGCAACGAGCGACAACGCGTGAGACTTTGACTCGATTCTCGTTCGAATGACGAAACGTCACGCACGACACTCAACAACCGGAAGTCTCGGTACGTACAGCGTCACGGTAATTACGCGAAGATTCATCTCAACGCAACGGTGACATCGCAACCAGTTGTTCGACAAGAAGGAAAATCGACCACGAGGTATTGACATCCGTGAAAGTATGACGAGGTAAACACAAACGTTGAAGAGAGAAAAAGTTCGATGAAGAAGATTCTATGTGATAAGAATGAAATTTTCGATAATCCTTTAGCTTTAAAATTGACTTTACGATAACGTAGAATTTGATAATCGCATTATCGAGATGCCTTCAGTTTTGTTTTTAAATCGATATTCCGACTTTTACGTAACTCCAGGTAAGGAGCTTTAAGTTGAAGGGAATCGCGTATGCAAGACGCGTTAGATCTAATTTTCTCCACATTTTTCTTCGTAGACTATCGATTTCTTTTGGAAACAGCTGCAGTTATTAGATCTTGATGAGTTTGCACGAATCTATGATGATGAATTTTCATATCGAAAATAGAGTAATGGAGACTGAATTGAGACTGTGATATTCGATGATAACAATGGATTTGAAGGTTAAACTTAGTTGTTTATTGTATAGATTGTAAAAATGATCGAACTTCGTTCGACGTATAGGCCGCCCAGTGCATATTATATATGTAATGAGAACATCTGTGATATCGATGAAAAGAGAAAGGATAAGGAATGATTATATGAATTTAACATGTTTTTATTGAACTGTGATATTAGGAAGGAGATTTAGAGGAAGTTGATGAAAAAACTGTGATATTAACGTTTTAAGGAACTCTTGTGATAATCGCATAATTATGCGTGTGATAAAGAATGCTTTAATTAGCTGATAAAACTCATGGAATAATTTGTTGATAGTTTAAGAATCATACGTCTTCCATACGTTCAAGTGGCAATATTCGATTATTAAGATTGAGAGATGAATTTTGAAAGGAAAAAAAAACCTCACAACTGTGATAATAATTTACGATCGTATAATTAAGATAATGATATTACTTTAAGTGAATCACAGCTCGAGCGATGCCTTGTGATAAGTAGATCGTAAATCGTCACACCGATTGTTCACGGCCTGACTGATTTTTCCCCTAAATGGATTGAGATGAATATCGCGTTTTAAAATTCTGTTTATTTTAGCTGTTGTGCGTTTTTGTATGTTTTTCCGATCGTATCTTGTTTCTTTTTTCACGATAGTTGTCATTTTCGTCTACGTTTCGTATCGTTTTGCGTTTCCGCATATGATTTCATTTTCGTTTCGTGTGCTCTAGGTTATACATATTCGTATCCTTGTGGTTTTTTCATTACCAATAAATTGTGTGAAAATTATTCGGCTGTTTATTCACATCCCATGTAATCCTCGTTCCACCCTTATCCTCGGTTTATAAATCATTTCGAGCAAAGTGACCAATCGAAATTGATTATTTCTGTGATTCGATGGCACTTGTGCATAGTTTTTATCGAATTAATCGTCCTACGATGCATGAAAATATTTGGAATATATCTTTCCTGATTCCATATAGTGTGCAAAATATTGCCACGAATTTTTAATTACCTTAATCTTTGAAAATTTCTTTGGCAAAAATCGGAGATGGAAATGGAAATTTGTGTTACAAATTGATGAAAATTTGACAAAGCCATAAATGTAATATTTGAGAAGCTTACGTCAATGGTAAAATATTGTTTTCCTTTTATTCTTTCGATCGCTCTAACGAGTATCGCCCGGTATATGACACGTTTAAGAATCTGATTTACGAAAATTTCTAATAAAGTATATGTCAAAGAAGCTGTGAAAAATAAGAAGGGGTCTTTTCCCTCTCTCTGTGCTCCAACCCCTGGCAGATCACCGCACCATCTGCCATAAACCTTCTCAACCCTCGTTAGCTTGGAACTTGGAGCTACTGCCGAGAGAGGGCGACGCGGGCGACTTTTTTTTCTGATGCCCAAAATTCGTGGGCACGATGGGCCGGCACAGCATCGGGTCTAATCGAGTACGAGTTTATTCTACTTGAATTCGTAAACATCGAGCTAACGATGGACCACGAGAATATTCCTGAATTATCGCAAAACAGACAAAAAGTAGAAAAAATTATAAAATTGAAATTTAATCAAAAACAGTATGAGAAGTGCACAAAAAAAGACTGTAGCAAAATCATGTTTGTAGTCTATTTGTCTAGTTTTTTCGTACGCAATCAACAATAACATTTTTTTCTAATTTTTTTCAATCAACGATGACTCGATTTTTATTTCTCTCGTATTCTCTTCTCCTTCCTCCAAAGTTTGCTTCATTTTATCGATTTTAATGTATTGATTGCCTCATTCGTGCTATAACGTTATTGTTATTGAAAAAAGTTTTGGCCGAGCTAAAAATCAAAGATTGTTAGAATTTATCTCGTACCGTACATTATTCAAATGAGGTGAAATTCTATACATAAAGATGGCAAATCACGAGGTATGAAACGGCTCGGGACATTTACTCTCGAAAATCGAAGGGAATAAAGAAATTCCTTTATATCAGATTACGTACATTAACCGTCATAATATGGGTAGCCAAACTATACCTGAGGCTTTTTATTGTACGATATACGTTTCAATACAATTTTCCATTAAGATTATCGATCTGATCTTTACGAAAATCTCGACCTCTGAACACGCTTGGCATCAAATGGTATATAACCAACGAAATGCAATATGACACCATCGTATATAAGCTGCAGAGGGTCATAGAAAAACATCTTTGCCTCGAAGGATCCTGCACCACAAAAAAAAATGAATTTCTTCTTTATAGAGATCCCCTAATCTCTATTTTCGTCTTTTTCTCATTCTTTCGAAAGTGGTGGAGGAGTATTGGGTTACGTTTTCGGGAACATTGGAAAATATTGTCAAATATTTGGCCCTTGTGCACACGCGAAAAGGCTTTCATGCAGCCACGTCGATACATCTTTTCACGTTCGATTTGTACGTGTGTTCGCATCGCAGAGAAACGTGAAAACGAGCTGCCTTATATTGAGGATGTCGGATGCGATCGTATCGTACGTCCCGGATTTTCCGACGCGAAAACTTCTGGACAGTCGTAATGACGCTGAAGTAGTTTTAATTAAAGACCCTTGTGATGCAATTATTTGGTACAATACAAGACGATAACGACAAATTTCCATTGCAATTATTCACCGTTAATAATTTTGCAATATTTCCAATAAAGATCGTTGCATGGTCGCGACGGATTTATCGATCATTTCACTGAGACGAGATGAGGCAAAACACCTAACGAGAGAATACAATTTGACGATTTGTTGTAAAATATCTTATGCATATCCGACGTCAGAAACGATCAGAAACAGACAGGCTTATACTTTCCCATTTTTAATATTCATATTGATTACGCGATAAATTTATTATCAAAAATGTTCAAAGTTTTTGCAAAAAGTCTATCGTTTTAATAATGGGAATAGCTATGGGCTACATTTCACTATTCAAGGTTTGCAAATCTGCATTTAGTTCATTGTCATTTTACCATTTTTTATCCCTCTTTGCAACGCAATTTGTATTTAATTTGCAAACGATTTTGCACGCTTATGGGCATAATTTTTTTTCCGAACTTGACGTACCACACAATGGAGTAAATTTCGCAAATTTTTGAAAATTATTTCTCTGATCTTCTCAGATCTGAATAATCGAAATAATCTAATGATATTTTTAAAAAAATCTGAATCGAAGCGAATCAAAGATGTCAAATTGTTGTTCATGTTGTTGTTCACCACGCCAATAGTTCATAACTTTAAGTGACATTTGATATTACAAAGCATATTTTGAAAAAATTATTGCTTCTATCTATGGTCTCGGACAATTGTCCAACGCTCTCGAGGCCTATTTTATAAAAACGCCAGCTTTGTCAAAAGACCCGAGAGCATTATTGAGTGCTTGGAGTTATTCCGACTTACAAAAGCGGTCCACGCCAACAGATCATCCATTGTGCGGCTTTACGAAGCATTGGCGTACGCACTCGCTTTGCCATTGGAAAAAAATGAACGATCAAAATTTGTCTCGATCATTCTGAATAATCAGTCCGAAATTACAATTTGTATACGCGACAGAATCGAATTTTATCACTGTAAATCGGCCCGATAATCCACGCAATCGATGCTTAAGGAAAAATCACTAAAGTGCCTCGAAATTTTTCGAATGCAGACGCCAATGAAATGTCACTGGAAAAGAATTTTTGAAGAAAACACAGTACACATTTATATCTATATATATATATATATTCGAGTGAGTTTAGCGGACCGTCACCGAATACAATATTATAGGGAGACAAATTTCTTAAAAATGTACCTTTTCGACTCTTAAAAGGGACAATTATTGTATTATTTGACGCCGTTTAGGCACAGAAAAAGCGAGAAAGTCTTGTCATTTTTACAGTCGCGAGATCATTCAAGTCCTCCCACGCCTCAGATCACAAGCTCAAAGAGGCAAAAGCCTTATTGGACCTACGGATAATATTTTTTCAATAGAAATCGCTTCGTTCGGAATATTATTCTTGGTTGATCCTAAAGAAATACTTTTTGAGATAAAAAGAATTTGGTAGCAGTCACTTTTTGGTTTACGCATACAATATATGTATATATAACTAGCGAATGAATCTCCGGCGATTCCAGGTGTCTGCCTATGGCTTATTGGCTTCGATAATAGACATATTAAGTCAATCCTCGACGTCAAATTTTCTGTTTGACGAAACTCAATGAACTCGACGTGCCAGGTGAAAAATTTGTGAAGATTTTCTTTTTCTTCCTTCCTTCTATTTTTAACGTCCAGCCAAAAATCAGTATAACGCGGGATGAAAGAATTTTTGACACGTTGGCTTCGCGAGATTCTGACAAAAGCCAACACTCGGAGCGTTAAGTTTCACTAATATATACGCCAGCTTGGATCATCAGATCCCCGTCAGAGCTAAAATAACATTTCTCACCTCAGCGAGGCACAATTTCGTGTGCAAACCCGTGGAAATTAAGTTGAAAATAATCAAATTCTTCCCAAAGATTCTGGGGATAGTTTATTCAGCAGTCGAGAGAGGTTAAAAGCTATGCGAGGTTAAAGTAGAATGAAGGGTCCGGTATTGTGCGGGATAAAGGCCTTTTCGTTTGATTATGGATTGGAAATACGTCTACAATTATCGTTTGATTATCGAATCTTCTCAATTTCGAAGCTTACAAAAGAAAATCCTTTTTTGCCTCTTAAAATTTGTTCAAGGCGAGAAAACCAGTTTCTACACACGCAGGATTGTTACCAAAAGTATCTACTCTAAAGTACCGCCGTGCAGTACTTTTGGCCGGTGTAGGCTGCTGAGCAAAGAATATCGTACGCTAAAAGCGCTAATTAAACGTTTTTTGAATTTTAATTCGCCACGTCTTCTCGCGAAAAAAAAGACAAAAAATTTGCTCACGTTTCCAGCTGTGTCGTTAAATTGCAGGCGAGTGTTTAGCAACGATCGAGAATTCTAAAAATAACGAAAGAACCACGAGCGATCTCTAAACATCGATAAATCAATCATAGATATATTGTACACGTTTTTTTCATCCCGAGATTTCGTTGCATTTAACGCGTGAATTATCCACGCATACTATTTTTATTGACGTTTAATTTCGGATCAAATAGCCAATTATCGATAAATTGGTTAGAATGGAGAACGACGAGCCCCTCCCAAAAAATCGTCGGACCCAGAAGATACGGGGTGTACAGAATAGACACGACGGTATTGAATGACTTCGAATATCTCGAACGGGACAGCCCCAACAATTACTATTACGTTCATATATGTTGCGTATAGAATAGCGATGGATAAACCGAACAGTTCGTTCATTCCACTTATACGTTTCGATTTCCCTTACATTTCCCGAGCAATTGAGTGTCTATCTAACAAGAACGATGCAGAGCCCCCATTTTTCTTCGTCCTTACAGTCGCTGTACCACGTATTGTGCCCAATTGGTACAAAGCATTCATCCTACACGGAGGGTGGCTGTACACATCCTTAAATGTATATATACATATATACAATATATACACTTTACGAGAATGGTTCTCGGGATGCCCTTTGAGGCGATGATCTTTTGTGAACACGTGCACGAGAAATCGTGAATCCAATCCGGAGGAAAGTGCATTCACAAAAAAGAAGCATCGCCGCAGCCAGTTTATGTATATATATATATATACACATATATCCACGTATATACAGGTTATTTGGTTTTTGCTGGTCTCCAATGTACCCCCTGAGGGTTCAGAAACCTACACTAACTAAGTGGATAATGGACCACTGGCGACTCTAAACGTTTTTTTTTCCTCCCGGACTCTCCTCATGTGCATTCAGAAGTTAACGTGACGTATACATTTTTCTCTCCTTTTTTTTTCTTCGGTTTTTCGGTATCCACGCCAATGTACAGGTACCTGCCTCTCGGAGCACAGCAATGAAGGTAACTACACGGTCAATGGGCCCAAGGGTCCATTGTCGCCCATTGCCATTATACGTACGAAAGAATGATAGAAATATTTGTATCTTTGCGTACCGCAGTCCTTTGCTTATGGGGAAAGACAGACAGAGAGAGAGAGAGAGAGAGGAAAAATCACGCGAGATGCACCTCGAGAGGACTCTCGAAGCAAAGTACTGTACCCTTGACGCAAGAAGATGCCGGTCATTCTCCTTCTGCCGAACCTCTATACACTCGAATACTCAAAGACTCGCGAGAATCTTGGAAAATAGGCTTTTGAAGTGCAATAAGTGTATTATATACTTGGCGAACCGGATGCACCATTGACGTGCAAAAAAAAAATGTGAAAACGTAAAGCGCGAGCGAAAAGATTTCTTCTCGATCGAATGAACGACACCGCCCGGTCTCCCGCCTAGATTTTTCACATAATATCAACTGGCAAAGCTAGCGGACGGGAGACTCGTGAAACGAACTTGAAAAATCACTTTTTGTCCTTCGGTCAAATCGATTTTTTTACGACACGGAACTGTAATCTTTATTTTTGCGTTATTGGACAATTTCAATGACACAAGAATGTGCATTGATTCACAGTGATGAGAGAGTGGATAAAATCGGATTCTAACAGGAGTTTAATGAGGAAAAAAAGTTATTTCCCCACGACTATTCCGAGAGACTTGATAAAACAGTGTTAAAATCATGTGATCTTGAAAAAACCATTGCACGCGGTCGAAGCGAAAAAAAATCAAGTTCGATCGACGAAAAAGATATTTAAAAGCTGTCTGAAATATTTACGATAATTGTACGAATTTAAATTTAAGTACGATAAACGACGAATGAATTTTTCGTCACGATACGTGTCGCATGTGTACTAATCGTCTAATCGTCTAATCATCGACCAAATTTGTTTCAAAAATTGCTCCAAACGACTAATGACCGTTTTTCCACAAAATGTGTTGGTAAGAAAAAAAATCCAAGTGGCAAAGTTGCCACGTGATTTTCTTTCACTCGGGCAATCTTTCGTGTGTTATCCGACTCTCGTTAATCTTCGTTGACGTGTCTCGTTCACGTGTGCTTCCGACCTCTTTTTTTCACGATATAACACAATATGCCCAACTTGCGTTCTAAATATATCCCCTTGCGAGAAACAAGGCCCATAGAGTTCCGGCTGCAGGACCCCGAAAATCTAGAGGTCCAGAAAAATCTCGTCTCCACTTATCTTTCGTTCGTCGAGGCGACGTATTTGAGAGTATGCTGAGGGGAGAAAATGAATCCTTGGGCAGTCGGGCAAGTGTCCGGCGTCTCGTGCTGGCCACCGTGGCGACACTGTGCACGTGTATCCTTACTATACATACGCGTATATATGTATATATGGGGCGTTTCAGACAAAATCAATTATTTTGCTCCACTTTTTGGGTGCAGGAATATTTAAAAAATGTCAATAATGTAAAATTCAAACGTTTTCTTTGTAATTGGTACACCGTTGATTTTTTTCGAAAATGACTAAATTTTGACGAAGTCTCCAAGTTTTCAGGATTAATTCTTCGAGTGAGTGATCCATACAATAATTTCAACATCTGAAATGATAACCTCGTGAGTGTACGATGGATTTTCCAAAAACTTAATCGTCCATTTTTTGTCCAACAAGATGTGAATTATCGAATATACCGAAAGAATCGACAACCTCTAAGACTATCGGAACAAAATTAATCATCGATTAAAATTGCATGGGGAAATTCGGAATTGAGTAAAATCGATTTTACATGGAACGTCCTGTGTAAACAGTGTTATATATGACTATATGTGTGTTTGGCTCTTGTTTCTTTTGGCTTCTCGTTCTTTCATGTGCAAGCGTGCAGGGGCAAGTTGCCGTACAAACGTTTCGACTTTCAACCACGTGCGTGTCTCGTATTACGGACGTGGAGGTTTTCAGGGTGCCTGAATTTTGCACACATGTTATTAAGATGGACTTTGGTAAAACACACACAACGAATTTACCGCCTCGTGTGTATATGCGTCAAAAGCTGACGAACAGCAGGGCAGAAGTGACAATTTTATACCCGGAAAAAATGACGGGCTACTTGGAAAATAGATTTCTTACGTACATCCGTTTTTACTGTTTAACTATGCTGAAAAACACGTGATTTAAATCGTATAAAAAGTTTATTTTTAGGATAAATATTTGACCGAAAGACTTCGTTTTGAAATTTGCGTCGAATGAAATATCTGTGATACGAAAGATGCATATTTCAAATGACATTAAAAACATATTTTTCAGGCAAAAAGTTTACTCAAAAAAGGTTGTTGTAGAATTTTTTTTTTTTTTTTCATCACATAGTACTCATTTTTGCGCAGTCGTGAGGTTACACAGCGTGATCAGGATGCCTACTTCGCGATAAAGTTGTGTATAACTTAATTACATTTTCCGTTTTCACAAAAACATGTTTTATTCGAAATTATACGCAAACTCGAAGAAAATATCATCCCCCTTCGGGGTATCGTTCGCGCATGAATGAAATTTAATGGAAAGCCATTAACATTCATCAAAATTCTTTTAGAGATCGATCAAGGGAGTGAAAGATGCTGCGTCTTGTCCCTCCCACCGTTAAACGAACTCTCTCGTGTTCTCTCCTTTCTCTTTCTCGAGATATTCCCCTGCCAGCAATTATTAACGGAGTTTCGAGTGACCACTTCCGTTCGAGACGAGCCAGAGATCGAGAAAACTTACGTATACTATAACACGAGACACATTATGTATGCGGTGGCGAAGGGAGAAGGTCTCTTTACACTTATACATACATATATGTACTCGTGTTCGATCTCGAAACTCGATATAACACTCTTGCAACACCTTTTTTATCCCCCCTTCCGTCGCTCTCGATGCACACATTTTTTCCTTTCGTCAATTATTCCTTCCCCTTTTTTAATCGTTTTTTGCGCTCGTCTTTTTTCGAAGAGCTCGTCTCGACGCGCCTCGTTACCCTTACGTTGGCGAGGTTGTGCAACGCGTGAATCGCAACTCGACTCTGCATTCCCTGGATACATGCACGAGTGTGCATGCTATATATTTCTCATATTATTCCTTTAAATCATTCAGAAACACGGAGGGAGAAAAAAACGCGGCTTGAAGATAACTTCGGTCCATCCGAAGCTCCAGGAGAGGCAATAAGAGAAACGGAGTAAAAATTACCATTGAAGGGAAAATAAAAGAAGGAAAAAAAACCGCCGCGAACACGCTTTTGCGTACATCGATTTATGAAACGCGCACGTCGTTCGAGTACACGTTTTGCTGCACGTGTGCTGATGAGTCTCGCTCCTCTCTGACACGCCAGCCTCCCCTCGGATCTCCGATGCTGCCCAACCCTTTTATCAACCTTAATCGCGCCATAACGAAACAAAAAAGTGGAAAAAACGAGAGGAATAATATTCAATAGAATTCCAGGAGTCTGCGGTCGCGAATTACGCGCCCCTAACCGCCAGTTATTCGCGTTTTGTGTTATTATTATTGTTTATGTTTTCTTTGTCGATGCGAAATGATGGACGCTCCGGGCACGCGTCTATTAATAGATAATCGCTTTCATCCGCAGGCCCTGAGATGGAAAAAGTGCTTTTTTTACCCCGTGGTGAAAAAAAAAAAATGAGAGAATCTCCGTATCGATATTATACGAAAGAAGAGGATGTTGATTTCGAGGGTCGTACGCACGTCAAGGGAGACTTTGCATGACGGTGAAAAAAAATTGAAATAAAAAAAACTAAAAGGCGTAAGGAAAAAACGAAAATCAACTCCGCCCTGACCACGTGCAGGCCGACCACGTGATATCGTGAGAAACACGAGAAGCCTCCTCCGTTCGTGAAAAAAAAATATATATACGAAAAAAAAAAATGAAAAAATGAGAAGAAAAAGTTACGAGATGAAGCGTGAACCGGTGAAGAAGATAGGACCGTAGGGTATCGTATTAAGGGGGATACATCAGGAAACCCGTAATTCCAGGATTGCTGGGGGCGTCGAAAAACTTTTTCAAGCATTTTTTATCCCTTTTTTTTCATTCGGGTAAAGCCACGATTCTTTTTTTCCGCGTTGGACATTCACTCGAGGTACAAACTCCTACAGGTGAATCGATATTTTTGTTGAAGAGAAAAAAAAGTATCGGATCGTCTTTTGTTTTTCATCAACTGTCCTCGCATTGTACTCGAACGTTTATTTGACAACGAATCGCCCTTGATTATTTTGCAGAGTTTTTTTTTCGTACTCTCCATTTAAGATAATGAATTCAATGTATTCCTCCAGCCAAACTAATTGAAATTCAATGAAAATTAATTTATTCCGCGAATTGACGGGAGTTATTGATGAAACGAATTAATCAATAACTAATTGGCCTTCGAAGATGGCGGTATGTTATTAATACCTCTGCGGATTCGAGGCACGATAAATCTTGTACCGTATATCAGTTCATCGAAGTTCGATAAATACCATTTTAATTTCTCGATTCCTACCGAGGACTTTGTCACAATTAATTAACAATGTTTTATACGGGATGGAAAAGCGGTGATTCTTTTTGGAGAAAAGTGAATTATGGCATATATTTTACGACGATATTACATACGCAAATGCGTAGAAGTTGCAATGGGAGTTTGACAAAAGTGATCCAAGGTTGAAGAAAAATACGCGTCGATATTCCGTTTCGCACATTCGCGGCTGTAAAAAATTATTTCACCAATCGACTCTGAACAGGTTTTTCATTACTTTGACACAACATTCATCTCTTCGAATGCCAATTTTGGCCACTTCGTTAATAATACTTTTTCACGAAACCCAACACTTTTCGAAAACATTTATCTTCATCTGTATGTAAAGTGGAACGCAAAGATATTAGATATGGTTTTTGAAAATATTGAAAGTACCGCGTATGAGAATTTGACTCGCGGAAAAAAAAATACAACCGTTGAGGGATAATAATTCTTGGCCGTTCAAACGTCACCGAAGCGTGAAAATCCCTTAAAATTTGGTCGATAAATTGTATCTCATTTTTGAATTCCCTGCGGTATCGAGGGCACGGCTTTTGTGTATCTTCCGTCGCTGCATGTACAATCGACAGTCTGGATAATAAATGTATACTGCATCGAATTTCAAAGGGTTTTAACCACCGAAGGTTTCACTTGATTAACAACTCCTCCCTCTCTCCGCGCTGCGCTCTTTACTCTCTGGCGCATCGAAATTCGATAGTTACCCGTGCCCATTGCAATTTGATCGGAAAAAAAGGTTTCTCCCAATTTAAGTTTTAGTAACCGATGAAACTGGATATTCCGAACGAATTTATACGTAGAATCAAGTTGAATGTGTTTGTGTGTGTGTGTGTGTGTGTGGGCAGCGATTGCGCGTTCGAATTTCAACCTGTGACCGCGATGGAAAGCTTTGAGACGGACGCGAGATAAAGGTGAGAAGGACTCGGGGGTAGGGATGATTTGATCGTGAAACCCGCCATGCCTGCTGCGCCTCCAACGATATTCGATCGAATTTTAATTTTTCTCCTCTTTCCAATATCTCATTTTGTGGATTTAATTTCATGGAGATTAATAATCGGAATTCTTTGAAATTAAAAGGAAGACAAAACGCCGGCCATCGCGGGCACAATTTTCTCATTGATTATTCACCTATAATTTATTCGGCGCAATGAAATATCGTCTATTTTATTCGTCGAAAGAAGAGTTTTGTTGTACCATCGATTCCGTTTGATTATTACACGTATTATTTGTACGATAAAAAAGGCTGATTGAGAAAATTTCCATAATCATAAATTGGGATAATAAATACTCTGTGGAAAGAAATATGTTCAGGATATCGATATAATTGTATGTTTTCGTGACAATTAATTTCTGTTTTATTCAAGGCAATGATATTACACAGAAAATGTCTATTATTAATGTGAAAAAATAGAATTACGTTTCACTAAATTCTTCCAAATCGATGTAATACTGCATGCCTAGTTGCGTTTGATAAAAACAAATATATCACTTGGATACATTGATTTTCATTTTGTTATAGGTAAATATGCCTTTTTCAAATAATAAATATTATTTTTTGACATTCACGACTAATTACAGTTTTATCAAACCAAAACGTATATATTTTATTACACTAACCAGCGTAATTTTTTATCTACGTTATGATATAAAAAGTATGGTTTTTCTTTTATGAGGAATTTTCGAGGGGCGAGCAAAAGGGTTCATTAGAAACGTTAGAATTCATTAATCTACGAAAAAAAAGCCTACCTGTGCCCTCGTCCGTTATAACGAACCCATGTTCTTTTTTCATCGACGTTTTTTTTCCGCCGATGAGTCCAAAAAAAAGAAACCATAAAGTCGGGATATAATTTGCCCCGGTAGAAAAAAAAACGAGTTAAAAAAAACCGATAGACCCACATAGTTCGATCCGCTTTTTAGGGGCTACCGCCGTTACACACCCTCCGTTTCATAATCGAGGCGAGGCAGCCCTCCGGCTATATAGCTTTCGAGATTTTTGCGAAATATTATACGCTCGCACCTGCGCTCATCGAGAAATCGCTCTCGATTTTCGACCCGTACGAGCTCTCGATTTTCGGATAAATCTTTCTTCCTTTGTCGAAGATAAAAAAAAAACTCGGAGAACGGAAGCGACACGGAGATAATTTGAAAGAATCGCATCCCTCCTTCCCCCCGCCGAGAGCAGCGACGCAGCCATTTTAAGTTATAGCACTCAAATTACTACAATTCATCGTTTTTTTTTTCATTCTTAATCTTTTTTTTACTTTTCGTTTCTCATTCGGGTGGCCGGTTAATCCGAGAATGGTCCAGCGGGCGCCCAATGCCCGCGTCGATGCACCGCTGCACCGGACAGGAAGTGCTTACAATGCACACGTTTTTTTTTTTTCATCATCCCATCCACTTTCGCCCATTTCATTTCGGTCCATTCCTTTTCACCGTTGTACTGTCTGTACTCATCTTTTTCTCTCTATTTCTCTGTGGCGAAAGGAAGTTCGAGAGTGTTGTGTTCCTTAGGAAATCTCGCGCAAGGACTCATAATCCCAGCATCCGGTCTCGCATTTCCTTCGCGTGGAAGATGCTCCAAGGAGACAGGGAAAAGAGAGAGCTCGTAAATTTTCATATCCCACTCTCGTATCCCGCTGATTTTTGTTTTCATCAAAGTTACCGTTTTCTCGCTTTTTCCACCTTCGGAAAATCGATGTATCGACACTCGTACAGGTATTGTTACTCATTGCATCAAAACCGTGAATAATAAAACCCTCCGGATGCTGATTGTATTTTGGGTAATTCATATCGATATAAAAGATGTAGTTTTGTGAAGACAACGATAATAATATATTTCGTTAACGAATTATAACGGTGAATTATTGGAGGAGAAACAACATCTCAAAGATATTGAAAAAAGAAATGGCGAATCTCGCATAAGCTTCATCAACGAATATAGAATCATATCAACGAATCATATTTATATTTGTATTTCTGTATTTTGAAAAAAATCCATGCTTCCATGTGGCGCGTAAAAGTAATAGATCAGATTTAATCTAGTGTGAATACACGTATGTACGGTCTCGAAGGTTCGGCGCGAAAAGATTGTCTCTCTTAGCCAGGATCGGAGGATATAATACCAAAGTCGCTGGAAAGCCTACGGATCACGTATAAAAATACGAAAACCCGAGTATAAGTTTATTGTACTACACGAGTAATGGTTCATACGGAAACCGTAACCCAACGGGGAGTCCACGTTCGTATTGGGACCCATTATATTCGATCGCTTTACCGATGCCCTCACTTCATATTGTACCATATAAGATCCATCCTGCCATCTTTTTTCCCTCGATCTCCTTTCCTTCGCGGGTTAAAATCGCTAAATAGATTTTTTTTTCTTCGACATTACACGCGTACGAACCGAGGGAATATTCGTCGGAACGTCAGGCTCCAATCGGACAATGTCTACGATTTGGTTTTCCGAAAGTTTACGGTATATAAGTTTTTGAGTAAAGTACAAAACGATCTCAAGTTTTCACGGACTCCGCTGTATATATGTATAAGTGTAGCGATCGAAGAAATTCACAAAACACGTGTATAAAGGCGTTGAATTCTCGGTAGGAAGAGCGCAGAAATATGTCGAAATTCAAGGGTCGAAATTTCGTATGCAATCCCTTTCATTTATTGAACTTTAAATTACACGGGAGTTTATGCATTAAATATATTTATGCAAGTGAATTATATTTATAATTATATTCAAGACGATATTTGTAAGCAGCGTCTGTTATAATTGATTATCATGAATGTAATTGGGAATCGTTTGATAAGGGTTGTTAACCCCTTAGATGGGTGGCAAAAGAGCGATGCTCATGCCACTCTTGTAAAATAAATTTGATAGATTTATTCTATAATCTCGGCAATACAAAATTCCAGAGACCACATTAAGACCGAATCTGTTATCAGATCTTCAAATTCCAGAATGGCAGAGCCATTGTGTGCGAGTTCGAAAAAGGACGTTGATTTTAAAAGCAGTGAAATTGAGGCAGTAAAAACTTCTTTTTGATGCCCACATCTGTGTCCTAGCCTTGCAACAAAAGTTGCCAGGCTTTTTTCCGTCAACATATGTATGCCTCTGATAGCCAAGGGGTTGATTGCTGGAATCTTTTTAATTGATAACTCTCCGAATGTCCGTCGAATTAAACCATGTCAGAGGTATCTTTAACCCTGGAATTTCGTCATCGATCTAACATCGCGTTATTGACGCAAAGTTCTGGAACAAGCTCGGTGGGTATTATTATAAGGCGAGATTGAATGCTTCCAATCTACACGCGAGCTGGTTGCGTTCGTTCTCTCGATGATATATACGAGACTTTTCTAACGAGTCTGTATTATCCTTCGCGTTATTGTTGGGTGTACCATACGTGAAAGAGAAGACGAAGGGCGATGCGAGGGTTTGGGGTAGGCCATTCAGGGGTAAAAGAAGGCAATGCGGAAAAAAATATACGTGTGTGTATGTGTTATAAGTTATAGAAATTTCGAGCTGTACGCTCCTGTCCTTTAGCCCTGTCCAATTTCTCTCCGCGTGTATAATTCCTCGCTTCTTTTCCCTACGACGCCCATGTTTGCTTGTGTTTGCCCATTCCCGCGGAAAATCCATTCGACTGATGGCTCAACATATTGTACCCCAACGTGCTCTCGTCTTTTCTCCCCGTCGTCTTGGCATCTCAATGTTATATGCGTATATATCTGTATATACGTGCTTGTATATATGTATTAAAGGCCCATGCAACGCACATACCCATTGTGGGCTCCCACCGTGTTGTTATGGTTACCCAAAGATCGGTAGGGCCCCCCGAGGGTATGTCTTGTTTGGCCTTAACGCGATGGCGGGGGTGTAAACTAGGGATGGTTCCTCACAAAAATGGACCAAATATATGAGACACGGAGGATGAATAGAGAGAACGAGAGACGGGGGATAAAGTCTCGTAGTCAAATAGGAGCACGTACTCTTTTCACTGCAGCATCGTTCCTCAACATCTCGCGATTTCCGTCACACGGCGCGTACGTGTCGACTTTCCAAAGTCAAAAAGCGGCGACCCCCAAATCGTTTCACGTGTTGAACAACAGGAATTACGCCCTTCTGAAATTGAACCGCTGATAACTTGTTTCTCTCGTTGGCTTTCTTCACCCTTGTGCGCTCAAACGGGGACAAATGTATATGCTTTTTTGTCGCCTCGGTCATCCAAATTTCGATATTTTTCGTACGAAAAGTCATGTGCACTCCGTTGAAATTCTTCTGACCAGTTGAATGCAATAAGAAATGCTAAATTCCGATGGCCGAGAGATTTGCCGTTATTCCGAATGATCGAGCATCTGCGTCTCGTCTCTGCGATCAGTTTTTTTCCCCTCCATGATCAATTAACTTTGTGCGATAGTTTTTTATTTTCAATCGGCAGCGGCGATTTTTTTTTGTCGAGTGGGATAATTGGAGGAAGGGAGAAGAGGAATATCATTGACGATCATTTACATACAACATGACGTGTATATAAAGCCATCAGTGTCACGTAGACAGCCGCGCAGAGAGTCATTCCAGCTTGACGCTTTGGGGCGGAGACTTGTCCACACCCGCGAAATATCTTTATTAAAGACACTCGCTTCGCCGATTACGCAACGAGCGAGAGATTAATATGCAACAGGACTGAGAATAAAAAGGACAGAATGAACGTTTGGGAGTGTCCAGAAGATTTTCTATATCACGTTGCGAATGTCGGTTGGCTCCATCGGCCAAATCCCTCTCACGAATGGAGGCTCGTGTTTTTTTCGCTTCTCGTCATTGCGGAACGAAGGCCGCACTCGCGGCTATACGGGACTCGCGGATATAATTGCACACCTCAGGCATGAACGCGTCATGTAAAATGTTCGCTCTTGTAAAGACTTGAAAAGCGAGGGATGAAAAAAATTAATAAAATGTTCCGCCGAAAGCGCACTGTCCTATCGCGACGCAATACACATGGTGGGCATTTTTTTCTTCAAAAAACAATCGGTGTACGCTAGAAAAGCAGCTGTGTTTTTCTCAGAAAACAAACTGTTGCATTTATGAAGTTTAAGTTTTTACGATATGTTCCGCACAAGTGTAGCTATCGTCTGAACGAGAATTACAATTATTTAATAAACATTTCAAACAATTTGCGGTGAAACAGATCCCGAAATTTTAAAGGTCTGTCATTTTCTTGATTTTATATCGCGCGTGAAAAACTGCAGGCCGGCTGATGGCTGATTTTTTTATTCGGGTGTTCCAACACCTTGACATCTTACGTTTTTTTTGCGCAAAAAATGTGAAGGTGTAGAGTACATTCTGCTATGACCAAAAAATCGTGAAAAAAATCATATAGATTTGTTACACGCGCGTAAGAACATGAAATTGTTATTATGATTGTAATAAGACTCACCGAATTGTCGAGGAGAATTGCTTCGAGGATGATATCCGTTAGAGGACCTCGTCAAATTGTGTCAAACGCGATCTGGAATCAGGAAAATTGCAGAATTTATGTGATTGTTCCTTTGTTCCTCTAAATTAGAAAAAACGATCGAAAGTTTGTGGAAAACTAATACTGATCGCGTTGAAAACAGCATGTGCAATAATTTGCATGGGAATAACTAAGCTAAAATAACTGTCGCAACAAAATTGTGATTGTCCAGTGAAAAATCTTCAATGGAAAATAAAAAAAATCCACTCTAGAGCACGAGTAACTCGAGAGGAGCTTGCTCCATCAGAAATAAAACCCTCGTCTTTTCGCCATGCGGGTAAACGAGGTTTACCAAAAGTAACAAACGCCCCGTCTATTCTTAGTCCGACGTTTTGTCCCAGAAAAACTCATGAGGGTTGATTTTTCCTCCTAAAACGCCCTAATAAAGAATAATCGAACTGTAATGAAACGTCCTCTTGCTTGCACCTACTCACCCCCGTTGTAAATCGAACAAACTGGACATGCAACTTGCGACCCGCAGCCTGTATGGGAAAACATGTGCATGTGTCCGTGGGTAAAGAAGCTAAGGGTGGCACCGCTTGTTACGAGACGGTAACAATGCGTAAAAGACAGGATAGCGGACGGAAATGAAATACAGGATTCAGCGTAGAATGGAAGATGGTTTTGCCATCGTATGATTTAGTGGGGACGACTTTACGGGAGGGTTGTATAGTTCTGATGGAACGGGAGAATTTCAGGAAGACAAGATCAACGAAAGATTCGAGACGTCGAGAAGGCACGAATGGGGAAAATGCATTTAAAAAACTGAAAAGCACAGTGAAGACTGACCATTTGCTATCTTGACGTCATTCGCACGCACCCAACCCTGTTTCACAAGAAATATGTACCATTTTCATTTCGAGCGAGATTTTTCTTACGAGCGTGCATGCCGGCGGAGCGAGAAGTTCGATCAAGATGAAAAGAAGAAAGATCTTCCAGGTTGTGTCACGGACTCGATACAATGGGAGGAACGTTAGAATTGTGTGGCACGGGTGGATATAACGAGCGGGGAACACAAGCTTCCATTGACCAGATTCGCTCTGTGTACAGAAGGCGTCGTGAAAAAATAAAGGGACGACGTCGCTCACGCTTTCACAAAGATGTTACCGGTGACAAAAATATTTAACAACAATCGGCGTTGTCCCTCTATTGAATGAAAGAAAATCTATGGACCGAATAGAGTGGGTGTCGTTGCGAGACTCGTGAGACTGCGAAGAAAGACGAAGGCATCCATCCGGAAGGTTGCTATAATGGTCAATGCGGGGGTCGTATCCGAGTGAAATTAAGGCATTGTTGGGTACGTGTGGAGGAATCTTGGAGGAACGGAACAAGACAGGAAGACCGCACGTACAGTCTGTTTGCCAACCGAGACGATTTTTCGTCCTATATTTTCGGTACATTGCTGTAGTAGTGGTATGCATGTCCACTGTGCGGGTGTATGCGTATAGATACAGTCTTCATATTTGGTCGAGGATCACCCGTTAGTTGGCTCGCTTGACCACCTCGGGTGGGCCATTTTGACTAAAGGTGTCCTAAGCTTCGATGGCTCGACAAACGCGTGTATAATTCCTCTCCCTGTCTTGGACGGACCAAAGTTTGCCCACTGGAGGTTAAACTCTCGCATTGACGAGGACGACCCGTGGTTAGACCGGTCAATCGCTCGCACATAGATGTTACGTATTATTTAAAAAATGTCCGATCGCAGTATGATGTCTCGCAGAGAATGTCGGACAACAAGAGGGTATAAATCGAGGGTAGGGGTGGTATAGCGCGAACGAGCATACTCGGCTGCGCTCGCAGCATTCTTATAAGCATCTGTATAAAGTATCCGCTGTGCATTTGTACTACTTTCGCTTTGGGATAAGGAGAACACGTGCTGCGATGTTCACTCCTTGTTTGCGAACAAACTTCCTAGAGATTCACGCCGGGGACAAGCAGGGGTAATATAAAACGCGTGGTAAACTCGTGTACAGCAAAGTGAGGACCAGAAGACGGATCAGCTGCGATGATTTCTTTGAACGAAGGTGTTCGGCACACCGGTGATTATTGACACCCCCGTGTGAACGAACGATGTCTATTTCGGCGTGAATTCACGCCGTTTTCTGGCTTCACGCTGGATTGAACACTCACGAACGGATAAGCTCGAGGCTTCTTCGGATCTTGTCCGTATAACGGGAAGAAAAGCAGCGTGGAGACGATTGCACGATCAAAGTTTAAACAGAGTTTTTTTGAATGTACATCCGATGGATGGTTGTACTTTGGATGCACTTCCAGAAGAAAGTTTGTCATTATGTGTAGGAAATATATGAACGATTCAACGAGCGGTTTTATTGATGCAGCTTAAAATTGGGGAAAAGATTTCAAAACAGTGATAAGAATTTAAAAAACTTCGGTTCATCAAACAAAAATGAACGCATGAAGCACTTCGATAAAAAATTAATGGAGCCTGATATTTCATCGGAAACTCGGTATCTCACCCAAGAAAACGGCAAAAAACTATTCTGATTCTAAAGAACGGTTTTTTGCATTTTCTTACTGGAATTTCGAAGTTTCGCAAAAAACTCGACGTGTTTTGTAATCGTCGGGAAATTTGCGAGGGATCAGGCTGCTGAACTATCGAAAACTAGAGAAAAAAAATGTTCATCGTTTTTTGTCACTTTTCCAGAATCGATGAAAAGCGGAATTTTCAAGTGGCCGTAACTACGTTCTGAATCACGATACATAGATCTGTTGGGGGTGTTTTTGATAGCCCTGGAGTAGACTTAAAAAACGGTGAAAGTTAAATGTCGATAGCTAAATTGCTTCCTCCTCATAATCGATGTCAAAAATCAGCGAAAAAAAGGCAAAGGGGTATGTATGGGAAAATTGGCGAAAATCGATGGTCGGTCTTTAAAAATCTGCCAAAAATCGAAAAATGAAGATATCTCGATGAACCAAAGAGCATTTTGAAGCTTTAACAATCGACAAGAGAATAAGCACACGTTGGAGTATCTACCTCGAAGGGGAAAAAAATGGCAATCTTTTCAGTGAATCAACCCAATCAGGTGAAATGGCGCAAAGTTTCGGACCTCAAAAGTTATTATCAATAGTCTATATCGATGTATTTTTGCCCTCTGATTTATTTCCTATTTCAACATCTCGATAACGATACACTACACCAATAAATCATGTTCGTTCAGCTTGATGTACCATACAATTGACATCTTTAGTACAAAATGCACCAACCCTCACAGAGCCACCGTCTTTTTATCTTTTCTATCGGAAAAGTACCAAGATACAACGATTGTACGATCCACCATCCATCACCGAGAAAATTACACAAATCGGCCATCAGTTTTACCGCTGAGGAATAAAAACCAGCCAGTTATTATCTTAGCGCCTTCGAAAACCAGGCATTTATCACACGAAAGATCCACGAAAGCTGTGATGCTTTTACTCGAAGCTGCCAAAGTGCCAGAAAGTTCCGGTCGGATTCCGGTGCGAGGCACAAAAGCGACAGAAGCGTCAAATCGGTCGAAACCCAAGGCCACTTCTCATTTTTCCTACATCAATGAAAAGCGAGAGATCCTGGAAGATCACCAAACGTTTGTCTCACTTCGCGAGGCATCCTCTTTTATTTTCCTCTCCAAAGTAGTCCTACGGTGTAAGATCCGTAGAGCGGCCGGTGCCGATCTTTTTGAAGTTCCTTTGAGGCGTTCCGAAGAGCCGCAAAACAGGCCGCCTCTACTACGATAACTTTGTCCTCGATACGTAACCTAAATCGCCCGTATATACGCCCTAAGACGGCCCTAAGATGAAAATGCAGACCTGCCACTATATTATTTACCACCCTGATCTTCCGCTGGTATCTCTCTTAGAGGATATAATATCCTTCCCCGTCCGCGCGAAGAGCCATCTTCCGTGCATTAAGCCCCTCGTAGGCGTTAAACACACTCCCTTTGAAATAATCAAGCGGTATCGTGGCAAGGGAGACCAAAGTTACGGGCCGGTATCGGCATCGAGGGATCGACATTATTGGGTATGTGCATTACGAGAACGGGAAGAGAGATTATTACGGAGTAACGGGCACATAACACTCCGCCGGCGATAGTGAAAAGGCTCCTCTCCCCCAATGTTTCCCTAGGTCGTCTAGAAAAAAGTGGATGCTTTTTTCCAACCTCGACGCATTGGTATGTCATTGAGGACTATTCGAGAGAGGAGAGACCCAATTATCCACTTGCGTTTGAGCAAAACGTTGTCGCAACCGCATACATGGAGGTGGATCAAGGTAAGAGCATCATTACCGAACGCTGACGCATCTCGTGCGTCGCGATTAGCCACGGTGATGTGTCACGTTGTGTGTACTTGCGAGGCACGCACGGCACTTTAGCCGAAAGCCAGAAGCGACAAAGTGCCTCTTTAAATTGAGACTCGAGGTTGGTTTCACCAATGCCGCACAGGGATACGACACGGCTGAAGAAAAAGTAACGCGACGAGTACTTTTTTTTCTCCCTGGTGGATTAATACCCGTGCTTCGTTGACTCGCAAACGAGAAGGGAGGAGAACGAGGCGCTTCGGAGTTAACCGGTACCGTCTCGTTTTATGTGTACATACCGTGTGCATATACGTATACGTATATGTATGTGTGTGAATCGGAACAGCGGTCCTTTCAGCCGAAGCCTACGGCGAGATCGTCAGATATTTTATTTCGCGGTTATTCCACAGATGCTTATTCAGGGACGAAGATATAATTTTATTTTCCATTGAGATAGCTATATAATAAGGCGAGAGAACGATGAGCGTCATTCTATGAAAGCAGCCATTAGAAGCAGCATTTTCGATATAATTATCCTGCACAGGGTGGAATGTAAAATGCTCGACAACTGCTGGCGATCGGTCTCCACACGGGAATCGGGCAAAAAAGGATTTGATTCAGAGATGAATTTCGTATAAACCGATTACGAGTCAAAAATAGTTCCCACATGGGAAAAGCCATTTTTAGATGAAAATTTGAAACTCGTGTGGGATCCCAAAGAGGGTGAAAGGTTTCGCCGCCCATTTTTCCAAAGTTCATTGTGAATCTTCGCGCGCGCGTGTGTGTCCGTGTGTGTTTTTTTACACGAGACTCATACGGTTTCGATTTTCGCTTTCTCCCACTTGTTAATTAACGACTCACGTCGGGTTAACTCGCTTCGAGGATGGTTTGTGCTGACGCGAGCAAGCGGCGAATCATCAAACGCCCGAGAGGGCACAGTGTTATATAGCCCGTGCGCTTCCGGCTCCGTAATAGAGAACACACCGTTCGGAAAGCATCAAATTAGTACTGAACGTTTCCTGGTTTTGCTCACTCCTCTCCCTCCCCGTTACAAAAAGGAGAAAACGATCCGATTCATTCGCTATCGCATCGTGAAAGGGAAAGGGAGGAAAAAAAAGGTTCTTAGGTTTGTACGCGAATGGCCCTATCTCTCTTGCTCCGGTATGGGAGATAAAAATGAGCTCTTTTGGTAAATTGGTCCCGAGGACGAAATCTATTCCAACGGCTCTACGGATTTCGTGTGGGCGGGGTTGCTGCTGCCCGTTGTAACTTTGCACGAGAGATGAGAGATGGAAAGAAAAAAGGAAAAGAAAAAGATTGAAGATATATATTCCGTGTTGGCGAGCTCACGGTATTAACAGTACCGTTGTTAACTAGTCGCACGGTGAGAGAGAAACGGAGATAATGTATTACACGAAAGGAGAAAGAGAGAAAAAAGGTGATTAACCGTGCAGGTGCACGAAATTTTCTGGAAATAAAAAGGGAGCGAGACGAAGGGAGAAAATTCAACAGGGACATTCTTACGGATAAATCGCCATTTAATGTACGATCGTTAACATTGGATGATTAGAAGCAACTTTTCAAAGGGATTTCTTCCAAAGATGAAATCGCCGAATGATATATCTAACGCGCTGTCATTTCTTAAGGTGGTAAAAATTACTGCTTTTGAGGTATTTATGATTCTCGAGGGATTCCCAAATAATTTTATATTTGAGAAGATAATTTCTGAAAATTAAATGTGTACGATGTCCCCGACGTATTTTTGTTGAAGGGGATCGTATAATTTTCAAGTAAATTGATCAATGCTATATTTCTCGGGCCACGTTTATGCTTATCAATTTTCCCGAAATAATAATCAAGTCGTGAAAATTCTTTGGAATAAATATTTTTATCGACAATCGAGCTTTATTATTCTTGCATGAAAGCAATTGCGTGAAAATTCACTTTCTAACCAGCTGGTTTTTTAATCTCTCGAAAATTCTATTCGTTCTTTGCAGTTATATTCTTATACTCCGAAATGTATATTAAGAACAAAGAAAAAATGATGAGTGAGCCAATGTGAAATAGCGGTAGCAATTTTTTTTTCATTTCTACCATGAAATAATTTTCGTACGAACAAAAGGCGGGAAGAACAGCCTCACAAAAGTCTCCTACTGTGCCGGGTTACCCACATAATTGGCAATAAACAGTACAGCGTCCGCTAAAATTCTCCAAAGGAAGAAAATAAATGATCTTTTTTCTTCTCCAAAACACAGTATTTAAGTGGCGTCCGGTAATTCACAAATATCCATCCGCCCATTTCTTTTCACGATCCTGTTCATAAGGGAGCGTTAATAGTAGAGATACTCCCCGAGGAATAGTAATAATCTCGAACACGTCAAAAAAAAAAAAATTCGCCTCCTGGTTTCTCAAGGAACAGAACACCCAGGAGTCCTTAATTCTTTCCCTCTCTAGCGACTGGACCTACCCGCATCATTTTATTCCCCCTATATTCACAATTGTGGGGGTGACGTCGCTGATGCTTTTTTTTTCGTTTACTTTTTTTGCAAAGCATGCACAGTAAAGAGCTTTGTGCGCATATTTTGATGGGAGCAAAAATATTTTCGAGATCGAGGCGCGATCTCGTTCGGATCACGGTAAAAATCGCATCGTTAAATACGTTCATCGACGTGGAAGAAAAAAAAGGCATTTCCAATCCACGAATTCACCCAAGGTATATCTATATATCTATATATGTGCACAAGTATCACATAGACACACGTTTATAAATCTAGATTTTGGTCTAACGCAGTTTGGCTGGTAGCATCTAGATTTTAGCCGCATCAGAAAACACGTTTACAAATTTCGTCGGAGACTAATCTCTCGTTCTCGATTCGTGCTATGAATGAAGAAAAAAGATTTCTGTATGTACGTGTAAAGCGTTGTTGCAGTCTGTACACGTCTCGGGGGAGGAAAAAATTTCGAGTTGTCACGCATCGTTGAATTTCTCTGGAGATGAGTCCCCTTTTATTTTCGACACATGTTTGAAAGCTTGCGACGAAAAAAAGGACAAATAAAACGCGAATTTCGAGTATATTGTACATTACGTATATGTGTATATCGTTCAGGTAAATGCAAGGGAGGAACACGCGTGTAGGATGATCCATATGCGGGTAGAACGCGTGTGATCCTCTCGTGATCTGGATTAGGTCCTCAAAAAAAGAAGAAAAAAAAACAGAAGAGGGCGAAATCGTGAATTGAATAGGATTTGTAGGGTGTTTAGAGCACCTTCGTGGCAAAACTTATTCTCGATCGAGAAAAATAAGATAGGGGTTTGAAGACTGTGTAAGTAAAAACATTGAGGTGAGGCTGTACACGTTTTGTCGAGATCGGGATTATCCTCTCCTCGCGCGACCTCGAAGATGTTTCGAGTCTACTCGAGTATGTAGTTGAATTATTTTAATCGGAAATATCGCGGCTTCCTCGCTAGTTTTGAGAAGTTTTTTTCTTAACCTCGAGTGACATCTGAACAATTTGAGTATCAGTGGCATTCGCGACTTTATTCACTGTTATAAATCAACCTTTTCCATTTCTCTCGGGCTTGTCTCGGTAGAACGAATTTTTACAATGTAAATACGATTTTTATTTCCGACCAACGCGCAATTTGGAAAATACGTTTTTTTCTGATCCTTTCTAATGAACATTTTTCAAATCGTTTATGGTTCTTATATTTTTTCATCAATTAAATTCATCATATTAATTATGTTACATGATGCATTAACGAATGAAAAATAAGACTTGCGATTACAGCTGGAAAATGTCTGTGAAAGTTGACTGAAAATTTCAGAATACTTTCACGAATAAGTCTGTTCGATTTTTGTTAAAATGCCAAAATGATTGAAGGATTCATTTTATTTTATTCGAACATGCTTGTTTTCAATTTCACAGCTTAACGCCAAAATGAAAATGTTTAACGTTAACTTTCAAATTATTTTTTACTTTAGCGAGACTTTGTAAACGCGTAGTTGTACTCTACGCATATTCTATACTTAAAGTGGGTATTTTCGATGCTCGATTCGCGTCAACTTCGATAAATCGATGTAGAAAAAAAAATGACGATGACTGGATCATTTATTCCGAATGCATATTGAACATAAATACCGAGACGCAATGATGAACGTTAAAAATATGTGATTAATGGTAAAAATAGATGATTTCGATGTGTGTATAAAAAATACAGCTCCAAGTGTATTAGCACGAAGGATTTCTGTTTAAGACTCATACACACCTCGTCACCACATTAAATCCGTGACGAAGATCGACAGGGAGGTAAACCCCTCGAATCTCATCGAAAACTTTCGAGCACCGTTTAATTCGAGTACGAGACATCACCCTGATGCCACAAGGGCTCTGCATAAATATATATATATATATATATATAATACAGCCAGGAAAAAAAGTCTATAGGATAATCGTTCTAGTACCATGTACAATTGCGGTCGTACGATTATAGCCTCGTGAAAACGAGAAATTACTCGCGTTGTTAGTTCTAGATCGAAAGTGATTTTCCACGCGTGCGCGACACCAATTTTTCCCAGCGACAAACTTTTTTCGCGGCTGATTTTTCGCGGCCAATCGAAAATTGAAGGGAAAAAGGGAGACGGAAGGTTCTCCTCGAAATATCGTCCACTGTGAAAGTGGGAATGTTCTCCAACAGCCGTACGTGTACAGCTTTGTCGACGATTATGTACGCCTGAGAATTTTCGTGCTGGTGCATTTGTCCACAGGGTAAAAATTCATCCCTTCGTCGTGTATACTCGCATTTATCTCGCCAACAAGACGCGACAATCTCTCGCGTTTCATTGTCATTTTTATAAACGTTTGTCCCTGCGACGTTAACGTTCAAGGAAATATATAATGCCCGAGTATCCAGCAACAGCCGTTCGCATAGACGTGAGACTCAAGGTGCGTTTCACGACTAACGAATTCACCATTATAATGCATGGTCGACAAGATCCGCGTTTTTCCATAGAAATACATACGAGAAACCGCGTCACGCCGATTTCCGCGGTCTCGCTCCTCTTTTTTTCGTCGAGAAAATTCCATTTGCGCTCTCTTATACGGGAGAGGCGAGAGAAAGAGAGAGAGAGACGCGGGGAAGAATCGAGCTCGAGGGGTGAAGATTCGAAAAGGGACCACCCGTTCCGGTGCGTTAAGAGAATTTCAAACCCGACGAAACCTTCGTTTCTTTTATTCCAGTTTCCTTTGAATCGTCACCGATACGCCGATTTACCAGTTTCTCGCCCTCGTCAATGGTAAAAAGAGCAAGGGGGAGAGCGAGAGGGAGAATAGCGCGGTGCTCTTCTTGCGCCTCGCAAAAGTGCATACGAAAAATGCACGCGCATTCTGTGTGAAGTTCGCGAGGGCGGCAAAAGAATAAAAAGAAGAGAAAAAAGGAGGCGGCATCGTCGTCATACCTTTGTCGCCTTCTTCTCTTGAACCAAAGGTGTATTATACATTTATGGGCACAGAGGCGGCAGAATGGTCTAATATTCCGTGACGACAGGTCACTCCTGCGTATGTCCCTTTGACTCGACAAACTCAAAATTTATTCTTTCCTTCTGCCTTTCTATTCTCGTACCTCGGTTTTGAGAATGCATCCGAGCAGGCCGGCATGTATATGGACATTTTTATTGTCACCTTAAACGTTATTTATATCGAAAAAAAAAAACGACGATGTACCATTTGTGAACAACAGATGCAGGAAAAATGGCAGCGTGATTAACCAACGATGCGTTTCCTTCCTGCAGTTGCGAACGTAAAAGACGATAAAGTTTTCTGAAAAATGAAATGAAATATGAATTTTTGCACGTTCGTTGAGCGAAATTTCGCAAATTGACATTTTCATTGTCAACTTAATCGTTATTTATGTCGAAAAAAAAAACGACGATGTACCATTTGTGAACAACAGACGCAGGAAAAATGGCAGCGTGATTAACCAACGATGAATCACCTTCCTGCAGTTGCGAACGTAAAAGACGATAAAGTTTTTTGAAAAACGAATCGAAATATGAATTTTTGCACGTTCGTTGAGCGAAATCTCGGGCGATGTTAAAAAAAAATTGTATCTTCGAAAATTCATCGGAATTTGCGAAGTGTTTTCAATTCTTTTGCGTTCGATTATAATTCTAATAATAATCAATCAATCATTTTGTCTTTATTTCGAAGATATTTGAAAGAAATATGTTTCTCAAATGCGCTTGATTGTATTACGATTTTTATTTGATTGCTGTGTACCGAAAATTTAATCGAGTTTTCAATGTCGCTCCGTGTATACGAAGGAAATCGTCAAGTTTTGGAGTTCACGGTAATACGAGAATATAAAACGATTTTTCGGTAGAATCGTCGCGCTAAATCTATACGGTCGAGAATTATTCACGTGTATCAAATAGATGAGGTGTGCGTGTAACGTGATTGGCATGAAAGTGCGGTACGTTTTGCTGGAGTGTAGCTCGGTTTGTGGGAAATTATTTGAAACCGTAACCGAATGCTCGTTCACGTTAATACGAGGCGTCAAACAGAATACAATGTACGGGAGAAAAATTCGTTACCCAAAAATTCCACGCTCTCGAGAATCGAGTATATGATTTTTCTCCACACTGCGACGAAAATTACAGCGATCGGATGAATCGCGGAGTGAACGCAGCTGTCTGTGAAATTTTCCTCAATTTATCGAAAATCCAAAAGGGCTTTGTGATATCGAAGAAACAAGCGTAACGAAATCACACGGTCCTCGTTTGCGAGCATTGAAATATTATAATCGACTCCATTCTCAATTAAATCGTTACCCTCGTCCACTTGAGAAGCAATTATTTCACGAATGTTTAGAAAAAGTTTGCAACGCTTTGAGTTGTTTTTAGCAAAGACCGGATATATTTATTGTACGCGAATTCGAAAACGAATTCTCCGATTTTTTGCGAAATAAACTCGACTTTGCCTGGGCGATTTGCAGAATTCATCGTTCAAAGATCGATGCAGGGAGAAGCCGGAAGTTTGAACGACCAATAATTGATGGAAAAAATAATAATGCCGTGTGACGGATTCAACGAGCCTTTTACTGACTGTCACAACCGTTTTTTTCAAACTTTATTTTTTTTCTTTTCATACGGATAATTGTCGTCGGAGGAGCGGAAATTGCGCGCGTTTCTTCTTTGATAAAAGAGAACGCAAGGGCAGCGAGTTCATACGTTCGAGTGGAGAACTAAGAATGACACTGAGATCACTCGCAATGTTGAGTAAATTATAAGGATGAAGAATTGCAGCGAAAAAAAGTAGCACGGAGTAAAAAATCGTTGTAGCATGAAATAGCCCACCCCGAAGCTCTTTCTGTCTATGGTATTTTTTTTTCTAAACACATAATATTTAAGCTTTCAAAAAAACCAATTACCCGACATACCGGAAGAATGGTTGAGCGAAAATCGACGTTTGCAGCTTTATTTCAGTGATGTCGTACCGGTAACAGTTCCTTTTGTAGCAGGAAGAAACTATTCATAACTTTTTTTTACGTTTTTCGTCATAATGTATCGTCAGAAAGAATTCTTTCAAATTTTCGAAATTGCAGAAAAGAAAAAACGAAGTTTATACCTCGAGAGAGAGTTTGGGGGTAAACATCTTCAAGAAATCTTCATTTGTCATTTGTCATTTTTCCGTCGCTGAGCGACGAAAATTACAAGCACGGTTGTAAATAATTGAAACGATGATAAATTTGACGATTGGACGAACCCGAGACGAAAACAAATTTAGACGTCCGCAGCGTTTTTTTTATAAATATCCCAAAAGTAAGCTATTACGCGAGAAGATTTTCGATGATCATTTACTTCGAATAAAAGATCCCTAGAGGAAGATCAAACCCGTGACTTTTCCACAAAATCGTTGGAGCAAACGAAAAAAAAAATGGAGAAAAGACACGAAAAGCAGTATGAGATCTCACGTGAAACTAAAAAGGAAGATAATCGGAGAAGAATGTTCCTTTTGTGTCAGAGCCAAGCTCTGCTCTCGCACCAATTTACACGATTTTCCGAAAATCACCCAGTAATGACACGGGAGAATTCCTGTCTTTTTCGTTATTTTTTTTTCTGCCCCGTTGAATTGACTCCACCGTGTAAGTCATGAAACGCTAGCAATTTGGGAGAAGACCCAGGAATCATTAAGGGTTTCGATGTATTCACGTATACACGTATACTACACCCAACGGACAAACGCCGTACGAATGTGAGGAATGGAAAGAACAGTGGAAGGAAAAGATGAGCAGAGTCTGGAAGATCTCTGAGGTATTTTTTTTCCTCTCGTTCTTTTTTTTCCTCTCGCTTGAGACCCTCGATGATTTGGTAGCGTTGATGGGGCACTTGTTACGGTGGTGGATGCACGTGTTCTAATGGATACCAAGCGCTCTCTATCTCTTTCAGTCTTCGTCTCTCCTTCTATTCTGGTCAGCGATGAGAAATCAACTAGGATGAAGGGAGAAGTAAAAAAAGAAACAAGAAAAAAAAACGATCAATCTCCATGGAGCCTCAGCGAGGTTGTTCGACTCGGTTATAAGGATCTCTGGGTCTCTCGTATACTATTACTAGTACATTGTCTACGAGAGGAAGGTACTGCGAGACGAAAAAGGCGTAATGACTCGATAGACGGTGAGGGTCGGTCGAAATTTTTTTCTCCATTTTATCTTCGAACGAAAATCAACCATATCGTTGTTTTGTCCTTTTGCACGTTGTCTGCCCTCGCGATAGAATGTTTATTTTAGAATATTGATAATTGTTTTCACAAAAATAACGATTTGTTTCCTGTCAAATGTGTTTTCTCAACGAAATTCATTAAATTATATTACGATATAATCTAAATTCTCCAGAATTTGATGCAACATGTTAATATCGAAATATCGTCATTTCTAAATAGAGAAAACGGATATCAAAAGGTGAATATCAGTGATACGATTGACATATTTATTACTCCAAAAACATGAGCACAATATATGAGCGCATGAAAATAAAAGCTCAAATTCTACCAAATGAGATGTCGAGTACCCATTATTTAATTTTTTTTTCAATATCGTGTTCACGTGTAGAATTTTTCTTTAAATATCAAGATAAGAGAATACGTCAAACAAAAAAATAAACGAACAAGACTCTTGGATGGTTTGAGGCTGTGCACGAGCCTGTTTTATTGAGTAAGCAAGAGCCCTTAAAAAAAAGCCCTTGCACCCTCGGCATCACTCGACATGGTAAGAAGAGAGCTTGTATGGTATAGTGCGTACTGGAGGACGCGTGATACGTGGAGAATAAAAAAAGGAACAAGAGAGACGACTGAAAGAATAAGAATTTTAAGCTGCAGCCCTGAAAGGGCATCGCTATCTCGCGCAGTGATCTCGGTAGGCTCCTTACACTCCCTCTCCCTTACCGCGCCCTTGGCCCTCGTGTAAGGCCCTCTTTTAAAAATGTTCAGTCCAGATAGAAAGAACCGAGAGATGGAGAGAGAGAGAGAGAGAGAGAGAGAGACCGAAATTGTTGTCTTCGTTCATCTCCCTCTCACTTCCCTTTTCCGTCGCGTCCTCGGACAGCTCGAGACGACCACCGTGGACCTCTGACTCACCCTTGCACGTGTTCAATTTCTGAGCCGTAGCCCCCTTGGTGTGTGCCCTCGAAGAGGCATCCTTATCCCCCGCGTCTCGTTCAGAAAAGATGAAGAAAAAAAAGGGAAAGGAAGAAAAAAAAACGAAAACGAGAGAGGAACGAAAATTTCTGACTGCCCGCTCGTTTCACGTTCGCCCTTTTTGGGCTCACCGCTCCGCCCACAGGACGACCAAGAACCTTCTATACGCGCTGTATACGCGTCCCGAGCATTCGAGAAAAGAATATATCGTCATCCATACCGTCTGGACCCATCATACTTCTTAAAAAGCATCTACTTTGGTCGAAATATATATTATGTCCTCCGGTATACAGAGATCGTATAATGGAGCACATGAAGATAGGGGAGGATGAGTAAGAATCGTTGTATAAAAGACGTGCCCAGTGAAAAGTCGATTCGGAGGTTCAAATTATTATGTACATTTACGTATGTATATACCTACGCGTATGTATGTATTGTCGGTTCGAGATCGAAGGCAGGAACGTCCGAGATCGTCGAGAATGCTTTCCTTTTTCATTTTCTATGACCTCGCGATAAATGGAAAATGGATAATGCACATTTACCAATGAAAAATAACGATGGGGCTGTCTCGGGCGTTTTGTAGGCACGATCTATCCGCGCCTCGATGTTTTTGTCACTCTTTGACGAAGAGGCCGTCCACGGACCTATGGAACTTGTTTGTGAACTTTGTAACTCCCCGAGTCTTGGATTTCATTTTCGCGTTCGTGCTCTCCGCGGGAGGTTTGCCGGAAAAACACTAATTGCCCGGAGGGATGCGAAATTTTCATCTGACGTCTCATTTCCATCTCAGATATTACGTCTACCACTGGATGTTAGTCGCGACTTTTTTCGCGTGGATTAAAGACTTTTTTCATCCAATCTTACTTGAGTTTGCGCGAAACATCAAAAGAGGACAAGAAATGATGCGAAAAAAAAATTATGGCAGGAAAACTTGAATCTAATATTGTAAAAAATGTCCAGTCTGATGAGGGAAAATATAATAACGCTAAAACTGTTATAAGCGTCCGTATTAATCTTGGAAAATTGGACCGAGAGCGAATCGACAACAAAAAGCATTTTCATAAGATAGGAGGTATAAGTTTCGGGAGTATGGACAACGATTTAAAAAAAATTGTTTTCAATATGACAGTTTTCGTGCTTAAAGAAAAAAAATCGACAGAAAAAAAACGATTTTTACCGTCAATTATTCATGACGAATATATCTGTTGAAAGATTTCGAGAGTCACACATTCCTCAAGTTTTTTTCATAACTCTGTTTCTCATGATTTTTGTTCATTGAATCATTACCGACGATTTTTTTCGTACGAAGAATTATGAAAGATAACGAATCGATCTGCATTTGAGTTAATTTGAAAAAAGACTCGATCGCCGACGGATAAGATCTGTGCACAAAAGTCAAACACCGTTTGTTCTTGTGTTTCGTCTTTTCAAAAGCAAGGAAGCACGCGCATCGAGAGAAACATTTATCTCGGCACGTTCACAGGATGTTACGAATTCCTTTTGAAAGTAATCTACCGCTCGCGTTCTCCGATTATCAATGGATGAAGAAAAAAAGCGATGACCTTCCCGAAACTGAGAGAAAAGAAAGAAAAAAGTGGCATCCTCCTCTTTTCTCTCACGTGCATATTGCATCGAAGGAGAAAAGAGATAAAGGAAGAAAATGTATGCTGTACGTGTGCGTGCAAGGTAGCGATCTCGAAGGAAGATCCGAATAGACAGGATACCGCGATGACACGGTCCAGCTAATCCTCCGATTGAAATCTCTAAGCTCCTCGTTTGGGGCATAGTGCGAAGAGAGCTACTGGTCACCGCGCGCGTTGGGTCTTTCGATTTCTCTCGGACGTATATAAATCGCGATGAAAATATACGCCTTTTATGCGGGTCTGCAGGTCCGAAACGAACGGTCCCCCATAAAGGAGAAAGAGAGAGAAAAAAGATTCCTCAGAGGGAGGCTCGCAGGGAGAAGAGGAGAATGTATAATTTATAACGATAATCCTTTAAGAATGCCTTCGAAATCCAATACAAGCTTATAGTACACAAGACAGCCACAGTAGTGCGCTGCGAGCTTCAACGACTCAACGATCTTTGCACCACTTTTTTTTTCATTTTTTTCATCCCCCTTGCACCCCGCGTATTCTTTCTTTCAATTCGTCCTCCCACTCTCTTACGATCCCTTACACGTTTCGTCTCTAAAGCGCAAGACGAATGAATCTTGAATCGATTATATGTAAAAAGTTTTTCACCGTCGAGCGAGGGCTGCAGGCTCGGAAAGGATCCTTTCAGGGAGGCTCTAACTACCCCCGAGACGATGCGGCCGTGTGTGTTTCTTGATTTTTGTTTGCTTAGGTGCATGCACTTTGTACAACCCACGTGATATACATATACACGCGTAGACGCACGTACAAACGAGAGGTTAATGTTTACTCAGGATCCGCAGTGAAATTTCATAAATGAAAAAGGATCCACGGTTCCGTCCGTGTCTCTCTCGATTTCGATTGTTGTGTGGAAAGAGATAAACGCGATATATGGCTACGGTGTAGGAAACGATCCAAGGTTTTTCCATTCAACGACGTACGTAAACGAAACGTTTGAAATTGTCGATTCGTCTGTTTTGTTACCGTACGATATTTTATAGTCGTGCGAACGTATTTTCTCGATAAATCCTTGGAGAGATCGAGAGTACAAACTTGCACAGTTCTCGAAAAAGTTTGCCGTTACGATACTTATGGTTTTCTCGGCTTTGTTGGGCTTTTATATCGGCAAAACGCGAGAGTTTGTACGCGATATTTGATGTGGAGGGATGTACGTGTAAATGGCGTTATATTTGATATTAGGATGATGGCGTTCGCTGATGAAGCATGTGTGCAAGGTTGGCACATATTGGTATTGGGTTTTACCGATAAGTGGATATTTTTCGTTCGGTTCTTTAAGTATGTACCTGTTTATTTGATGTTAGCTCGCGTTAACGATCCAAGCCACGACGTCCACCACACGCTCTCTTATTGAGGGAATCGACGACATGATTATGAACTCATCCGATCGGAAAATATTATGCGATACATTCGTCTCCCTTTCTGTACTCTCGACGTGTATTTCCTCACGATGACATAATACTGTCACCGAGTTGACACACTTTTGACACGATTTTTTAATCGAAGAATGATGATTGAAAATCGACGAAACGATTTTTACCTCGGAATTTCGAAATTTATTTATCGTTACCGGCCAATCCCATTACGAATTTTTAAAAAAGTAAGTAGAATTCTTGGTCCCAGTTTTGCCTCAAAATTGAGTTGATTTCGTCGAGATTCGGTGAAAAACTACATTTCGAAACTTTGAGTGAAGTTTTCGTCAGAAACAGACAAGATTTTGAAGAAACTTTGAGTTTTTTCGAAAAACAAGTTTTTTCATCCATTTCTTCTGGTACGTTGATTATTCGATCGCTACGGTTTTTCAATTATCTCGATCAGTTTCTGAACGCTTCGAGTATACAACTGTCAATTTTTTGAAGCTGAACGCAATCGTCAATTGAGAATGGTGGACGATTAAAAGATATGCAAGCCAGCATTGACCCAGAGTGCTCTTCGTGGTTCGAAAGATAAGCCTGTTTGCGAGGGTTAACGATGAATTATCCGAGGTTCGTGACGAATATGAAAAAAATATCAAAGTGTCTTTTCGTTCTGTCGTACAGCTCGAAAATGAAAATAAGATTTCGTCCCCTTTTCGTCACATATTTGGTGCAACATAATCGCAGTGTTTTTCTTCACACTTTTTCGCTGCTGAAAGGAAAAAGGACAAGAAAGATGAGCGCGACATACGTGCTTTCGCATCGAAGGTCGGAATTAAGATTTTCTTCGGATCAGCATCGCAGCGCAGTTCCGGACTTCCGCACCTACGATCGTGCTTTCTCTCGCCTAGTCCTGTCACAGTTACATCCCTCTGCATGTATTATAATGTATATTTATTTAGACTCGGCCAAAAACGACGCACGCTCTGCATCCCTTTGAGGATAGTCGCGCGAGGGTTACTTTTTGTCGAAAATTCTTTCGGGGATGCGACCGGCGAATAAAGAAGCGTCCGTAACCCGCCGTAAAGAAGAAAAAGAAGAAAAAGATTCGAACAAGTTCGAACGCGTTCGCGGACTCGTTTTTTTTGTGCAACGAGTGCACACACAGAGTTAGTTTTATACAGAGATGACTCGTATACGTAAGAACTGGCTCGAGAGACGCACTGCTTTGCAGGATTGGACCTGCAACGATCACCAGGTGCAAACTCATCGAAAAGATTATTATATATACCATGTGTATACGGATATATATTATCTACACACATATTATACATAAGACACGTATTATACATAATATGTATGTGGATAATATAATTTACATGTTTTTTAATAAGTTCATTATAGTGAAAGCGTAAGAGTACATATCTTGCAAAACTTGAATCACTAAACGCACGTGCGCTTTTGACGAAACTCACGAAAGCTTGCACTAAATATGATAATCCGTATGATAACGGTGCACATCAAGGGTCGTGGTCCATATCAACGAGGGGAGAAGAAAAACTCGTTCGAACTTGCGCGTAAAATATCGTTTCCACGCTTTTTTTTTGTTCTCACAATTTTACAAAGATATTGACGCGATATTCGATAATATTGACGTTCGTTCAAACGAAAAAAATACCGTAAATCGTGAGGAAACGATTTTTGACCCACTATACGTATTGAGGACAGGTTATTACAGACAGTGTGCGAAATACGCTCTGATCTCGGATATTTTAACTCTTTGATCCCGTAACCCAAAATTCAACCCTTTTTACCTGCGTTCTCTCGTCTACCGAAAGATCAACGCTCGTGGGTATGTATGACGTACAGTCATGTACATACCCACTGAAAAAGGGTTATAGCGGAAACTGACCTGACGATGTAAGAGAGCGAGAATAAAGGGTTGTTCGTGGGTTTTCAATGGCAGACTCTTATTGTATTCACCTGTGAAAGGGTTGTCGCGTTATAAGCAGGTTCAACAATGGAACAGTGCAACCCACGGATGTAACGTTATCTCGCGACAAGTGTTTGTATCACTGAACCCCCGAAAAATACAAGATAAATTCACAGATTTTTTTCTTCACGAATTTCTCATTACGTCACGTCAATTGCGAAGATCGAACATTGACGTAAAATGCAAAAAAAGTCGGGGTAATTTCATCCCGTCGACGATCAAAGTACAGCTGGATTCGTCGTTGGTGCACACTCGCGAAGGGATGATTCGACGTGGAAAATGGCTGAGAACGCGCATATACACGAGAGAACGGAGTGAAGGAGGTGCAAGTGGCTGGGGAAAGCAGCTGCAAAAATTTTCGTTATTCAATACAGTATTATATATATTATTTTCTTTCTTTATTTTCTTTCTCTTTACGAAAAATTTGTGCTATATATATATATGTTTGTAGCGATGTGTACCATAGATTAGGGTGTGTACGATATTTTTCGAGAGGGCGCAGGTTTACCAACACGTGTTTTTGACGTCGAATCCAGGGGACTCTTATGGAGGTTGAAAAAACAGTGTGCAAGCGAAAGAATGCAACCATTATACACGTATGTGGGAGTAAAGGGAAAAAAAGTGTCTATGTACATGATGCTTTGATAGATCCGTTCATCGGTGTATATACCCACATATTCCCGGTCGATTATTCAATAGATTCGTTCACTCTTTCAATTCAGTTTTACCCTCGAATCGAGCTACATGTCGGATGAGTGAATATGGGCATCGAATCTTCCTTTTTTTTCCTCGATTACGCGTCCAATAGAATCAAACTGTACTTCAGGACCGCTCCGAGTCTATTCTACAATCCTTTTGTACTCTTGACCCTTTTTACCTGAATTTCCACTCGTTCGACACCATCGCCACACAGATTTTTTTCGTAAATTTTCAACCCACCGTGTAAAATTTCACGTGTACATGTATATACGTATATTGAATGCTCGGGAGGGTCGGAACTAACGCGTACGATGATTTTATAGTAACCCTATACGCGCATAGTAGGACTTTGAAGGGGAAAAAGGAAAGAAAAAGAGAAAAATCTCTATTCAACCCTCGATGATCCCATATATAAGATATGCATCTGAGAGACTTTGAATGGGAAACGAGACACGTAGAAAATAACGAAAATTCCGTTGGAGATTTTCGTGATTTTGAATAATATTGCATGCCCCTTTAGGTCCGATGCTCTCTCGGGTCAAAAGATCGAGGGCTTCAGAAATGTCGCGGTGGACCCTTTTCCTTCGATTCACTGTATAAATCTCAAACGTCCGACCCTTTTATGCTTGTCTCTTTTAACTCTACTCCCCCTTTTTTCGATAATCTCTGGACCGGTCCAGCGGCATAACGATCTTGCTCTTCCTTTCTCTCTCTCTCTCTCTCTTTGCTTTTCACAAAGGGTTCCGTGTTTTGTGGTAGGTGCACAGTGTGTCTCACCGGACTTTACGGAGATGGACAGCGTGATGTTGCACGTGACAGGGAAACGGTTTACGAAGTATAAATGCACCCTCGAAAATTCCAAGCTTGAAATAACATTTCGTGTTTCCGGTCTACCGCGAGGAATAAATTTATCTGAGCGTATTTTTACCGGAGTGAACCAAATATTGTATTTATTTTGTTTAACGCACAAACATAATACGAAAATAGACGAAAAATAATATGAAATTTTGTCGAAGATCCATTTGTTTTTTTTTTTCACGCAAGCTCACATGCACGTCGCCGGATGAAAAATGAATCGCTTCTTTCTTGGCTCGAGCTCGATCGTTATCCGAGAGATTGGAGTGAGATTGAATTGAAAAAAAAACTCTAATCAACGGACACTAAAACGTATTGATTTTTTTTTGCTATACTTGGGAATCAATTAATTCCACGTGGAAAATATTCGTCCGTGGAAGATACCCTGGGTATTTTGATTTATTTCGCCATGATGAACATTTATCGGCCAATAAATTCAATCTCGCCTCAGCCCTGTTTGGCGCGAGGGACAAAAAGTCATTCCAATTATAAAGATCTTGATCTACAGAAGAAAAAATCGCGATTATGGGAGTCGTAAAAGTGAAGATGTTTGAGAAAAAGAGACGAAAAGACAGAGAGAGAGAGAGAGAGAGAGAGAGAGAGACAAAGAACGAAGACGGGGAGGGGGGCGAATACGGTAGTCACGACGAGGACTATTTTTAGCCTCGAGAGATGCCACGAAGGTTTGTTTTTTGATTTCTTCTACCCAATCTACATTTTTTTCAGTCTCGACACATCTCCAGTCGTCTTCCTCTCCCCCTCCGTCCGCAACTCTTCGAACCGAGAAAGTGGCACCGTCTATCTCTCCACGAGTCCCAACACGTCTCGTCAAACTTGTTTATCGTGCATGTATCTCGTGGAAAAAAAGGCCCCATAGAAAACCGATTCGTCTTATCTCCGAAGGCAAACCTTTATACCCTGGAAAGCTTTAGATAAGAAAGATAAACGCATATATCGCCGTTTGTACACGAACGGGCTCTTTTGGATAAAGGAAAGAAGAAAAAAATGCAATTTCTCACGGCTTCCAAAATGCACGAATTCTCAGATTTCAATGAAACCTTGTTGCGTCCATGAGAGAAAGCAACGAAAAATTTGTAGCTGAAAAAAACAATCGATTTCAATCGATTATTCGCGAAGGTATCCAACCTCCGAGTATCGCGAAAAAAAAAGAAAAAAAACGACGCACAACCGAGGGTATACCAACGACAATCTCGTTCCAATCGAAAATTGGACGCGATCGTGCGTGAGATTGATGTCAAACGATTGTACAGAGTTCCATCGTCAATCGTACCAGCGTGAAACAAAGATTCTAATGAAGATCGTCAACGTGAGATTTTTTCAATCTCTCGAGAGTACGTATAACGTATATCGTGCGAGAATCTAAATTGAAACGAGCTCGAAACAGGCGTGTATCGAAAAGAATAATAAAATGATGATAATAATAAAGAGGTACGATCTCCGAAAGGGAGCTCTCGCGACACGTTCTCGATTGACCGAGCCCCCACGTTCAATGATCCGCGGTGGTGAATATCTCGATCTGAAAATCGGTATGATTACACCATGAGGAGGTGGGGGAGAAAAAAAGGGGCGAAAAGGAGTATAAAAGAGAGTTGGCCCTTCGGCGTGAAGGTAAAAGGGGAGAAGAGCGGAGAGCTCGCGTAGTTTGGAGATGAGATTGAGCGAGAAGGACCGAAAATGAAAAAAAAAAAAAAAGAAACAATAAAAGAAAACAAGGAGGGAAAGGGACAAAAAGAGGAATGGCGATATTATACAGCCGAGCGCAGGTTGCACCTGCCTCTGACGTCAGAAGGGACTTGTTTGGACCTGCGCTTCTCTCCAGCCCCGGGGGTCACTACTACTGTTTCAAACTTTGCTTCGACTCTCCTCCCTTCTCTCCTTCTCTTCCTTACTTTCTGTCATTTGGCTTCGTCCTGTTTTATTCGTTTTTTACAAATTGTTTTTGTTCTTTTCCCTTTCGGTTTTTTTAAATTCATTTCCTTTTGCACGTGGACCGAAGCTCGTCCGGTTAAATTGCGTACGGGGATATATACGCCGACGAGCTTGAACATCAGCCCGAAGCTCGAGGAACTCATGGGACTTTAACATGCAGACTCGCGTGAATTATCTCCAATTTTTCCAAGAAAAGTATTCATTCTTTTGCAGTGATGAGAATACGCTTTTTTCCTTTTTTGGTAACCGAAATCATGTAGTGATTGTAGCCCAGTGTGATTATTATTATAAAGTTTCACGAAAAGCTAACAAAAAAAATTACTATTTAGTTATGACAAATTCGGTTATATAGACTAATAATAAGATGAGTGTTTTAATAAAAATAAAAAAATGAAGTAATTTTTGTTTAGAATATTAACTCACGCTCTCGTCGATGAGGTAATCTACCAACGGCTGAAGCTGAAGATGGTGTGAATTTTTCGGAGTAGGTTCGCAGAGAGCATAGCTCTTGTCGAAGTTCGACAAATCCTGACCTCGCAGGAGAAACCGAAGATCCGAGGTAGGAATAAACTTACGCGAGAAATACATGTCCGGAGGTTTTAAGTAAAACGCGAGACCCAGGAAAATTCTCGAGCCAATAAAGATGCACGAACGAGAAGTGCATGTGCAGTTTTGGGCCGTGGGTTGAAAATCTTCGAGGACAAATATATGGCAGACTCGACAGGTCATCATCCGACTGGATGCACTCGGAAATTCAGCGAAATGTCACGTAAAACACTCACTGCACAGATTGTCCGTGAGAAAAGATAAAATTGTTAATTTATTCAGGATAGCAAGTGTCCTTTCTACCTACAGGGAAGAATGTACAGGTTCGCGTCGTCGCATAAATTTCACCTGCTTTAACTAAATGGTCGAAATATTGCTATCCCTCCTGCGACCCTTGGCATCGAGAAATAGCGAGGAATTGTACGAGAGAGAGAAAGAGGGAGATTTGAAAACAAATACAACCCTCCATGTACCTGTTCGTTTTAGGCAGAGGGGAAGCCCAGTCGTTTCCTGTCTCGCTTGTACCCAGCACTCAATCGTGTACCTGACGAACGAGAAACTTCACGGATAAAGTGCATCATCCCCCCCCCCCCCCCAAATAGGATGTGTACTCCCAGGATATATATTTATGTACAACCATCCGGAAATGCCAGAGGGGTTGGTTTCTCCCTGATTCGACCCCAGCGAGTTTTACCATTAGACTAACAGGCATGCCTAACTGTCAGGTCCCGCTCAGGTGTATTTCGTCTCCGATCTACGAATACGCACTGGAAGTAATAACACGTGTCACGAAACAGCCCGACAGACACGTACATTCGTATAACCATCGTTTTACAGTGCAAAAATGATTTTTTGAACGAATCGCAAGCAATAAGTAGGGGGTGAAAAAATGTCTTCGATGAATTTCAAGCCAAGAGCGAATTTTTGTGTTTTTTTTTCATCCGCTTTTTATTTAAAAGAAACAAGGTATTTATTGAAATTATTTTGTGGAAATTGAAGAATCTGGTTCGTGCAGATCGTTTTTATCATTTGCAAACAACGATAATGCAACGTTTTGCATTAATGAAAAAGGGACAATTGGAGTGGAATAAAATACGGCAAGACTTTTATGAATTGCTGTTGATGTTGGAGTAATTAAGGCACAATAAAAGGCTGTATTTAATTGACCGTTTTTTTTTTTTAATAGTTTGAAAGAGGCCACCCTCTCGACAGAATACATGAATTCTTCAGCGTTAATTAAGCGGGTTGCCTCGAAAGTCACGAGGGAAAAAAGAAACGTGGTGAATTAGTTACCACCAACGAGAGGAACTCTACATATTGAGAGAAGAAAAAAAAACTGTTAATGGAGCCGAAAACTCGGCTAAAATATAGCTCACGTGTGTGATGACTGCGAGGGATAAGGATGACGAAAACGAGGCTCGTCATTTCAGAACTGTACCCAACCTTTTTTTCCATCATTTCTTTACCCTCGTATTATACATGAAAATCGTGGTGAAGTGACGTGTGTGAGCAAATGTTGAAAATCTTGATCTCCGTTACGGGGATGGGAGACCCCATAGAGGGTTTCATATGTTTTTAGGGCTTTGAGCGGAGACGAGGAAGGACGCAGTGAAAAAAAAAAAACAAGAAACTTAAGCCCCGCAGACGCATTCTTAATGAACGTCCGCGGTAGAGCACACACGAGAAGACCAAGTTTTCCATGTCTCCCTTGTTCCTTCTTTCTCCGACATACGTATAAGATCGCCCCTGTCGCCAAGAGTCTGGAATATCTCGGTTTTCTACGAGGATCCCTTGTCAAGAGTACGACCCCCAACAGGGCGAAAGATCGAGGAACGAGGAGGAAAAAACAGTCGGCATACATAACACATACCGTCTAGACAAACCGAGGCTTTATCGGTTTTATTTCCCATTTAATGAAGGAAACGAAAATTCGAGAAAAAAAATGAGTGTAACGAGAGAAATATAGACCAAGGGCCTAAACACGAAGCGAGGGAGGAAAACATTCATTTCCCCGACTAAATTCCATGGGGTTTCTCAATGATTGATTCAAATGGAAATTAATCATCGAAACGAGTGGGAAATGCAGCAAAGAATCATCCGAGTATGCGACAATGTTTGGTACCAAGCGGACAAGTGAAACGTCAAACGAAAATCATTATTTCCTGTACGATGATGCATTCGCCGAGGCAACCCCGTAATTTCGTAAGATCGACAACTCGGGTGTCGATGCTGCAACGAGGCAATTTCAATAGCAATCATGGGAACATTTTGAGCAATCGAGGCTAGAAGAGAGTGGGTGGATTCGAGAAACTAGAACGTGTCGTAACAAGTTTTTTCCTCCGCTATTGAAACGTTCTGAGGGATAAGAATGAGGAAGAAGTAACAGGAACGGACCTGCATGACAAACCCTCTATGTACCAGGGATATGTACAAAATAAGTAAGAATCTCAAGAAAGGGAGAAAAAGAAAGAGAGTGCGATCGGAGGCTGTGAAGAATAGAAGGAGGAAAGAGATGGATAGATGCAAGGGCATAGAGAAGGAGGAGGGAAATCCTAGGGCATATCCACGTAGTTTGGAGACGCCAGGGAAAAAAAGAAACCGGAGACCAAGCACCCAAGACCCAAGGATGCTCGCATTGTGGACCATCTATCTTTCTCTCTCGTTCTTTCACGAGGAATCGTATAGATTTTTCTCGTCGACGTTGAGGGGTTGTGCAGCGGGGGTGGCCGAGAGGGGGAGGAGATCGTAGGATCACCGAGAGTGCTAGGTGGTTGGGGTGTATATAGGATGGGTTATATAGCTATATGCCGTATAGGGTGTGTAACAAGGAACCGAGAAGAGCGGCAGATGGTCGGCGTGGACCCCGACCAACGTGGGAAGCTCCGAATTCTCAAAGTTCCCACAGCCAGAGTGCACCTGCCTTCCCCACTCTGTCCCTTCTACCGGCATCGTGGTTCTCGGCTATATAAGCTCCGGGGTTGCTTCAACGAGACATCATTCGCTCACTAGCGCTTCGAGCAAGCATATCAGAATCGAAATAAAGACTTGTAAACATCACACGAGAGGACATTTTCAAAGTTCGATCGTGACTCACGAACTAGACACTCTTTTTTCGGACATCGCTAGCGCACGTGTGTACTTTGCGAGAGAAGAAAAAGACCAAAAAGTTCGAAATCATTCGCCATCGAAGTGAGCAATAAAAACAACGATAAAGTTTCGAGTTTTGTTGTTCGTCTGGTTGTTTTCTTGTTTTCGTCAATTCGTCGAGAGAGCCAATCGCAATCGTCAAAATGGCAGCAACGATGAGCCACGTGTTCGAGTGCGAGAACGAGTTGAACGACAATCTCTACAATCTCAAGATGAGCAGCAACAACAAGACATCCAGCGTACGTAAAGTACGGAAGATACTGAAGCCCCTGTTGCGTCTGCTGAAGAAGCGGAGCAGCAAGATCGCCAAGTGTCAAAAAGTCGAGCCGCAGCCGGACCTGTTCACCGAGGAGGTCGACAATCAGAACAACTGCAACGAGGCATTGGAACAACGATTGCTCGCCGGTCTTCAGGATGCTGAGGAAGGTGCAGCGATAACAGTTTGCCTCGACGGACAAATGACCGTTGTGCCTGTTGTACCTGGACAGTGCTACGTTCCCGTGCACTTTGCCCACACCCACGCCGGTGATTTCTACTGGACGACACTGTCGTTGGCCGACAGTGATCTCTGCTACAAGGAACGAGCATTCTCCCTCAATCAAATGCCAGAGATGCAGGTTGCTTGAATCTACGACGGATCAAACGGTGTGCAATATCTCTTGTTATCACCGGATTCGTGTCAACAAAATAGCGACGCTATCTACCTCATCGAAGCTCCATTCGGCCAGGGAGGAATCGCGATGACACGCGAGACTTCAGACAGCGAGCTGTCATCATCCAGAGGCAACGCCACGAGGTCGAAGAAGAGGCGGAAGAAGACGAGAAGTTGTCCGAGTGTTTCGAGTTTTCGAACCGACAAAACGACTTCGCTGACGTAATGAAAACTGTGATCGATAGTTTAGGTTGTACATTTTTGAACGAAACACACATTTTCTTTTTCAATGTTTTTCAACAAACTGACACTTGCTCAGGAAAAGAGAGGGAGAGATAAAGACATTCGAAAGATTTTACTCGAGTGATACTCGTGAGATACTTTCACGATCGTTGTTTCTTGTTTGTACAAATCTCGACAGAAACCACGAGTTCGGAACACGAAGGGTCAACACTTTTTTGTTTTTCACGACCGAGAAAAAAAATGTTATGTCCTGTATTTCATATATCTTCGCGAATGATTGATACATGTACGCGATTGTGATAATTGTACCTACTAGATATTACGATTTAGATGTTTAAGAAAAATTTCACATTGTGATAATGGCTTTAATCGCAATCGGCCTTGGGGCCGATAAATCCTCATCGAAAGTCTTCCATTTTTTATTTTTTAATAAATAAAAAAAAACATTATATCAAACATAACCAACAGTTTTCTCGTTTTACTCGATCGAACCATCCGAAACCTTGATCCTTCCTTCACTGATTTTCATTGCGGAATTTTGATTTTGTTTTCAAAACATTAAGCTGTCACAAGCCTCGAACGTCATGAGAATTCATCTGCGATATCAATTTTTTTTTGGCTGCAGCATGAATCTCAAGGTATCTCGTAAAATTCGTTACTCCTATTTGTCCTCGTGCTCTTATAACGGACAAATTTACCGACAATGAACTTCGGAGTCTCTTAAGGAAAGAGACCCTTCATACGCCGCTGAATTGAGAGTCGTTTGAGAAAAGGACCCCTCGGGGTGGGTTCCTCGAGCTCTCTCTTAATATTCTCGCAGGGGGGTTCGTTTCTTCTCAAATACAAGTGAGGAGATTGTAAATTCTGGCGCGAAAACGAGTGGCGAGAAAGTATCGTCCAGCAATGCGGAAGCAACGACCAGAGGCATTGGACAATAATTCTAAAATCGATTGATCGTAAATCGGCAAAGCACTTTGGTTGAAAATCCATTTCATCCCCCATGAAGATCCGTTTGGTCCAAACTACATTGAATCGCGTTTCTTTTAGAACATGTAATAATTTTGCATCGATTTCAAACTGATTCAACGTCAAATCAGATAAACAAAATATATAAAATATTGTTTATTTTACGAAAAAAAAAATACATCGATCATTCCGATAATGTAGACGGCGCTGCTGAATCCGATTGTCGTCAAACCGAAAAAAAACCTCGAAAATTGCAACCCTTGAAAAAAAAAATCGGTCATCAAGTTCGCCACACAATCGAGTTTCAATCTGATGCTTGTACCCCGAATTTTCGAAAGCCGCAGAGAGAATTGAAATAAATTTTCGAGTATCATGTCCTCTCTCGACATTCGTAGCGAATCTCTTGTCATTTTTTTTCCTCATCCGCAATTTTATTGTCACGGATGTGGCAACAAAAGGGAAGAGAGATTTTGCGAGGCTGTCGATCATGTTAACAATGGGTGGGTAGAAGGGACGTGTGTGTACGCGCGAATAAGCGCGTGTAAAGGCCGATCGATCGAACTTGGAAACCCGTTTCAGCGCGGCACGCGGTGTAACAGTCGGTTCAAACATATAGAAATGGAAAAACACACGTGCTGTCCTTATGCTTCTCGCATAGCTGGCACATGTGTGCACCTAGCCGAGACAAGGCTGTTCCTATATGGGTAAATTCGCATGATTTTTCATGCAACCTCGTATAATATGGCAAGGGTCGTCCCGGGAATCCAACGACCCTCCCCCTCGCGTATCACATGGCAAAATAATAAAGGATGCGCGTACTGGCTGAGAGGGTCGAACAGGAAGAAGGGAGGTGAGAGATTATATTCACTGACCGTACACGTGATAATAATGGAATCAAAGTGGCCCGAGGGTGAATATAATTTAGAGCTCACGCTATTTCAACCGCGATAGGGTTAATTCAATAGCAGAATGTGTTTATTTAACGAAACGGGGAACATGCTGCTCGCTTATATTCTATAACCAACCTGTTTTTTTTTTCATCCGCAATTGTTAACGTTGAAATTAACATTTGCGCGCATCCGGGTTTAGACTGGATCACGTCGAGCATGATTTTTCGTTGCTTCGCGATGTTGACAGTTGGCTAAAATTCTTCGCAAATACTATATTTATATCGAACGACGATATTAAAAATCGAATTGTGCAATTAATACAGGACACTGTAAACCTTGATTTCTCCGATTTGCAATATTTAATTGAATATTGTGCAACTTATTCGCAAATGAACTCTGTAAATCATTTAAAAACCTAGCGAGAAAAGTGACAGATGTATTAACATTTTTTTCACATAAGTTAGGTCTATTTGCTGTTATTAAAAATTCCTGAACGATAATACGAAGTGAAAAAGACGTTACGGTAGACACATTCCGAGGAAGCTCGGTGTAATTAAATTTTGAAATAATTTAATTCACTGCTACTTGTTCGCCATTTTATTGGAAATTGTACCCATCGGGGTGTCACGATGACTGCATGGTCGTAGGTTTCCCTTAATAAGAGGGTAGTTCTACGACGCTTGGAGAGGGCTCGGGCGTGCAATGCCCCTGGAGCTAGGCAACACGCTGTACAGCGAAGCATTAGATCTAGATGGTTGTATTTAAGAGCCAGTCTGTCCCTTTTCATTTTTTTTTCAATTTCGGGTTTAAATTCAAACATTCAGACACGGTAAATAGTTAGTTTACTTCACCAGTCAATGTCCGAAATCTTTTATCACTCGCAAGACAGTCGAAAAATATGAGGCTCAAAAATATTGTTTTTTATTTTACGTTGTTATTGATATATTATTCGTATACTTACGTTTTCTGCGTATATACAATTTATTATTATCATTATTACATATATTATATTATATATTCGAGAGTAAGCGCAACAAACTTGCATGCATAGCAAACTTAAGTAAAAATGCGGTGTACGTTTGATGAAAAATATTTCGAAATATAAGCGTTGGATCCCATCAAAATTTTGCGAGTGATATATATTGTACAATAACGATCCGAATCTGGTCTCCAAACTTTAGACGATTCCTGAGAAAACTGTATTTATTATTTACTTAATAAGCAAGAATTCAACAGAGCAGAGCCTCGCGTGAGCTCACTTTTTCCATTTAACGACGTTTCGTCTTCATTAATTCATCATGTGAAAGTTTCATTAGAATGTACAAGCTTCGAATGTCTCGTCGTAATATGACTCCGGAACAACTTTATTCCCACACAAGTTCCCGATGATCAGAAACGAATGTTGTACCAAAAAATCATGAAACCATCGAATAATCATTAAAATAATGACGCTCGAAGGAAAACATTCGCCGATGCCAAGATAAATAAACGGATAACCACTTTCACGACGTTTTCGTGCCGTAAATCGATTAAATAAATTGATTCATTACGTCGCAAACGGAACTCTCGCGATGAGAATTTGGATAAACTGGCGTTTCGTCACACCTCCTTCTCGTTTATTCTCTCGATACGATAACTCGTGGAACTTTCTGAATTATCATCGAATTAACCGTGCTGCATCGTTACACGCACGTGCACACAGAGACATGTGCGTTCGTAAATAATTTATTAATACTCTGACGCGCGCGAGTACATAGTTGCCGGTTTTGCGAGTGTTTTTCTCGTACGTTGGTCGTCATAATAATGGCATTCGAAAATTGCCGATGACGATCAACGTCTCCCAAGCAGGAGAAAACTCGACTGGTTTCTCGAATCCGCGGTCATCGACGAATTTACGAGGGAATACACCCAGATGTGCTTTCGCGCATTCAATACACAGCAAAAAGAAAAGTGAATAAACGAGCGCGTATACAAAACCGCCTGCCTCAAATTGTACGGGGAATAAATTCGGCGCGACAGTGAAATACACGTTTTTATCGAATAACCCACTTTCGTTGCGAAACGAGAGAGAAGGAATCGCACGAAGGAAGAGATACAGCGAGTTATCGTTTTTTTTTCACATTTATCGATGAAAAAAAAAATGAACAAAAAAAAACATAAAGAGAAAATGGTACGTACGCTTATAAATATGTGAAAACGTGAAAACAAAAATGAAGCGTATCGAGATGTTTTAGGTTTCGTCGATCGACCCGACAATTAAACGTTTACTTTCACGTCCAATATTGCAACGTCAATGTTTTCACGTAATTTTTCTTTCTCTCACTCTCTTTGCTTCTTCGCGAGAATGATTTAAAGAGCCGAAACCTCGCGGGACCTGTTTGCAAACCCGCAATTATTATAGACGCTGTTGAACGGAAGATCGAGATCGTCTGGACGTTTTGAAAAATGTGATTTCATTTAAACGTCCGGAATGATGCAAATATTTCACGTGCTCGAATGTCCACGTGGGATTTTAAATACATGGGACTCTGTGCACGCATTATCCTTTTGTCCATTACGAATGAAAATACGTCAGACTGCAATGGCGTTTACGCATTATGTGCGGGAAGATTAAACGGAGCGCAATTGCAAAATTGACTCGAAAGCCTGCTAATTGTAATTGATTCACTGCTAATGACACATTACGTCAATAACACGAGCCTTCACTTACATACAACCCTCAATACCGCGTCTCATGATTAGTATACAAAATCGAGACATTCGTATACTTTTCGAAAAGGACCAGACTCGACAACGAATAAATAAAACAAAAGCTATGAAAAATCGAGATTGAGACAATCAAGCGTAACTCCAAAGATTCATCATTTTGCTACCGTCTTCGTAATTCTATTTTATATCGTATTTTGTAATCGACAAAACGGAGTACTTTTATTTCGGAGTGGAGCGCACGTTCTCAAACGTATATTTTTTTTGCCGTAGGCGTCAAGACGCCGTCGCGTATGAAAATAGCGAGATAACGCGTTTAATTCGTCGCGAACGAAAATTAAAACCGTGTATATTAATTCCACAATATTTATCTCCTTATCGCTCTATATTTTCTCCCCCCCCCCCCCCTCGCCCCTCTGCCTATTTATCCGTCTATCTTTTTCTCCCGTACCCGTGCTCCACGTAGCGGTAAGCTGGGAAAGTTTTGACAGTGGCGGAATAATTTCTTGTTCTTTTATGTCAGTCGAGGGGAGAATAAAGGGGAATATAGCGGGAGTAAGAGACGAGACGGTGAGTGCGCGCGAGGCACGCGAGCTTGCGCGAGCTCTCCTGATGCCTGTACTATTACGTATCTGTTATACGTGGCGGTCTTGCTCCTTGCGCCGAGCTCGTGCCGCCATCGCCGCGCCGCCAACGACGCGAGCCGCTTCGCGACTCGTTTCGCTCGGCACTGCGGCGATGCATCGCAGCATCGCCTCTCGCTGTACATAGCGCCATGGCGCTCATTCCCACGGCCCCGATATTCTCGAGTACCGACTCGCGTGTTCACACAACACGTACTACACACACGTGCTAATCTCCAGACATACGTACGATACACACGTACACGTACTATTACACGCAATAACGAATATATGGGGCGTTCCATGCAGATTCATCGATAATCGAACGATTTTTGGGGAATAATATCAGGGACGACGGAAAATTTTGCGAATAAAAATACCTCTCCTAAAAGTGTTTTCAATTTTGTTCAAAATTATTCCGACATTCGTTATAACGAATTGATCGATATATCGATCGATATTTATGCATCAATCGATGTTTCGAGGATTGCGGTGACAAAGAGGGCGGAATGTGGTTTTCACGCTGCTCGCGAATTATATCCGCCATTTGCATCCGACGCGAAAGACCTTTTTCTGATTTTTTCCCACAGCGTTCGGATTGAACATCGGTATCGGTATTGCCTTTTTTTCTGAACGATGTTATGTTTGTGATGAATCGATGAAAATTCATTGGCTTCGATTTTTGTTTCTCCTTCGAATGCTCAGAGAACGACAAAGTTACGAGGAATTGTTTTTTTTTCGTACTGAAATTCATGCACGAATCGATCGTGTATTTTTTTAAAGTAAAACGTTTTTTCTCGATTGATTTAACGTCAGGTTTTATCGTGAATATTGAATTGCATGGCTTTATTCGCGTTTATTTTCTTAGTGGATAAATGCCGCGTTCGAGGAGAGCCGCTTTGACATGAAATGTCCGTTATTTGATTATCGGTTTGGCTGTAATGAGAATGACCCGTATGTGCGACGTACCTTGGGGTTCCCGATGAACTTCAGCACGAACCGAATGCATAAAAATTCCATACGTATTCATTTATTACTTGGCGGTGTTCATATCGACGCGTGTTGCCTCGCGGCACGCACAGGTATATAGTATATGAATGCATGCGCCGAATACAGGAAGTCGAATTCGTGTACTTATACTTTTTATTTAATGCGCCTCTCGACGTTGCAAATGATTATTTGGAAAAAACGAAAATTAAAGGATGAACTCTCTTTTCTTGTCTTTAAAATATTCTCTTTAAAATTCAATCGTAAATTATGTGAAAAGAGACAAAAATCAATATTTTGATATGTCAATTTTGTATTAAAACAAAAGGTTTGCAAACCATTGAATGAAAATTTTAAAGCACACGAATTTTACTCCATTTTTGTTTCTCCCCAATCGATTGATTTTGTTTAATAGAGACTTTGAGAACGAATTATTTTTATGATAATTTTGTTTGATTACGCCTCTCCTGCTGCTGGTGTTTTTTTCGACGTATATCTTTTTCTACAGCCATAATTACGAAAGATATGCTTTGAGAGAATAATATTTGCAAATGATAGTCGACGATGATGAGAAAAATCATCCAATTGAGCGAAGACGCAATTTTTCAGAAAAACAAAGGTGACAACGCGGAATATTTATCGCAGGTGTGCAAAGTCACTTATGCAAAGACGTCCGCGATAATACTCTCATTGTGACGATGAAAAAAAAAGACAAAAACGTAGCCACGCGTCTGTATCGATGTCAAAGTATCGGACGAGCAGCTCGAGGAAATCAATACGAAATGACGCACGTATCGCCGACGCACGTGCGTTCCAATAATAAATCGTGGTGCGGCCGAAACTCGCCAACGCGAACGTCACGAGGGTGAAACATAAGAGGGTTGACAATGGAAAATAAAAAGCAATTCCACAATCTCGCGTAGCCCGGTGGGCAAAGAAAATACGTGGCTCTGGCACCGATCGCCATGCGACGAAGAACTCCCTTAAAAAAAAATATCGATCTTATCGTCGAACGCTCCGTAAAACCAAAAATACTCAAAAATACAAGCTGGTCCCAAAATTTAAGAGTCTATACAAATGAGGATTTTCAGTGAAATATATGTACTGAAAAAATTCAATTTCCACGCTGTGAAATAATATATTTCGCAAAGCTTAAACTAAAACTCGGAAATGCGAGCTCAGCTGGTATTCAAAATTGCAGCAACATTTTTTTCCACCTATTTGTGCACCTATAAATTTTGATTTTATATATTCTTATTTATTTTTCCTCATAGGTGAAATTATGCGAAGGAGATTCTCCCGTAGTCCGAGGGCAGAAAAACGTCGGAACTTTTTTCGACGCGCGGTTTAATCCGTGGTTTGAAAAAAAGGTAATAATAAGCGCGGCGAGTATCAGCGAGCGCAGGAAAGAGAAATTGGTACACGAGAGGAGGCGAACGAAAAATACTCCGAGACGATCGAGATTTCTCGTATACGAGAAACGTGATAGAGCGTCTCGAGATAGCTTTACCTCGAGGCCTCAACCGGCTTCTGATCTTGATGATGATTATGATGATGATAAAATAATGATGGCGCGCTCGCGTCATGCTCGTGCCTAACGCGCGCGCGCGCGCGCGCCTCTATAAATTCAACCGACGCTATATTTTAAATAAAATAAGGGACGAGAAGCGAATTAGAAGCGCAGAGACGCCACGATGTCGAGATATGTACACCCATACACATGCTACGTGTTTTATTAAACTCGCAAACACGTGGTAGACGATGTGGCTGTCAAAACTATGAAGCAAAGTCGAAGGAGAGCGCGTGTCACATCGCTCGACGGGTTGGATCAAATCGCAAAAAAAAAGCAAAGAAAAACATACACTTCTCCCGTCATATTAATTGTGCATAATTATTGCTTATTTACATACATTTGTTTCGAAAGACATCGCCCACTACTTTCCACATCGATGGAATATTCTCTGGAAAACACGTACGATATGTCACGCAAATATACGAATTGGGATTATACGGCTTTGGAATAATTAGAATTCGATTAGGATTAATTTCAACACGAGTCGCGATCGTTCCTGCGGAGATCTCAAATCGAGATTTCCCTCGATCAAACGAAATTCCTCCGAAAAATTCGTCACGCGAAATGCGAACGCACCGATTAATTTTCTCCTGGATATCGTTTTAATGAAAATACGCCTCTGGTTCTCCAAGCGAGGATCGATGCCTGTTGCGTTATTCAAATCGAAATCGACTCTGATCGGAAGCGTCGCGACACGTGTGAAGACCTTGGAATTCTTTCCGAGCGAGTTCCAGCATGGGAAATAAAAATTTCGAACGATATTCCGACGAGATGCGATAATGCAATCGGGTTTTATTGCGGGAAACTGTGTCGCATTCCAGCCGTGAGATATACACGCGAGCATGAACTCCGGAAGTTGATTAACGAGGCTAGGAAATAAAAGAGACAACGGGGCGAAAAAAAGATGATGAAAAATCACGGAGATAAATATTGCCGCGTTTATTACACGAGCTACGCTCGTTACCGACGTTTCGTTGTTTTTTTTCCATTACACGTGTCCCATAACCCTTCTTGCGCGTTCCAATTGACGATTCCCCCTCGCGTTCTCTTTACCGTCCCTCGTATTTTATTCCGTTTATTTTATCAATTTTTTATACGCACGAATACGCAGGATTCGCGCGTCGTTGAACACCGAGATATCTCATCACGGCGCGGCACCGGGATATCGTCTTTCCGGAGCGTCACCAAGACACCTCTCTTAACGCCATTTAATTTACCGGTAATCACAGCCTCTCGTTGCTGCTACGTAAAACGGTAAAACTAATAAACGTGCGACTTATCTTCTATCCTACGCGAGAAGCTGCCAACACACGCGTATTATCTTATACCGTAAAAGCTATAAATATATTCATGTAGGAGTTGAAAATATGACAATAAACACGAGCAGAATGACAAGACTTACGAAATTCGAGAATCTTACGAAACATTTTGTCCACGTAATGCCTAAAGAAATATTACGATTTGAAAAATCGGATTTCTCAAGCACAACGTAAATTGGAGCAAATACTGATATCTCGATTTCTACACAGCTACGGAGATACGTTGAGCCTTTTTGATTTTTGAGAAATATAATTATGCGTCAACCTTGCGAATTTCGTAATAATTCACACCTTGATGCCTCGAAAACATCGTTTGAAAAGACGAAAAGAAACCGCTGAGATCACCACAATTTTGCAGAAAATTCTTACTCGTTGTTCCTTTCTGTTAAACGTGTAAATATACGTGTTTTTGGAAAAAAGATTCTGTTTTTAAATCAAATATCCGGATAATTCGACGTAAAGAAAAAAACGTCTTATAGAGTTCGATGTTTGATCGGAACGAAAAACTTTGAGCTAAATAATTTCGCGAAAACGTAAAATGTCAGATTTTAAAAAATCGTCTGTATCGAGTGGTCCGAATTCATACAAAATCATGCAATTTCTTTATGTATTTGTGTACGTATATGTATATAAATTGTTATAAATCTTTAACGTGCGCGCGTTTTATTTTTTTCCGCGAAGAATACTCACATATAGATATATATTGAATTCACGAAGAATCATCGAAGATTTCTTCATTCATGAATTATTTAAGGCGACGCCTTCCTCTTACAAAGTTCTACTCTCCCTTCGGTTTCGTTCGAGGAATCTCTCGCGTATAATTTATATCGCGCGATTGCCGCCGTGGGCTCTCATAATCGAGTCTCTCCCGCGGATCGAAGTATCTCGCTCAGCGATCGTGAATGAGGCGACGAAGATGATATGACGAAAACAATAAAAACAAAATTGGTACAGGAGAGGAAAGGAAGCAACAAGAACGAAAGATCATTCTTTTAATCATGTGTGAAGATTATCTCGCGTGGAATCTTCACTCCTATACATGTATTCTCTTTTATGTATACATACATGTGCATGGTATATAGTCCTCAAAGTTTGCGAAACCTGAAGACGGAGATCGTAAAAAAAAAGAATCATCCTGAATTCCAGAGTCTGCCCTGATACCTCGGAGGGGAAACGAGACGAAACGGGAGAATGAAGTCGAGAAAAGAAAAAGAAATTAGCGAATGAGAAGAAATGTACGAGAGGGAAATGAGGGTCGAGGAGTGAACGAGGTGAAGCTACCGTTGCGATCTTACGGTGGGGTTTATTAAATCGAACCTCGCGTCGTAAATCCATCGAGAGAGAGAGAGAGAGAGAGGGTGAAAGACGGAATTAAAAAATCGGAGAAAATGGAAGAGAGACACAAATTATATACTACGTATAGGTATATATATATGGGTGTATATAGATTATCATATAATACTGTTTGGCGTGGATGATTGAGGCACCTGCGACTCGAGTCGACCTGGACTATTAAATGCCCGCAAAGCTCAGCCCGAGGGCTATCCTACATGTATAAATATATATATATATATATCTCTATCTACACAGTATGTACTATATTATGTACTGAATATAATTTCACAGACTGTGCACTATAAATGAAATAACTTCGAAGAATGAAAATGTTGACAAGAGAAATAAGTGTAAAAATAAATGAGAAATTAAAAAAAAATTGTTCCCCAGTTACTTGTTTGTTTTTTGTGAAACAGAAACGGAATGATGATGCGGAAACGCGAAGGGAGATAATGCTGGCATTATCATGGAATTACAACCCAGCATCAATAATCCTGGGTTGTAATTGCGTGTTAAATTATGAAAATTGCTCTCGTTTCTGACATCTCAAAACGCGGAAACTTTGCGTTCCACAAATTACACAATTACAATTAGTTTTAACGACTATTCCCGTCATTATAATATCGTACTGTATAATAATGTGAGATACCAATGCACAAACCTAGTTCATCAAAAATCTCCGAGTGTTATTATGAAATATTTCGTTCGGAAGGAATATTTAAGAATTATAATGATTTATTTTATATTATTTATTATAATGCATTCTCCAAGTATCTGGATATGCACAGAGAGCCCGAACATTTCGACGGACTGAAAGCTCGTCTCGTTATTCGTCCCAAGCTCTCCGTCGCGTACTTCCAGCATTGAAAACCGGATTTCAATCTCAAAGATCTGCGGATCGATGTCTCTCCTCTCCTTCCCTCGTTTTTTTTACTCCCTGTCAATCACTCTTTATAAAGCCCGCTCCGATCTCGCTAGAGAAAATATTCCGTTGAAAAGTGGATTATGACAATGATATTGATTCGTGGCTACGGAGCGAGCGAGTTGTAAATTCGACATGTGACTGACGAAAAAATATCTCGAGAAAGTCATGGTGTACAGGGTTGTTACGTGACGAACGCGAAACCAGCGTGCATATTGTCCTCGATATACGCAAACGGGACGGACAAATTTATTCCTCGACACATCGAAATCATAATTTAATACGATCGATTTTGCAATCAAAAGATCCCAGTCTCGAGATTAATATCACGTGTGTTATTCGATTGAAAAAAAGGAGAACGACAACCCAACGTGAGGATTTGTAAAATCCACCGCGTATGTACCTCATAATGCGCTGATAAAAAATTCGCTCTGGGAATTAAAAAGAATATTCTCGGAGTAATTAAAAAAAAGAAAAAAAATACCAGTGACCAAATGTACACCGCCGAATGTCGATTAATTATGCATTTTATTGAAAGACTCGCATTTTCTCACAAAGTCGAATTCAATTTGATCAGAAGGGAGGAAAAGCCTGTCATCCCTATGAGTCTGGAAAACAAAAAATCCCGCGGGACAATGAGAAAAAGTCCACCACGTGCTCGCCTCGTTCCTTCGTCTCGAATGTTTATAATGCAATGCAGTATGATACATCGTGCATCTCACGTATCAAGAGACGTTAAATAATTGACCGAAGGATCGTGCATCCGTGATCTCTGCGTCGGACACGCTGCTCCTATCCGGCAAAGAGGGATCCACGGCTCTCTTCTCGGAGCTCCGTGACGAAACGTTAAAAAGTTTTGTCCGTTGACACGTGCGTTCGTGTATAATAAACGACACAAGGAAAACGAGATGAATACGGGTGTATAATAAATAGGTCAATAATTTCGCGGCAACCGAACCCGCAAAAGACGTATTCCTGAGCTCTTTCCTCTCCACAAGGATGCTCTCTATACACAGATACACGTAAAGATACACACAAATGTGTGTATATTTCAGTGTGCGTGTGTGTGTATATTGGCTTTACTCCTCTGCTGGGTTGCTCTCCGCGTGGGAACTTGAGACAGATGCGTCGCGCGTGAGAATCTCAGGCAGATGCGGACTTACGCACCTTCTCGAGTGCCTCAACACGCACTCATCGAGATGTATTTTATATGGGCTATAGTGGATAAACGAGAAGGCGCGTTTCTTTTTTCTTCTTTTTCGTATCTTACCGACGCGCATAAATACACGCGTGTACGTATTATAAGCGAGTGTCTTTCCTTTTTTAATAAATGTTCATAGATGTCTATATACATGTATATATATATATATTTACAGTACACACACGTATGTTTGTGTATGCTTGTGTGTGTGTGCGTACACAAAATGTATAAATATACGAGTCTACTACAAAATATGAGTGTCGTATTATCTATGTTGAACGTGGCGTGTATGCCATCTGAACTTTTGCTCGTGTACTACGCGTGTCTTTTTTTTCTCCCTGTCTCTCTCTCTCTCTCTCTCTTTCTCTCTCTCCCTCTCGATTCGATTCATCTTTTGCTCACATACAAAATCACCCTTTTAATTCTCTCTATGGCTTTAACGTCGCTGATCTCTCTTTGTCAGTGCAATTGTTCGTCATTAAGATAAGTCAACGTGTGTATATATAATATGTACATATTACGCTATGTATATGTATGTAATACATGGGTGTATATACGTAAGTCGTGTGCACGGAACGTGTGAGGAACGTGCCACCCTCGGACACGAGAGAGATCTCTCTTTTCTCAGCTTCTCTCCTTTCCTCTCATTCGCTGTGTGCCTCCAGCCTTCGGTCCATTTTGCACCGATTGCAACTTGTTGATTCGATTTTGAGGCTTTTTTTGCGAGGATTCGCGAGAATCAGGGCGTATGGACGAGTAATCGAAATTTCGGAAGCGACAGGGTATATGCTGGGATTGATAAACGCGAAATTGCGGTGAACATTTTTGTGACACTTTTTTTTTCAAATTTTTACTACACAAATCCTCATTCTCAAAGTTTCTCTCTCTTTTAGTGCCCCGGCAAACGGAGAGGAGTGATTCTTCGGTGTTTTTTGTTTTCAGTGTTTTACGAGAGTCGCAAAGGTGTATTATTTAGGTCGATTTATAATTCGAAAAATTTTCAGAGGCGTCAGTTGACGAGGAAGGCGATGTGATAAAAAAGTTGCCAGACAAAATTTGTCTCAATAATTGCCACGAATTTAAGGTAAATACACGATCAAGAATTTGCGCTCTCATCGTTCGGCAGAGAAGAAAAATATTTGTTCTATTTTTTTTGTCTCGTTGGATGACGTTCCGTCGGCGAAACGTCGTCGCTGTCGGTAGATTTTTGGAATATCATTGTTTGCACGGAATTTATAAACGCGAGAGTGGAGCAACTAAATTTGATCAAAAAATTCAAACGAGCGCGAAATACGCTACAAGTTATTAACGTGTGGCAATTGAACAACCGACGTGTTTGCTCCTTATCAGGATTTTCGTGACAGCATGTACGCGAGGGGACACGTAGACGGCCTGTCAAAATTCGCCGCCAATAATAATTGCGTCTGAAATTTCGTTTTCTCGGCTGCTCGTCTTTTTTTATCTGGTTATTTTTCTCGGTTATTTTTTATCACAATCATGACGCAGGCATTTTTTTTTTAACAACATCCAGAGAGAAGAAAAAGCACGAAGCCGGTGAGACAATTTTTGATACTTTCTTCTTCTCGTCGTTCGATCTTTTCTCACCCTTGCAAGGCACAGCATCCACTCGAATGGAGATAACGCAGTGAATGAGCGACACTCGATAGGGGACTCTTTCAAGATTTTTTTAATGTTAAAAATAACCAAAAAAAATGATGTATATGCGCAGGGTATTAAGTCAATGAACATCGTCACGTCGAGTGGAATTTATACGTAAGGAAAGCCGATTAATCTCGCTGGGTTTGATGCGAGGCTGCGATGTGCGACTAAACCGACCGTACATCCTCGAATTTTGGCACGGGCGAAAATATACAACTTTTACCAGTCGAAAAAAATGAAGAAAGGGAGGGAGGATGAACACAGAGATTTTCGAGACTTTGCACAACGCTCGAGCGTTTCTCGCTTTTACGCTATCTTTTTTCGCAGGTGGCTCTGTGAGATCCGGTCCAGACGGATGTCATATAATTAAAAAAACCAATGCTCTACGCATAACATGTTTATATACCACAAAGTGTGTTTTATTCTCCCTGTAAATTGGCGTTGATCGTTGACTTCCTCATTGATCGTAAAGATAATTATCGGAGTATCTCATCTCCACTATATCTCACTCGTTCTTCTCGACTTCCGTTCGTTTTCCGTTGATGCTCGGTTTACGATCTTATTGCCAGAGTGTGAACGAGAAAAGCAAAATTGTCGAGTCTAAGATTGTTCCCAAAGAAACAATTTCGTCCTTCAATATTAATATATATATATATCAATATATATTCTCTAAAAAATAATAATTCAAGGAATCTTTCGGTATCCAACGCTAGAATAATTTCCATCATATCATCCACCTCAATAGTCTCTTTTTCCATCGTAACAACATTTTTTTTGTAATACTGCCGATTGATTTTGGACATTTATCCGAATCCTTTTATATTTTATCCTTTTATCCTTTCGTTAATAAAATTCAACATTTTTTCTAAGAGAAAAAGAGAGAAAAAAATAGAGACGAGGATTCATTGACTGACAACAGCTGTAATCCGAGTGAAAAATGAAAAAAAAATTCATCCCAAGGAACTAATTGCACCCATTTCTTTTCAACGAAAAGTCATTTCACGTTCCAATATTATGCAAATTTGCGTGCGTACAAGTAGAGACGATAAAAAAAATCGTATACACGCATAACAGGAGAGGTGTAGAAAAAACACGTGTGGAATTTCTCAATTTCCATAAGCTCGAGAATTCGTCGTGCCACGGAAGCCTCAGAATCAGTGGGGAAAGGGAGCGTCCGTATGGACTTATAAATACAAATAATGAGGCCCCTAGTCGCGAGGCTAACTCGTGCATAGCACACGCACGAGGAAAAAAAAAGGAGAGAGAAGCAGAGATGGAGAGAAATATGTCAAAAGGATCGAATGGAAAAGATGTCGAAAAAACGAGGAAAAGAAAGACAGAGAGAGGAAAAGAGATAAAAAGGACGGACCAGTGAGGATGCACATGCTCGATATTCCCATGGATTCTCCGCTGCCTTATGGCGGTCGAGAATCGGAGAGCCCGAGGGTATAGGTCCGGCCTCTCCCTTTCTATCGAGCGTCTCGTGCTCTTTCCTTTTCTTATTCTCTGCGCTCTCCTGCTCTCTCGCACCCCTCAGCCCTTTATCCCTCATCTTTCTCACCCTCTCTCATGCTCCATGGCTTACCCTAATTTTTTTTTTTTCATCTCCAAACACCGTAAGATTTCTCTCTGTGTACGGGACTCTCCGCTCTCGCGCTTCGTCGGACTCACCCCTTGCGCGCAGGGCGCAGTAGAAAAAGCTCTTCGCCTTCGTACCGGTACATTTGTATATAAATATAGATATATGCGCGCGGGGATTATTGCTCGTGTGCGGACCACGAGTTCGGCGCGCGTTTATCCATCGGAACGCGCACATGTCCCGAATTCCCACAGTCTAGAGGATCCCTCTCGTGCTCTTTTCTCTCTCTCTCTCTTTTTCTTTCTTCCTTTCTTTCGATACGTGTATTCACTTTCTTTTTCTCTCTTTCTGACCCTCTCGATCTCTCGTGCTCCTTTCGCCTAGCGTATAATACACGCGTGTATGTCAGATATACGTGTTGCAGTATTTTCATATCGTGAATCAAGACTGAGAGGGTCGAAAAGAGAGCGAGATGGCGATGGAAAAGTGAGGGTTCCTCGTTGGTAAAAATGCCCACCGTAGCGAAATTCTCAATCTCCCTTTTTTTCTCTCCTCCCTTCCTCATCATCGCACGCTTTCAGCACACGTGAAACGCGTGTGTTCTCATGTGCACCTTTCGCGCCTGATTCCGAGTCTGCTTCTCTCGCTCTTTCCTCCCTCTGAACCAACCTGCGTTTGAAATCGCACGGAACGCACGGAATCCGGCAATGGCGAATGTCTCAGATTTTATATTTAAAAAATAATCGTATTTTATCGGTCAATAAATCGAGGGATTTACTCAAAAAATCATAAAAATCAAAACGTGATTCGATTTACAGACAAAAGACGTCGAATGAACGTGAGGACTGTGTCGAAAGCTCGATTCGTACGTGTGCACGCCCACGTGCGCATATTAAAGCGAAACTGATTTACCGATCGCACGCGTGTCGCGTCCGATTTCATTTTCGCATTCGTGAAGAAACGTGTCTGATTTTATCTGTGTGTAATAACAACGAAATCGATGATATACTATTGAATTATTAATACACACCGTGTATAAGAACAAATACGAATATAATATGCATGAGGAGGCGAACCAATCCACCCACCGGTCGAATACTTTTCGAATTAATCAAAACGACGATAGTTTCTGAGAAACAAATTTATCGCAAAGCCGTGCAAGATTGAAAGCGCTTGCGCAAAAACGTACGATAAACGTGATACTCCGCAACGAAGCAAACTCATTCAAACCCACAATGACTTTAAGAGCGTGTGCGCTGCGCGTTCCCGCATGAAAAAAAGGGATGAATGGGCGCACGAGAGCGCTTGAACGCGTGGGCGTTGTAACACACGTATTGGAAAGCCAAATGAGAGAACAAGAGGAACAACTGTGCGAATGGAAACGATGAGATGGAAGCACCTTGAATGAAAAATGGCTTCGAAGGAGTCTATCAATGAAATTCGTTTCTTTTTTTTTCTGTAGATCCTTTTAACTCGGAGGCAAATTTTCAAACATTCTGGCAGGATATTCGTGCATCGTGAGATTTTTATAGGACGATTGCTCGCCGAGGAAAAAGATCTCTTTTTTCGCGCGACCTTTGATTGAAGGAGGGGACAATTTTCGATACCAAAAATGTTATGCTTGGTTACATCTGCTTTCAGAGGAAAAAAATCATTCGTCTGACACGCGTTGATCATTTTCTTCTATGGAAATTGTTTGAAAAAAAAAACGCTTCTCGTTTTCCGTCATGAAATAGCTTAATTTTAATTGTCCGTGGATCGAAGTGTTTTTTTTTCTCAGAACGAATGGTTAAATTAATCATTCAGCTTCCAAAAGTCGATTGATAACGGATCGTGAGACGAAAAAAACGTTCGAGTGTCATTTCGAGATACGAGACAGTCTGTATGTATGAATTTGGGCTCCATGGTGGATCTTTCGTTGTTTGACGATTTTATTCCGATCAACAAGTAGCGGCTGACGCCACGTGAGCGCCACGCGATATATGGCGTGCAACGTGTGGTCCAGCGACTGCACGCTCATTATACGACGAGACGAGAACTGGAGGCAGGGATCCGACAATCGTCAATGGCCACAAAAACGTACACAAAATTTTGTAACTCCCATAAAACGAAAAAAAAAATTATTCGTTTATAAATATTTAGGTTGGAATATGTTTCATTAATGCGATAAAATATCAGAGCCGATCGACCTTCAGACTGTCGAAAGCGAAAATGTAGGCTTCGTGTGATTGGAATTTCGTACGAGTTGCATGTAAGATCCAGGCATAGTATTTTTGAAATTCGAAAAGGGTTTAAAGCCCATGAAATAACGGCAGTCTTAAGGGTTGATACAACGTTTCGGTTTCTGTTTTATATCCTCGGTTTCCGCGACCGATTTGCATTTTCAATTACACGCATAACTGGTACAAATTCGATTAACATAAATCCGATTAAGATGCACCGTAATTTTTTATTTCCTCGGTACGTTTTATTGCCAAATGATGACAGATCATCGATGAGGCTGGACGAATCCAGGACGAACCCTCGCACGCGTGCGAATGGGATTATATCGCGAAATTATCACTCGCTGATATCGAAGAAATATAACGGAACGCGGAATGGTCTTGTGACATCAAAATTGATGAGAGATCGTCATATGTGAACTTTTTAAGAAAATAATATTATAATTGCCGATATTACGGAGTACGAGGGTGGATGTTATGAAAGAAAAACGGACAATCGGCTAGAGTAAATGAAAGAAAAACCCCGAAAGAGAGATACGATGGTCCCGACGTGTCTTCGCAATGTGTGTAAAGGAGGAGAGCACACGGAACAGATGAGACCGCAACCCGTGGGAAACCTCGACGCCGTGGGTTTCTTCCTTCCTTAGGAAGGCTCTACATATATGTACCAGTGTTGAAGACATTCGTGTGGCCTGTCGAAAATACCCAAACACGAGCGTATGAAAATGCACGCTTGGGTATATCTATACACATACACATAAATATATAGGCGACATATACGTGCGCGCGTGTGTGTAAATATATAGGAATTTTTACGTGTGTAGAGGGGAAGGAGGGCCCTGGGCGATCTCAGCGTCGGACCAGCACACGATGGGCCATCTGCCCAAGTCTCTCACGACTCCCGGGCCAGCTGCCGATATCTTCGCGCGTTTCGCCGCGTGTGTATTAAGCGTGTACATCAAAAACAGCGACATATATACATGTATATATATAAATGCCAGTGTATGTTTATATATGTATATATAGCATGCGCTCCTCTCTTTTTTATCTCGTCTTTTTCGCGTTTTTGAGTATGCCACAGTCGAGCCCGAGAAATATCACGATTCTCATCCCTTCAACGTGTGGACAAGACGCGTCTTGTCGTTCTCGTGAAAACGAGCTTCCAAAGAGAGTCGTGATGAGGGAAAAGAGCAGCGAAACGGGCGAAGAAAAGGGTGATGGAAGTTTGGGTATGCGTACGTGCATACTTTTGTATAATTTTGAATATATGGTGATTGACTCTCCCCCTCCGACGATTATGGACACGCGAATACTTCGAGGGTTATTTCTGACGAAATTGGGGTGATTGATATTCTTGGAGAGTCTTTCGGTCCATGGGAACAATTTCGCGGGACTAATCTTCTTTCGCTCTTTTTTTGTAGGTAGCAGCGCCCTTTGGAAATTCAATACGGAGAGATAAGAATTCCTTTGGTCAAATATCATCGCTGCTACCCTCGGAACGACAGATCTGGGTATTATGTGGCTTTAATGGACCGTTTGAACGAGCCTCGTCGGTGACTCGTGTGTTTAAACTGGCCGCGTGCGATGCACGAGTTTAGCCGGAGGGGTCGTGAACCCTCCCTTTTAGAGGCTAAAACTCCCCCCCCCCCCCCCGCTGGTTCAGGAGGGTTTTTTTTATCGACTTTTTTTTGCACTCTTGACTCTCTGAGATGATTGTTTTTCATATGTATTGTACAAGGTTCGCAGGTGGTTTTATGTAACACGTCAGGAAAAACATATTCACGAAAGTAGGTGATTTGAGGTGTTTATAAAAATGTACGTATATTTAACGGGCGTGAGAGCTGTTGAAAGTGTTTTTTATGTCGAAAAATGACGTTTTCCTGTATAATAGGGAGCGTGGTACGTAATTTGAAAGCTCAGCATTTTTTTCAAATTACTTGGCGTCCATCGCATCTCTAGATAAATATGTTCTATGCAAGATATATTGTTACGAGACGATGTAATTTGAATTAACAAAATTTGATAGGCAAATATATATCGTGACTGTCTTTTTCCATAGGAAACAATGGGGAACTTTTAATCATCAGTGCCAACATGATCATCATGAAAAAATCCCAATCCCGATGTTATTTCAATCGTTCATTTTTCATAATACATTTGTCGAAATTAAACCCAATGATATGCAAGTTAAATTGAATCGACGTGTAAGATTTTCGCCTATATTTTAGCAGCCTGAAAATCTTTTTTCTATTGTGGAACTTTTAATCATTCCAATGCCAACGACATAATCTCTAGAGAGGCTGAACTGTAAAGTGGTGTAAAACTCGTGGGCAGAAACCTTTTCATAATTTGCACGTGTTTACAGCTACGTAGGAGTGAAATGGTCAAGTGTTTCCAGGGGGTTTTATTCTCGCAGGGGTGCAAGATATATACGTGTAGATGTGTGTATGTAGATGTGTGTATACACAGTCCCACCTGTTTTCTCTCTGCCATTGCCCGTAAAAATAGGAGCCGCATGTACGCGTGCAAACAATGGGAGAACAGGAGCATTTCACCCTCTCTCAAACACGCCACCCTTGTGTACAAAAGTTTCTTTTCTCTCCTTCACCTGAATACAAATTCCTCAGGGTAACTCGATCGTTCCCACACACGTGACGATTTTTCCTAGATTTTCATCTCTTCCTTTGCAATTCGAGAAGAAGAGATGAGAAAAAAAGAAACGAAGATACCGATTATATTCCAACGAGAAATTCGACACGATTGTAGCGGGTTTTTGTATTCGTTTACGCGTTTATACAAGCGACAGATATTATCGAAACTTATTCACGGAGTCTCGTTTCTCGTACACGCCATTTAGTCAAGCTCTTTATTGCTGGGGAACGAACGACGTTTTATTACCAAACACGCGACTTGCACATTGGCCTTTGTTCTCAAATATAAAAATCAATTGATGTTGCATTTTTTTTTCATTTAAAAAATATAATTTTTACAGCAGCAGGGGATTATCGTCGCGCTTGAAGATGAGAAATTTAAGCTCTTGGCATATTTTTGAGTATTTTTGAGAGTCCATGTACGCTTGCCATTTTGTGACTTGATTGTCCACATTTGGCAAAATCTTTACGTCGAACCAACATTTATGTTGTTCGAAATATGTATTTTTCATAACGTTAACAACATAGTCCCAAAGATTTGAGTCGAACGTCGAACAAAAGCTTGAAGAATTGGTGAAAGTTTCATTTATGTTTTATAAAATTAATGAAAAATCTTTTTCACATAGTATACGTACAGATGCGTGTTTTTCTATCGAAAATTTATATTTCCTTTCATCGGTATAAACAGGGACGTAGAAATATCTGAGAAAAATGTATATTGAAGGGAAAATGAGGCGTTTTTACTGTCTATGGGATGGAAAAGCGGAAGTTCCTTGTCAATTATGGTTAAACCAACTATAAACGAAGTCTACACAAGCTCGCACTCAATCACACGTTAAAACACAGACACGTGTGTTTACACCAGCAGCAGAAGAGGTCCATCGTGACATAGGGGTAAATTCTTATGGTGTATATATTTCGACGGATATATGTGCGTCGGTGTCGGATATGAAAGAGCGAGTGAAGGGTGAAAAAAAATCGAGCGCTGAACGAAAATCTCGAAGAAATTTTCCTTACCCTCGAAAATCACCCGTATATGCGGGGGAGGGTAGTGTTACGCTTCGTGAAAGCTCGTGTCCCGAAAAACACGACCCGAAATGTGTTTCGGTTGCGTATTTCCGAGAGATGCTCTTTTTTTCGTTGCTCCCTTCGGTCATTATAGTCCCGCATCGTCGGCTAACTAATATGAAAAATCTGTGAAGCAGCAAACGCAGATGAACTAAACGAAGCACATCGAGATCTACAAATGTGTCTGAGGATAATAAATTCCCGCTCCCGTCTCGGAAAGTCACAATTTCGTCCACGAGTTTTCTTTTCCGCTGTCGTTCAAGCTTTTTTTTTTCGTGTGCTTGGAAAAGCACAGGCTTTTTCGAAATTTTGTTTCAATCTCGTTGGAATTTATGAGTATAATATTGCGGCGAATGAAAAATGTCACGACGCTCTGCTGTGTGAATACGAAATTGTTTCCCCCTCGTCAAAACAAGATATTTCGGTAATTTTTTTTTAAACGAAATTTAAAGACACTTAAGGGGCTTAATGGGGATTGCGATTAATCAAATATCTCTATGGAAGGAAACATGTTTTGCGGAATGTACGGATATAGAAAAAAAATGAATCAACTTAGGATTGGCAAATAATGGGGGAAAAAGTTGAGTTTGAAAAAATTATTTTTAATGTCTGTATCGATGTATTTTTTCCCGTTTATTACGAATAATGTGCATGTTTTATGGAAAATTCGATAATTCAGTACGAAAATGCCAAAAATGCCAAAAATTCTCATTGAAATTTTGAGTACTTGTTCGTAAAATTCTGTTTAATTCAATGATATGTGTACCCAAGACGATCGTAAGCATGTTATTTTTGTTAATATACGTTATTAGATTGTATAAGATAAATTAAATTTATTTCAAAGAGCAATTCACAAAATTACCGATATTCCAAGACGTATAAATTCTTCAACAAGTATACGGTGCGGAAATGAGTAAAGTACGAACGAACTTTTCCCCTCATGGCCGAGCGAACAAATGCTGGAGAAAATCTTGTAAATCAAAGCAATACGGGCATAATTCTTCCGGTCCAGAGAATAAAAGAGAGCGAGATGGAGAACTTGGTGAGTGTGTGTGTGATAATTGCGCCTCGCTGTCAAGTGTGAATTACTTCCGTGACGGCACATCTCGATACGTGTCTTTTCTTTTTTTTTTTCTACCATACACAACCCTTCACTGCGAGTTTAATAATAAAAAGCCCGTCGAAGAGCAATATCCCTCGACGCGTCGGACAATTACCAATAGGGAATGGCGTAACGCAGTGGCGAATGAAGAAGAAAAAAAACGATCCGGAAGTGTTATAATTAGGCAATGAAAGAGCCCTTTGTTAACCGCCCCCACATGCGTTGATTCATTCTCAGCTTCTCTCGGCTCTCTCATTCTATCTCTTGCTATACGCTTGTAAGAAAAGAGAGAAGCAATAACACGTGCTAAAGCAGCAGAAGCGCGAGAATTTCGGGGCCTTGAAAAGAGCGCACGTGGGGCTCGTGTTAAATCTCGAAATTCCCTCCACAGCTCCGTACGCTCGCGCGGAACTCTGTTTATTCCTTTTGTTGATGTACCTCATGCCGAGTGTCAATTTCAGTCCGAAAATGCAATAACACGAATTTTATCGAGTAATTACTATTTTTTCATTCAAATTTCGAGTTTTCAGGAAAAAGTCGGTGTGTTTCGTAATCAGCGGGAAATTTCCGATCGGATGAGTTATTTGAAACATTGACAAATGGAAAAAAAATGTTCGCACTATTTTAGCCACCTTTCCAGAATCCTCAAAAAGTCAGAATTTCAAATGAGCATAACTTGCGTTTTGATTGACATATATAGATTTGTCGGGGGTGTTTCAAGACGCTCTCGAGCAGACTTAAAAAACGGTAAAAGTTCGATGTTGCAAATCGATTTTGAAAACGTGCGAAAAAAAACGCAAAGGGGTACGTACAGGGAAATTGGCAAAAATCCACGGCTGTGCGCTTTAAAAATCTGCCAAAAATGGAAAAATAGAGATATTCCTACAAACCAAACGGCATTTCAAAGAGTAAACGATTGTAAAGAGATTAAGCATGCGCCAGAGCGTCCATCTTGTTCAAATAAAAATTGACAAGCGTTTCAGTGAAACGACTGAATTTTGCAAAAAAATGGCAAGAAAATTTGGATTTAAAAAATTAAATTACACGGTGTACATCGATGTCAATTTTTCCCACTGAATACGATAACAACGATGGTAGATGTTCGACGAGATTTAACTCACGAGGAGACGAGAGAGGAAATTGTCGTTCAAAAATTCTTGGCAGACGAATTTCCCGTGTTATAATCTCAACGATTGATGCGAAGAACTGTACACATATATACTACTCATGGATATATGTATATAAAGGTCTGAAAACTCGTTCCGGACATCGCTCATTACCGACCCTCTCGGAAAGTCTACGAGATGTGTATTACATCTGTATTATCCCTCATCGAGCTTTGCGTCAACAGAAAAACACTTTTGGTAATTCCCCGCGCGAAAGCCGGAGGATCAACGGATCTTCCGTAAATGCTCTCGCAAGGGACCGTAAGCACGAAACGAGACGATCGTCTAATCCAAAAAGTGTGTAACCCAATAAACACGGTTGTAACGAGCGGAAAAAACGTCTTTGCGATAACTCTCGGTTGACGGAACTTTCATGCATTTCGGAGTAAATAAAGATTTACATTTCAACCCTTGCTTAACACCCCCATAATCACCAGCTTTTGTGCAGCGTCGAAATCGAAATACGAGAGGATTTTACTTCCTTCAGCCTCGATCTTGTAAAAAATATCATTAAAATTCCGCTCCACGTGAATCGATTATTATTCTAATTTTATTTCATTAACGATCGTTTATCGCAAAACACGTTTCATGGGAGCGCAAAAGCCTTCGATCGATTGGAGAATTGGATACAATTTATCGATGCGATTACGTGTGAGAGATTTTAAAAATTATCGATAATAAGAATAACCAGGGTTATTTTATCCGCATTTCTCGGTTTGAGTTCGACGTTACGCAAAAAAGAAAATGTCCAACGCGTGAAACACGATATTCGATCTTGATTTCATTCGGGAAATAAACTCGTTGATGATAACGACGATCGAAGGGTGATTGGCAAAATTACCAGCTACATGTTCGCCGAGTGATACAAATGAATTTCATACCGTGTGTAAAATTTTTGCAAAAAGAGAAACCAAAGTTTCTTCGTCCTTAACGTTTCATGTCTTAATCTCGTTTTAATCGTCAGATTTTGCAGTGAAAAATAAATCGGAAAAAATCAACCAGAGAGGTAAATTGCCCTGCGTTCCTACCATCGTATATTACGAAATGGGAAAAAAGTTGCACGCGTTCTATAAAATATTTCAGTGATCTTATCGCCCGCATTTACAAGCCACATGGAGAGTTTAATTGCAGCATTCGATCATAGCGAAGGAAACGATCTTCCCTCATTTCCATTTTCACGCAGGGATGCTATATAATCCCAAAAAAAATATATATATATATCCATATAATACATTTTCCATGTTTGCTCGTAAAACTTCATGATCGGACGAATTATTATTGCCCCAATAAACATGAGACGATTCACTTTACTTTTATTTTATTTTTATTACACCCATCCCAATGTCCCGAGTGTCTTTTAAAGATAATGGTGCAAAAGGATGAACTCAAAAGCCCTCACCGAGGGAAAATGAAACAGCGTGGCTGTCCGCGAAGATATTCACGCTCGAGCGATTCTAGAAATTTATAAAAATAATCGAAACTGCATGGGAAGATGCGAGAGAGCGAGAAAGCGAATAAGAAAGACGTCGCTTATTTATATTCGTATGATAATAAAGCTGGGCAATTTTGTTCGAGCGAATTGCAGAAACGAGTTCGACTTGCAATATCGCCACGTGTAATACAATATCCCATGGTCCCTTGCGTGCGTTAGCGATTTTTCCGCATCTCGGACTACCACGCGTCTTCCCCTTTGCACCACAGACTCGCCTAAACAGTCGCAAATCATCTGTGCCTCCCAGCCTCCCGATCTTCCCTTTTCCTCTGTCTTTCTCTTTCTGGCAAACTTTTCTCAAGCTCACCCTCCCCGTTATTCACATTACATTACCCCTATTATCACCTTTGCCTTCGTTACCATCATCACCAGTACTATACTCGCCTTTTCGTCTGCTCTTCATCCGACGATTTATACACCCAAAGAGATGATTAAGATTTCTTACCATGCAGCATACTCTACGAATATGAATAACATGCGGAATCGCGTGAAAAATTGTGCAGGTTTGTTTCAAATTTATAGCACCGTCAACGAGCACGATACATCGAAGGAGAATTGTGCAAATCATGTGACATGAAGTAATTGAAACTTTTAGCATGGGTTCCTCCACACCCGCATGGTACGATCCGGAATAATATATATAGGGCTTTTTTTCAAATTGTCATACATCTCTCTCTCTTCTTTCTCTCTTTAGAAGCACGCGAAGAAGCACGACACACACGAGTCGCCGAAATACACGCGTTAATCTTCCACGTATAAACATATATATATATATACATACATATATATATATATATATATGTGGAGTGTGCATGTATGTACATGATCATCGGAGCTCCGTGAGGTACACTCCGGCAGACTCGGCGCCCTCGTCTATCTCATCGGTATTCGAGAGGTTTGCGCGAGGCTCGTGGGAAAATGAGGCAGGTGGTAGTTAGAGTTCTCGGTGCTGGGATATATATCCGAAGAGAAGAGGGAGAACCAAAGGAGAGATGTGGGCAAGGGGGCAAGGGGAAAACTTACACGGTAGGCTCACACTGAGTGTTGAGAGACCCCGTAAGCCATTCACGTGTATCGACACGTACAAGTATATACATATATACAAAAACTATATACAGATATACAAAATACATATCTTTCAATGTTTACCTGTGGGTATACACAATCTCTGGATGAATCCCCAGTGTTCATGGACACGCGAGGAAGACCTCCGCTTCGCGATATATTCATGTTTATCACTGCTTTTGGAACGACACGTATACATATATATATGTATGTATTGCCATGTACATGGATATGGACATGTATATACACCTCATTTTCCCTTATACCGCCCTTGAATCCGGCAAAGTTGCGGGTCTTCCATGACGTAATTGTCACTAACTCGATCGAAAAATTTCACGTATACTCTTCTATGCACAATTTTGAAAATTAAGCGAAATAAAATTGCACGTTTTGGTCCTCTTTCAAAGTCGGGAAGTCACGATTTTAGGGCTTACGATACATGCATTAGGTTCTTGTATGATTTGATTCAAAATTGTCCTGGGAAATGAATCGTAGAGGATGGAACTTTCTTTTTTATGGTATGGTCTTTATATTCGACGGAAAGGGATGCTTGTGTCAAAACTACTCCAATCTGCACAATGAATCAGCTATCGTTTGATGCAAATGGCGAATTATTGACTACTGAATAAAAATAATTCGTGCAGAATATTTCCATTATGAGCTCAGGAATAAAGCGTCTTAATTGAGAAATTGACGAATGACGAAAGATAACGGAGAAAATCTTCAAACTTGAATTACTCCGAAATCAGTGATTTCCCTCGCCCAGTTTATTCAGTCAAATTTGTTGCCAATCAGCTGTGGAGTAACCTATAAATTTACCAATGAGCATTCCTTTACGAATGTACGACTCTTGAAATTTTTTTTTCGACTCTTTAAATCGCGACATATTAAAACATGCGATCCAGCGTTCAGTCCAGTTGGTCCAGGTCCCTTGACACTCGTAGGCCACGAAAAAAATGTATTTTATTCTTCTCCTCTTTTCTCGTCTTTTTCATATTAACGCGAATATGTGCGGCCTTGTTTTTCGACACCTTTGAGCTTTCACGTGCCGCGTGTTTGACGAACGTCGTGAATACGTTATTACGCGTCTTGTCTAGGAGTCGAGAAGGTTTTCCGAGGCCAGACGGACGACAATGAGGGTATAGAGGTCTCGGTAATCGCAGGTCTGGATTATCCGTTCGTATAATACTCATTATTCTCATACCTTTGTTTAGCAGCGTTTTTGCGGCTTATTTCGCCGATGACCGATGGTCTACATAAGCGTTCAACCGGCTCTTTATTATGTCTACACACAGTCGCGACTGTGTAGACACGGGATTTTGGGGAAAATTGCGGTGAAGCCGTTGAAAACGATGGTCTGCACGCTTCTATGGTTTTTACCATGGATATTCCCTGGTACGAGACTGGGAAAACCCTCGTTATAGCTCTATTAGCGATTAACGATTGCCATCTGTTCGACACTGACACTGTTTCCAGTCACAGTTCCAAAATAAAGTTTATTTTGTTCCAGCAAAATTCTTGCCCAAATAAACGCAACAAAATATATCGAAAAAAAAATACTCTCTATGCATTCCATTTTCACTTTGTTTTTGCTTGAAGAAAACCACCCTCGGAAGGGAAACTTTCTTCATTATTTTTTTTACTCCGTTTGGACGAATAAATTCAGAAGAAAAATGGACTTTTCTTTGGACGAAAACGACTCGACGCGAATGCTGATGAAACACGTTCGTCTGTTGCAAAACGACCGAGTGCAAAAAGTGGATGAAATTAGCTCGATTGTCGTTTCGCGATAGCCACATTCGTGCCCTGAATACGCGTTATTTTCATGCATATGAGACACGCGTGCGTAATATTTTCGATTTTAAATTCAAGAAACGCGATATGTTCCGAGATATTGCAAAGTTGGTGACTTATGTAAAATTATGTTGATGATTACGATCCCTAAATCGCTTATGCGGCAAAGCCATTCACGTGCTTGCGCACACATGGTATATGGAATATATAAATACATATCAAAATGCATCGAGTGTCAATTCGATAAAAAAAAATCCTCCGCGTTGTTCAGCAACCTTCTTCGCCTTTTATTCACCCTTGACACCAAGCGTATTCCATTTTTTTCCTGACCTACTGTGAACCAGGTTATCCCTCTCGTGTGCCTACCGATGGTGCATATATTGCATATTGATTCTAGACGCATGAAGGTGTTTCAAAAATATCGAAATCTTTCCCACCCCGCGGAAATGGCAGATTTCCCACTCAAAAAAATCTTCCCAAAAGTATATTTCGCTGGACCATTAAATTCTTCGCACGAACTCGATTCAGAGTCCAACCTGTCGGTTCGACTGTTCTGAAGAAGTGACAAACGGCAAAATACGGACGCGATTATTTGGTTTTGCTTCTGCAAAGGATAGAATTTTGAAAAAATTTGAAAAAATTGCCATTTAAAGTTACATTAATTCCCAGGTTCTTACGATTCTATTTCTCGATTACAATGGCATGAATCGTCCCTTCGAAAGAGAGGCAGGAATTTCCTGAACGTACATTTTTTTTTCATCGCTTTCTTCGTCGATCGGAATTACGCCGGGGTTCGGAGTCGATTGAAATCATCGTGAAAATACCAGCAATTAAGAAATATACCTTAGTCACTGATTATTGGAAATGATTCTTACATCAATGGCGGCGAGTCGTTAAACCTCGAGGAGGAAATAACACGTTCGGAAAATTTTTTCATTAAGAATTGATTATTGTCTGTATATAATGCGAGGAAGGGAGAGAGAGAGAGAGAAAAGAGAGGTAGATCGTCGTGATGAGTCACAAAAGAGCGAGCCGTGCTTCGGAATTTAATCATCGGCAAACGAGCAAAGGTATCCTGCGGTGGTGGTGTTACCAAAAATGCTACCTGCGGACGTAAATTCTCATGACCAATTCAATGACGTTATTGGTGGTCCCGAACGTTAAATGCGTTTGACGGAAAGTCGTTTTGTTGTTTTTTCTTTTCCGATCCCTGGACCGTCGCATCAAACGACCAGAAATCTTCGTAATTCGTACAGAGACACATCAGCAGCTCCTCCCAAATGATTCACGAGTTTCGTTAATGAGAAACACACGAGTGATGATTTTTTTACCCTCAAAATTTCTACGAATCACGTCTTTACCTTTGCCGATCAAGAATCTTTCCCGCGCCGCTCGTATTTCTTTGGTTCTGCGTGGAATAGAATTTTTTATAAAAATACATAAACACCGAGAGAGCAAAATTTTATCGAAAGATTTTTGCGCATTATCACGCGTAATATAGAGTCGTGGGGAAGTCGATGGAACTTTACCGCGAAATAATTCGATCGGGTGCTGACCAATCACGCGGAACGAAGAGGGAAATAACAGCGCCAGTGAATACAAAATATTTCGATCCGGCAGGACGCAATGACTATCCTTTTTTTCTTTATTCTTCAACGTCTCTCTTCGAAATGATCTCAATCCAAGCCAGGTTTCGTTCTGAACGTCAGCATGGCAAAATACCTCAAGCGCATAAGATTCCTGTGAGAATTGATCTCTTTGAAATTGAATTTCGAGAAAGATACTGCGATATTCAGTAATCTTTCAAAACGGATCGGGTGTTTGTGATCTTTGCGAATAGAGTCATTGTCCTGCCTTGGGTCCATACGTCATTAACTTTTTCGAGAAGGAGGCTGCTTCGCTCCGTAGAGGCGTCGGAAAAGAGATGCCGTTTCGTAATTTGTAACAATTCTGCGATCTCTCGCTGTTACGGGGTCCCGCAAATCGCCGAAATTAATTCATCTCGGGCCCAACGTGTGAGAACGATGGGTAAAGGGGATACGGAAGGTAAGAGCGAAAGATAGGATCAAGAAAAACGTATCTGTACACACACACACACACACATACACATATTTATCGATGTATATTCTCGTATAAATCCCCGGTGAGCAAAAGTGTCTCAGGGGCCCTGTGCTGCTCGTGCTCGACACAATGGGCCCGTGGCAAAGGGCACCCCTCATCCTCTCGCGTTTCACCCGAGTTCGGGGTAAGGCGACCCAAAGAAGGGAAGAAAAGAGAGCACCAGGTTAAAGAGAGAGAGAGAAGGAGGAAGGGTAAGCGTTATTGTGAGGCCCAAAAGAGAAAGAAGAGCAAGAAAGAAAAAGAGGGATATAAGAGAAGAAACATGGTGTATAGGTAGGCCGGCTGCGGCTTGGGACTCGTGGGAAAATCGAGCACGTGCGAAACCTCGGGGCCTTCCCAAGGCGCCTCCTACCTCTCTTAACGCCAACGCAACAATCGCACACCGTCTCGGACCTCTCGCTCGCCCTTTCTCCCTCAATTTTGTCCATCGTGGTGTCTTCCTCCCTCATTCTCAATCTCTCTCTCTCTCTCTCTCTTTCTCTCTCTATCTATCTCTTTCGCTCTTTGGCTCGATCTGAAACGAAATCTAAGACGTTGGCGAAGGAAAAGGCCCTCAACAAAATGGGACCCACACACACCCACACGTACGACAGCGCGCCGGCTTGTTCCTTTCTTCCCTCTGTGCGCAAGTGAAAAAGAGTGTGGAAAGGAGAAAGAGTGCGCGGGCTGGTCAAAAAATTTCGTGGCGGCTCGTGGAGCGCGGGAATCGAAAGATAAAAAAAAATGCCAACCTTTTTATACCGAGCAAAGGAGCATACAGAAGGAAGGAGTTGGCAAAAAGTGAAATAACAGAGACTCTCTCTTGCCATGCTGAACTTCCTTGTCGGTTGTAATCACGGAATAGACCAAAAATACTATGTGTTGTCGACTGTGTATAGTATACCGAAAGGAAAAAAGATTCATCCGACGTTTCCGTTGGGTTAAAATTTGCTGGTTCCTTCTCGGAAGCCCTAAATCGGTTTGACCCAAATACAGAAGTATGTGAAGTCTGATTGTATCGTATTTCTCTCATTCTCCCACTCTCTCGTTCAAGCTCATCTTTGAACGATATTCGACTAATTACGATATTTTACCATCTTGTACCTTCGAAAAAAACCTCACGTGTAATTCTCCAATTTTCGTTTTGAACATAGCTTGAGGGGTCATAGATTTTGTGAAGATTCGAGTTTCAGTGGTGAACGAACGGAAATAATTATGCATCACCTCGATAAAATGATAAAAACGATCAGATGAATTTCGAATTTCAATACGAAATGAAAGATCGATTCACGATATGGATATATTGAGTTAAATATTTAATTACGTAAGTACGCGTGTCTGCTCTTTTATTTTTTTTTGAATTGACACACTGGCGACGCGTGTAACACATTTTTTCATTAATTGTTCATTTTGTCACTCGTGGAGCGTGACAATTGTCACCATGTATTATATATTCTTGGGATTATTCCATTGCCATCGAAATCTACGATGTTTTTATCGAGAGACTACTCTGTTCGTTAACCCCATAAATTTACATTCCACACGTGCTACAAGCTGCTATAAGCTCTTGGCAATAGCGTCGCTAAAAGTCGATACACTTTTCAAACGAGGTATAAATATACTTGCCGGAGGTACAATCCCAACGAGAGCGAAGAAAAAGCGAGTTTCGTGTACTTGGCGATGATACGAAAATTTTTTACGACATAAACATCCGTAGTTGGCACCTAGCGCATTAATTTCAGATGACAACGGTAAACTGTTCGAGAAACTGACAAACGTCGCAGTGATTTTAAGTTTTCTACCCCTGGACACCCCCCACTAGAGTTCACGAGAAGTGGGAAAATTTGACATATTTACACATCTGCAAAATTACCATTGGAATAGAAAAAAAGATACATGGAGAGCGTCAGAGACGACTTAGTCAGCTGAAAAATCGACTACCGTACGTCCATCGACTCGGGAATTACAGGGAACCAAAGTTAAAAATGCGATTTTTCACAAATCAGCTGACATCTCCAGAAAAAGCGATCACATGGGGATTCATAAGGGATGAAATTGTGGGGAACAGTCCGAGCTTACTAGAAACATCAGTCAAGTTTTGAAAAAATGTTCTTCCCCAAATTGACGTTAAATAGCACCCACGAACCATACATGCTTCAACAAAATGAGCCCTGGATCGGAAACGGAAATTTTCACACTTTGAAGAAGTTTTTTTCAAAAATTTTCGACAATCATTCTTCCCCGAGATAAAACGACGAAAAATGGCGAACATTGGAATAGTTTTCGTAATTTCTGTCGGCAGTGTACATTTACATATACATATTCACATCATACACGCATGTGTATATTCCCAAAAGTGGAAAGAAAATATAATAACCGCGCGTGCAACTCGTCTTGTGTCACAAAAAGCACATGACAATTAATGATAAACACCTATTTGTCCTCCCTCTTTTACCGCTCGGCTATTCTCGCACTTAGGCTCGAGGTAAAATATATTTTCTTGACGCAAAAAGTATACGCGTGTAAAAATACACGCACCGACACATGTACACGTTAATTGATGTACGCAAACTGTATGTAAAAGTCGGTATGCGCTGACGGCACGTGACTCGATATTACGCGAACAAAGTGGAAACCATCGTCGTCGGCACGTGCCCGTAGCTCGAAGGCCAGGAAACTCCGACAACGTTCCTCTCGAGACATACATATATTTCCAACATGCAATCGAGAGATGCTCTTTTTCGATCCTCTCAATCGCAATCGACCAGACGACACCTCACGTTTTAATGGCTTCTCTTCGAAGAAGTCGATTATTATTACGAGAATCTTTCTGTTTTATTGATTCGCGAGGCGACGAAAAAAAGTCGATCGAAGGAGGACGGAAGGGGGCGAAGATCGAATTGCCCGAGAAGGAAAAAATTTTAATTATCCTCACTCATCAACGAGCACTTACTCCGTTGGTCATCTGGACCAATAAAATAAGCGCTGTTAGCAAAACACTCGTTGAAAAACCGAATTGCACGACTGGAGGAAAATTATAGCCTCGTCTTGAATGATCTCTCGGTTCTGGCATCGATGTTATGTACATATTCTGACTGCATTTAATCACTCGCCGATACTTTTTTTCTTCGCTCGTCTCTGTTCGAAGCAGTTCTACGACAAGACGAGAAGTTGATTGACGTCGAGGTGAAAACTTTGCAGCGATTGAAATATGTTTTCATGATTTATTATCAACAAGTTTGTACGGGAAAACGAAGCTCTGTCGTTTTTCTTTTACTCAAACGGAATAAAACGACGGGGAGGATAAGAGAAGTTTTTTGTACCTTTTGGCCTCGATTGATCGTCGATTAAAAATAATTGGGGTTTTATTCAGGTTGTTTTTCATCGTACGAAAATTCATCGAAATCGGAGGTCTTTTTCTGCGCCTATGATTACGTATTCAACGAATACTTTGAGGCACAACTGACAACCGAAACGACCGAATTTAGCGTTTAATCAATGGAATAATTAATATTGGTACACGAATAATTCAATATAAAATTCCTCGATAACGATCGTCCTTAGGAACCTTTTGCAGATGGACAAATTTTTACATGGGTGACGAAAATTTCGAAAAAAATTGTAAAAATCCACAGCTCTAGAGTATTCAATGAATATTAAGTAAGAGGAAAAAATGGAAATCCAAAAAATGCGAAAGTCCCATATGACAGTGGACTACGCAAAGTATCATAATTTGAGCAGGATTCAACGGCGTTTGAAAATTCTTTTTCCGACATTTTTTTTACACTAGGAACTAACGATTTGGAGCATACCCGAGAGAAAAAAGTCACCCTGTGAAACAACGGATCCAATGATATACATATACGTCATGCTCTGGAAATCGATAAGATCCGCGAGCACGTGCCACGAGGCTGCATGGGGCAAGCGAGAGAAAGAGAGAGAGAGAGAGAGAGAGAGGCAAGAGGCGCCATACAATTAAAAGCCGCGCGAGGGGCGCACCTCGGGGTGCGGAAACATTTTTGAAAAAAGATGGAGGGAGGCACGAGAAGGGGGGAATTATAACGCAGTTGTTGAACAAACGCGCCGTGTGTGGCGCACACGCTCGACAGAGCATGTGCTCCTCTCCTTTGTGCGTGTATTTGTACGTGTACCAATGAGCAAGAGAGCATACCAGGTGAACACGCGTCCGTGGGAATGCATCCTCGGCACAATTGCAGACGGCGAACGCGTACATACGCCATGCGGTGAATTCTGAACGCGAGCCAAATGCACACGCGGCGTCTCTCTACTAATAGATCTCGAAAAAGTATATACTCGCTGTTTCGGCCCTTTTTATCAAAAGTCAAAGTCCTCAAACTTTATAATTGCCAATTGTTATTTTTGTCTTAATTATTATCGTCGCAATGTTTATTATTATTATTATTATCGTCATTACACATCTTTATATTCGGCGCGCGGGATAATTTCAGCTTACCCGAGTACATTTTTTCCAACCCGATGCGAATGATACACCCGATCAGTGAATCATTCGTCGATGTTACGTACGCGATCGCGTCGATCGCGTTTGTCACTAATTTTCTTCGACGTACGTGTAATGTTCAACCGCCGAATGACTTGCGACGGTGATGTTTTTCAAACCGAAATTCGACGGTTTTGGAGCGGGAAGCAAAAAAGTGTAATGATGAAAAAACTAGGCGCACGTGCCCTGACACGCATATCGTATATTTTTATCGATAATATCACCCTTATACCGGATCCGCGTGCAGTCGTTCAAGCTCCGCGCTCCCATAGTCGCGTTTGACCCGCATATGACGATTATCGTCGCGAGGACACGTTTATTCCGTGACGACCATGCACGTAACATACCGTGTGTACATATGTACCTATATATGCCAATGTATATGTTGACGCGTGCGGAACAACTGTTCCGCGGTTGGAAAGACGAGGAGGGAGGCGCGCACGAGGGGTGCGTTTATCAAAAGTTAGGGGATGGAGGGATTTGTTCTAGAAAATGCCCGAAATTTGAGTGAAGTTGGACACAGTCGAAAGAGGGTGAAAAGTGGAGAGGGTGAAATGTTTGTATCACGTGCGCGTTTGGCTCGAGGGAACGACGGGAAAATAGAGTCGGAAAGTACGGTGATTCTCTTTGTAAAAGAGATATATCTCGAACGCGATATCGCGTTTGCGTCGCACGAGCCAGCGGAGCTGGACATATGTCAGGAAGGAAATCGCGACAGCTGACAATCGGAATTTATTAGGGATATGTATTCGGCCGCGTAGAGTCTCGGACTCTCGATGGGAGACGGGAATATCATGTTTTGTATTGATGGGAAAACTTGTGAGAAAGATACAGAGAGGGGAGGGGGGGGGAGAAGGAACGAGGCTGAGTACGTGCGAGATAAATTTATTGCGATTCTCAAATTCTCACACGTCGTTAGCAACTTCTCATTGTAAACTGCAAATTCTTTTCGTGATAATGAAGGTTCTCCAATGACGAAATAAGGCGAGAATAATCAAACGGAGAGGGTAAAGTCCAATCGCGGATAATAATTCTTTTGACACTGGAAATACTCAATTTGACGTTTATAGTTCGATTTGAACGACGTTACGTAATAAATAAAAATAAAATAAAATAAAATAAATAAAATAATAAATAAAATAAATAAATTAAATAAATAAATAAAATAATAAATAAAATAAATAAATAAAATAACCCTTAAATAAATGCGGATATAAAATATTCTGTTCGATTCTGGAGCAATCGTGAAAAATCTATTCAATTTTTTTCCAATCGTGTCGTCGAAAACGAGATGTTCCTTTGAATAAATTTGCCACTTACTCGCGCATTTCGCGGCTACGACGATATCTATTGACGGGCTTGAAAAAAATTAGCAGGATGTTTTCGAGAATGGATCAAAAAAACACGCCGACAATATTGGAGTAACAAATTCATTCGTATTTTAGACTGCACGAAAGACGAACGTTGGAAATCTGGTTGAAATTTTCGTGAGAGCGTCGAAAAAATGAGACATCGTTATTCGTTGAACGCTGGAAGGAATTCCCATGTTATTAATTTTATTTAACAATTACCGCGGTTATTTCGGTGTTTCTACCGGTTGTTTCAAGTTTGAGAGGGAGCAGGAGAGCAGAGAGGGTGAGACCGGCATCGTTCTGCTGTATAATCTGCCGGAGGGAGTCGAGGTTTCGCCCTTCGAGATGTGCTTGTATGTATGTGTGGGAAAGAAAGGGTATGTAATTTTCGGAAATCTCGGTGGTAGAACGGTTCCAGGAGCCGATGAAAAACGAGCGTAAAGGAGCATTTCGCACATATGTTCGGGCCAAAAAATTGCACGGACACACGCACGCATATGGACACACACGTACGCCTAATTTGGAATCTCTGCAAGAAGCCGAGAAAAAAGAAGGGAGAGAGAGAGCGATGGGAAAAAATACCTATTTATTACACAGGACGTTCGAACTCTGTTTGGCCAATGGAAAAATTGATTTCGCAATAACAATAACGATGAGAATGATGTTTATAACGTAATTGCAACGCTGATGACACTGCTGTTGATTGCTCGTATCGTCGATCACCGGTGCGACTTTAAAAAATTTCCAAACTAGTCCAAACTCGCACGAGAGGCAAAATACCCGAGTGGACTCGTGTACGATTTCGAAATTCAATATATCGTATATTTTCATCCGAAAAATCATTGATTCTCGTTCGAAATACACGCGAGTCAACCGATTCCGGAAATGCTGAAATGATATCGCGTGCGAAAAAATGAAAAAAGAGTTCTCAATTTTGAATATCGTTTTGCAAATTTTGAAAATCGCTCCTTGAGGTATTTTGAAAAATTCGTTATCGATTACTTCGTTGGGACTTTACAGGGGCGAAACAGTCTTGAAATCAACGTCGCAGCGGCATGCGTGATAATTTTAATCTCGCCGTTGAAAAGTAGAACGAAATGGCCCATACATATCGCGGCATTAAATGTATCTCACGGTGCTGTATATCGCGAGTTCGCGAGGGCGCGCGTGTGTGTATTCGCGTACGCGATATAGCGGAAGACGGTGGAAATTGCCTCCGCGTGTATAATTATTCGGTGCGAACGACGTTTAACTACCGTCGGCCGCGCGCCCGCGAACGAGACAAGAGGAAGAAGCAGCGCGCGAGCAAAGGAGAGGAGAGGCAAAAGTGCCGTGATCGCATAGGGCTAGGGGTATAAAGGGGCGAAATTAGTAGGATGCTCCGCTCCTCTCGATGTTGGGAGGAAAAAAAACGGGAGAGGGATGCTGCGCGAGCGATTCAGCAGCTATACTCGTTCGCGGATGCTGTAGAATGAATACAAAAAAAATGAGAGAGAAAAGGTAAAAAAAAAAATGACGAGGCTGAAGAAAACGAGATGGAGGAAGATGGCGAAAGGGATTTCGGAAGGGAAGAAAAGTGTTCGAGGAAGATACGATGATGAGACGGGGGAGAGTGTCTGTCTGTCTCTCTTTCTCTCTCTCTCTCAATTGCCGCACGAAATTTTTGCTTCGCCGAAAAATATACAACACGAGTTTCTGCTCTCGCGGTTCGAAGGAAATCAAGATCGAGGAGATACAACTCGTTTTTTTTAAACTTTTTTTTCTTCTACTTTTAAACGTACACCGCGGTATAAAAATCTTTTCGTAAGAAATGCGAAAAAAAAAACATTCTCTCTCAAAACTTCGTGTACAGCCTTAATTCTTATCCTCTCTCTCTCTCTCTCTCTCTCTCTCTCTCTCTCTCTCTCTCTCTCTCTCTCTCTCTGTCTCCCCTTCTCTCTCTTCTCAAGTCACGAAACATTTCGACTTTTCGAGGTTGATCGTTTTACTCCGAAATACACACCTCAATACCGATTATTAGTTTCTTCGCTAACCTCCACTTTTACCCCCCTTTTGAAAATATAAATGCGTGGAAAATTAACGATTTTTGTCCATCAATCGGCGAAAAAAATAATTAACGATTTTCCAAGAAATCAAACGGAACAATCTTTTTTCGAAGTCGACGGTGCTTTGAAAACCGTATTTTCTTAGCAAAATTACGAGATGATAAAAATATAACGTTCTTATCGGAAAATACCGAGGTAATTAGGGGCACGTATGCCGTTGAAACGACGAGAAAAACGTCGAGAAAAACGTCGAGAAAATCGAGCGAGCGGCGAGCGAGTACACACAACCGGAACTCGTGTAATTTTCGTGCTCGTCCTTTTGTAAACGAGTCAGAAGGGAATTCCACCGTCGTAATACGCATCGTATGTTTGTGTATCTTCTTATCTCAGAAAATTGCACGACATCCGGTGAAAATCAAAAAAATAAAACCTGATAACCTTAAGTATACACATATATACAGCGCATGAGAATTGCGGTATAATTACGAGCGAAGACTCGACGAGGATGCGAAAATGTGCACAGGCTGAATCTTTATGAATATACGAGAGTCGTCGTACGAAAATTTTACGATCTTTCCGACACTGAAAGTCGCATCCATAGAGAATTCTTCATAATAATGAAAGCAACAATGATAATTATTATTATGACCAATACTCGTAACAGTAACGATTTTCGTAGCTCAATATTAATATTATTATTATTATTATTATTGGAGTACAAAAAGTTTCGCGATCGCGTTTAAACATGACGGATATGCGCGCGATTCATCTCTCGCGAGTGATTAATCGAGCGCAACCCATAACATCCTCATGCATCAAATAGATAATTACGAATAAGTGTACATGTATATAAATGGCTAGCTGGCTGCTGCGAAGATCGCGCGAAAATCAAAGGATAAAAACCTGCACGTTTTATGTATGTGTCGATGCGCGCAAGGAACTGGTCCGTGTTTGTCCGTCCGCGCTTTAAACGCGCGTCTCGTTTCATAAGTATATATATATATATACATACGTGTGCATTTACGTATAAAAAGCTTTACTGCAAAAACCTGCATCGCGATGAAGGATAGCGATCGCAAAGTGAGCAAAGTACGAGAGAGAATCGAGCAAACGAGGCACGCCTGGCGTTTGCCGCGGACTTGTGCCGAGCACGCTCCAACTGTCGCGGAAGATACGGAGTAGATGTTTTATCGAATTATTCACATTACTATTATTATTATTATTTATTTTATTATCATTACCATCGTCGTTAGCATCGTAGCTACGGAATTTCACGCTGAATCTCGGCATATACACGCACGGACGAATAATCATCGTTTTAATTGTGGCGAGATGGCAAGAGATATTTATTTAATCCGGATTGATGAGTGATATTAATAAAAATTCTAGCGGCGGAAGGACGCTAATTGACGCGGCTTTTTCAACCACTTTCTTCTCATTATTTCTAGCTCTTTTAATCGTAAATAAAGGAACCGATGTATTCCATTTATCGACACTAATCGGAGGGGAAATGTGTAGAGAAAATTGGTGATCGATTTTCAATGGAACGCGAGTGAATTTAGTATTCAGCGAATAGCGTATGAGACTATCGATGCGCGGGGATGAGATGACGTCTCGTGACTTTGAATATTTTGCGATATGCGAATTTCAACGATATTTTTTCACATCGGAATCGATATAACGACGTAATTCAGCGTTTTCCAAACTCGCTCGACGAGTCGGACGCTGCTGAGGAACAAAAAATAAACCACGTGTGGGAAACCTGTATGCAAGGTTCGTTTTTTTCTTTTTTTTTCGTCTCTTTTTTCCTTCAAGTTGAGGAAGCGGAGTCTCGCTTATCAACGCGCCCGGTAAAATGTTGATATACGTAGATTAAACGAACGGATAACGACGATATTCAAAATGACGGGAAAAACTGTTTCTTTGCGTCGTTTTTTTTTTTCTACGGCAAACTATCCGTTCTCATGCCGCCTTCGTGTATCTGTATTATCGTTACTGTTATTAGTTTTATCGTCATAATTTAGTGTATTGTATGTGCAACACATTTCGCGCCAGTAATGTGCTACGAAAGTAAAACGGTATATGACATGCTTCAAGTATATTGTACAGAGAGAGAGAGAGAGAGAGAGTGAGAGAGAAAGAAAATTAAGTGTGCACACCATGGCAAGTGCAGTATACACACATGCAGAGCTAATGAGGATGCGCGAGGCAATAACTCGACGAGCGCCAGAAGGAAAACAATGTAGATACACAAATTCATATATGCCGTATATACGTCTATTTGGGTGGTTAAAAAAAGTCGAATTTTTAATTCCGAAGCTCGAACTCGAAAAATGACTCTTTTTTCTATCTTTGTCCTGGTCCTGGGGCATCGGGTGAGAATTTTCCCACTTGATTATCACGAATGTAATGAAATTTTGGTGATATTTTTTTACCTCTATAATATTTTGCCATTCGAGTTTATGCGATTCAAAAAAGCACTTGCGATCGAACATTTACAGTCGAGTTCTCGCGCGACAGGTTGATTTGAAAAAAAAAAAAAAAAAATCAGACACGAAAAACCATGACAACGTTCTTCGAGATGTCAATCAAATGGGAAAATTGACTCCAAATGCGACAGTTTCAGGATGGAAGTAAAGCGAAATCCATTTCGGGAGATCCTTCCGAAGGGAAAATCCAACGATTTCAGAAATTGATTAAAATTCCGATTTTCATTTAAACACCCTAACATCCCATATCTATATATCAAGTGCATCTACATAAATACATAACTGTAGGAGTGAAAAGTCGAGCAAAAGCGAGGCGAGCACAAGTCGAGAGCGTGCGCTATGGGGTCCTGTATATAACGTCGTCTCTTCTGCCACTGCCGGTTTGCCTTTGCACACACGACATTGCAGTATGCATCTAAACTCGCCCGACAATGAAAAAGGCTCGAAAGATCGTCGATTCACGCTCCGCACGTTGCCGACTCGAGCCCTTTTACCAATTTTTTTTTCAATTACGTATATAAATATATATAAATCACACATGTATATATTATACATGTATGTGGTACATGTATACTATATATGTGCAAAGCAAGTACGAAGGAAAGCAGCGAGAGAAGATACACACGACGACGAGGATGCGAATACGTCGTTTTGTAATGAGATAAACGAGGACGGATAAAACGGTGACGATGGCTTGGTGTGGGCGCGTGTCTGGCAGCTGCCGCTTACAGGTGGTGTTCTCTCGGGCTTGGGAACCAACCTCTACGTTGCGTTCCCACGGAAGGCCCGTTTCCTCGCCCTTCTCCCCTGCGACCCCTTGCCACTATGCCCCGTATACCCATACTGGAACCGGGCGCCCGGGCTTAAGAGCGCTGCAACGCGCCGTCACCCGGGGGCCCCGTTTTGCCCTCTCCCTCTCCGCCGATCCGGCATCCTTCCTCCCGTGCGATTCGCTCTCGCCCCACTACTCGCCCGCGCACCAGGAGCGTATATAAAGGCCAGCCTGTGCCACTATAGCACCAATTTAACATTGACCGTCGTACGGTGCGTTTCGTTTCCCCATAAACGAGCGTGTACTATTCGAAAAGAAAAAACAAAACAAACGGTATTTCGAAAACTGCACTTTCGAGCAGACGACGAACGCAGAAACGTATCAGTGACGCGTTTTGCGGGGTTTACTTCGTCGATAATCGAGTGTTTCGAAAACGGATTGTTTTTTTCGTTCGCCGATTTCGTGAGAGTATATAAAGTGATCTCGTGATTCAGCGAAATCCAAGTGATTCGATCGATCCAGGATTTATTCGTCGTTGAGAAGAGAAACTGCACACAGCCGCGATATGCAGATGCACGAGCAGATGATCATTGTCGATGGACAGGAGCAACCGATCTCCAGAACGTATCAGTACAGAAAGGTAAGCATCGTGTGACTTTTACCAATCTTCTCCTTTCATCTCTGAAAAATCTCGCATCGCAATGCCACTCTGACCTCGCGAGTTCGACCTTATCAATCTTCAACTTATCTCCGTAACTCAGAACTCATTCGATCGAAGATTTTACTCATCGATTCAAATTTCAATTCAATTCAATAAAGTCAATGGCATCGTCGTAAATTCTCCGAAAAATCCACTTTTTAGTCACCAAAAAAAAATGACCGTACGATTAAAGAATGTTTATCTTTTGATCTTCAGGTGATGAAACCAATGCTGGAGAGAAAACGTCGGGCGCGTATAAATCGCTGTCTGGACGAGCTTAAGGATCTGATGGTGACGGCGCTGGCCGGCGACGGTGAGAACGTCGCGAAACTCGAAAAAGCCGACATCCTCGAGCTGACCGTGCGTCATTTGCACAAGCTCCAACGTCAGCAGAGATTATCGGCAAATCCGGTGATCGATGCCGATCGTTTTCGGGCCGGTTATACCCACTGCGCCAACGAGGTGTCGCGCTGTCTCGCGGCAACCCCCGGAGTCGACGTCGCCCTCGGTACTAAATTAATGACTCATCTCGGACACAAATTGAATTCAATGGACAAAACCGGACCGCTGACGATTCACGTATCGGCGCCGCAAGCATCACCATCGAGCAGCGAGAGTTCATCATCGTGCGACGATTATTCAATGCCACTGACACCAGCCTCGAGTCAACCATCGCCGATCGTCCGATCGGAAATCGAAACGACGAGCAATCAGGGACTCCTGCAAGTCGCCAAAACAACGGAATCCGTCTGGAGGCCCTGGTAGTGGCGGGTTGAATCAATTCCCAGTGGAAAGCGTTTTAACGATGAAAACTCCTTAACCATACTCGTTGGTTGAAGAGAAAAAAAAGTCTTTCCATCAGCTTTGATGAAATTTCGATAAAAAGCTCCTCGTGCGATATGAAATCTGCGAGGATGCTGAGGAAGCAACCGCGATTCCGATGGACCCATCGAGAAGAATTCGTCGGAAGAACGTCTACGTTCATCGAAAAAAAAAGTACGAGCGGAAGACGAGGCTCGTTTCCCTCGGATTTTTCTCTCGTTGGGAGATCGAAGATGAAGAGGCGAGTTTCCAGTCCAGCAGAGGCGAGTTTCCGAAATGAAGAAAAAAGGTTTTCAACGGTTTTTATTCGGCGCCCTCGAATCCGAAGGAAACTTCGACACTGAAAGCTTCCGGAATTTGCGATTTGAATCGCAACTGACTACGCGAGAAGAGAATGATAAAAATTGTCGATAGAATGTGTGTGTGTGTGTGTGTGTCCCGTCGGACACCTTTTTTGTTCACTGTCGAGGGAGGAGAAAGAAAGAGAGAGAAAGAGAGAGAGAGAGAGAAATATTCCGATATAAAATTAGCTGTTAAGATGCTCTTGCTCAAATCGTAATGACGACTCGAGACAGAGGGGAAGAACTCAAAGGAGGGCAAAAGGGGGGAGGATATCGCGAGTTCTTAATATAGACGAAAGTCCCAAGTGACACACGTACAAACATCACGATTCAATTAGCGAGCTATATGAGAACTCGTACATATAAATCCATCTCAGATCTCTAATGACGAATTATTGCAATTATTTACAAGGTGGGAAAGAAGAGCTCTCGGTGAAGCTTTAAAGTTCTTTTTTTTCTACATTTATCGATTCGCAAAGAGGCGGTAATTTTGTTTTCCACCTGTATTGTTTATGTCATAGACGAAGATTATTCCACGATGATTTTTTGCTGAATGAGAATGAAACAAAAAAAAAACAAAAAAAATCATCGAGAGAAATAATTCACGAGGCAATTGACGCGTGCAATGTACGAGAAAAATCTTGTACTCTTGTTTTACGTAATAACGAGGAGTAATCTTGTCAAAAATACGAGACTCACTCACTGTGTGTTTCGGACGAATTAATTTCGCGAGCTCTGTGTCTCGTTCGATGTTTGCTTTTTAAACGGTTAATTGATTGCCTACGATAAACGAATACGAGAGGAAAAAATGAAGAATTTAAAGAACTGCGGGATGAAGGAGGATCTTGTGATAAGAGAAACGTGTACCTGTGATATTTACTGGAGGTAAATGACGATAGATTTTTTTTGTTCAGTTATTAAGAAAAATAAAACAATATGATCTGTCAGTTAATCATTCGTTTCGATGTTATTTCACCTAAATTCTCCCATCCCAAATCCTTTCGTCTCCGATCGATGACGATCCTCCGAGAACACGCCTGGAAATTCGAAAATATACGAGGCAAATTTTCAGCCGGAAGTATCTTTGGAATATGCGGCTTTTTTGTGCAAATTACGCTTTTGAAATTTTTTTTTTTGTTGCTTATAACGCATTATTTCGATCATAATAATTTCCTCGGTACTTTGCAATTACGTTAATTCGTTTATCAAGGTTTTTGGTGTGCCTGAGAATTTTTCAAACTTAGTATTTGCTCTCACCAATTCGATACTCGTGATACAAAGAATAGGTGTGTTCTCGGAGGGTTTAAAAAATCTAATTTCGAGCTTGCGGATGATTTTTAATGCCCTGAAAATGCGCTTTGAACGTTTTGGTTTTTTTTCACTTATTTTGATGATTTTTCGACGGAAATTTGTCATCGTTAATCGTGTATTTCTTCGACAGATTACAACCACCGCATTGCCGATAACTTTATCCCGATAACCGGTCAAACGAGTACATATATCTGTATGTATATATGTCTTTCGTAAAATCGATAAATCGCCGAGATGCCGTTCTTCGTGCACGTGACGGTCGCGAGTCCGAGAGACAAAATTCGAATGGTTTCCTTTTTTTTTTCATTTATTTATTATAAATCGTACCGTATTCCCACGAAAGAGAGGTATATATGAATATAAATGTTTTGCGGTGATAAAATATGCGACGATATTTTATTCCGGATATGTAAAATTAATGCTTTTCCATCGGATTATAAATATTGATATTTTCTTACCAAAAAACTTTATAAAGCTATGTATATTCACGGATTATATTAATATTATTTGGTTCGAGCATACACGGGGCATGCTTTGAATATATTTTCAAAAGAATATATATAGTTTTTTGTTTTAATAATATATTATATCAATAATATATTATTCACGTTAATAAATACTTATATTTATGTATATATAAATGTGGAATTAGACGATATTGAAATTATTCGTTTGAATTTTTTCCGCAGCACAATACCTAAGATACGTTACTATAAAACAAATACAGCAGATGCTGCGAAGTAAAACGAAGTCACGAAATTTGTGATTCGATTTTGAGGAGAGCAAGCGAAATAAATTTGTACTTGTTCACCTACGCACAATTTTTTTTCCTCAAGTTCCTTAATTAAAGCTGATTAAACGTTTGTCGCTTTTCGAAGAGAAAAAAGAAAGAATCGATCATAAACACATACGAGTGAGACCTTAACCTCGAAAATTCAATCCATCCGCCGCGCGCACATGCGTCGGACATGGGAATTGAATCTCTATCCCGCGCACATAATTCACATTTAATTCAGTGCATGTTACATCGGAAAAACATGATGGTAAATAAAAAAAATACGATGTAATTCACGTACGCAAAAAGAGTATGAAAAATCTTAATCGTTTTCGAGAAAGATTATTCGGAAAGCCACTCGTCACGTTTGAGATTTCGAAACTCCAGCGAAAAGAGAGAGAGTGGGGCATAATCGCGAAAAACAAACGTCGGTTCGTCGAAGAAGCAACAGAGTGGCTCTCCTCGCGTGGCTAGCACATAAACACACGCGCCGTTCTCCAACTTTTCAATGAATTTTTACTCACTTTTTTCAGGCAATCAGACGAGATGAAGGATCGACGCGCACTCGATGACTATTCAATTTGATGATAACGACGAACGATTCTCGGGGAGGCGGTGAAAAACACGTTAAAATTTGCTTCAACGTCGCGACAAACGCGGCTAACCAGCTGTAGCACGTGCTGACAGGCACTGGCCTGCACCATCGCGCTGCGCAGCCATCTTGCGGCCTTTTATCGTAAGCCTGTCGTGCATGTGCGACGCTCGCGCCGGCGCTGGCGGCGCGCGGCCCCACTCCCGTGGTAAGTGAAACACGCGCGCACACACGACACCAGAGATACACACGGAGAATGTATTTTAACCAAAATTTCCTGTCGTAACGCAAGGAAACTCCCTTGCCTTGCGCAACGCTTACGACCGTGAACGCTCTCGGTTGATACTGGTTTATAAATAAATATAAACAACGCACGAAGTAATGAACTAAATACTCGCAGTATGAATAACAATCTATTGTTATAACGAAACGGAGAGTTACTACCCAATACAAATGCATTGTCGAGAAATTAAAAAACTCCTCGCCTGATCTTTACGCAACGCTGGGAATTTGTTTCGAATGATAATCGTCATTTAATACATTCGCGTTAGCTAGATGACCATTTAAAAAAGTACATTTGTGTTTGTATCAATTGTGAAAAATAAAATTGCGGGTACAGGCGGTTTCCCCGAATTCTTATTTGGCCGAAAATTTTTGTCAGCCCTCGTCACATTACCGTCGCACAGTAATATGACTACTGTTTTGCTAGCAGGGATCAGCATCATCAGTAGCAAACATCCAATCGTAAATCCCAGTGATGTGCTCTGACGAAATTTTTTTTTTACCCCGAGAATTCTTCTCCAGGACTTTCGAATTTGTCATTACCGATCGTCGGTAAAATAAGTTCCTTTTAAAATGTTTTTCCCTCTTTCCCTCTCAGAGTTCATGATGTATATGGAATTTGAAATACAACCGATGATTGCCCTGGCAACGATCGAATTATTTTACTGTTTTATGCTACGGGAATACACGCAAACGGAAATGCGGGATGACTTCTGACAGCAACCGTCATTTGACAGCCCATTCCCCTGTCAACGTTGTTTTTTAATTAAACGATAAATCGCGAAATAAATCATTGAACGAAAGTAATAAAACATCGAAAAAAAATGGTGAAAAACGATGAGCCATATCCGAAAATGCAGTCTACGTATTATTTGAAACCTGGCCAAACCCTGGAGAATACAAAGGTAAAATTTACATTCAAACGATAATTCACGGCAATTCGATGCGACGAATAATTTTGTCTTTGAAAAATTCAACGAGATCGCCGAGAGATCATTGGCTCTGATTCTCTCGAAAAGTGCCTTCGATCATTTTGTCGATTACACGACGGAAAATGAAAGGCTCGCTGCTGCAGCCGAGAAGGAAAGAGGCGAGCTCGAGGCGTTGAAAAAAGCGACCTACGAAATGTCAAAATCGTGGGACGGTACGATAGCCGTGAGTTTCGCGCCGTCTTTCGAAATCAAATTTTCCTGACGAACTCGAGAAAACATTTTCAAACAAAAAAAAAAGAAATAACGCGGATTTCAATGCTCGTTCGACAGAACGTCAAAAAACGACGAAGACACGAACTGCTGAATCGCAATAAACGGGAGAAGGAAGCTCGTGAGCGATTCGCGAAGGACCTTAAGGCGAGAAATGCGAGAGAACGCGCGGAAATCGTCGCCGAAGCGAGGAAACTTTTGCTGTGGAGAAAACCTCAGTGCAGGCTCATCAACCGTGCTCTCTTCACTTCCGAGGTCGGTCCAAAGTGTCGAGGAACGCGAACATACACAGGGTGTCCGAAAAACTTGACGGCAATCATTTAAAGCTGCGTCACGCAGGAAATTCCAAGCCGAAACGCCTATACACACTTTTTCATCCGACGAAACCCTGCTGAGTTATTAAATAAAACAACGCGACGTTTCATTCAATACCCGACGACTGAAAACTCAGCAGGATTCGGTGGTATAAAAAAACAATAAAAAAACTTGTCGATTCTATATTTTTTTTGCATTTAACTCTGGAAACAATTGACATCGCGATCTGGAACGCCCTGTATACACATTTCGATGCCAAATCAGATATAAATGAAAAAAAAACTCGTAAATGCTCTCAATGTCCTCCTCGCAGTGTTTCAGGCAATTGAATGCACAAATAGCATTCAACAAAACCTTGCGAGATGTCGATAGAAAACGTGAAATAGAATTCACCGATGCGTTTAAGAGAGATCGCGAAAAATTCGCGCAAGAAGAGAAAGACAGGGCTGAAGAAGAGATGAAAAAGAAACGAGCTTACAAAGAGCAATTGAAGAAACAGTGAGATAATATTGATTCACGATAGGATGATTTATGTTTTTGTAACAACAATAACAGTAATAACAATGCATCGTTATCGTTGTTTATATTATTTTACACATTACCCGAGGCAATTAAAGATTCGAAAGAATTCATTGGTAATGATTTTCCTCCTCGCAGAATCGATAGCATCGGCAATGACTCAAAGAGCATGGAGCTTGAGGATCGAAAAGTTAGAAGAGAGGATGCTCGAAATTTGGCGAAAGTGCGGAGCATGTTGGAGAAATGTGAGGCTGAAGAAACCTTCAAGAGGAAAAAAGAGTGGGCTGAGATCTTTAAGAGAGGGCTGGAGGAAAAGAAATATCGCGAAATGGAGTTAAAACGCGAAGAGGCGTTTCAGAATCTCGCTGTCGAAGTTTTGACAAAGTCGAAAGATCGCATCAGGGAAATCGGCGACGCGAGGAAGAAACAAGCGATGGATGAAAAATTACGAATCTCGGAATCGCTCGGTGAAATAATTAGCCTCGCTAAAAAAATTAATGAAAAAATATTCAACCACTCTGAATTTAATTTGAGGATAGATTAAACCGATAATTTTCGTTTTGTTCAGCAAGAAGATGCGCTGCACTTCAGATTTCTCACGAAGCCGAAGAGGAAGAGAGGCTGAAGAAGGCCATTTTGGAAAAAGAACAACTGGAACGAGAGAAGGAGCGAGCCAGGAGAGAGGAAGAGCTGAAAATTCGTAAGGATTTCAAAAAATACAGAGAAGAAGTAGCAGCTGTGAGAGAACAACGGGCTAACGAGAGGAAGAGTTTAGTCGCTTGGGAAACGTTTCAAAGATTGAATAGAAACGAGTATGACAAGCAAGTCAAGCTGGAAGAAGCGAAACGTCAATTGAAATTGAAGAACGAAACTGCAAATGAGCTTAAACAACAAATGGTACGAAAACATTTTTCTCTCACATTCGCAGTCCGGCAAATTTGCACTGATATTTCCTTCTCAAATCACAATCAGCACACATGTTGGATGATTATCAAAAGTTTGTGTTATTCGATGCTCGTTTTCGTTAAATAAAAATTCGTATCGTCATTAAAAAGTATCCGGCAACGTGAAAGATTTTTCTCGCAAAATTTCATCGACAAATACACGAATCAAATCGACAGATCGAAAAGGAGGCAGCGCAAAAAACCATCGAAAAAAGTGAAGCTCTCCAGATGAGAGAAATTATCGATCGGATGAATAACAAAGTTTTAGCGTACGGCGAAGAAGTTTTGAAAGAATGCAGAGAATTGAACGCATCCGATCCAAAAGCACCACCAAGACCATTGTTCCCAATCATAGCAGCGATCTCCGTACGTTACTTGTTTTATCAAGCAAATAATCACAAATTTACACAAATTCGTAACGAAAAGCCAACACTCTGATTTATCGTTGATTTCCTCTAATTTTAAAAAATTCGAGTTACCTTTAATTCCACAGGAATTTAAAAAAGAGAGCGGTTTGAAGTCTCCGAAAAAGTACGAAGAGAGCGAAGCCCCGAAAAGAAGAAGACAACGAAAGAGACCAGTTTGCTCAAACAGTATACCTCCGGAGCAAATAATATATTTGTAATCGAACCATCGTTTATTTTCGGCTCTGAGTTCATCGTAACGTGTATCTGTGTCAATAAAAATTTTACAATCGAAAGATTCAACGTATTCACCCTACGAATTAACGAATAAGTGAAACAATTGACTGCAAAAATTTAACAATATGTTTCTTTCTAACCTACGGTGACATTTCGCCTAATCGTTGGATCGAATTTTGCCAACGAATAATTGCAGTATTTAAAGTCGACGAAAGCTAAACGAAGAATGTTGACAAAGGTTTCGGAATCAAAGGATCCTCCGGAGAAAAAAACGAGACCGAAAAATTTACCTGTCGCGATCCATTTTCTCAATGCTGGACTGTCGGGGTAACGCGAGAGTGCGGTTGGCTCGTCAATAACATTTATCAAAAATTTATTTTTTGCTCTTCATATTCAAGAATTTTTTTTCGATTTAATCCTCGCTGCTCAGAATGACTGCGACCTGCGTTGTTCACCCCATGGACGTCATAAAAAACCGCATGCAAATGAGTCAGAAAAACGTGACGATAGGACAAACCATAGCGTCAATTTTCCACAGTGGTGGAATGACAAAGTTTTACGATGGACTATCAGCTGGCCTGATGAGACAAGCAACATACACAACTGCTCGTCTCGGAATTTACAATCAATTAAATGATATGTGGAGGTATGTTTCGTTACGATCTTACTTTCTGCCGAAGCAAACGTCGAAGATTGACTCGAAAATATCTAAAATTTTCAGAACGAGACGATAAGGGAGAAAATAAGAAAACCGATTATAAAAAAAAATCAATCGATACTCACTACAGTTTTAACAGAAAATAATATAAAAATTCTAGATTTATTTTATCGGGGTTGATCTCAATAAAATTAGTATCCAAATTTATTTATAATCACGTTGAATTACAATGATCATAATTGTTTTTTCGATCGACCGGGAATGAGTTATTTTCTTCAAATAAAAAACAACGATTGGAATAATCATTTTTTCGGATCAGAGAAAACCACGAGGGAAATCCAGGCTTCGGAACTCTCGTTGCAATGGCAGCAATAGCTGGTTCGTCTGGTGCGTTCGTTGGTACTCCAGCGGAAGTCGCTCTGGTCAGAATGTCCTCGGATGGAAGATTACCAACCGGTAACTGATTTGCAGTAGAATCGTTAACATCCATGTACCAATTTTCATCTCCAATTAGATCAGAGAAGAAATTACAAGAACGTGTTCGATGCATTTGTGCGAATAATCAGAGAGGAAGGCGTTACGACGCTTTGGCGTGGCAGCGTGGCGACAATGGGAAGAGCTGCAATTGTCAACGTATCTCAATTGGCTACTTACAGTCAATCGAAAATTCTCCTAAGCAAAAAATGTAAAATGAAATACCATAAATCGTTGATAAATACAGTCAAATATCTTCCATTCGAAACCATGAAATTGGTGGTCCAGATAGTCAACAAAGCAGGAAGATTGATTTTCACAAAATTTTTCGTTCGCAGTTGAAATACCAGACGGGATCGGTTTGCATTTTTCAGCCTCCATGCTCTCGGGTATTGTTACGGCTTTCAACTCTATGCCATTTGACATCGCGAAAACGAGGTTTGTGGAATGAAGAAAACAAAAATTGTTTATTATTCTCACGCTGATAACTCTTTTTCGATTTACGAAGAATACAGAACTTGAGCGGAAAGAGTTCACCGAATATGCTGGTTGTAATTGCGAATATAGCAAAAACTGAAGGATTCACAGCGCTATGGAAGGGCTTTTGGCCTACTTACTGTCGAATGGGGCCACACACAGTGTTAACGTTTATATTCAATGAACAATTTGCCAGAGTCTATCGACAAACTTTTATGAAATAGTTTGAGGAGAAGCAACGTGAATTTTGATCGGTAAGTCGGTGACAATACATTTTATTTGTGATCTGTCAATGATTTATTGAAGAGAATACAGAAGTGTAAAGTACAGTAAGTTGATCCATTGTTATCAACGTGATAACGGTGTTGGGACCAGCTCTTAAATAATAAGGAACGAGTCCTCGCCATAAGCTGAAGAAACCATCCTTTCTCGACATGTTAATCAGAGTTTTCACCATGCCCGGTGGTTTTGTCGGACAGTGCCAACCTTGAATTCTAATAAAATAAATCAATTTGATTATTTTTCGGAATTTTTCTTCCCTCTTTTTCACAAATATGGACAACCAGTTTCTTCCAAAAAAATCTTGGTCTATAAAAGTTTTATCGAATTTTTCGGTCAATTTTAAATTCTCGTTGAAAATAAAATCATACAGCTTGTATGAAAAATAACAGTCCACTTTGGCCAAACACGATAATGTCGCGATCATTTCAAAGAAACTTTTGGTTGCAGAAAAAATTGTTGCTTGAATGTCCATACTCTGTTTTGGCTGAATCCACAGGCATTGAGATCAGGCAAGTAATTGTGCTCGAAATCATTGACGCACAGAACTGCAGAATCATTCCCTCTGCGAATAGATCTTACAAGAGCACGAAAAAATATCAATTTCGGGTTACATTCAATGGGAAAAATAACATACTTTCCGATAATGCCGATAAATCTGGATTTTAAATCAATAATTCGTAAAAGCTATATTTAAAAAAGAATCAAAATCAATGAAAGTCTCGTCATTAGTCTCTCATTTCATGGACTTCTAGACTTCTAGACTTCTCATTTTCATGGACAATTCAGCAATCCCTTTTTCGAAAAAAGCGAACAGTGAAAATGTCTATTCTCGGTTGTCCTCAATGTTATTATTGCACAAAATTATTTAAAATATTCGTAGTGTGTACGACACATGAAAATATTCGAGTAATCATCAGATACACACCGATTGAGTAACTTTAAATGTTAATCATTTTTCACGCCAATAAAACTCGTTCCCTCTCTTGGGTGATCTATTTCTAAAGTTTCTATGATTTTTAATCGGCGTGGAAAAATCCAGAAAGGAATCTTTAGGTCAATCGGTCCGAGCAAAAACAATGACAATCTCTTTACAGCATTCATTGGATGCTGGATGAGCACGAGCTTATGTTTACGAATTTATGTTTGTTTTTTGCAAAGATCACAACGATGACTTTACTTGTATCTTGAAGATAAATTTTAGTACGAGAGTAAGTGGCTAATTGTGCGCCATTAACAATCGCAGCTCTTCCCATCGTGGGAATGGCACCTCGCCACATTCTCCAAAAGCCTTCGTCACGAATTATCGTTGATAAACCATTAATGGCATTTCTGTAACACCTTCTTCTTCTTGATGGATTCCTCGAGTCTGATATCATTCGTACCATCACTAAATCGGCTGGTGTGCCCACCCATGATCCGAGAACACCGGAAATCATTCCTAGACTCATCAACGTTGGATAATTCAACCGACCATAACGTTCGCTTGATAAAGGTTGAAGTTTTGTTTCGAAAAATAATAAAACCAATTTTATTTATACGTTGTCAGTTGGATCTGTCCTAAAAATACGTTTCGAAGGAATTACCGAGAAAAATCTAGGATTGTACTGTAAATTCCTAGTCTAGTCGTCGAGTACGTGACTTGCCGAAGCAAAGCTGCTGTCAGACCGACGTAAAAACCTCGAAGACCAGAAATCCGCAAAGTTTCCTTCGTCGTTGAGACAAACGAGACGTGACTAATGTGCATGTAAATTTTCATGACATCCAGAGGATGTGTGGCTATTTGACCGATTGATCTGGTGTATTTTGTGTAAAAGAAGGTATTTTATAAATTAACGCCTCGAAGGGATGAATACTTTTGGAAAAATCTTTACTTTATGCAATTTTTATTCTACCCGGCTAGTCCACCGATGACGAATTTCGCAAGGATGGGCACTTTGGTACGTTTAAGGGGTTTGGATGTTTCGGTAATCGATGAATCGTCTCTAGCTCTCGAGGACATGGTCCTTTCCCATTTGGCGAATTGTTAAATCGATGCATAGTTGGAGGAACCTTTCATGCGTGTCAACGAGTCTCTACTGAAGTTGGCCAACGTTCGAAGTTGGCTAAATTTCCAAATTTCACTTCAGAACACTCGAAATTCTCGCGTAATCAAACTTTTCCAAACAAAATCAAATTGTAAAAAGATCGAAATCCAGCATGGAGCGATATTACCAACAAACCATTTTATTCTCAGTCTCTGTCAGCTGAATTTCGAAATTATTTTTTTTGGAGCAAAGTACCGCTGTTATCCATCATAAAAACTTTCATTTACGGAGCAGAATCTATCGTAACGATACTCCACCTTTATCGAATGAATCTTCAACACTGTCAATGAGGGACCATTGCATGTTCGACATCGATTGACGCAATAATGACATTACTCGGCACTATTTTCAAGAAATAATGAGCCATAACCCTCCGAGTGGAATATCCCGATTGTTCGTGTTAGTCTCCGGTGCAATTATGGCAGAGCATCCCCTAGCACCGAAGCAGCGACCGCTGGTGCATGCGCACAAGCGACCTTGCAACGCGAAACAGATTCCGCGTCGATGATTAAAGATTATATAGTTTCATGAAGAACGGCGCAAAATACGCTTTAACAATGTTCATCAAGCTGTGCCATGCGGAAACTGACAATGAGAGAGAACGTGCGATTCATTCGTACGAAAGCTGTAGACTGTGGCGTAAATGATTGACAGGAACTTTCACCCTTGAGCATTTGGCTCCGCGTGAACATCGAAATAATCCGGCAAATCCTTTCGAAGCTCTGAAACTCGTCGTCTTTTATTTTTTATCGTTCGATAACCATCGTGTTGCATCGCAGCCGGTGCACGAGCTCTGTTCCTAACAGGTGAGGAAAATCCAGAGAATGAGAGAGTGGGTGCGGCCATCGATGACCGAGAGCGTGTGGGGCCCACAACGGATCAATACTCCCGGCTTCTTCGCGACTACAGAACCGCCGCTAGATTTACGCCGCTTGCTCGCAACGCTCGCTTATACCGACCTCGTGCTCGTAAGCGCACTTGTCTCGCCGGTGTTGAAATTCTAATAATCAACGTTGTTCCATATTCAATCAACGTCTCTTTCATCGGTGCTTCGATAATCGCGAGAATCCACATTTGTCGATCTCTCTCCGTTTTTCCAACAAGAAAAATCAACTTACCGGATCGTGTCGAGCGGCGAATTCGCGGGGGTTTTTTTTTCTCATTGCGGTCTGATTGATCATTTCGCTGTGTCGCACCCTTCTTCTCGCTGCCCCTGAAGGTACTCAGCCAAGGTAGCGAGTTTAATTAACCCTTGTCGCACCAGCGGAAAAATCGAAACATGAGCATGCAGCAGATGCTTGGAACAGCGAGAAGTGAACTTCCGAAATTCCATCAGTGAAGTCTGGACGCAAAAGTTTGTTTGTTATTTCAACGACGTTTGAGGATTTTTTTTCCAACGACCCTGCCACCGGAAACGTCAAGATCCTTCGTGATAGGAGAGAGTCCGTGGTGACAGGTTAAAAATGGCTTCCAAGGTACTTGTGAAGTTGCCAACGGTACCGTTCCCTCAAGTACGTATTTGATCGTCGAGAATCGTCGATTTAATTTAAAATCGACGATGAAAAAACAATGAATCCGTCTCTCGATCGTTTCGCTTTTTAAGGGCAAAAAATCGGCTCCCGAGCTGATGGCACTACCGGCAAAGAATGAGGCAACAACGCCGATTCGGGCACAACAGACGGTTATCGGCGACAGGGCGGCTCAGCTCGAGCAAAACATGAAATTCCTTCAGGAACAGCATCAGGCTACTCTGGTGGCTCTTCACCAGGAAGTTGAAACACTTCGGCAAAGAAACAGGGGTGAGAAGACATTTCTCAATAAAAGTCCCATCACGATTGGTGTTATTCTGCCTTTTCTGTCCTTGTCCATAGACTTACAATTCCAACTCGTCTTCACGAAAAACACAAACTGCCTACAGAGCAGCCCATCCTCACCGGAGGACAATTCAAATGGTTTTGTCAAAACAAAGGTAGGAAAATTGATTAAATTCTCATTTTTACAATTCCAGATTGTAAATTATCCAGAATGTTTCGTTCAATTTTGCCTTTTCATTCACGAGTGCACTGCAGTTTGTTTGCTGATATTTGAGGATAAATCAAAGCTCGTAGTTCGTTAAACATTCTCGAAACTCTATTTTCACAATCGACGATTATTCTTTTTTTGTAATACACGCAGGGAAGCCCATTGTGCGTCAACGTCACGCCATTGCAGGTTGAACTTTTGGAAAAGGATTTGGACGAGATAAAAGCTTCGTTCAACGACGTCAAGAAACACAATCAATATCTTCTCGAAGTTATTGACAAACAAAACAAGTACGTCTTTTCGTCGATTTCGACGCAAGTCGCGTCGAGCCTTTCGGCTTATTCTGTTTTTCTTTTTTCCATTTCCAGAAAATCCCAACAAGCTGAGAAGCGAAAAGAAAAATTGGAAATGGCTGATGTCGGAGTGCAGGTAGGTGAAACGTCCGACGATACGATCGGCGATTTGTCGGCTCGGCTCGAAGATGCCGAGGCGATGGTGAAACGTCTGCAAAGAGAGAACGACGAACATCAGAAGGAAATCGCGACGATGAAAGCGGCTTCGATGAACACTGGCAATCGAAATGGGAGCGGGAAAAACCGAGGTCACGATAATGGCCATCACAATCGGGGAAATCATGGAAACGGGGGTCAAGGTTCGCATTTTCATAAATTTCCGCCTCTCATGACGCAGAGCTATTGGCACGGTGGAACAAGAGGCAATCACAGGTGAGGAGGCTCCTTGACCATCTTCTTTTCCTTCGCTGACAAACCCGGTCGTTTTTAAAAACACCGAATTTTGCAAAAAAACAAAACATACTTAAGGGGGCGAAAAAACGTTTTTCAAAAAAAGAAAAAGTAACCTCGCGCTTTCGTTCGGTGTTTTAACCAAATTAAGAGTTTCCATAACGTTTCTGCGAAAATTGACTACGAGAATCTTCCGTTTTTGGAAAATTCATTTTTTGTTCCTTCTCTGTGTCATTAAAATGATGGGTACTGTCATTATTCTTAATTTGATGGTATGAAATGATGAGCGATTGCGTTTAGTCATAAAGGAAAAACGGTAACTCAAAAATGTGGATTTTTCATCGTGAATGAATGAAAGTTGGAACGATTGTTATTTTTGGTATATAAAAATACGAAATTGGAGCGATAAAATGAAATTTACGGCAGTTCCGAGCACAGTACCGAGTATCATCGTAATGGAAGGAGACGACAGGAAAAACAGCAGGATCGCGAAGGGAATTCTGATGGTACAGTCTTGCCTCAGCTTCGTAACGGCAATGGAAAAGGAGAATCCACGAGTTATCCACCGATTTATCGATGCCGAGGATATCGCGACGAGGGTGGCGATTATTATCGAGAGCGCGGTAATCGAAAGTACAGAGGTCAGAGATCACAGAGAGACACGACTGATACGCAGGAACATCGTCGCGATAACAACAAGGAAAGCAAGAATCAACAGCAGAGGGAATCGACGTCGAATTCTGCCCAGAATTCGAAGAAACAGTAAGACCAACGATGATCGAGGTAATGTTGAAAAAAAAGAAGAAAGAAACGAAAAATTCCCACGTATATTCACAACCACAAGTATTTATTGCTTACGTGGCAAACTCTGTGTTTTAGTTCGTCAAGCTAGAACAACAAATAATAACTACTTATCCGGAGATTGAAAAGAGAAAAGGAAGGGTTGAAACAAATAAAAGATGGAGAGGGAGAGGGAGAAAAAATCATTAGTGGACGTAACTTTGGGATGACGCGCAGTTTTCTTGAATACTGAGTGATCACGCGTATTTCTCGTATCGTAGCTCGATGGCTATAATTATGTAAGCCTGGCATCTGGTAGGGTATAGCGATCATAAAAAACAATATTGAATATTTACGATTGTGTTAGAGGCAAATTTTACGTCATATATTAATATAAAAGAAAAAAAAACAAAAATACATTTCATTCATGCATAGATCGTGTAACGAAGATCAAACGCAGAGAGAAATTTGCCAGCTCCAAATATGAACCTCGTGTGTCCGATGAAATTGCGAGAAATTTCGAAAATTGCAGGAAAAAACAACATCAGAAGCGTTTGTCGAGACTCATCCCAATATTGCTGGTTTTAAATTTACGTAAATTGATTTCATACTTGCGGAGACGAATTTTGTCTCTTAGCGGGAAAAATACTTCCGGAAATATATGCTTTATGATTGCAAGAATTTTAACTGGTGAATAGAACAGGAATCTTAAAGTGGAGAACCAAAAGATGAACAAGTCGAGGCTACAAGCGATGAATTTGTGAGATTTTTCATGCCAATTGGGCTCATTTTTGATCGACATTAAACCATTTCGTTGATTTAATATTTTCATCGTAACGTAATTGACGCGATGATGATTTTTCAAATTAGAAACATTTTCTGTTGAAATACGAAAATTATGGGGTGGGAAACTTTTGAATTTTTTCGATCGGTCATGTTCACAGGGAAACCTGATTCTTTATGGGACAAAACTTGAAAGAAAGTTTTTGCTTGCAATCACTGTGTTTGAATGGAGGCTTTGATATCAAGACTCTTTATAAACTCTCCGACAAATGATTCCGGTCAAATCGTGGTTAATTTGTCGACAAGGAAGAGTCTTCAGGCTGTGCTCGTTCTCTTCAGCATTTTTATTTATTTTTTCGATACCTTGATGTTTTTCTAGATAAATAGCATTCCAAAATTTTGATTAAATAAAATCTCTCACCTGGCCAAGACAACCCTCAATTGGATAATTCGATTTTGTAATTCCTTGTTACTATTTTGATGGTCATTGAATTATTTTCATAATATCACACCTACATCGATGCCATTTCGAATCATTTGGAATTTCACGAAGTTGCGAAGAGAACAAGCCCAAGTTCGGCTCTCCTCTTTATTGAAAGGTTTGCGACGATTTGATCGAACTCGTCATCGAAAATTATAAAAACCTCCTGCAATGTGGACGAGGCTACGAAAAAAAAGAAAAACAAATCGTAGCTCACGAGTTCATAATTTTAAAGCTACGAGAACAAGTTTGCCTTTGAAAAGAAACACTTGCCGAAGGCACGAGGCAAAACCGAGGAAATAACAGAAACGAAAAGAAAACGCATAAGCGAATCGTTGTCGTATCGAGATTTCTCGAGCAATGATATACTTAATCTTCTTCATGTACGCAAAGTGTATCTTCGTGTTTTTCGGTACTAATATTATCAGTACAGAGTGATGAAGTTTATGGAATTTTCAAAAGTGTCAGCATCGTAAATACCATTTAACCATGCGAAGAATCGCAGCGGTTCTCTCATAAACTCTCTTCTTCGTAGCCATTCGTAAATCTTTCGATATATTCGCTCCATGATAAGTGTGATTAGAGGAAAAAAAGGAACGAAAAACGAATACGCTCATCGCTCGTACGGACAAGCGTGTCGCTGATTTCCTTTTTCACATCCTGCATGCTTTTTCGTCATTCATGAGAAATCACGAGAATGAAGAACGTCGAAAAGTGATTGCCCGAAGCACGAGAGAGATTACTCAGTATATATGTATATTTTTTTTTTCAAATTAATCTTATTGAAAATTCGCCTACATCGCGACAAAAAGCTCCATCTTGTTTGCCAATATGACGCATTTTTTTTATTGAAATGAAACGTCAACACTTTGTTACACACAGCTTCCATCGAAAATCTCTATACTTTTTATTCTGCTTCCGAGTCGTGTGCGAATTCACGCGCTTTTGTACACAACAGAAATCCCCGAAGATGAGTACATGCGTGTTTGTAAACATCATTATGTATGCAACAAAATAATGAGAGGAAATGAAAAAAAAAACGCGTTGCAATCGATTGTGATGACCGGAAACTTCCGTTGTATCGCTGATAAGGGAGGAAGAATTTTTCTGGAAAGAGAGATGACGAGAATACCACGCGATGTTCGCTTGCAACTTTCGGCGTGTGATAAAGCTTTATCCGAAGAAGATGATGATTGAGCGAGTAAAAATATGCCTCGTATTAGAGAAATTGAAGCATAACTCGATTATTGAAACAACAACAAAAATTATGAGATACGAGACTATAAAATAACATTATGTACGCTTGATTGGGTGATATATATTAAATCTATTAAATGAGTATTGCACTAACGAAACGATTATTCTCATTTCACGTTTGTCACTATCACCAAACTTTCTCCTATGAGGTATAAATCCTCGTCGTTGTTCCCGCGCGCGCAGGTGGCGCACTCCTGCGGACGCCGCTTGAAGTTACCCCGCGCATAGAAACTCGGTCGTGAAGAGCGGGATCGATCTTTGAAATTCAAATATGATGCGAAGTTGCCTAACATGAAATTTCATTACGAAAACGCAAGACCGGATAAACCGGAAATGAAACAAATCGTGGTTTTTAAAAACACTAGGGATTAGAGACGCGCGCTCACGCGCGCGACCGTCTGCATTTTCGTGCTGCAGCGCTCCATCTTGAATTAAGTATAGATCCCTACAGAACACATTATAATTCGGCATAAGTAGCAAATGGTGAAAAGCAAGAAACTTTAGATTCATAAATGAAGTACAAACAATAATAATTAATAAATCATAAATAATCTTCATAAAATGCATTGCCCAAAAGACTCAGAATTTTGTTTCAATACGCCAACTTTGTATCACAAATATGGAATTGAATAAACAATTGCAATTTTACATAAAAAAATGTTTTACATAAAAAATTTACTTTGAAGGAAAACGCTTCTCGCGAGATCGTCCGGTCGGAGAGTCATTTCTTGCACATTTTATGAAAAAACTAAACAAAAATTTCCGAAAACCGGATATGAAGCATCTTGTTTAGAGTTGTTTCCTCTATGCGTGGTTAAATTTTGATGGAGTTGTCGATCGTTCTTTTCATCTGCCACTACTTTGAAGGAAAATTATGATCGAAAAGAAAAACACGGTTGAAGCCACGATTCGGAAGAACCTTTGCGTTGACGCCTGCGAGGCTGTCTTTCCGCTCTACAGCAATGTCGGGCGGGTAAACAGTCTCACAGGCGCAGTGTTACCGCTCGACGCTTGCCCGGAGAGGCTATCTTCTCACTCTACAGCAATGTCGAGCGGGTAAACAGTCTCGCAGGCGCAGTGTTACCGCTCGACGCTGGCTCGGAGTCGCTATCTTTCCTCTATGCGTGGTTCAATTTTGATGGAGCTGTTGATCGTTCTTTTCATCTGCCATGTAATTTCTATAAAAAAACTCAAAATAATTTTCCGAAAACCTGAAATGAAGCAATTTGCTCAGAGTCGCTTCCTCTGCGCGTGGTTAAATTTTCATGGGGTTGTCGATCGTTCCTCTCATCCGCCGATCGAACGCTGGACCGGAAGCTGTGCTGAAAAATCTAAAACAAAATTTCCTAAAACCGGAAACGCAGCAACTTGCTTAGAGTCGTTTTCTCTATGCGTGGTTCAATTTTGATGGAGTCGTCGATCGTTCTTTTCAACTGCCACTACTTTCGAGTACTACAGCGTCGAGCGGTAGTACTGCGCCTGCGAGACTGTTTACCCGCCCGACATTGCTGTAGAGCGGAAAGATAGCCTCTCCGGGCCAGCGTCGAGCGGTAGTACTGCACCTGCGAGACTATTTACCCGCCCGACATTGCTGTAGAGCGGAAAGATAGCCTCCTCGGGCCAGCGTCGAGCGGTAGTATTACGCCTGCGAGACTGTTTACCCGCCCGACATTGCTGTAGAGCGGAAAGATTGCCTCTCCGGGCCAGCGTCGAGCGGTAGTACTGCTCCTACTTTGATGGAGAGAAAACTGAACGAAACTTCCGGAAACCGGACATGAAGCATCTTGTTTAGAGTTGTTTTCTGTAAGCGCGGTTAAATTTTGGTGGAGTTGTCGATCGTTCTTTTCATCTGCCACTACTTTGAACGAAAGCGCTTCTCACAAGATCGTCCGATCGAAGAGTCATTTCTTCTAAATTCTATGAAAAAACTGAACAAAAATTTCCGAAAACCGGAAATGAAGCAACTTGCTCAGGGTCGCTTTCTCTGCGCATGGTTAAATTTTCATGGAGTTGTCGAGCGTTCCTCTCGTCCGCCGATCGAATGCTGGACCGGAAGCTGTGCTAAAAAATCTGAAACAAAATTTCCGAAAACCGGGAACGAATCAACTTGCTCAGAGTCGCTTCCTCTGGGCGTGGTTAAATTTTCATCGAGTTGTCGATCGTCGTTTCCCTCGTTCGCCGATCGAACGCTGGACCGGAAGCTGTGCTAAAAAATCTGAAACAAAATTTCCGAAAACCGGGAACGAATCAACTTGCTCAGAGTCGCTTCCTCTGAGCGTGGTTAAATTTTCATCGAGTTGTCGATCGTCGTTCCCCTCGTACGGCGTACGAACGCTGTACCGAAAGTAGCCTCTTAAACGCGTGAAACTTGAAAACCGAAAACCAGAAACGAATCAACTTGCTCAGAGTCGCTTCCTCTGAGCGTGGTTAAATTTTCATCGAGTTGTCGATCGTCGTTTCCCTCGTACGGCGTACGAACGCTGTACCGGAAGTAGCCTCTTAAACGCGTGAAACTTGAAAACCGAAAACCGGAAACGAATCAACTTGCTCAGAGTCGCATCCTCTGAGCGTGGTTAAATTTTCATCGAGTTGTCGATCGTCGTTTCCCTCGTACGGCGTACGAACGCTGTACCGGAAGTAGCCTCTTAATCGCGTGAAACTTGAAAACCGAAAACCGGAAACGAATCAACTTGCTCAGAGTCGCTTCCTCTGAGCGTGGTTAAATTTTCATCGAGTTGTCGATCGTCGTTTGCCTCGCACGGCGTACGAACGCTGTACCGGAAGTTGCCTCTGAAACGCGTGAAACTTAAAAACCGAAAACCGGAAACGAATCAACTTGCTCAGAGTCGCTTCCTCTGAGCGTGGTTAAATTTTCATTGAGTTGTCGATCGTTCCTCTCATCCGCCGATCGAACGCTGGACCACAGAATCCGTGCAAAGATCTGAAACTAAATTTCCGAAAACCGGACAGGAAGCAACTTGCTCAGAGTCGCTTCCTCTGAGCGTGGTTAAATTTTAATGGAGTTGTCGATCGTTTCTCTCATCCGCCGATCGAACGCTGGACCACAGAATCCGTGCAAAGATCTGAAACTAAATTTCCGAAAACCGGACAGGAAGCAACTTGCTCAGAGTCGCTTCCTCTGAGCGTGGTTAAATTTTCATCGAGTTGTCGATCATCGTTTCCCTCGTACGGCGTACGAACGCTGTACCGGAAGTAGCCTCTTAAACGCGTGAAACTTGAAAACCGAAAACCAGAAACGAATCAACTTGCTCAGAGTCGCTTCCACTGAGCGTGGTTAAATTTTCATCGAGTTGTCGATCGTCGTTTCCCTCGTACGGCGTACGAACGCTGTACCGGAAGTAGCCTCTTAAACGCGTGAAACTTGAAAACCGAAAACCAGAAACGAATCAACTTGCTCAGAGTCGCTTCCTCTGAGCGTGGTTAAATTTTCATCGAGTTGTCGATCGTCGTTTCCCTCGTACGGCGTACGAACGCTGTACCGGAAGTAGCCTCTTAATCGCGTGAAACTTGAAAACCGAAAACCGGAAACGAATCAACTTGCTCAGAGTCGCTTCCTCTGAGCGTGGTTAAATTTTCATCGAGTTGTCGATCGTCGTTTGCCTCGCACGGCGTACGAACGCTGTACCGGAAGTTGCCTCTGAAACGCGTGAAACTTAAAAACCGAAAACCGGAAACGAATCAACTTGCTCAGAGTCGCTTCCTCTGAGCGTGGTTAAATTTTCATTGAGTTGTCGATCGTTCCTCTCATCCGCCGATCGAACGCTGGACCACAGAATCCGTGCAAAGATCTGAAACTAAATTTCCGAAAACCGGACAGGAAGCAACTTGCTCAGAGTCGCTTCCTCTGAGCGTGGTTAAATTTTCATCGAGTTGTCGATCGTCGTTTCCCTCGTACGGCGTACAAACGCTGTACCGGAAGTAGCCTCTTAATCGCGTGAAACTTGAAAACCGAAAACCGGAAACGAATCAACTTGCTCAGAGTCGCATCCACTGAGCGTGGTTAAATTTTCATTGAGTTGTCGATCGTTCCTCTCATCCGCCGATCGAACGCTGGACCACAGAATCCGTGCAAAGATCTGAAACTAAATTTCCGAAAACCGGACAGGAAGCAACTTGCTCAGAGTCGCTTCCTCTGAGCGTGGTTAAATTTTCATTGAGTTGTCGATCGTTCCTCTCATCCGCCGATCGAACGCTGGACCACAGAATCCGTGCAAAGATCTGAAACTAAATTTCCGAAAACCGGACAGGTAGCAACTTGCTCAGAGTCGCTTCCTCTGAGCGTGGTTAAATTTTCATCGAGTTGTCGATCGTCGTTTCCCTCGTACGGCGTACGAACGCTGTACCGGAAGTAGCCTCTTAATCGCGTGAAACTTGAAAACCGAAAACCGGAAACGAATCAACTTGCTCAGAGCCGCTTCCTCTGAGCGTGGTTAAATTTTCATCGAGTTGTCGATCGTCGTTTGCCTCGTACGGCGTACGAACGCTGTACCGGAAGTAGCCTCTTAATCGCATGAAACTTGAAAACCGAAAACCGGAAACGAATCAACTTGCTCAGAGTCGCTTCCTCTGAGCGTGGTTAAATTTTCATTGAGTTGTCGATCGTTCCTCTCATTCGCCGATCGAACGCTGGACCACAGAATCCGTGCAAAGATCTGAAACTAAATTTCCGAAAACCGGACAGGAAGCAACTTGCTCAGAGTCGCTTCCTCTGAGCGTGGTTAAATTTTCATTGAGTTGTCGATCGTTCCTCTCATCCGCCGATCGAACGCTGGACCACAGAATCCGTGCAAAGATCTGAAACTAAATTTCCGAAAACCGGACAGGAAGCAACTTGCTCAGAGTCGCTTCCTCTGAGCGTGGTTAAATTTTCATTGAGTTGTCGATCGTTCCTCTCATCCGCCGATCGAACGCTGGACCACAGAATCCGTGCAAAGATCTGAAACTAAATTTCCGAAAACCGGACAGGAAGCAACTTGCTCAGAGTCGCTTCCTCTGTGCGTGGTTAAATTTTCATCGAGTTGTCGATCGTCGTTTGCCTCGTACGGCGTACGAACGCTGTACCGGAAGTTGCCTCTGAAACGCGTGAAACTTGAAAACCGAAAACCGGATATGGAGCAAACTGCTCAGAGTCGCTTCCTCTGTGCGTGGTTAAATTTTCATCGAGTTGTCGATCGTCGTTTGCCTCGTACGGCGTACGAACGCTTTACCGGAAGTTGCCTCTGAAACGCGTGAAACTTAAAAACCGAAAACCGGACAGGAAGCAACTTGCTCAGAGTCGCTTCCTCTGTGCGTGGTTAAATTTTCATCGAGTTGTCGATCGTCGTTTGCCTCGTACGGCGTACGAACGCTGTACCGGAAGTTGCCTCTGAAACGCGTGAAACTTGAAAACCGAAAACCGGATATGGAGCAAACTGCTCAGAGTCGCTTCCTCTGTGCGTGGTTAAATTTTCATCGAGTTGTCGATCGTCGTTTGCCTCGTACGGCGTACGAACGCTTTACCGGAAGTTGCCTCTGAAACGCGTGAAACTTAAAAACCGAAAACCGGAAACGAATCAACTTGCTCAGAGTCGCTTCCTCTGAGCGTGGTTAAATTTTCATTGAGTTGTCGATCGTTCCTCTCATCCGCCGATCGAACGCTGGACCACAGAATCCGTGCAAAGATCTGAAACTAAATTTCCGAAAACCGGACAGGAAGCAACTTGCTCAGAGTCGCTTCCTCTGAGCGTGGTTGAATTTTCATTGAGTTGTCGATCGTTCCTCTCATCCGCCGATCGAACGCTGGATCAGAATCTGTGGCAAAAATCTGAATCAAAATTTCCGAAAACCGGAAATGAAGCATCTTGCTTAGAGTCGTTTCCTCTGCACGTGGTTAAATTTTGATAGAGTTGTCGATCGTTCCTCGCATCCGCCGATCGAACGCTGGACCACAGAATCCGTGCAAAGATCTGAAACTAAATTTCCGAAAACCGGACAGGAAGCAACTTGCTCAGAGTCGCTTCCTCTGAGCGTGGTTAAATTTTGATGGAGTTCTCGATCGTTCTTTTCATCTGCCACTACTTTGAAGGAAAACGCTTCTCGAGAAATCGTCCGATCGTCCGATTCTTGTAAATTTTATAAAACATTAATGTGCAAGGGAGAAAGGGAGAAAAATTTTTGCTTGAAAAAATGTGCAGGAAATGCTAGTTTAGTTTATTCACTCTCATTCTCCTGGACTATCTCTCATTTTCTCTCAGTACAATAAAAATTCAGCTGTGAAATATAGCACTCTTTCTTACTCGATATGGATGATTTCTTTTCTTCACAGAATAAATTATCGTAGAATTATATTATCCTTCGCTAACCGCGATTAATGCCACCAGTTGACAACTGTCAAAAACAGCATAGAAAACCGCGCGAATACGCTCTCGCATGAATCATGTCGCGGCTGCGTTCTCACAAACGTTGCGACCAATCACGGAACGAATAAAATGGCAACAATCACGCGATATAATTTCGATAAAGGATCAACTTCGGGACCTCATCAACTTTTTACAGAGGGATACGTCCTTTAATTCCCTACAAATGTTTGAGGTAACTTTTTTTAAAAATACCTACCATTCGTATGCACGTTTAACAAAGATTTTCGACGGAAGCGAATCATCAGACCCTGACGATCAATGTATGAATTCAATGTGTTTCGAAAGGAAAAGGTTCAAATGATGTACACGTGTTTATATTTATAGATTGTACTTTTGTGACGTGGCGCGAGGGCGATCGCGAGGGCAAGTCATCGCTCCTTTGACCCGCTGACCGATTTTACTCAATAGCAAGTTGCAAGTGCCCTCGTGTCTCTTGTATACATACATGTACATTATGTCTTTTAATACCGGGTGATTCAGTATGGAGACTGATCTCGTCAACGGGTGATTCAAGCTGAGCTAACAAAGGTTGGCTTGTTGATTCTACGGCAAATCATATGTTCGAAATCGTTATGGGATTTTTTTTTTTCAAGTTACCATAAACCTCGACAACTTTATCATTTTTCATTATGTTTTTTCTCTTTGCCGTGTAACTTTCTGTCTACACACGTTTCCTCCGTCGACCCTATAAAGATGACATATCTTTTTTCGATGATTGCGATCTCCACATAATTGTTGAGTACTTTGTTGAAAAATGGTTCATCGTAAAGAAAATGATGAATACACGGGTGTGTATTATTTTTCCTTTTTTCTGGGTAACCTTTTGTTTACATACGATTCTTTCCGTGAGTCTATAAAGATAAAATCTTTTCTCTAAAAAGATTACGACCCACGCGCAATCGTTGAGTATCTCGTTGAAAAATGGCTGATCATAAAAAGTGACGAATACACGTATTTGTTTGTACGGGAATTCATATATTTTGCTTCCGCCAATTTATTTTATATCTCGCGCTCGTACCGTAGACAAGCAGAATTTAAAAAAAATTTTTTTTTCTGAATGTAACGAGAAATATATAATACAAATGAGATATTTTTGTACGTGATTTTTCATGGGAATTAAATTTTCATTGTATCACCAGAAAGATCGCGCGAGCATGTCAAAACGTGGCTCTGTTTATTTATATTCAATTGTATTAATTAAGTACGGTTTTTCTGTACATTTTCTTATTATTGGAATAATTTTTTTTTCCTCTCAAGGCCGATGGGATATTTTTCGAACACAAGGTAAATTCCGAAATCGGTATGGACGTTATCGACATTCACTTTTAGGACACCCTGTTTATACGACAAGCGTGTGTCGTCACGATAGCGCTGTGGTGGCTATCCTCGAGAAGTTCGTGGCTAAAACAGTGTCTGAATGGAAATGCGGCCTTCGTGAGGAAAAAAAAGACGCCGATCCGTCGGACGGGTGCAGCTCACGTTTGAAATTATTATCTTCACACTCGTTTATTTTTATGACGCGTTCGTCGTACACATTTCCCGGAAAAACAACGAAATAACCGTGGAACTCTTGTTAATACGATCATTTTCCGGAGAAACAAAATAATTCATTAATTTTTGTGATTAACCCTAATTCTTGTATGGAAAATCGAGAATATGCACATTGCAATGAAAAATTCACGTTTCGCATTTGGAAAAGAGTTTGGGCCTTTGCATAAACAATTGGCATCATCAAAGTGGTACAACGTTTTTTGAAGTTTAAAAAAAATATTTTTGACTCTTCTTTTATGAAAATAATGTTAGAATTACGTTTCGAGAATGATAAACATTTTATCCACGTAATTGGTTGAGTATGTGTCTTTTAAAAATGGAGATATTCGCAATTTAATATTAAGATTGCAAATACGACAGAGCGAGAATATTTATATTTTATATAATTAACAAATTTTTGCACGTACGTAACTTTACAGCTTTCAATGCATATTTTTATAAATTTGTAATATTTTAATATTCCGTGCTAAGTGAGGAACCAGAAGCTTTATTTTGTTTTAGAATAAAAATTATGATGGACGTCAGGCCATTTGTGTTTCGTGTAAAAATTAACGAATGTCCCACCGCCGTCTCTTCATGCAAATTAGAAAGAGTTTTTTAAACTTGTTACAATCGTTTAGTATTCGTGGAACACTATTCGCGGATATTTTTTTCGAATTAACAGGAAATTTTTTTCTTTTTTTTCCTCCGTGACCAAAGTGTATTGGAATGTCTTACATACGTGTATACATATAGGGCATTTCAGTCAAATTTTTGCTGAATCATAATGAAGGATCGATTCGAAAATATCGGAGGAAGTAATTAAAGAACGTTTCAAACATTCTAAGGATGACATTCTTTGTCGAGACATGTAGTCTCAAACAACAGAACAGAATAATTTTCGATAATAACGATATGAAACAGTTAATAACAAAGCGGCGAAGGAAACGAAATTTCTGAAAGTATCGGGAAAACTAGAATTTTCTCAAATTTTGTTCGGTCTTTCGAAATCTTTTTTTTTTATTTTTCACCCGTAAATAACGATCGTTTTCGTTAATTCATCTTCAAACAAAATTCGGAAAAAACGGACTTCCAACATAACGGAGAAGATTTTGAAATTTTCACAAGGGTCGTCAAAAGAATGAGAAAAAAAAAGAATCTTGCCGATTCAAAGCCGTAGCAGCGCTCGAAATTGATAAAAGTTGCAACGGTCTGCCAAGTACGCCTGGAAAAAGCAATTAGTACTTTCTCTAAAACGGCGCGGACAAATCATTGTAAAAAAGTAAAGTCGAGCGATCGCAGGATAACGATCAAGATTGTCTTACAACGCTGAAATATAATTTCTCCAAACACATATCACCTTGAAGAATCGATTATCCCGAGTGGTCATCGCGTTCTCCCGTATATGATTTTTGGCAGATTTTGCAAATTGCGTCTTTCGGAGTTTCGCCATTTTGTACAATTTAATCGAATTATCTCACAACGCAACCATGACAATACGTATACTATACTTTTCATAAAATGTATACGTTAATGCTAAAAAAACGTGAATTTTCCCGTCAACATCATCGCATCCACGCGATCGAATGATTTTTCCAATGAAAAAAACAGACGTCGAGAGAAAAACAAAGAGCATTGAAAATTGCGACGATCTCGGACACGTCCAGTTGGCCTGGAATGTCTCGTATTTGTTCAGAGAGTACGGTGTGTATGGCTGTATACGTCGAAATAAAACGGTGAAAAGAGTCGAACGACGATGACAGAGAAATCCGCGAGGAATAAGTAGATGCGAGATAGCTCTCTCGCCAGTGGGCAATATAGTATGTGCTTATGCTCAGTCGAAGAGAACGACTCGACCATCGCTATTATAAACCCTCTACCATCACCACCCAAGCCCCATATCAACATCCAAAGCAGGGAGCAAACGAGCAACCAGCAAAGACCAAAGCGAGCCAGCCACACACAACGGTCGCCTCGCTCCTGCAAAGAGCTTCGTAAAACCGTTCGCGCTTGGATCCGCGCTCTCGCGAACGGTCCGCGATCTCTCTTACCTGTATACAATATACCACCTTTGCTCACCGCGAGGCATACACACGCTCTCTCTCGGAAACTCCTGTCAGAAAATTCAACGACTCCGCGCGCTCTCGGCTCCGCAGTCTCGTCGAAAACGCGGTGAGCTGAGCGCGCGTTTTGCGTCAACGACGAATCGCCCGACTCGCGCTTGTCCACTCGTAAAAACGTATACGCGATCTTGACAATCGTTGGATCTTCGCGTCTGTACTTCACGAGATAAAAAAAATACTCATACGTAACGCAACGATCGCGAGAAAGTGACTTTTTTGTCAATCGCACGTGTTTCGAAACGACGCTCGGAGGACACAAAAGATACCGGGGTGATTTTTCGTCGATAATTTCACGATCAATCCTCTCTTACCTGGAGAGGAGGAGAGCTGGGGTTTTTGCCTCTTTGACTAACGGCGATGCGCTAAACACTTTGGTGTTTGATATTTTTTTTACTCCAAAATACAATCGTGTATTCATTGCGCGATCTGAAATTGCAAAAGCATTTTTCGTGAGATTTTAAACGATATGCAGTCGATTAATTGATTACGATCGGTGTTGAAACAGGACGTGCGAGTATGAAAGTTTGAGTACTTTTGACGATATCGTGAAACCTGCGTTTGGGGATGTAACTCGTGGACTCTGTCGCTTGGCAGGTGAGTCATGAAATTTCGTTCGCACATCGATCTAATTTGAGACAATTATGAATTTCAATTGCACTTTTTATTAATTTTTATTAATCACTGCGCGAACAATAAAAATCAAACATCAGGCTTGGACATTTAAAATCGTTGATTCGTTTTCATGTTGAAATAATTATTCGCTCAAATACAATCATCACACTGGCAAATTACTCTCGTTGTTTATAAATAAGTACTTTCAAAGTAAATATACACTGCGTAATTGAATAATTAAAATCGACATTTTACGTAATTGTTGGAGCATCGGATAGCCATTAGTTTCAATAAAAGTCTGAATTGTTGCACGAGTAACTTATACTGCCGACTCTCGAATGCAATAGACCGTTCTCGAAGATTTACGAGTTCCATTTCTCCTGCAATTCATACCGTTTTTTAAAGCCGCGTCTGGGGATATACCTCAGGGCTATGGATTTCATAAAGGTGCAATAAGATTTTCCAGGAAACCAGTCGGAATATGAAAAGATTTAAAAGAGCCGTATTTCATCAATGCAATCGTGTGTACACTCAAGTTATACGAAATTCAAATGATCTAGGAACTTGGCAAAAATGAAAAAATACACAATTACCCATATTTCGAAATGTTTTTTCTTTCATCGAGTTCTTTTCAACTGCAATGAGTAACATGAAGGGGGAGAGGGGAAAAAAGAGAGTTTTCTATTTTTGTGGTGTATGAACACGCGTGCAAGAGCGAGGATGTTACGAGAGAGCATACGAGCATCGTCGACGCTCGAGTTCTGTACTTTTTTTTTCTCCACCTTGCATAACAAACATATATATTATATTCGCAATGGAGCTACTTCTATCACAAACTGGAGAACGCCCTGTGAGAATCATCCGAGGATTTTCATCGTTTTCGTATTTTTTTCGATCAAACATTTTCCGTCATTTATTTCACGAGCATCAAAAGCGTGAAAATATTGTACATTTTGGATTGAACGATTTGACAGTATATTTCCTGTGTTTCATTCGATTGACGATGAAATTTGCGTTCGTTTCTCACGGGTCATACCGGAAGGTTCATTCAGCGTAATTTCCTTCCGCATTTTGCCGGAAGTAGTTGAGACAAATATGGCGGACACGTGTGAGTGTTTGCAAGGATTTTGCGGAATGAAGATTTTGTGGACAAAGTACAGAGTGGCAATTACGTACAGAGGGCGTATGAGAGGAAAAAAAAGGGAAGCCCGCTCCTGGCTATTTTCATTCAAAATGGCGACGTCCTTGGCGAGGTCACGTGGTTCTCAGCTGCACCTATTCGCTCGGCCACCCACCAGCGTCCTACCGGTTCTCCAGTTCTGTCTCTTCTCTCGCCATATAGTTCCACCTCGTACAGTCTAACCACGATTTTTCATTCTTATCTCTCTCCATAAAAGTACGTTATATTGACGGTTGAATAATAAAAGGGCGTAGCTTATGTCACTTATTTGTGGGTTAAATGGTCTTAAGCAACTCCTCTAGTCTTGTATATAGTAAACGATAGACGCTCACTTATCTCATTCATCTTTTTATCCTCATTGAAGAAAATTCATTTCACAAATTAGGTCATTACGTGTTTTTGCAAAAATTTGTATTTATCTCGTAGGCGGGCTAATGTATTGTTCATAGATATTCATTATTATCGTAAGACAACAATGTAATATCGCGTAAATAAATGAGCACATTTGCGTCGATGTTATGTTCCTCCAGAGGAGATCGATCTTTTTATTCGATCGAAAGTTAAGCTTAAACCTACTGAAATATCATCGGTGTTCGGTTTAAAAATGATATGCAGTAATCTGACCGATCGGCTGACATTTCACTTTTTTTACCAGCAAAACTTTTCTTTTTTGCGTCAGAAATTTTGCTTATGAATGCAAATTAATCAACGATTTTACCTCGAGCGTGTCTGTTCCCGCGTGTGAATCTCTCTTTTCGGAGCTTGTATGTAAAAATATCTCTGCCATCTTGAAAAAAAAGTTTCTCTTCGAAATTCCGAGGGACTTTCGGCCTGATAGTTTTCGTACAATTTCGCGACGATCGAGGCGTTGTCGACGTTCAATTTTGTGTAGGTCGTCGCATTTTTTTCAGCTTTTCGGTCTTTGGTACTCTTTCCCATCTGGGCACATTTTTTCTTGATGTTTTTTTTCTTGGATTTTTCTCCTTCCTCCTTAATGCAATCGTGAAAAAATCAAGGCCACTCTCCCGCCTCCGCGCTATTCAAATCAACGATGGCTGATTGACCAGCAAGATTCGTTGATGTTTATTACAAAGAAAGCTGCAAAACGGGATAAAGAAATATTCGTGACAATGTTTTTCTAATAGACCCGCAGTTTTTCGCTATTTTGAACGCTCGTATACGCTATATAACTTGCTGCGGTATACATTTCTTTCGCTTAGGTTGCTTACTGTACATCCGAACCTTATTCGGATACGGCAAAACTGGTTGTTACCGCTCGAATGCCAGCTAAGGAAATTTGAAAGTCTCTGGACAGACGGAGTTTGCTATATAATGTACGAAAAAAAAAACGGACCCTTGAACGCATTCTCGGTCGATTTCGTCCGCCGGGAGAGCTTTTGCCAAACCTTTATTTGTACTCGGATCTGATGTCACCTCATCGTGGCATTTAGCTCCATAATTAAGGTCGTTTTTGTGCTATCGTCACGTGGAAAATGATTTTATTTCAAAAATAAAATGCAAACTTCATACTGAACGTTATGCAAAACTATTACGATCAATAAGATAAAATAAATTTATAGACCTTGGCGTCTTCCATTTCTACATCTTTGAATAATATTTTTCTTATTTTTTTTTTTTAATGAAATCATTCAATAAATCCTCTTCGTCCTATTTTTTTTCATCGAGATAACACGGTATAAGTTACAAAAAAGTGCATTTGGTCTCATTATTCAAATTGAAGGAAAACAAAAGACTTTGAAAACATTTAAGGACAGCGATCTCACGTCAAAACTCGCTCGAGCAAAGGATCGCAATTTATGGGATACACCTGATGGGAGAAATCTCGACCAATCATTTATAAAGTTTATAATCACCGATCTGTAAAAAATTCTGTAAAAAATTGAATCAACGAATTCGTTGTCAGACGATGTAAGGAACATGAACGAACATCGGATTAATTGTACTTTTACGATACGAGAAGAAAAAATGAAAAAGTCCATCTCTCATTTTCCCTCAAGGTAAAATTTCCCCCCATTAGTGACTTTTTATTTTTTGCTTGGGTCAATTATATTTACGCAACTGCATCATCGTTACGAAACTGCCCGTCAGAGGTCGGCAATGAAATTTAACGCCTTTGCCCGTGGGAAAAAAACGTTTCGGCGCGTTTCGGCCATGAAAATTCGGAAGGCCTTGGAGCTCTCGTTCGGGAAAACAATCTGAAGCTCGTGTTTTAAAAAAGCAATTTTTCTATTCCACATTACCAAATGTGAGGTGGTTAAACGTGCGTGGGATTTAATCTATCCGACATCTACGTACAATATATATAATATATAGGTACTTATGTAGCTATATACGTACAAATGTTGCATTAAAAACATCCACGCACTTTGCTGCAACAATGTGTGGTGTGTGACACATACCTGACGTCACACGCATTTCCAATGGGACACCGGAGCATAAAGTACACGATTACATATCAACGAAAACCTTGCGAAGAGAGAAAAAAAAACGTCCTCCGGAAGAATTACCGCGTTTTATGATTCAGGTTAAAACCTCGCGTTAGCCAACGAGTTATATCGTTCGTCCAGTCTGTTGCTGGTAAAATAATAAAAAAGCTAGTCTCACAAACATTTTTGGTTTTGCTGTCGGCATAACACGATTTTTCATGGTGCTTTTCTTTCCCCTGGTACAAAACGTAATTTAGGCTACCTATAAAAGTAACCGCGAGTTTCACTAAATATTCACGTGAATTTTGTCCAAGCAAATATCTCTTTATCGCAAGAAAATAAAAAAGCAGAATATAAAATTTCACAACCGAGACATATCTGCTGATTGCATTCGATAAATGTACGAATATTTACAACTGTAGAAAAAAATCATTTTCACGGTTGTTCGAAATACCAATTTTTATACGAGCTGGAATTATTTTTAAATACATTGAATAAATTGAGTGTACATTTAATTATCCTCAAGAAATTTTACTTTTTTTTCCGTACAAATCAAGGTATATATTCCATTCGTACGTTTTATTAAAAATGAATAACTTTTCAGATGACCAACGAATCTTCGACGTTTAATATCGGTAATAAAAAATCCTTTTACATCGATCCCAAGGAGTAAGAATTTTATTTCAATATTCCAACGATCGTATCCAAAGAGATGCCGTACAGAGAACGTACGTGACACTCGGTTATATTGGCGACAATATATTCTCGATTTGCTTCTCTTAATAAATTCCTACGGATGTATTGATGAGATCTACGATCGCGCAAGTGCTCGTGCGTAATTCCAACCGCAAGGACGTTGGCGATCAGTAACGATCGATCGTACATATATATACAGAGAGATTCAGAATCAAGGTCTTGCTTTCGTTCTTACACATACTGCTATATATTGGTACATATACATGTATATATTTATATATATGTCTATATATACACACACGCATGTGTATATATAGTATATATAGCACACACATAGCACCTATATATGTACCTATTATGGCCACACGCAGGAATAAATAAATAAGATAAAATAATCCACGATTCGGTTGGCGAAACGGAATGTGAATTCCAAACGCGACCTGTTTTACCAGCTCGTATCTCATCGTATTTTGATATCTCATCGTGAGTATCGTTACGCTCCAAATCCCATTGATCGTAACTAGGAAGATATATGTGTCTTTATTTACTTGCAAACAACACGAATATATAAATGAACAAAGTTACACCGGGCGTGAAGAGTCGGATGAATCGAAGGTGAAAGCACGATTTTTCGGTGGATAAATTCGGTCCAGGTGAAACGGAGAGTTCGACGAGACGCTCGAGTGAGTCTTCGATGGTCGAAGAACTTGAGAAAAAACTCTGAGAAATCGGGGTGAACAAATGGCGAGATAAAAATTTGCAGTAAATCGAGCGTCGTCTTTAACTTTGCACGAACCTGTATACGGGTTTTATCTTGGTTTGTCTTTCGGCCTATATCGAGAACAAGTGACCAAACCACAGAGCGAGCTCGGTGCACGCGTCCTTCAAGCACACGTGAATCGGAAAATCGTGACTGAGAGACGGAATTTTTTTTACTCGTATATCCGTACTAATAGGGTAATTGATTACCAAAAATAGGTACAGACCATCGCAGACTCGTTATTTCCTGTTGAAATCATATTTCTGAAACGACCCTATGGAATAATTCCATATAAATACATAATACATGCAGGAATGACGCCGATAAACGTCTGCGAAATAAATATATTCATCTGACTCTCAAACGAGGCATTAATTCCGTGGACTTGGCTCGTCCCGTGAACATAAATTATAGTACACATCAAAAAATGGTATGCACTGTTTATAAAAGATCATTCGATAGTAATAAATGTATTTTTTTTATTAGAACAAAAAAATACTCAGAAAATACTCGAATAAAAATCAAACTCTACGACATTTTGCCATTTTCCTCCCATGTCTCCTCCGATTACCGGTTATATTTATTGTTGCATTATTCATAAACTTTAAATATTTCAAAATATGTGTGGAAATTAAATTTTTGGAATAGCACATAGTGTACCACAATACCGTGTTTAAATAACATATTTATCAATATTTGCACGCTTATATTAAAATTGTATAATTACAAAACGACCAGAGCATGTTTGTGCCCATGAGCAATTTATTTTCGTCCGATTTTTCTTCTCTAGATGTGCTCTAATCCATTCTGGCATTCCCACAGGTGAATGAATCAGAAGTTCAAACTCGCGGGTACCATTCAGATGAGAAGAAAATTACGCGCCGGAGAAGGAGGACTTTCATAAATATATCTATATATATATATATAGTATGTTTCAATGATGGAGGTGATTTCAACGCGCCGATACGAAGCTCGTCCGCCTCCCAGCTCTTATTCAACCGATATCGTCGTGAGTACACATTTTCACTTGCTCAATACAATGTTGCTCCGAAAATTCAGAGTATAAAAATACACGCATATTCTTCGAGGCGTAGATTCGTTCGTGAAAATTTTCAAAATCAACGGGAGAAAGAGAAAGACAAGGACACAGCGTGTAACACTTTTTCAAGACGTTCGTATAACCTCGTTTCGAAGGAAAATCTGAAAATATGATGACACACATTTTAGAAAGTACACAACACGCGATAATTTCGTTCAACTGAAAAAAAAAACAAATTGTGTGCAACGTTAAATTGTCGAACAAAGAGTTATATTCATTAGCCATTTTTAAATTGTTAATAATAATAAAATGAGATACAAGAGTAATAAAAATGGGTATGTTCTTAATTAAAAATTAAAATGATAGCTCGGGCAAGAGATGCCGTAGATTATGCGTATACAGTATCGTCCTAGTGAGACCATGGGCATGGAAAGATGTATCCAACGTACTACAAACGCAGCTTGGTCCTCGTTGATCGTAATGGAAGAAGCTCGTAAAGTTTTCTTATGCACCAGAGTCCCTTCAAGCTACTTAAACAAAATACCCGCGCTGTGCCATTCGATCGTTATTATCAAGCGGATGCTGGGCACACGCACGAACAATATTTTTTATTTTTATTCATCTCTGGTTTTTTGGCGACAGTATCCGAGATAAAACATGGCGGTAAATATGCCGTCTGCGTGTAGCGCATTAGATTACCTGGACCGAAGAGGCTCTCCTCGTCACGCATGACGCGAGATGAACTATGAGAGTCAGTTTCCGGTCGCAAAAAAAAACTGTCTTCTATATGTATAAATATATACAGATATACATGTATGTATGTGTGTTTAGGCGAACGTGTATAAATATGGGACAGTAGTTTCAATTTCAAAATTGCTCATCCTTAACAGTTCCACAGGGGCTCTCAAAGAATTATGAATAAATATACAGACCGAAACGATATTATACCCCCATTCGTGTGTACTGACGCGCGGATTTATTTTTGTTACAGTACGATCCGGAGAACTCGATCGCCACCGTCAAGGAAGGTAAAAATCATCGTAATATCAACTTTATAAACGAAAATATAATTTTCGCGTTATAAAAATATTTAAAAAAAATGATTTCTCTTGATCGATCAGATCAAACAAGGATGAAATTTGTTCAAACGCCTGACTTCCGGATGCTGCGTCCGGTATCAGCTTTTCCTTCATTTTTTCCTGAACTTAGAAATCATGTTTCTATGAAAATGTTATTTTTACGTTAATTGAACCACGTTTATAATTTGTGATATAAAAAACCGGAAGCTCCAATCGATCACTTTTGTTTATAATTACATAAACGTAATACGTTCGTTATCAGTGACGTTAATAATTCGTTGCGACACTTTCTATATTTCTGACGGTGTCAGTGTGAAATTAAACGAGGAAAAAAATCGATGTAATATGATATATCAGAGTATGCTGATTAAAAGGACGTTGATTTCCTATTTGCAGAGGAATGGGAGACCAGGAAAAAGAAAGAGATCACTACGACGAGGCAGATCGAGACGCGAGTCAAGAGGCAGGTTGTTCTCGAGGACGGTGAAGTTGTCGTCGATTCGGGACCACTGGTGACCACGAATACGACTGAGGATGTCGAGCAACAGGAACACACGACTCAGGAAGTATGCAATTTTTTGTCGTTCTTTTTCTTCAACTATAACTCGAGTGCAACTAACGACCGTCTATGGTCGTTTTCTCAAATTAGAAAACTTGCTAGGTACGACGACATACATTACAGTGACAGCAAAAAGCAAAATACTACAGTCAGTAACAATTTTAGACACATAGATGTAATATTTTCTATTTTTATATAAATTATCGATATTTCAATAAAATAATGCACAACAAGTTGAACATAAATACAAAGTTCGGTCGATATACGAAAATAATTTTCCAAAATATACCTTGTTTCAAAAATAAATTATTGGTGAAAAAAATTAGAGTCGGAGTACTTTGTGAAAAAAATGTTTGCAAACTCAAATTTGCATTTTATGGACATCGACGAACTTTGACTAGCGAGATATCGTCGGTTCCCAGATGCTTGATATTAACGAATATAGAAGCAAAAAAAAGTATGCAAAAAGAATTTTATTTATTCGCGAAGGACGAAAGCTTAAAGAATATACTGGTAAACACCGCAAGCTTTTGAAAGTAATTTCGTCATCGTTTAACAATCAGTCCGTTACTTTTACTCCTGCTGAGCCGAGAGATCGAGCCACTCGATAAAAAGTTTCCAGCGGTGGTTTAGGAGTAGGCCGAGAAAACAATGGGCGGTATTACGAGATTTCTCGATTCGTCTACTCCGTAATGATAATAATGACGATAATGGGAGAGATGAAAGGGAAGAGGCTGAAAAATATGAGAAACACATGGGGAGAGGAAATATTAGAGCAAAAACGGTCAATTCATGTTTTCTTTGCAATGATTACAGAGACGTACTACCGGGGATGAACCACAAAAGGTGGAATGGCCCTCTGGTGGAAAAGGAAACGGTGCCATTGTACAAAAAGAACTCAACGAGACCGTGGTGAGAAGTCGGGAGGAGATTGAGGAACGTCTTGAGACTGAAAATCGACAGCAACTCGGTGACATATCCGACGAGGTATCGTATATCATACGTTTATTCAAATATCCATCTCACAAAATCAACCAATTTCAACATTCATCCCAAAAGCTCCGAAACCACTAACTCAAATTTGCTCAATCGAATATTCACGTATGGGACGAATGAAAATATGAAAAAGTATATTGGGAATTATCCTTCAGCGATAATGGTGGGATAATTTGGTACTAAATGTTCCTATGAAAGAGGACGAGAGCGAAATAAGTACTAGCAACTATTCCTCCTGAAAAAATATCTTTTTGTGATGTAATAAGTATGAGGAGATACACGAAATTAAATTTACTCATATTTTGTCCTATCGTTGAATAAAACATATTTTGAATGATATAAAAATTTGATTTTCGCTACGAGTAATTTGACGAAATGAACTATGTGTTCGATATATTTCTTTGTTGCACACAATTCGTCCGTCTATTTCAATGTTGCCGAACAAAAACTCAATTAAAATATATGCGTATATATTGGGGTACAAATGTTACGTAGTGCTATTATGTTTTATACTAATGAAAAAATAGATATTTAATAAAATATACTTGTCACAGTAAGATCGATAAATATTTTTCGATATAACTGTGCAATTATTTATATTTTTAACGACAATATTTTCACATCCATGAAGGTTTTGTTTGTTGACTGAACGTATGTGACACACCTACCCCTGCCGAGTTGAAATCGTTTTTCCATCACAACTATAAACATATTTTTGTGTACATTTCGGAAAATATCAACTCAAATGTCATCTCAAAAAAGTTGCGTTCATTCCACTCGAACAAAAGTATCCACAAAAAAGTGGTCCATTCGAGAAATAGCGCTTATTGACCCAAGCTCAAAAGTACGAAATGTGAAATTCCGCTTTCCGAGCTGTTTTTCGTTTGTGAGAAATTTTCGGCACAAAATTTGTCGCCATCCATTCAAAATTTCCGTGCGATTTATATCCATCTGTGAAGACGGCTGGACCAAGTTACGAATTGTCGTAGTGTGCATGACAATTTTCTCCGTGCCAATAATCATACTTTCTTTCCATCAATCCGCGAGAATAAATCTCTCTAGTTTCATTGGCATTGATTCTCCGCTTAAGAGTCCCGTTTGACACGTATACGAGGACAATATAGATCCACGAAATGCCCGAGGTGGCTGAGAGTAGGTCATTCAAACGATTAATCAACAAACATTCGAATAGAGAATCTTCTCATCGTCACAGACAAATCACACACACATCGAGGGATAAAAAAAGAGACACGCAAAAGGTGACTCTAGTCTCAGCACCGAAGAAAGCATTCCTCGTGGCAAAACGACTGCTGGTCTTGTCTCTACGTACATGTACTCCGGTAAAATACATAGCACACACACAGAACGTATGAATAAACTCTTTGTGCAAGCTTCATATCGCCTATCGAGTGCTCGAGAGAACATGGACTTGAGAAACGCTTCGATCGCGTTAAAACTCATAAAATATACAGTGTCCTATTTTAATCTTACAGCAGACTCGCGTCGAAAAATAATCCTGCTCCGATCAAAAATGGAGTACATTGAAACCTTTAGGACTCAAATTGAAACACCTTAAAATCGCTTCCGTTTAGAAAAAAAAATTGTTATTTTTTAGATTTTTTAGATTTATGTGGATAAACAACGTTTTCTAGTTAACTTGGTATTTTCGACTGTACTTTATGAGCGATTTGAATAAGCCGTCCTTCTTTTGACTGGAATCTAGCTTGATTTTTGGTGGGAGAAGCGCCGAGCGAATGGCAGCGCCGCCAGCTGTTTTGCCGACTGCGCACGATCTAGGGCGCAACCGAGAGTAAAGAGGCGGAGTTGCGCCTGCCGCGGTATCTCATGTATCCATAATTTCTCGTCTCGCACCTTGTAATGATAAACCGTAAATATTTGCGTGTATATAAACTGCACAGATAGCGAGGCACGCTCCAATGGCCTGCGCAGCTTCCGTTGGAAGCCGGCTGTGGCACAAGATCGTTGAATACGGATCGAAGAAAGTCCACCGGTGGGGCATTAGCGCTGCGTTTTTGTACATATACTCTTACGACGAAGAATACATTGAAACATTTTCCGAGAGGAGAACAGCGGTGAGACCGAGATGAAGAGTGAAATGGAACGAAGCGGAACGTACTTAGCGTGTTCTTTACATCCAAGAGGAAATTACTATATCCAATAGCGCTGCAGATTTGCAGAATAAGTACAGTAACATTGACAAAGACGGAGGGTAACTGTGTATACTCTGCAACGTAGATGTCGGCGGTATATATTCGTATATGAAAAAGAGAATGGATATACGTAAAGTCTTAAGGGGAGAAGTGGATCCATTGCGAAAGTGTCGATGAGGACAGGTACCTCTTATACTTTATCCCGTGGCTATCTTGGCATGCGCGTAGTTACAGCGTACACAGTACCGCGGAGAGTACAGTCAATTTTCTGTCGCATCTCTGATAAAAAGATCTCAAATCAAACGTGGATTATTTTTCTATCGTTATGATCGATACGCGAATTTACAACTTTTTAGTCGGCTGTTTGTGGCGATTCGAACTCTTTCGAAACTTCGCAACAAGCATTTCGAACGCAGTATTTTCCGTGAAATACCCTGTGTTCGAAAAATATTGTATTTTTTCGAGTTTTCTCGAAAGAAATTCGGATTAAACTCTGGGAGTCTCGACTGTATCTTGCCGTTCTGTAATACGACTGTAGGTGAATGCACGACCGAGGGTCCCTCTCCTTAGATAATCACGCGAGTTCCAGAGGGAGACAGGAGGAGAAGGAAAAAGAAAGGCGTGTGGAAGAAGAAAAGCGAGATGGCTGTTTCGAAGATGAGAAAAAGTTATCTAGAGATGCAGCGGAGAGCTCTCTTTCTCTATCTAAGGGAAAGGGAGAGACCGAGATGGAAACCGAGAGGGATGAACTTTGCGAGGCTGGAGAAGAGATGCAGACGCAGAGATTTTTCAAAAGAGACAGAGAAAGCCTTATCTCGGAAACAAGGGAGAGAGAGAGAAGGAACACAACGGAGCAAGAGAGGGGGAAACCTTAATAAAGAGAGCGAAACACACGGAGAATTCAAGATTTATAGAAAGGGAGATCTAGACACTGAGAGAAAACGAGAGAGATCGAGAGAGAGAGAGAGAGAAGAAAAATGATCTATAAAGATCGAGACTCCAGTTGCTTCGAAAGACGAAGCGAACAATCGCACGATAAAATCCTCTCGCGAAACGGAGGAGCAAGCGTGTATACACACACGATTCTTACGGGATAAATGACTCGTGGAGTCGGTGGAGAAGCCGAGAAAGGTGTATAATATGGTCGAAAAAAGCTGAACTATAAGAGAGAAGGAGCAACTTTAGAGAACAAACTGTACTCATATGTATACTCCATATTACACTACGTGTATGGTGTGTTTGTATATACCAAAGTGTATAAACATATAGATATATTATGATATACTGTTAAAAGTTGGAGGGGAACCTACTCCTGGGCCCGATGATCTCGCGATTCTCTCTTTCTCGCTCCTTTTTACCCAATGGCGATGGTAGAAGTACCGAGATGCCACGGCCGCAGTCGGCCGGCCGCAGCTGGCAGGAATACGATTCATCCGTGTCGTCGATGGCGACGTCGTGATATGTCCTGACCTCTTCTCGCCGGTCACCGTCAAAATCTTCGTCATTCGGAGTATCGAGGAACGTCAATTTTTTTTTTTCGTCGCTTTTGCCCCGTTCGTGCACCTGTGAGTGTCAAAAAGACACATACCGGAGCGAAAAACGAACGAAAATGAATCAATCAGTGATCGTGCACAGCAAGAATAATCGTGATCCACGACATCCTGGATAGGAATCGTCAGTTCGTCGGTGCTGTACTCGTACGTAATATTTAGAACGACAAAGTTCTCAGAGGAGATGTGCAATGATTTTTCATCGATCCTCATTTTATTCGTATTTTATAAACCTTTTTTTTCGTTTACTCATCTGTCAAGAATTTTACTTTTGATATTGAATCGAGAATGTCGAGGGTTTGCGTTATGATGCTTGGCAACAATATTCTTAAAATGTTATTTAACCATTCGGGAAATTAACGTAAAAGGACCGTCCTGGCGAAAATAAATCGTACGATCAATTCGTACGTTCGACGTGTGTAACATTTGTGGCTTACGTGTAATTTTTGCGGAGGAATCTTTCGAAAAATTACGGAAGATTTATTGAATCATTTGCAATTCAATGGCGCCCTCTCGCGGTGGCGAAGATCGTTTTTTGTTCACGCGTAACCTTGCAGGGAATCCAATTTTCACAGTCACTTTGATTTTTCTCATATTTGCTGTTTGGTGCGTCCTGGTGCGTCCGTTATATTTTTTTTTTCATGTATGATTATCATCATTATTATTTCTCCTGACGTTTCTCCCATCAGCACGAATCACCTCCTCCTCGACGAGGTTTTTCATTCTTACCTGGCGCGCGTCTGCGCGAGTGCATAATTTTTCTGCATTTCTTCGACCTTGAAGCTCTCAGGATCGCCAAGAGCCACGAAGAAATCTCAGAGTTGCGCGAGAGTGAGAAGGGTGGTGAAATTAAAAAAAAAGAAGTTAAACCGCATGGACCTTTATACGGAGCTCGAAAACCTGTTTTCAATTTTTCAAGCATATGCCAATCAATATCCATCGATAATCCAGAGCATCCGCGCGTTTGAATAAATGAATTTTCGAGATTCGAGCTTTGTGACATTAATCGCTTCTGCAATGTAAAAACATTTGTTTTTCCAAAATATAAAAATACAGCTGGATATATGTTTTACTAATTTAATTAAACATTAATCGGATTCAAACGACGTATCAACGTTTACCTGCAATCTGTAAATGCATGTTGCAGCACATTGCAGCAACCGAGGCGAGAAATTTTGGTTACAAAATTTAATATCGTAGAAATACGTTTTCTTTGATTGACATTTATATTTTGTTATTTGAATAGTTTTGTGGCGAGCCATGGAATTATTCGTACAGACGAGAAAAAAATGACAAATATACACATACACGAAAGTCAGCATCGTTGTCTAACAATTCTGTCATTTTATTTCGACCATATTAACGCGGACAACTCGTATTCCTGGCCTCTGAAAAATGTGCTCTCAAAAAAACAAAACTAACGTTACACGAAACCAACATCGATGATGAGATTCACTCTCCCTCCCGCAAAAATAATCAGCCTTTCGCGAAGACCTCATAGTACCTCATAAAACACGCGCCTCGCGAATCCTGCCTTGAATGATGATCTTTCAGAAAAAACACTATATCTTCCTCTCACTTTATGAATTACGGGATTTCCGTCCGAGGATCGCCTTTGCAAATTACAAGGCATCTAAATGTCTTTTCAGCGTCTTTCGTCGCGCGAGTCAAATATTTGTTACAATCGAGGCTCGAGAGACATACAATGTTTTATTTTTGCGAACCAGCAAGGGAGAGGATTAAAGCAGCGAGGCAAAAGCCGGATAGTCCGGTTTATCGCGTCTTCTCGAGAATTTTTTCGGCGTCAACATCATAATTTTCATTGAAATTATCAAACACCTCCCTCTCGTGTTTCACGTCTTTTTTTTCTTCGTGATACGCGAAATCGTCCGCATCTCTAACCTCGAAAGAGTGGTTTTCGCAGGCATATCAAAAAGCCGTACAAACGAATCGCGGCGACATTAGAATAGCTTTGGCGGAGTCGTCTAAGCAACTCGCCGTTCAGCCAGGACCGAGAATACTGCAGCATACGACGAGATCGAATAAGGTCGTCGACACGGAAAACACCATCGAGCGAAGCGAGCTCAAACCCGACGGTCTCATTGTTACGGAAAAGAAAAAAACCGTCGAGCACGAAGAAGTACGTTTCAGTCCTTTGTCAAACTATTTTCCAATTCGAAAAATTTCAAAAAAAACTCACGAGTGCAATATTATTTTGAAAAACCAGCCACGAAACATCGTAATTCAAAGTTTCGATGAATCGCGCGAGACAAAATGGCGGATAATCTTCCGGTATCCATGTTGTTTTTTTGTTTCGATTTTTCGGCAATTCGAGTACTTTCCCGTTTGTCAGATAAAGGACGACGAGTTACCCGAGGACGGTGATAAACGCGCAAACGATGAGCCAACGGAGACGCGCAAGGAGAGCTCGCAGAGATTCGTAAAGAGACGAGACGAGGACGTGGTCGATTACATTTCCGGTGGCGAGAAAATCGCCCGTGAGATGCGTTACGTTTCCGAGACGACGGAAGGAGAACGCATCGGTGATTGGCCACCGTCGTCGACTACAATGCGCGCCAATCGTCCCAACAAACACGCGGCCTTCAATGCAGAAACGTCGACCGCGCAAAGTCGCAAAGATGCCGTTACGAAAAAACCTCTCGATCTCGAGGAAGAGGACGAGGCGCGAAAATTCGAAACCTCAAAATGGTTGGAGAGCCATTTTGGTAGCGAGTCAAGGTCGTCGCACGGCTCGATCGACGCCGATGATGCGCCGATCCATACAGGCACCAATACGAGCTTCATCAACGTCACCATGAAATCTTGCGCTCCAGCGAGGGACAGAGAATACACGAGTCCCAATTACAGTCGTCATCAACCGAGGCTCTCCAGCGGCAGAGATTCGTCCTCGCCATCGGGATTCTTTCATGGCATAAGCGAGTGGTCCGAAAGATATCAGACGTTGGGTACGTAAACGGGCAACCCTTTTTCCCAATTAGTCGTTGGAAAAGCGTAATAATTCGATCGCTCAAAATGACCGATCATTCGTCATTGACGTAAAATTATGACGTAATATATTCCTTGTCATTTTCGTGCCATTGCACGCTTGCAAAATCAGTACGATTATCCCTATCGACGATTCCTCTTTTTGGAATTTTCCAAATATCGCAGAGTTTGACCTTGAACTTTTGGAAGCATTCGGACGGTTTATTTCGCTAGGTTTCAACGAGGCGTCAAAAGAGTTGGGTAATCAATTCGAGAACCATTCGATTCGTTTGTTCCTTCGCAGACAAGCCTGGCAATAACGCGAGAACGGTTTCTCCCTCGCATTACGTCATCGAGACCGCAAGGAGCAACGGTTACAAGCAAGAAAGCCCGAGAAATCTGCACGAGTCTTCGAGGATTCAAAAGGAATCGAGCTACTCGAGAAATTACGAGAGCACTCATCGTCAGAGTCCATCGGAGCGAGAACATCGCAAGGTGCGTCACGAGCAGCAGCGTCAACGGGACGAGCCACCCTCGCCGCCGGTGCGCCGCAGAGTTCGCGAACAGGTAACGCGTACTTCCGCAATTAACATTCACGCCTATTACATGAGAAACTCAGCAGCTGATAAATCCGCGAAAAACACCACGGCCGCCATTTTAACCGCGTCTCTAACGAATCCCAAACCCACTGTTCGTCAACTCGACACTCAGAAAATTCCGAGAGGCGAGGAAAAAAGCTCGTACAACGAACTTCCGGTACGTGCGACGAGTCCTGTTCTGGTCGTCCAGCGAACTTGGGAAAATCGCGGCAAAGACGTCCAGCAGCAAGTCTCGGGCGTCGAGAGGGTCGAGACTCGACGTTACAGCCCACAGAATAATAAAACTCCTCCGAGATCCCGCTCGCAATCTCCCGTTCAACGGATCGTGCAGCAAAATCGCAGAGAGAAGAACAAAATAGTGGAGAACGTTGAAAAGTCTCAAAAAAGTGAGTTTTCATCGTCGTTTTGAGGGGAAAAGTCAGATTATCACGGACCTCGCGTATGAGAGTGTGTCATTTTTTTTCGAAAAATATTTCGAGATACTTCGAACGCAGTATCTGAAACGGAAAGCATTCAAATCTCGAAAAAAAAGCCTGTTTCATCGTCGTTTGATGAAAATCAAAGGTAACATTTAAATCGAACGAGCGAATGATCCAAAAGTACGATCGAGAATTTACATCGACCGATCTTTGATTTTTTCGATTTTTCTTCCGACGTGTGTAACGATGCATATTTTGTTTTCTCAAAATCAGCTCCGGGTCATTCGAAATACAAGATCGGCGAGTCGTTCAGGAAGCTCGTAGGCAAATTAAGATCGGCATCGTCCGAGAGGAAAAACAAACGTCCGGGTAGCAGTTCGACGTCGCAAATGACGCCGACGGATGACGATTCGACTTATCGTCAGTACAACGTTATCGACAGAAATATTCCTCTCGTGACGGAAAACGAGTGCGAGGATAGGCCGCCGGAGCGACCGCCTCGTTCGCCGAAAAACAACGCAAATTCGCTGGTCAAAAATATGAAAACATCGAGGTCGAACGGTTATTCGATTCACGAATCGACGAATTATCATCGAAATGGCACGTCGACACCTGTTCACAGGTATTACGTAGGTGAGGATCCTTATACCGTTAGCAGTCGCGAGAGTTACAGTCGGGAGAAAGTTTATCGCGAGGTGAGCAGCAAACCTCACGGAAGACCAAGAGGGCCGAGCAGAAACGGTTTCGAACGAGACTACAGGTACAACAATAACAATCATTAAAAAGGCTCTCGATACATTTTTCATCCCTCTCACAATGATCGAAATAAATCTGTTTTCTCTCCCCTAACGATTTTAAACCCGTAACATCCCATACTCCAAAAATTCTGCTTGGCAAAAAACTCAAAAAAGTCGAAAGTCCTCTGACGATAATGATTTTCACGATGAACACTGCACGACGAGCATTTTCATTTTAATTTTCGAACCAACAGAAGGTAACGAGAATTTAAAGATCTTGGCAATCCCGGAAAAGTCAGAAAAAAGAATCACTCCTGCGGAAATCACCGAGGACGTTAATTTTCGAACGAAAAATTTGCTAATCTTTTTTTTAATAATTTTTCCAAAGTTGAAATATTCGCGGTATGGAAAAAATCGTTGGTAAAAGTACGAAGGTGTTGGCAACGATGAATGAATCTTTGGCACTTTTTCCTCCCCTTTTCCTCCGAGTTTTCGCACTCACAGTTTCTCAAAACCATCTTCAAATCGACGAATACTCGCTGTTGTTTTTTATTATCATTTTTCGTGATATTAAAGTAACGGAATTCTAGCATCGAGTCGAACTCACTCGGGCGGTTCAGCAAATCCACCAGCAGATTGACGAACGATTACGAGCGCGACGATCAGTTTCGAAGCACCCAAACGTTGCCCCGTAAGTTGCAATCGATCGGTCATAATAGCGCGAGAACGGGCCAGTCGAATTCACGTCGTCAGCCACCGGTAAATTCGACAAACGCGACGAATCGCGTTAAACAAACAACGCAATCGACGATAACCGGTAGACCCCATCAGACGCGTCAGTACGGCAGTATGATCAACATATCGATCAAAAATGCCGTAACCTCGCAAAACAAACCGCACAATTCGCCGAGCGCGAATTTTCAAGCTCCCGCAAAACCCGAAAGAACGTACAAGTCGTCGCTGTCGAGGAGCAAAAGCTTCAACATCGAAGCCAACAGAGGAAAAAGTGACAATAATACGTCACAGAATATACCGTACAAATCGAATTTGCAATTGAATCGTTTGGACGAGACACCGCCTCTGAAGAGTCCCGGTATTCTCGCGAGCATAAGTCGAAGCAACAGAGATTTGTTTAAAGCGGGAAAACACGAGTACTGAACGTAAAAAAAAACGAAAAAAAGTACGGGATTTACACTTCGAGAGAGTCGAGAATCTTGTTTCATCTTTCGATATTCGTATTCTACCTTTTTTTAAACCAAACTGTAAAATAAATTTTATCAGCAATTACTCGAGCCTGAAATCGAAAAATGAATCACGCGCGTCCGCCGGCGACATTTTTTATTTCGCACTCCCGCAAAGTCGATTTCGTGATTCAGCGAAGAAAATTCGATGAATTTATTGTTTTATGAATGATGTTACATGACGAGCCACGGCGATACGATGAACGTCAGGATTCTTTATTTTTTTTCAAATGTTCACGCGACGCCGTTGGCGGTTATAAAATTCCATTAATTAATCAAGGAGGAGAACCCGATTTTTTTTCATATTTTTCCGAAACAGTCCCGAAATTCAATGCGGGAGCGCCCGACGACGAGCAGCGCCGTTTCCGCTTTGTTTTTTTTTGTTACTTTTACGACCTGCGTTAATAATTATACGTTGAACTAATTTTAAACAATAAAAGTTATCACCGCTTACCTTAAAACGATCTGACGATTTTTCTTTCACGACACCTCGCACGATCTTCCTGTTCGAACGATCGAAACGTTAAAAAGGAGGCGTTTAAATCAGGGTTGAAATCAAGTTCGTCAAGGCAAAATTGTGGTGCCAATTTTGGGGTTCCGATGATCTCGAGAAATTCGAAAAAAATTTCGGGTCAAACGAGCCACGAAAATGTTATCGATTTAACGTTTTTTTTTTTTTTCATGAGATCGATTTCGACAAATTTATCGGGTTTCGTTTCGATCCTATGCAATCCCGACAAAAATATCATGGAATATAATGTATTTTCTGAATGATACGATCTTTCATAATCTGAAAAAAAAATCTAAGGACGAGGATGCAGTCAAAACTTTTTATTCGCATTGAAAATATTGTTGAAGGGTTTATTTCTATGTACAGACGTTTGGAAATTGGAAAAGCTTCGCGTGACGCGAGGCATTACGAAATAAAGTCAATGTCTCTTCCTCTTGGACGAAACCGACGTCGGACGTGAGAGTATTCTCAATTTTTGTATCGCCAGAAAGAGTATAATGGCGTTGACTGCATAAGTGCTGACGCAAATGACGCAAACGTCTTTCAGCTGATAGAGAATCCAGGATAAATAAATAGAACTGATGTTGGAAAGTGTCGCCAGAAATATTAAAATCACACTGTGATAATAACGATTGAATACACCTGAAATATTGAAAAACATTGGTATCCGGTGATTAACGTTGCAATAAAATCTTTCATACGAATTTTCACCCACTTCTCGAACGTCCGAACGGTTCGGAATTTTGTACACACGCGAAAAACCGATAATTCGCGAATAATTTTAGAAAAATAAATTTTCTAAAAATAATTGGAAACTGAATCAATAATTTCAAGCTGATTCTCACGACTGAGGACTCGAGTGACTCTTGATTAATATCTGCAGTTTGGTTTCAGACGAAAAAAAATACAATTATGGTTTGGGAAAATTCCAAAAACCTCGTTTTCGCCCCAGGCTTCTTTTGGCATTAAAGTAAATTGCCTGGTCAATGATTTTATTGTTATTATTTTGAGTTCAGTCAAAAAAGTCAGTTATTCTTCGGTGTAGGGCATATTATTTTTCAATTATTTCCTCATTCTTCTGTATTTCATCGGGCAAAGTCTTTTTTATTCGAAAACTTTTTCTGCTGTTGATCTCGAAAAGCACAGCATTTACGGTAGTTTAAGAGAATTAATCGCCCCGGAAGTCATTTTTTTGTCGTTAATTTAGAGACTTTTGTAGTTCGTTCGTCGGACGTACGATGGCGCAACAAGGTTCGTCCGAGAAATGACAATTCACGAAAAAGACTAATACGACAATGTACGCTAGAACTTGACGCGAATTTCATTGAAATTGGGCCATTTGAGAGTCAAATTTAACGTCCAATTCGACGGAATTAATCTCTCCTCAACAGCCTCGTATCTTTTCGATAACACGCGCCGATCGGACGATTATTTCATTTTTTTTCCACTTACTAGCGATAGCCAGAAGGCTGTAGAAGATTAAACCGTAAATGCTATTCGGAACGTACAAGATCGAATCCGGTGGAACGATACCGAAACCTTTGCCGTATCTGCAATGCGGAAAAATATGAAACCATGCATATCGTCGGGTGTAACATTTTTTTCGATAATTTCGACAATTTCATTGCCGACGATGGCGCTACGATCGCGGGCCAAACCGTTTATTGCGGATATTAGCGCTTTCGAGTGTTTGACACGCTTTTTTCGCCATTCGACTTGTCCCAAATAAGAAATAAAAAATGGAAATAAATTCGACATTATTTCAATAAATATGAGAATACAAATGTGTGGCGATTGGATTACTTTATCACACATTTGACACAGTTATTGTAGTTTTTTTTGTCCAAAAAATTATCGACACCTCGATTTACATCCGGCATTATATTTTCGAGGAAATTTTTCAAATCTCGAACTGTTCGATTCGAATAATTCGCGCGTTCTTCAAGAAAAATTGACGAGCGCACTGTTTCGATGAATCGAAAAAGATCGACCGGCGCACACCTCGTCAATTACCGTAATCGTCACCTGAGAATGTACTCACATCGACGTGAAAGCTTTTGTGCAACTAACGTGCTCGCTTATGTCACACATGGCCTCGTACGACTCGTCCTGTTCCTTAGCGACCTCGACGACCCAAGCATAATACGAAAGTGCCAGGCCAACGACGCACGAGGTCACTAAACCGGTATTGACCTTGTGAACTTTGCCGCTCGTCGATGAGCTCATCTTGCCGTCTCTCTCGAGGCGCTCGATCGAGAGGAAAAAACAACGCGCTGTTTCTTTGAATTTTTATAATTTTTTTTTTTCGAGTTTTTCCCGAAAAAATCTCTCCAAGGGGGAATAATTGTATCGCTCGAACTCGTACGACCAGCTTGTCCGATGGCAAAAGCGTATCTGCGTATTCGACGTGCGAAGAAACTGCCCGTATCGAATTCACGACGACGTGACTCGCTGACGCGCAATTATTACGCGCAGCTTTACCAGAAAGAAATAAAAAATGTACGTGTATATGTATATTCGTGCTTCGAAATGAACGAGTCGGAATTGTTCTCGTTTTTAAGAGAAAACTGTCCTTTTGGCTGTTCGGAAGGTCAGAGAGTCGCGGAAAAAAAATAGCATACGATAATTCCCACAAAGATTGATTCTGATTGAAACCCGATCGTTTCGTACATAAAGATAGGAGGCATCGTAAAAATGAATATTCTGGCGAGTATATCGCTCAAGTATCAGGAATGTTCGTAATAAGTGAATGAAATGTAAAAAAATGAATGTTTTTTATTTAGAGATTTATTTAGAGAGATTTATGTAGAAAGATTGATTTAGAGAGATTTATTTAGAGAGATATCAACATTGCATTGAATGAATATCGTAGCCGGAAACGGAAATCTGCTTTTCTGTACATTCGGCCGATAATTATTTAACACCAGAATATCAACTTTGATTTTTCGAGAAATCAAGAAAATAACGCGATACACGGACGATAATTATCTGACGATATATCGAAGAAGACGTAGCGATGTTAGCGATAAATGGAGAGGAAATAAAATTCTGCATCATTTTAAAAATTCTTCGAGTATTCGGTATTTTTTTTCCTACAATTATGAGAATAGTGAATATCGGATGTATTAAATTCGAGGGGAAGAACTTTTTTTTCGAACTTTTCCACCGTTTTTCGTCGCGATTTTGACGCGAAACACAGCAAAACGACATAAATGTAGCAAGTGCGCGAGCGATGCAATAATAAACGGTAAAAAGTGAGTTTTTCCTAACGATATCGAGTTGGAAAAAAAGTGGCGTTTTAGGATTTACGAAAACGTATTTCAGTGTCGTATTTATAAATCTAGTTAGAATTGCTGCTTCGGTCGAGCGACCGAAGCTTAATGCTAAACGAGGAGTAATAACGCAACCTGATAGGAAAACTGAGGCAGGGGGTGATGAATTAAGATTCGATGGACCGGAAACTCAACTCCTTCGTGACAATGAGGATTATGATAATGGAAGAGGAATAGGAGCTTGATGGGAAACGACGAGGATGACTTTTATTTTATCCGAAAAGTTGCTAGTTGCAGAGGCGGAATACTTTATTTGCTTGTCATTTGTACAGCACCTAATTAACGTTTATTTACTTCGTTTTGTATTATGCTTACGTCACCATAAATCGACGTTTATTCGGATTAAAAAATTAAGATAAAAATAAAGAAAAAATCTGTCGACACGAGGCGAAGCAATGACCGCATCTTTGTCTTCCCAATGGCGGAGACGCGACATTCTTTTTTCGGAAAATATCTTTTCCTCGCTTTCTTATCGCGAATTTCGAAAAAATGCATTTCGCTGTCGCTCTAACCTCATCGCCGTAAACGACACGTGTATTCGGCTTCAGACGCCTCAAAAAGAAAGTAACACTAAGATTACGGGATGAATCTGGGACTTTGTTCTTTTTGTAACGCAAAAGTGGCACGAAATTGTTGTTTTCGCTGCATCTCGAAGCGATTAAGGATGTTCGGGAGCCACGATACAAACAGAACTGGAATAAAGTGCGAATTCAAAGCGCCCACGGAGAAGGTACAAAGCATCGTTGATTTTAGGTTATAACAACATGGAAAAGTTCGTATTAAAATAGAATGTACCAGAAAGAATTTGAAAACGGTAGTAGAGCGCGTGTGTATTCGAAAAAATGACTGAATTTCCTTCACGCGGTAAGAACGTAAATTTTCCAAATTTCATTCATTCGGTGCGACTATTTTTTTCAGATTTTTCGTATCGTACTCGCACCGTGCTTCCAGAACCTCCTTAAAAATCCGCCAGATGGCTACCAAAGTTGCCAAAAATACATAATGGATCGACGTTAATGATCATAACCACAAAATTTGGCGATTTCTTATCGTTTATTTTCCTTCGAACTTTTCCTCGAAAACGCTCGCGTTAAACTTCGTACTGTAGAAAAATGCATTGCTCAAAGACGAAAAATCTCCTCCGCGAAAATCATAGATGGAAAAAAATATCTCTTCGAGCACCCCTCCCCCCCTCCCGCTTTTCGATCAAAGAGAGATTCGAAATGATGAAAAAACGCTTTCTGATTGTAGATATTCAAAGTACTTTGCAAAAAATGGAGAACATATAAGTATATCTATACGCAGTATGTATGTATATATATTTTCTTTCACATGGCGACTTAACAACGACTTTATTTGCGATAATAGGATTTAAATCGAGTTTTCAATCGGAACGAGGAAAGCGAAAGTTACGCGTTATGGAAACAGATTTTACCGGCGCTTCTTCGTGCGATACGGAGGGTCGTGAAATTCTTATTCCTGCGACGTCATTGCTCTCGCCTGAGCCCTCACTCTCTTCTCGTACTCCAGACGATTTTGACTGAAAAAACAAAGAAACAAACGAGCATTTTGTCATAATTGAAATTGTATACTCGACGCAAGATCTTAAATATCTACGATACGATCAAGACGAGGATAATTACCAGTAAATGGTGTACGCCTCGGCTTGCGCGGGATCTTTGACGTTCGGTTCGTTCAAAAGATCTTGAATACCGAGAAGAATTTGCTTGATGGTTATAGCCGGTCGCCAATCTTTTTCCTCGTCCAAGAGGGATAAACACACAGTGCCCGACGGATATACGTTCGGATGGAAAAGGGGCGGCTCGAATTTGCACTTTGGAGGACTCGAGGGATAATCATCCTTGAATATCATTCGCAATTTGTAGAGTCCTCCTTCCCAGGGCGTCTAAGCAAGATGGAAGGAGAGCGAGTGAAAAAAGGTCACCGCGAGCATTCGACGAATGAAAATGAGCGCGGGTGATGGAAAGATCGCTGCAATTTGAGCGACGGACGGAAACTTACAGATTTTTTTCCTGGAATGGCGCATTCCCAGCTCATCAAATTGAGAGTGCCGTCTGGATTTTTAGTAGGTCGAGCGACGAATCCCTGGGAAACATTTGTTGAAAGTCTTTGTCAATGTAAAAAATGAAAAAAAAAAAGTTTCGTTTACAAAATTATCAGTGTTTTTTTTTCCCGATCGTCATTTTGAGGTTAGGGACGCGCGATATCGCCGACGAGAATAAAAAGATGCGCCGAGATATGAAACAACTTTGAAAAGTCCGATCGAGCTCGTGTGGATTTTTTCCGAAAGAAAACGGCGTCTCTCGATGTTTATTTCTTTCGTGCACCGCGCGCGTCTGTATTTATCGGATTAATCGTAAAAAATGTTCGATGATCATCGATAACCAGTAATTTCTCCCGCGCAAAAATCGCATCCGCGTCGCAGCAAGTAAAAATATATAAATTTCGTGGATGATACACAAGAGTCGAAAGAAATTTGAATGACACTCGTGGACAAAACTTACGAAAGGATGGTCTTTTCTCCATGCTTTTCTCTCCTCCGCTAATCTTGCACTCGCGATACCGGACATTCTGTCAATCTGCAACCACAAGAGACACCTCGTGCATATACGGGTATATACATGTAACGCCGAAGAGAAGAAAATAATTGTACGCTTTCTCGTGCAACGAGAAAAGAATGAAAAACATCGCGATCTTGGACGTTGTTTTTTTTTCGCCTTATACACGAAAGCACGGAGATTTCATTACCGATGAATTTCTGCGTCAAACACCAGCTTGGAGAAGTTTTTCAAATTATCGACAGCAAAATGCTCGACTCTCGTGTTACGATCGTACACACTTTTTCACGCAAATTTCACGAAATACTTTTTAGCGGCACAAATGCGAAAAGCAACATGGAAGTTCGGACTTTGTTGCGTTCCGAAAGGCTCCGATTTTCGGCGTATTTTCTTACTTATTTCCTCAGCCACGCATTCGTAATGGTCAGCGTACCGTTTTCGCATAGATGATATTATAAACGCGCCTTTATTACTGGAATATTTCGAGAGCTGAGGCGAAAATAAAGCAGAAAATCGGGTTCGAGCCAATGAGATTTCTTGTGTCGCTAAAGAAGTCGTACCTTGCTAACCTATAAACGCAATGTTTTGCTCGCTCTGTGTTCACAAAGTCATGAGATTATGATACTTTCATCCGTTTTTGGACGTTCCATGCAAGTCCGCCTTTATTTTTACAATATGGCGCTCTTTTGTGTTCTGTGGGTTTAACATTGTTTCATTTAATTCATTTCATTCTCATTAGATTTCGTTATTTTTTGCTTCTTTTTTCTGGATGAAAGTTTGGTTAAATGTAGCAATTTAATATTTAATAAAACGGGATAGCCCAGCGTATGACACCGTTAGTTCTGCACTTTGCCACGTGATGGCAGCATACACTCGCTCGAGTATACATATACAGTAGCAAACAGTATAGTAATACGTTATGGGGCATTGTACGTCTTAGCGTATCCAAGCGTATTTTCGTCGTACCGATGCTTGGTACTTAATTACCCAGCGTACTATTCGTGCAGTATTCTACCGTCACTGTACGAATGTGATTCTGTGCAGAATATCCCATATATTAGCGAATACAAATTTCTCTTCGGTGTATGCTGTGGATGATCATGAAAACTGATTGGGCATACCAATCCATAATTTTTGAAATTTTTTATATAGGTCCAGCCGTTCCCAGCCCGTCTGACTAGACCTATTCAAATGTATCCTAAATGTATCATAAATTGTATCTTTAAAAATACAAACACCGACAATCATCGGTAAATCGTTTTATTTCGAGAATCCCGCTACTGAGTACATATTAAAATACCATCCGTCGGTAAGGTAAAACCCTATAAAAAAGTCCTGTCATTTTCGGGTATCTACAAGCTTTTTCCTGATAAGATAAAAATCAAGGTAATTACGCGCAATGGTGATATTATTGTTTATTCATGGAATTTCTTACGCGTGTTTCGTTTGAATATCACCGTTAACTACTTGCTGAAACTTGGCTGTTCGAAAGTTTCTTATACCCTGCCTTGATAAAAATTAATAAACATTTATCGAGTGATGAATAAGCCTTCTTTTTGTTTGTTCATTCGTGGATTAATCTCATTTGTTTATGACCCTCTTCCTCTCTCTCTCTCTCTCTCTCTTGTGTGTCCATTTTAAAGTCGAAAAGCGATTCAACCGGATTTCACAGGTATTTCCCAACAAACACGGATTCGATATTCGTTTCAGCCTCCGGGCAAGAAACGTTTTCAGCATAAATTTGGATTTTTTCACGGTAAGTGGGAAATATTTCATCTTTGGAACACGTTGAAGAACAATTTCCGTGTTCCAAAAAAAAACATTTCGAAATCTTCCTATCTTCGATAAAATTGCGATTGTACGGTTTTATTATTAAAATTACGTTGATCTTCGCAATAGTATGTAAATATTATATAAAGTATATAAGAATATATACAATACAAATTAAATTCTAAAATCAGAAATTTTATTTTTTTTGATCGTCAGTATTTACAAATAGAATAAAAAAATAACGCTGAGAATAAAAAAATCGATTTCCAAGATTTAAAATCAGACTTTGACGCTCGAATTTTTGTCATCACCCCGAGGTCTTCTTCCCTTTTGGCATCGTTACAAAAATTATGCTTGAACAGAGGGCCGTCGTTTTCGAACGATATATGTTTAGATGTGTAATGGTGAGTAGATATTTCTCCTCCTACGTGCGTGAGAAGATTTTTGCGCCTCTGTTTTACGCGCCACAGTGACGTCGAGGAAATATATCTTAGGTATTAGCATAGTTGATACTTCACCTGCCCGTCATATCGTTGTGGATCGTTGGCCGTTAACTTTCGAGCACCGAAATTTCAATACCATTTTTTTCGGTATCATCGTGTGTGACAAATAAACCTTCGAGTGACTCGTTCCAGATACAAACAGGTTTTGAAGAAAAACAACAACAAACAACGACGAAAATGCGAAAAACGAGGTTGACATGTGCAATAATGTGAGTTTCACGTTTAGGGTATTGTAAACTTAAGGCATTGGGTTGTTTTATCATTGAAAAAAATAATGATTTTAACCGTGTTACACACAATACAGTCAAGTCTGAATTTTCCGATTTATTATTGCGTTTATCTCGGGCTTTTCCTTACTGTTGCTCTGAATTTATCTCCCTCTCTCCTTTTTTTCTCTTGGCACTCGTGAAGTAACTGATAAACATGTACACCTTATTTGAAGAGATAAAAAGATTGCTGCCGCGATCGACGCAACGGGGGAAAAAAATAAAAGTATCCAAAACAGCTGAGCAAATTTTGTTTTACAGCAGTTAGCGAGTGTCTCATAATAGATAAATTTGTTATTGAAGAATTCACGATATAATATCATCAATATGTATTTTTCAACTGTTTTTCGATTTCACATTTTACACTCGACGTCTCAATGACGAGCTTGATATTTTACATATTCGCCGCAATCTTTAGATATCTAGATATTTAGAATCTCTAGATAATGAATGCGTCTACAAACACTGCAGCGAGCGTATGAGTTTCCGGAACGTTTTTGTTTATTTTTTCAATTATTTTCGCACGATTTTATTCAGCAAAGATTTCAACATATTCAAAGGCGTTTAAAAACTCAGTCTTTTGAATAAATCTTGTGTCTAATTGAATAAACATAAATGTATTACGATTATATACTAATAATAATTATTATGGTAATAGTATTATAGATGAATATTTTTGATAACAAGAAAAACATCATTTTTTCCAAGATGGAGAAAGCACATTTACCGGCGACATTTTCAGGAATGTTGGTCGAGTTTCTACCTGTTAAGAGTGCTTATTAGCGATGTTACTGTGCTGGCCTTGAAACAAGTGAAAATTGTTAGAGTCACCATGGCTAACGCGCGGTAATGAGTACATATGAAAATAGAACGATCCTTGAAATTTAATTTATTTCTCTTTTAAAGAAAAATCGAACAATTTAGTTTCTTCGTTTCATTGGTATAGAGTCATTGAAGTTGTACAATGACAATGCTTCAAGGTTGCAAAAAAAAGTACACCCGCGGTGTACAGTGAATTCAAAGCTAATTCAACGCGAGAAATCTGCTAGAATTCCGCATATATGTGATTTGCTGATAAAAAAAAACAAGCACAGCTGACCAAATTGATCTCTACACATTTCTATTCATTCGGATCAGAGAGGGAGCAGAAATCCTGCCTGTCGATTGATGATTTGTACGTCATGTTGAACAGCTATTTCATAAATTCTTCTTCCACTGTACTTCACAGAGAAATAATGGTTTAATACCCTTAATCTTAATAATCTCTTAATACCCTTCGGAGGCATAGTTTAAGAAGACTTTTTTTACGTATGTGCATACACGATTATGATTCATGATATTCATAGGAAGAGTAGGAACATTTATCTCTCGTCTTCATGTGGAAGTGTCAAACCTGTGAAGACTAGATAAGACGAATTTATACAAAAAAAAACAGCTGGTAGATATCGCGAGAGAGAATTTATTTCCGAAATTAAAATGGAAATGTTTCAATTAGCTGTGTGCACTATCACAAGCAAACTTTTGATGGAGATTGCAGCAGCGGTGCAGTACTTTCAGCACAGAGATAGAGACACTCTGTTTATTCTCCATTTTCTCTTTTTTAACTTTACGAATAATTTCGGAATTTTTACTGACAAGCCGGCAGATTGTAGAATGATCTCAGAAAAAAATCGCAAGACGTTTAACAATAGACTGCAGGGAGAGAGAGAGAGGAAAGGGTACAAGCCTAATTGTAAGAAAATTTCCATCCTTTTTTTCTTTTGCAGTAAATTCGTCTTGTTCGCGATGTGCATGAAAATTCGAACGATTTTTTGCAAAGATAATAATCCCTGTGATTTTCAATCATCTCCGAATGGACCGGAGGAAAGATTCGTACATTGTGCCTTGAAGGATCTTAATCGTCATCTTTCGTGCTCGGGTGGTTTCCACGACGTGCAGATATCGGGGTGATCATTCAAATTGCATTTTTCTTTTCAAAGTTTCTGTCAAAAATTGAAAAAAATTATGGTATTATTTGTTTAAGCAGTATTATCAGCACCGAATCGATAGAAGCTCTAACACTGTGCGATTGGCCCGCATCTTTATTTGATCCTGGCGAAATACTGAAAAAAATGTCAACCCTCAAAATATTTACACTGATGAGGAGCAACGTCACGAATTTTTCGAGTACATTTCCTGCTGAAGCTCGATCTCTCGAGGTGAATGTCCCATTTTAAACTCGACGATTTCATTAGTCCATCGATCGTGCATCAATAATAAATTGCAACGTCAGAATATTATCGATCAGTTTTTTGTGTCATTGTCTGCTAGTTTAATCGAGGGATGCTGAATTTAATTATTTGTCTCGACAGAAAATCAATATAACTGGCACGAAATTAGAACGACTTTCGGTGAACGTCTTTGAGAATTTGCCGTCTCTTCGAACGCTTGATTTGCGAAACAATGCCTTAAGAGTTATGAATCCTCTATTTTTAAACGCCTCGAACATGGAACATGTTTACTTATCAGGTGAGATACGTGACGGGCTTGTCAATGACATTCTTTAAATTTGAACTTGGATCATTTTTTTCTACGCTCCGCAGGTAATCCGTGGAAGTGTAATAAAAATATATCGTGGATTCTCGACATGAGTCACGATGCTTTGGGAAAAAAAATCAGCGACAGAGACAAACTGCACTGCGATGCACCTTACGAGGATCGTCCGCTCGTGCCAGTAGTTGAGATAATCGTGGTGAGTGATTAAAGTATCAGGCGATATTCATTTGTACGTCAAATTTCTTTAAGTGTCATTTTTTTTTATTTTGTAAATCATTTTAAAATCGACTGTACTCTGAAATGTGTATATTTTTGACAATAATATTTTAAAGTAATTCTAAACCAATTTTAACTCGCCGAGCATCGAGAAAGTTGGTCCTTCGATAAATCGTTTACGCCTTTTCGTAATTCAACAGTTTCAATGAATAATCAATGGATAATGAAAAAATAGAATGTCAAAAATGGTTTCAGACTCTGAACGAAGAATGCAAAAAAACGGTCTGCGATTGCGATTTGGTTTACGTTGTTGGTCGTCTCGGTAGGCAGCCTCAGAGACAATTGTTGGCTTTTGTAACCGTTAATTGTAGTTATCGTCATCTCACAAAGATGCCGGATTTTTTACCAGCTAATACAACGGCCCTCCATCTAAAGGGAAATCAGGTATAATGAAAATTGCCGGAAAAAACAATAGTGAAACTCCTTGCGTCGTTAATTGGTTTGATAAACGGTGGGAAATTGATTTTCAACGTGGAAAATTGATAGATTTCAGATTTGACACCCCTTTCAACGAATCCTGTTTATAAACAAGTCATTGATCTTTACATGGACGAAAATCTCATTGAATCGATAACTCAGCTGGAAGGATCGCATTGGCTCGATCATTTTCGAGTTTTCAGTCTTCGCAGCAATCGACTGACGGATGTGAGCACAATAATTTCAGTGACACTTGAACATACAAATTACTTCGACAAAAAAACTACAAACTTTAAAGTATAATTTTTAATTTCAATTTTATTCAAAATAATTACTTTGTTCCTTGATGCATTCGAATCGCTCATTTGATTGATTTCGAAATTTTATTGGAGCTAGTGATTGCTCTTTTCACAAAGTTCAGAGTAATAAAATTTTACTTCCGGCCATGTGTAGGCTTTTTCGACAAAATAATCCAACTTTTACGACTACGATTATACACATCAGCTGCGAATACGCCTGTTTTGCTTTAGTTTATTTTGTCTAATAACGTGATATGTTTCAAAATAGCAGTAATACTCGTGAATCAATATACACAGGAGATGACGCCTTGAAACGAATGGAACATTTTGTCGATTTCTCTTGGAAAATTTCGTAAAAACAATTTAAAACAGGAAAAGACCACGAAATAATTTACATGCATTCTAAAAAGTCACTAAATTTTTCTCAATTGGTGGAAAAAATATTTTCCAATGTTCGATGTCAAATTGTGATCGATAATAACTCTGAAAGTTATTATTAAATCACATTTACAAATAGAGAATTCATTAATAATTATAAAAAGAAAGAAAATCTTTTCAATTTTAATTTTTAATTCCTCTTTTCACGCAGCTGCCAACTTACGCTCTGGAAAATGTGCTATTGCAGAGCGGTAGCGCAGTCAGTATTTATCTCGGGAATAATCCCTGGCGATGCGATTGTCTTTTCACGCCAGGATTTCAGGTAAGTCGTCATCGTATCGATTTTAATAATCCCAACGATATCACTCTATTATAAAAATATCCTGTTCTGTAATAGACAAATCTGCTTGTTAAGCTTTCGATGAAAACCGTATTTCGACGTATATTCGCTACGGAAATACTTTATCACCCGAGAATATAAGAGATCATATAAGAGAATCACGATGAAAGATTGAAAAGAATGAATTATTGATATTTCTCTTCTGTTTTTTCATTAAATAAAATAATTCAATTTTCACGAATCAAAGCTGTTAAATTTTCCGATGAAAAATAATTGGACAGGCTGTCTTTTTTTAATTGAACGATTACAGCAATTTCAATTCATTTTAGGATTTATTGATAAGGTATACTAACCTCGTGAAGGATGTCAACGATGTGCGATGTTACTCAGCGGTGAATGAAGACAATTTGAACAAACAGGTACAATTTATTCAACAAATAATAAGTGTGATGAACATTTTTATAATATCGAAGACAATTCAACCGTCGTCTTATCTCTGGTATCGAAATCTCACAAATTATTTGTTCGCGCTGCTGATACGGTAAAATACAATATACGGTACAATACAATAATTCTCGAAAATATTGGAAAGGAAATTTAAAAAATCACACGAGGGAATAATATCAAAAACGAATAGGGGCATTTTTTCATACGACAATTAATGTTCGTCGTAAAGGCAAAAGTACGAAAGTCCATCAAAAAGAATAATGTGACAAAAATAATAATTCAATGTTTATTCGCACATATTTGCATTCTCACATTCACGCTGAATTCACAAAAACGTCCTGCGTTATTTCGCATTATTAAAGAAGAAAAAAAAACGTTGAATCATAGATTCGAGATCTGACGAGGACGGAGATCTGCATCGCTCCTTCATCGATTTCATGGTTACATCCTCTCGATGTTCTCAATATCATTTTGGCATCATTGATCGTACTGATAGTCGGAAAGTTACTTTACGACTATTGGTGCTTCAAGAAAACGGGCAAGTTACCCTGGATCGTTGCCAAGATACCTTAAAAAATCGAGATGATTGTATGAAAGATTCGTCTAGATTTCCCACGTATATTTGAGAGTTCATCGGGGTTGAGTGAAGTTTATCCGAGAGAAGATCATTGACCCGAGTAACGACGATGTCTCTTCGCAATTGAGCTCAAATTTTACGAGTTGAATTGTTTTCTTTTTTTTATCTCAATTCAACTCTTCAACGCTCACAGGGTGAAAAAACGAACCTAAAATTTCACGAACAATTCTCCAAACGTAATTTCGTGTAGAGTTCCTCAGCCGCTGAAACTTTTGCGGTTTCGTCACGAATACTCGAGCCTAAAAAACGTCCAGCATTCGTTGCGGTATTAGAAGAAAATATCTGACGTAACGCCAGTGTGGTAGAATTAATTTGAAAAAAAGAATATATTTCAACCGTTCGATTAATCGTCGGCAGCATCTCGCATATTGTAAATAACATAAAAAAAGAATATTCATGAATGTAAAATTTATCAATGTATAGCATGTTTGTATTTTCATAATCGACGATTTGTAAAATTAATTCTGGTCAGAAATAAAAAAAACACGATCAATCTACCGCTTCTATTTTAGGATTTCCAGGGTTTCACATGCGTAATTTCTCTTTAAAAAAATTGTAGAAAAACTTTGACCAGTGTTACGACCATTTTTTACATGTTTTTTCGTTATTGAAAAGGAAATAATTTTCTTTTTGGTGGATTAATCTTTCACGAATGGTCGGTTTGGCATGAAATGCCCCGTACAACTGTTTTCATTCACACGTGGATAATGGCGGAATTAATGTGAATTCGAAATGTACGAAGCATTTCGGTACAACTGAAGAAATAATTATTATTGTTAAGGCATAATGTACTGTGTTTTGATTACTGACCATGGCCAACTTCGTTCAGTGCCCTACACTCAGCAAAGTGTTTCACACCCTCGACCTCATTTTCTTTCTTAACCGTATAGATCGGCTTTGAAGCATTCTTTTTTAGGCAAAGCTTGTAGAGCTTCCTCATTGCATTTTCCGGCTGTCCCCCAGTACCAAGAGCGACGATATCCCTCATTCTGAAACGAAACAATTCGTTCGATCGAAGCCTGGAATAATTCATTTTCGCATGGTAAAAAGGAAAGATCGATATTCATGAAAATATGAATTTAATTAAGCAGCCGAATATTTTTCGAGTTCTTCGTGCTGTCATAACTGCAATTTTAAAATTGCACGACGATAAAATTCGTAAAAAACAATATTGTGGAAACGTGTTTGAAATCGAATAAATGATCGATCGTGGGGAATCGCAAAATACTCGAAAATTAAAAATTAAGTATCGCATTGATCAGCTGCCAGATAAATGAACTTACTGGTCGTCAGAGAAGGGTGTGAGATTTTCCATGTCTTTTTCGTCCATTTGTTTTCCCGCCAACATTCTTAAAACTATCGCGGCAACTTCCTTTTTAACCCCCGCAACCGAATTCGCGATGCCTTCAGCTGAAAACAAAAAACAAAATCATTGAACAGTTCTGCGAGATTTTTGAAAAACTTTATCAGCTTCCGATCTCACCTGTGCAACCCGCGAAGAAACATTGACCCTTCCACGAGTTTGCTTTTCCTTGAGTAACCTTATATTCGACCTCTTTATCAATCTGCTTAGCGTAATCTTCCAAAATTTCCAGAGGAGTTTTCATCTCCGTCGATTCTTGCGAACTATGTTTGCCCTCGCCGTTCCTCTTTTTTTTTTACATCAAATGAACAATTATTGCAATATAGATAGATGTCTCATTTCTGACATTTATCGCATATGGAAAATCGTGATTAATTTTATCATTTTTTAAAATCGACATTTCAAAAAATATACTCGGGAGACGTGCGACTGAAAAAATAATTATGCATAAATCCATTTTTCCACAAATCCAGGAGACTGCTGCTCTTTAATACGAATTACTGTCGGGCTTGTATAGGAATAATGAATGATACAAATAATTTAAAAAGTGTTTTAATAGAATTTCAAATGAATTCTTTTTTCCAATGTATATTAAATTATACTAAATATTATATACTGGTTCGAATATAATATTATCCCTACTGCCAATCATGTTCCAGCGGATTTCGATTTTTCTACAAAAAAATGGAAATTCACACACGAATTACTTGGACACTGTGAATTTAAACGCTGCGTACCATTTTATTCTTCTCTTTTTTCCTCACTTTCTCGGTTTCCATCCGAGGAGACACCGCTGCGATATTTCCCATCGCATTTTTGTACGGAGACGAATCGAACGTCCTTTTATCGCGTTTCTTCGGCGACGATGCTGTTTGACTCTTACGAATGTTTTTCGTCGTCAGGGATTCGTTTTCCGGCAATGAATCATCGATCGACGATCCGGTTGTTTTACCTTCGGAAATTTTTGTCGTTTCATCCGGGCTCGCGACGCTTGGTTTTGCGATTCGTTGAACAGGCTGCGTTCCTGTACCAAAACGAGTGTAAATATTAACGCTATTTATTCAACAATTTATCGCTGCGAGTACGAGAGTAGAAACAACATTTGGAATGGGAAAAGCCACGCTCGTAAATACCACGAGAATTTGATTGATCCTGCCGTCCGATGGTAATTTCTGTTTTTACATAATCCCTTTTTGAATTCGATGTTTCACCACTCACGACCCTGTCCCACCCTTCCAGGCTCTCCACCTCTTTGGTCCTCACTGATTCTCGTTTTTCATCAAAGTTCGCCGATTCCGTACGGTCACGTGATTCATCATTTTCCGGTCTTTTTTTCACCTGGGAATCTCTCGTTTTCGTTGTCTCGTCGATCGTCGAAATTCGACTTTTCGAATCCATAGATTCCCTAGATTTACCTTCGTAGACACTTGCCGAGGACGTCGAGCCCGATGGATCTTCCACCTCCGGGATACGATCGTAGGAAATACGAGTCCCAACTTCTTCGACTTCCTAGAATTTTTCAAATCTGATTCAAGCATTTCTTTGAATAAAACTTTCGAATCCATTAATCAGAAAACTTGCTGTTTTCTAATTGATTTATTGATCCTATAGTTTTACAACGCGATTAGCGATTATTATTATAAATAATCCACCAAGTTCTCAAGGCAACCGATACTGATTTTAAATCACTCGCCTCGTTCGTCTCCTCGGAAGTTGACGAAGATTCCACAACCGAGCTCATGGAACGCTGCTTGTCAAACTCTTCGGGGTACGAAATTTGAGCAGAATTTGACTTTCCTGATTCAATTACAATATTATTTCATTTAACGTACATTTCCCTTCCACACTCAAAATTTTTTTCACAGTGTTCTTTTTCCTGTGATTTTGGAAAATTTCAGCCCGACAATTTCGTTTCTCTTTTTTGAAAAATCGATCGAAAATTCGAAGGAATTGTGGAAAATTAAGATACGCGAGATTTGATCGCTCGGTGAACGAACATTCGTACGATTAAAGCTTTACGACCGCGATGTTTTCGTACCAACATCGCTGCCGTAAGGAGCGCGTCTTAGTTGTTGAAGAAGAGCTTCCGCCCGATCGATCGCTGTTTCCATTTCACAAAGGAGCGGTGCGGCTCTTGGATATCTCTTTGCTATCATGTCCCAAACTATCTGAGCTTTTCCTCCGGCGTCTCTCAGCGAGCGCGGAGGCGCCAATTTCTTTTGGCACGACGCTTCGTCTTGGTTTCCCGTAAATTCCGACATTTGCGTCGAGCAAACAATCTGCTGAGACTTCACTTTACACATTCATGTCTTTGCAAAAACAAAATGTGCGCCACACGACCTGATCCTTGCCACGAAAATTCCAAATCGAACACACAGCGCGATTGTGTACTCCCGCAGACGGAAATAAAACGATTCTTCGAAAATCCTATTCTGACAGATTCAACATTTTCGAAAACGTCAAACGCGATGAAGGATGAGAGAAGGAAAACAGTAGAAAGGCGCGAATGAAAATTAAAAGGACGCGTTTGGTGGTTTATTTAAAAATTCGTCGTGACTCGATAAAGCGACTGAATTCGTTGCCCCCTTAATCGCACAAATACAGCGAAACGAAACTCCTGAAATTCGAAAGCAAAATGAAAATTCTTTCGTCGTGTACGTCAGCATTTCGGGTCAAACCGAAAAAATATTGCAAGCCTTACTTTCGAGTTATTTTTTTAACGGTATTGATTTTTTCTTTGCTTCATGTATTTGTGTAACAATAAAATAATAATAGTAACAATATTGCTATTTTATTATTTTTACTATTATTACCGCAGATTAAATTGAACGAATCATCGTGAATCGTCAAATACCCCCCTTGAAGATGAAAAAAAACCCGCGTATACGCAGAAACAATGACTCACGCTGGAAAAACTTGCTGGATTTCTTTAACGCGATGATATTTTATTAAAATTATAAACACGGGATTACAATACATCACGTAACGTGTGGTGATACTTGGTTGCTTAGAAACTCGTCGTTGAATCAAGGCCACGTTGATTCAGAAAAATGTCTTATCGCCCAATTTTAACTACGGTACATGTGGATGTATGTGTGAACGCACGCGTTTTATATTTCTCCAGAATGAATTCGTGTATGGGTTTGTGCGAGAGTTGTCTGCATGATTTTCATTTCTCCCTTCATTTATTTATAACATCCTTTTTCCTTCTTGATTCGTGCTACGTGTACAAACATGCATTTCGCCCTATTCGTATATAGATTGCGTTTTTAGTGAATTTTTCTTCGTCCTCTTTTTCGCAGTGCAGCGTTGTTTTTTCGGCTGCCTGTCTTTTTAATTTTTTTTCCAAACGAATTGCCATCGCGCGACAGGCATTTCCTTCAATTTTCCTCTCTCGTCATATTTTCCACCAATCTCTCGCAGAGTTCCCACGGAATCGCCCTTCTGCCGCACCAATTGTCCTGCCTTTCTATAATATTATTTAAATGTATACGAGACTCGGAGTCTTTTCTGCTGGCCGGAGAAATTCTCATTAATTATCCGGCTGATTTCAACATCTTCGATGCCAAGATCGAATTTCCAAATTCGTTGCCACAGCATTTGCGACAACCACGGATGATCAAGTGGGCGTTGAGTTTTGTCAATATATCAATTACGGATTAAAAAAAGATGAAAGAAAATCTGAGAATGGACAGTGAAAATTAGAGCAAAAAATTATATTGAAGCACAAACGAATTTCGTTATTATTTTGTTTTTCGAATGGAAACTCAGTAGAATCATATTTCGAATTTCCCCTGGTTTTTAAAGTTGGAGACTTCGAAAGGGCTGGTGAAGAAGAAAAGTGTGGAAAAACCAGAACGAAAGCGTATAACACTTGACGAGACAGCAGCGGGTGGAGTTTTACCTTAATAAATCGCAAAGTTCGCACAAATTCTCTCTCGCTCTTTCTCACTATATCCACACTCACAGTCGGATTGTTGATACGCTTACTTCTATCACAGCATATACGGGATGTTGCGCGTCGAATCTTAATTAACCGTGCTTCATTCGTTTCTCTTTTCTCTCATCTTTTCATACGTGTGTGTTTAACGTTATTACAAGTTTTGTTAATGCATTATATTACACAGTGGGCGAATTTATTTTCATCTCCCGCGCAAACAGCGGATCTCTACATCGATTATTATAAATAATTTTATTTTTAGTTTATCTTTTTTTTTAATTAATCTTAGAACCCATCGCTCGGACCTTTCGAAAGTTTCCGCGGCTCTCTCACGCTCGATTCGCACGCCATTTGCGGTTCCTCAATCATCTATTCGTCGATCTCTGACTTTTGTCGTTTGAGCAATTGTTCTGCTCCTGATGTCAATACCGAACTTTTAGCCTCTTTTTGTTCTTCGACGATTTTCGTTTTCCCACTTTGAATCAGTTTTCTCCTCTCAATTTGAGTCACTCGGTGTATCACGTGAGTCAAAGTATACCATCGAAATTGAACGAAGGGCGATAATACTCGAGTTCGTCGGAAAAATTAAGACGTTTTTTATCGCACGACCGCATGTGGAAAAGATCGTTGATGATCCAGAGTTCGTCTCCTCCGACGCTGAGAACCGTTGAGTAGTCCTCCCCAGCAACAGTCAGCCTGTCCGCGAGTGAAATAATCTCACTTGGCAATTTAACGTACTCGTTACTGATTGAACAGATGACAATCCTTCGTTTTGGCGATATGAATATTTGATAAAATGAATAAATATGTACCGCAAAACGATTTTGCCATGGCAGCTTTTGAAAGACGTAAACTGGAAGCGTTTTCATTGAAAATTTTATTTGAAAATAATATTTGTGTTATCTTATGAGTGATCGTTCAGTCAGGGTGTCTGGTTTTCAGAAAAGAAAGGCGGTTAATGATTTTCGCAGGAAATGATCATTTTAAATTACGCACGTCGCTGCAAGTTCCGATCTCGTTAAACCGACGATGTATGAGGGTAGCAACGAGGGAATGCGATAAACGATACGCATCGTTTTTCAGCATCCGGCAGGAACTGAACGTGAAATTTTCAAGCTACTCACTAAAAAGTTATTAAATAACTGATCTGATTTTTGGGAGATTGAAAATTTCCCGGAAGGTACATCGACACCCTGACAAATGGTTTTCCTTTACTATTTCTCCCTCCTGTTCAGAATCGTCAATTTCGAGCTAACTGGGTCAGAGTTATTTTTATTCCGTACAAAAATAACGAACGAACATGAAAATCCATTTTTGCGTCGGTGCAGGACAATCGCAGGATTCGACGAAATATTTCATCTCGAAAAATGATTATTTATGGAAAGACCACTCCGCAAATAACGTTCTTTTTCACATTCGCATTTACCAATGCGGTACTTCCGTGGATGTTCGAATTATTTATTTATATATACTCCTCGTTGCGAGTGACGTTTGCATTGGATGGCTTTTATCATGTTCTTTTGTTTTTTTTTTTTCAATAGCAGTCTGGATCGAGCATTGTGTTTTTGGTCGTGATTAATTTCGTCGTTTTCTCTTTATTAGTTTTTTTTTTCTTTTATCATTGAGCGTATATTTATATTAGTCGATACATACCAGCATTTATCGTGCCGCGGTGTTTCCGTCCCTCTCGAATTTTACCTATCAACTACACCGTCCACTCGACGCCTCGTTTTTTATCCTTCTCTTCACAAACATGCAAGAAAAAAAGACATCACGCCGGTGCACTCGTAAAATCATACCGAGATCGTACACGTTTCTCAAAATTTCTCTCGCATTTTTTCTCATTCTACAAATTGGTTAAAAAGCACATGCGCGTGCAATTGCGCGCGATACTACACAGCCCTTCGGGTACTTTGGTTTTTTCGAAAAATCCACTTGGATTATTCTTCCGAAATCCTTCGTTTTCCACCGTTATTCCTTCCTCGTCAATTTTATTCGACCCTGGATTTTACGTCATTCATCTTCATCCCCTCACCATCGATCTTCGACATTCGAGCCTAAACACCCACGTGGAACTCTCTTGCAATCACGTAGGTTTTTCACGATCGTTTTTTCCCTTTTTTTTTTTCTGCTCCGATGACACACCATCCTTTCACCCTCTTCTCATCTTTTTTCCATCATCCGTGATCCGCGTTTGGCACTCGAAAAAGACGTAGATAAAACGACGTGTGGTCTCCTCGCGACGTTCAGCCTGTCGTACGGTTATTGTGTCGAAGAATATTATTTGCAAGTCAATGGGAACCTTTCGCTTCGACAACCCTTCGCTGATGTATCATACCACGGAATATTGCTCCTATCCCAAATACAGCTATCCTCTTTTCATTCCTACACCGATACTCGCGAATCCCCTCCTCCCACGCTCATTTATCATTATTATTATTATTTAATTCACCATAGTTCGCGATTAGAATATTTCTTCCTTCTTCCAAAAAGTCCTCGATCGCGCGCGCGTATTTCGAAGTATATTCGTACCGTCCCGCGGAGGGACTTTGCGCAATCTTCCCTTTTTTTCGTCTTGTTCTCATCACGTTGTTGACTCGATTTTTTTGTTTAACAACGAAAAAAAAACACGCACACAGAGAGTATACCGACTATTTCACACAGTTGTTTCGATATCATCGATGGCGTATTGTCAACAAATACTGTCTTTTCCACAATTCTCGAGATACATTTCTTGAGGCGTTGCAAGATTGTAACGCCCGCCCAGACGGCTGCCGGTAAGTCCGTTATTGTGATGAGTGTGATTGACGTGAAGATGATTAACGCTCAAGGCGACGTTTTTCTTTTTCTTTCGGGCTTTGTAACGATACAGGCAGTATTTGAGACAACCGGTGGCGAGCAATAGAATTAAAAATATTCCCAGTGCACCAGCTCCAACCGCCAGGTAGAGCAGCGTCACGCCGAAGCGATAGGAGCAGTTCGCCTCCTCCTCGTCGTAGCCCGAAGGACAGTGACGAACACCGTCGCACCAAAGTACCGAGCTTATGCAGGCCTGGATCTCCGGACACCTGGGAAACGTGATTGGAGAAAAAAAGAAACGAAATATATACGCGATACGATTTTAATCGACTTTGCGGACGAAAGATCCTGATTAAACCGACGGGATGATTGTAAAATGATGCTCCAGGAATTTTCTTCATCTTGAAAAAATATTACTGGCTGCTGAATGATTTTTTAAAATCATTTTCATCCCTCAATGCGCTGTTGTTTTGTTTTCAGTCAATCAAGAAATAATATCAAGCAGCGGGAACTAGTTATTTTATTTATTCAATTTACCAAAAGAACAAACAAAAATTCTGCAACTTTCACAAAGGCATAAATCTCCGTTATTCCGCGCGTGGAATAAGTTACCCCTCCGCCCTCTGTGAATCCCTCAAAGTAGGCGGAGAATCTCTTTATCCCACTCCTCGCAGACGTCGTTCGACATTGCGTTTCAGGCTGAATTTCAGTTGCTCAAAGAGCCGAGAGCAAAGCGGTAGGAAAATTGAACGAAAGGAAATATGTATAATTCAAACGATCTATCGAGAAAAGAGACGAAAGAAATTCGTGCTTTCAACGTCGGTCCATCGAGGTACGAAAAGCTGCGTAGCGCAATTCTCGCATCGAGTGAAGCCTCTTATCTCGAAAAGAGGTAAACCCACGACGTGAATGTGCTGACAAACGCGGGATTTCCTTAATGAAAAACGTCGACGTTCGACTCACCTGTACGGACAATCCTCCGTAGGTCCGAGAGCAAAGGCGTTCGAACCCAAAGACGTTGCCGTTGCCCTTTTCGATATCGCGATCCAGGTTAGAGCGTAAAATCCAGGCTCCCGTTGAAGAAACTCCACGACGAAGCTTCTGGCGTGCTGCATCATCGCGTTAACAGCGGGTGTACCATTGACGAGGCTGTAGTTCCAACCGTTGGAGAAAAAATCGACCGTCCTGACAACGTCGTTACCGCGCTCGGGACAAATGACACTTCGTTCTTTCGTGTTCGAGGCTGAATAAACGATGATCCGATTGAGGGTCGTGCAGTCCTCGATGTTGTCAGCGTTGATGGCGAAGCCGGTTGTCCGCAGATACAAAAAGTTCATCCTGACATCCTCGGGCTCGATGAGCCACGGTTCGTTGACGCACTGCGCGGCCGTCAAATCCTCCGTGTTCGGTAGAATCTCTTCGACGGCTACCACATCGGCGACGGAGTGCGGCAGCGGACTTCGCAGGGAAATTTCGCCGCTCGTGCCGCTCAACTTTCTCTCTTCGAGTTTCGTAGGGCAGGACTGATCCTCGCGGAGTTCGTTGCTCGAAACAAAACGGTATTCACCCTCGAAGAAGAAGTTGTCGTAATCCTGCGTCACGTTCATTCGCGAGACGATGAATTTGACCTCGACGATGCTCGACGTCAGGCTCCGGAAGACGATCCGCTCGGTCACGTTGGAGCAGAGACAATCGCGAATCAGTTCGATGCCGTTCCAAGGATACTCGGCGACGATCAAGCGCGCCACACCGTTTTTCCGCGTCTCTTCCGGCGTTTGACTGTCACAGGCCCAACGATCGATCAACGGGTCGACGTAAGACGCGCAGCGTTTGTCACCGAAAGACGCTCTCGCGATCGTAAGCTCGATTCTCTGATCGACGTCGGCTTCGAAACGATAAACGCAGCTCAAATTCTGCGCACCACCGCGACCGTAGAAAAAAACGCTTCGCGGGGATGAAAACTTGCCGGTGACACCGGACGTCTTGCCCGACGCGGAGGAGAGCGAGGCCGACGGCGATGACGGTGTTATCGACGTCGGGGAGAATACCAAGTGGCACGACATTGAATCGTGCACGAATTCGTAACGAAGGACGAAACTTATAGGATAGAGGGCGCTGCCTTGACGCAATATGTGTTCTAGCGTCAAATCGCGACCGGAAGATACGTAACTCTCCGAGTGACTGCAGGGACGCGTATGGCGACTGCTGTTCCTCAGGAGACTGTGATCGCACAATAACGGAATGTCGTCTTTGCAAAATTGTCCCATTAATTTGACATTCTGCTGGCGATAAGATACGAGGAAAACGAATTAATTTGTTCGAACTTTGGTACCGCCCTAAGATGATATTTTTATTGGTGGTCTTACCTTTCTAGACGCTTGTTTATTCGTGGAATGATCGCCGTCCCAGATGAGCAATTTCGCGTTGCAATCCGTACCCGCGTCTATGCTGGCAGCCGGATCGGTACTGGCGGCGTAATACTTTACGAACGAGATCCACACGATCTCGTTCGGTTTACCCTGAAAGTGATAGCGGCACGTTGTGTTTGGTGGCAAAGAGTGCTTCGGATTTTCCAGTATACCCGAGGGGCTTTCGTAGCTGGATATATAAAAATCACAGTTGTCATTTTCTTTGACGAAACTTCTCGACTTCTCATCGACGAACAGAACCTGCAAAACGGCAACAAGAAGAGGAGGATCGATTAGGAAGGTGAAAATTCCGCGAGAAAGTTTCGTGATTTTTTCCAACCGATGATCGTCGCCAAAGAAAATGCGAATAAAAATATCATCAGAGGCGGCGATAATCTCAACGACAATTCGTCACTTCGTGGAGGATTCGGTCCACGGAAAATAAAGCGAAGAGATAGAGATATATGCTTTTCTATTAGTTTTATATTTTTATCGTCACAAAATGCTCAGAGATCCGAACTTGCCTGAACTTCGAGCTCGAAACCCGGAAGAAATGACAACGGTACTGGATGAAAAGGATTGTCGTACGGGGATGTGTGAAACTCAAGAAGCATCGTGTTATGGCTGCTGACGATGTCGGGAACCGCGTCTCCGCCGCAGAGTCTCACGAGGACTCTGTCGTTCGTTGAACCACCGTCGTAAACTGTCAAATAGTCTTGCACCACGTTGCACTGATCCCAAACTCTGTGGCATAATCGAACGTCGCGCTCCGAGTAGTAATTGTTTATTATGAAAAATGTTGCACAGAAATGGAAACGATTTTCCCCAAAATGTCTCGCAACGGATGATCATTGACACAAAAATAAATCGAATGAATTTGAAAAAAAAACATTTGAATCAATGAGATTCGGACTGATTGTTTTTTCAATTCTTACCTCAATATTCGTTGACTCCTGTCGTACTTGACGATTTGATCTTTTATGTGTATTTTGTGACTGTTTCTTTGGCTAACAGCTAAAAGTGCTCGATGGCCCGCGGGTGCTCGATTGTGCTCTACGCGATAGTAACAAGTCACGTTACGCGGATAGACCCCCGGATAGTTTGGGGACTGCAGACGACAGGCTCTCGTGTCGCATTTCGTGAGAACGCGATCGCAGTAAGTTCCGTTCACGAGTTCACCCCGCCATGTAGCCATGCTGCTGTTGCCATATCGAAGGTGAGCTTCGCTTCGTTTCAAGAACTTGTAAGAGAGCTTGAAATCGAAGTTGTAGCCGATACCCTGTAATTGATTCAGCGGAGAACGGAGAAATCGTCAAGAAACGTCGCTTTCCACACTCCTTTCCTCGAAAAACTTTATAAATTTTAGTCTTCGTTTGCTATTTCTTGTCAATAATAATAATTACGGTAAAAATACATTATTTCAAGGTTGGAAAGTAGCGGATGAGTCTGAATCGTTCGAAAAGAATATTTTTTTCCAAACGAATAATTCACACATATTTCATCCATGTCATTTGTCATGTACAAATAAACAGTTACACCACAGGACAAAATTCAACACCTCTTGCAACTTGGATAACAGATCCCAAAAGTTTGGGGAAGAATGGACAAAAAGTATACGCGTATATCGATTGAAGAGGTAGGCATGAAGAAAAGCGATTTTTCTCACCTGTCCGGAGAGACGGGAGAGGTATAGCGTAAGATTTATGGAAGGTGTCTCGCTGTAATAGACGGTGTAACCCCACGCACTTCCACACCATTGACCACCGGTCGGTGGTCGACCCATTTCCCTTATCGACATGAATCCATCGGGACAACCTTCGTTAGTGAATGATAGAAAACGACCCACGGTAAAGGTATCGAATGTAAGCTGCAATGACGAAGGAAAAAAAAATTTCAGAGAAAAAAAAATCGACTTGTCCGACAATCGTCGTTCTTTATTGATAACAAAGATGATGAAATTACTGACAATTCGTTTCTGATTATTGTACAATACATCGATCGTGTGATCTCTCGTGTGATCCTCTTTATTCAATTTGAAACAATCCTGCATCAATCCTCATTTTCCTCCTCGAATTATATACATTTATATACATTTCTTTTTCTACCTGGACTAAATCCCCGAGGTCGCCCCCGGCGGCAGTGAAGTTGAGGTGGCAGAGAAAAGGTAATCGATCTTCCCTCGGCCGACGAACCTCCACCTCGTAGGTTCGACCCACGTCCCCATACAGAGTTCTGTTGCAAGCTGTTCATTGGTAAACGGAAAAATCGTCGAAATGATGAAAATGAAAAGCAAAAATGATCGTTTCATCGTTAATTTTATTGACTCTCAACGCACCAGCCAGCCGTCTATGTAAAGCTATCAACTGGTCTATATAAAGATCAATTTGCGTGAGGGTCTTGAATACTCTAAATGCCACTGCTTATCGTCGAGAGCTTCGTGATTTTGCGTTTTTTATTTCGTAATTATTTTCATTTTCGTGACATTTTCATATCAATCATGGCGATCGGTTGTTTGAAAGTGTCCCGAAATAGAGTAGTAGAATAGTTACATGTAAGGGTTGTTCCGAATATTCTCCAAACTATAAAAAAATAACGCTTCAAAGTATTTAGTTAAAAACTACTATGTATAATTATCGAATTTAAAAAACAATAGCCCACTGAAAAGGCTGGTGATAATTTTTTACGTAAATTTGCCATCGAATCTCTATAAATCATTAGGGAATTTCAGTGAGCAGGTTTACACACTCGAAGTCACTTTCGATATTTCCGATAATTGATTCTACGCCGAGTAAGTAATGATCA